>CM053771.1:330932445-331048860 GCA_028658325.1 Potorous gilbertii
AATCACATATACATATATAAATTATAAACATATATATATATATATATAGACAGAGAGGACAAGGTGAGTTGAATAGAAAGAGATGATATCTAAAAAAATAAAATAAAGGGGTGAGAGATGAATATAGTGGGAGGAGAAAGGGAGAAGTGGAATGGAGCAGGTCTCATGAAAGAAGCAATAAAAAGTTTTTTCAATGGAGGGGAAAAGAGGGGAGGTGAGAGGGAAAAAATGAAGTTTACTGTCATCACATTTGACTTAAGGATGGAATAATATGCACACCAAATTTGGTATGAAAATCTATCTTACACTACACAAAAGTAGGGGAGAAGGGGATAAATGGGATGGGGAGATGATAGAAGGCAAGGCATATGGGAGGAGGGAGTAATTAGAAGTAAACACTTTGGAGGAGGGACAAGGTCAAAAGAGAGAGAATAGAATAAGTGGGGGGCAGGATAGGGTGGAGGGAAATATAGTTAGTCTTACACAACATGACTATTAATGGAAGTCTTTTGCAAAACTACACCTATATAGCCTATATTGAATTTCTTGCCTTCTCAGTCAGGATGTGTGGGGAGGGAGGAAAGGAGAGAAGTTGGAACTCAAAGTTTTAAGAACGAAGGTTGTGCATGCAACCTGGAAATAAGAAATATAGGCGATGGGGTATAGAAATCTATTTTGCCCTGCAAGAAAAGAGAGAATATGGGGATAAGTGAAGGGACGGGCATAATAGAAGGGAGGGCAGTTTAGGGGAAGCAGTAATCTGAATGTATAGTGTTTTGGATGGAGGGAGGGGAGAGATGGGGTGAAAATTTGGAACTCAATTTTGTGGAAATGAATGTTGAAGACTAAAAATAAGTAAATAAATGTATAAAAATTGTTTTTAAAAAGAAACTTTTTAAATGCTAAAAAAAAATATCTAATGGGACTTGAAAAAATGATATCTATGACTAGTGCAAGATGTTGTATATAAGGATGTGACTACAAAAACTGATGTTTTCTTTCTCATAGACTATATATACCACAAGGTGGTTTCAGAACTATTGGTCTCAGGACATGCCACTGCTCACTTGCCATGTTACCTTTTCCTCATCACCGACATATTTCTACAGAAATGGAACAATTTCATCTCTGACTGTAGCCGGCCTCACAAGCCCTCAGTTGTTTTTCCTTCCAAGTTACCTATTCATGAGTTACTTTTCTTTAAATTGTGCCTTACCCTCTCCTTGGAATACCAAACCCTCCCTCTCATCTTTCATCTACTTTGTAGTAGGACAAATTATGTTGACACACAACGAAAGGGTGAGGTCCATTTGTATGACTTCCACCACTGCTATTGGAAATACCATTCTGCCTTCTTAGAGGCAGAGTTAGGCAGAAGCTGACAGAGAACACTGTATCTGGAAAACTGGTTTTTAAACCAATCTCATAACCACCCAAATAACAGTGAGTTCAAGAAGGATCTATAATTGCTTCACAGTAGGGAATTCCCCTGAGCACTCCAAATCAAAATTCATTAGCTGTATCATAGATTTAGAGGTGGAAGGGAATTTAGAGGTCATCTAGCCCAACCTATCTCATTTTATAGATAACAGAACTGAGATCTAAACAGATTAAGTGACATCCAAGAATGACAGAGCTGGGATTCAAATCCCAGGCAATCAACTCCAGATTCAGTATTCTTTCCTCTTTGCAATCTTGCCCCCAGAGTTGTCTAAAGCACAAAGAAGTTAAGAGACTTGCCCAGGGTCACACAGGTAGCCAATGGCAACCTACATTTTTCCGACCCCAAGTCCAGCAATCTATCTACTACAGCAACAATGACAATGAAATAGCACAGATATTGACAACAGTAACATCAACCACAGTGAAAACAACAACATGCCATGCTGTCATTGTAGGAGGAGTTTTTAACTTTTCTTTGGCAAAATGAAAGACTGCTTCTCAGAATGATCTCATTAAATGAATAGAATAAAATGGAGGATTACAAAGGAGATCCATGGTATTTGAAGAAAATGATGAGTTTATCAACAAGGAAGTACACAGGTCCTATATCAAGAATCCTTACTCTATAGTGTCCAATGGTGACATTTCATTCATTTTATGCAGACCCTATTCAACCATTAAGTACTTGATTTTGCTGTGGCCATGAATGTCATCAGTATTTGTAGCTGATGTTTCTAATAAGCCCAATCCCTCCCAGAAGTTTTACTAATGAAAATAAGAATGATAAAACTACAAGAAATGTAAGGAAACATATGTAGTCTTTAATGTCCCCAAATGCTTCTCCAAGTTTTCCTTTGACCTTGAAGAGACTTTCTGCTATGACATGTAGAGTGCCTGTATAGTAAGATTATCCCCACATGTAGCATGGGAGTATCATTGTATATCTCAAAGGGAAATAGAACATATATGTGTGTATACACACACACACACACACACACACACACACACACACACACAAGGGTGACTTTGAAAACTGCCAGGAGGGGAAATAGAAGACATAGGGCAGAAGTCTGACCATTCAGCTGTCATCAAAGAGAAGGGGTACTGGGCTAGATTAGTCTAGTGGATGTGGTTTTCAGGTTCTAACTAAACTTCTGATCACTTTTTTTAATAAGGAAAAGACCCAAGCTTTCTAGTCAAGTCTTCACCACCTTCATATCAAAGGTCAATTCCAAAATAAACACATGCAATGGATGTCAAAGAAACCCATTTATCCAAGTTGATACAAAAACAGAAATCATAGAAAGTATATAAAAGAGAATGAGTGTGCATATGAGTATACATGTGTATGTATATATGTGAGTGTATACATATATACATACGCACAAATATTATACATTTTATGTAGATAGACACATATATACATAGATGTGTAGATAGATAGATTGATGCTGAACCATGTACCTACCTATCTCCTGTGTTGGTCAACTGAGAGCAACTGGTGGCAGTGATGACCCTACTGACAGTTTTGGAATGACCTCTGCAGCAGTTTCCAGCGTCTCTATCTTCTCTAACTAGGTCCAGGCAGAGGTAAAGCCCAGTCCCAGATTAGAAATGCAAACCACCAGCCAGGACCACAGGGATTAGTGCTGTCTAGACAATTCAGATGTAGAGCAAAGTGAGCCCCTTGAGGGCAGGGGGCTATCTTTAGCCTATTTTTGTATCCTCAGTTCTTAGCACTGTCTCTGATAGTAGTTGGTGCTTAAGAAATGTTGATGGATTGGTTGATTGATTGACTGACTGACTGACAGAATATCTAGCCTTTTAGAGCCACATTAACTGGTAAGTCACTTCTTTGTCCTTAGATGTTATGTTAGAGTCTTCTATTACCCACAAAGCAGCCCCAGACATATAATTCCTTCCCCTAATCCTTTCATCACTTGGGAAATGACAGTTTAATGCTGCGCATTCCAAGAAGAAGCTCTTAACAAGTGTCATTCAATTTCTTTGCATAATACAACATGTAGTTTATCCACAGTGTGAATATTCTGTGTAAGAATATGAATAAAGAGGATCAGGAATGAGAACGAGAGCCACAAAAATCAGGAATGAAGCCTTAAGTGCAGAGATGAGAGGTGTATTAGAGCATATTGCAAATGATACTCACAGATCTATATTGAACTTATACCACCAAGAGTCTAATTGGTTAATTATTAAGGTGGTCACTTGTTTTTCTCATGCAGAAACCAAGACAGTGAGCAAGAGAAAGACTATTATTGCTCCTATAGAACTTTTGGTGCCATCTGGGAAAACCCATCAACCAAGTACATACCCTACCTTACCCACTATCTGAGTAATGCAGATGAGTAAATATGATTGGTCTAGAGGATGTGGCTTTCATACACAGAGAGCTAGGAGGTACAATGGACAAAGAACTAGATCTTCAGTCAGAAAAACCTGAGTTCAAATACAGTCTTAGTCACTTACCTAGCTGGGTGACTCTGAGCAAGTCCTTTAATCTCTCCTGCCTCTGTTTACTTATCTATAAAATGAAGGTAACAGCAACACCTACCTCCCAGGGTTGTTGGGAGGATCAAAAGAGATATTTATTGAGTGCTTAAATCACTACACAAATGGTAGCTAGCTAGCAGCTGCAAAAGTAGCAGAAGAAGCAGCAGAAGTGACAATAGCATTGACAACAGCTGTAGCAAGAGCAGCAGCAGTAGTAGTGGTAGTAGTGGCAGTAGTAGTAGTAATATGTGTGTACATATATATATATACATATACATATGTGTGCATATCACATTATATATATGAATGTATAATTACTCCCTCAACATTTACTAGCAATGTAACCATAACATAGTCACAACTTGTCTGTAGCCTCCCTCATCTTTAACATGAGAACACTAATGCTATGTTCTTCAAAGTACTATTCCAAGAAAAACTTCATAAACCTTAAAGAAATATCAGTATTATGTAAGATTTTATCATCCATGGTTTTATCTGAATAAATATGACTACCACTAAGACAGGTTTCAACCCCTTTGTTCCTTCATAGATAATCATGAGTAGCTGTGACCAAAATTTCTCTTCATCTGCAGTAGCAGTAGTAGTACTTTGGATCATGAGCCTTTCACATTTATGTAAGCTGTTTCTCCATCAATGTACACACACACACACACACACACACACACACACACACACAAACACACATACCTACACACATACACAGTCTTTTGTATGGCCTGTATTTCAAACTATTTTAAATACATACTCATATATGTATATATATATATATATATATATATATATATGTTTATGTGTATCTGTGTGTGTCTATATATATATATGTATATATACAGCACTTATACTTAAGTGGAACGGTCTCCCACAAATCACAGGCCTCTGAGCAGTATTATGAAGCATGCATCTATTAAATTCACACTTATTAAGCACCTGCTATATGCCAGATATAGCAGATATAATTATATGTTGCAGATACAAAGAAAAAATATATCTCTGTGCTCAAGAACTTACATTCTACTTGTAGAAGCAACCAGTAAATAGATAAATAAATCTTATCAATACCTGAGGACTTGAATAGAGCTTCTCTTAGAAAATTTTATATATTCTTTTATACTCAGTTATTCAACTTCATCCAAATATTTTATTTTCTTTTTAAACCAAATCTCTTTATCTTACCTAGGCTGAAAGTGTAGTGGCTACACACAGGCTTGATCTTAGTACTGATCATCATTGAAGTTTTAACCAGATTTGTTGGGGGTTTTTTTCCAATCTGAGTCTCTTTGACCCGTTCTTGGGCAACCGAGTACTCCCTCTCCCCCAGGGGATCATCATGTTGAAGCCAAACTTATTGCAGACACCTAATCAGCTTAGCCCACTGGAGCTCAGGGTTCCAGATTTCACAATATCTACCAATCTCATCTCCCCTGTAAATTGGGATTAAAAGTATGAACCAACCTACTCAGCATTTTAACAAATGCTTTTGAAATTGTAAGATACAAGACATTTTAAAGTCTAACATGGAATAGAAGCTCTGTGATTTAAAAAAAAAAAAAGGTAGAAGTCACTGAAATAGAGTGGCAGTGCCACCACAGCTGAATTTGATGATAAATTCTTAGGAGTAAATAACCACTTACTGTACAAAACAATGTATGGGAATCATTGGCAAAACTGCTTTCACTGAGGCCATTTCTGACTTCAAACACACAGTGTGAGATCTCAGTAAACAAACAATAATTCTGCAGACAAAGTCCATTGAATAGCCATATATGGGGAATATGGCACACTAGCTACACCTAATGGGAAATAGGGTAATTGCTCTCATAACACAAGAAAAATGATTATAAAGGACTTCCTTGGGTCATATTCAGCTTCCCTGAGTATCTTATGTATTTTGGTTACATAAAATTAATCGCATTCTTATACCACTCATCTTCTCTGTTCCTTTCATCAGGTCTGAAGTAAAATCTTGAATGTCCATTCAGTGCACTTTTATTCAATGCATCTCATTCTGTTATTTAGCTTTTTCTTAGTAGTAATGTTTTGACTGAGCATACTAATTGAAAATTTGCATATGTTTATTTTCCTTCTCCTGATATAAATGATTTTAATGTCTAATACTTACTGATTGATCGATTGATATTTAATTTTCTACATAGTGATACCTGTCTATTCTCTTAATCAACCTCCTGTGGTAGCTAGCCAAGTCTTCTACATTCAGCAGATGCTCAATAAATGCTGTTAACTGACTTTTGAACATATAGGAACATGATGACTATAAGACACGTCTATAAGAGAATGTCAAGATAAACACAAACTGCCCATATTTTGGATGATTCTATTCAAAACTAAAGATTTTTTAATTCCCATTCATTTCTGTAAGATGAGGTCCTAGGATTATGTCCGAGGAATACGAATTGGAATATGAAAAAGATAAAAAACATAACAGCACCTCCTTCCACTTTCTAAGACTTTCAGGTTTGGTCTGGACCTGTGATTTCATTAGTATAGAAAGTTCCTGATGAAGAAATTTCTTTTAACAATACAGATCAACAACTAGTCATAGGGAATTGTTTATGGGCACAGAAATGTGACTTGTACAGTAATAAAACTATATGGATGGAAGTAGAGTTTGAACCCAGATTTTCCTGACTCTAAGGCCAATCCTCTATCCATAACATCACACTTCTTTTCACCAAGAAAGGTTGTTTTAAGTTATTCTACTTTGCAAAAAAAAAAAATGTTTGAGCTGATGAGGGGGGAAGAATTCCATCAAACTGGAAAATAGGAAAAACCAAAGATTAAAAATTTAAATGGAGTTAAAATGCCCCATAATGTAAGTCTCTTACTTCATTGGAAAGATTCATCATATTGAATTTTGAAATCCTTTCTGAGTTTTACACATAATACTAAACTCTAGTCAATTTCACCAAGAGATAAAAGATTGATTGGTCAGCAAACTGTTTGAGCAAACTAATCTCATTCTTTCCTCTGGCTAATCTTTCTTAGCTTTTAAAGAGGGTCTAAATTCAAATTTAAAGAGGCTCAAAAATTTGTTTCACTTTGCTGTTCTTTCTGTTTCTATCCTTCCTCTTTCCTTTTTTTTATTGCTAAATTCCCAAGAACTCAGTTTTCATCTCAGAAAAAAAAAAAACTAGATTATCTATTTCTTTCCAGCCTATATAGTTCTTAGATGCTATAATTGTCTTGGAAGGCAGTATGCAACTTTTTTTGTATTTATTCTAACTAGAGTGGATAAAGTACTGGGCTTGGATTAAGGAATATCCAAATTTGAATTCTACCTCAGAAACTTATTAGCGAGGTAAGGCTCTCATCCTCAGTTTCCTCATCTGTAAAAGAAGGATGTTGATAACAGCATCTACCCCATGGGATTCTGGAGGATCAAGTGAGATAATACACTTAAAAACTTAAAGCACTTCAAAGCTCTACAAAAATATTAACTCTTATTGTCTATATCATGTCATTAAATTTCCTCTCTCTCTCTCTCTCTCTCTCTCTCTCTCTCTCTCTCTCTCTCTCTCTCTCTCTCTCTCTCTCTCTCTCTCTCTCTCTCTCTCTCTCTCTCTCTCTCTCTCTCTCTCTCTCTCTCTCTCTCTCTCTCTCCCCTCCCTCCCTCCCTCCCTCCCTATTTCCACCAAAGATCTTCCAACCAAATCCAAACCTGTTTTCTAAATTTGATTTCTTTAGCCTTCTTATTGTATTTTACACTGCCATCCCTGCCTTTCTATTTACAGAACTGGAAGGGTCCTTAGAAGTCAAATCTTTGCATTCACATATTACAAATGATGAAATTGAAACCAAGAGAGGTTAAGTGAATTTCCCCAGGCCACATATAAAGCAAATAGCAGAACCAGGATATGAAGCCAGGTTCTCTGATTCCAAACTCAGTTCTCTTGGTATCCTACCCTCCTGGCTGCCATTTAATGCTTTGGATTATTTTTTCTCTGTATCCATTCTTGGCTCTATTTCATTTTCTGCCCCATAACTCTGGACATTTTTCAAATTGTATTCATTGGCTCCTTGGCTCCCTACCCATGCATATCAGTGCACCCTTTCTCATAGAACTTATATAGACATATGGCTTCATCAACCATCTCTATGCTGATGACTTCCCAATCTACAATCCAACCCTGATTTCTCACCCTCTCTCTAATCACTTGCTTCCAGCTAGTTGGGAGGACATTTTCATAATCTATTGTATTCCACTGACCTCTATATCTGAAAACTTAAATTCATAATCCATCATCATAGTCATAGATTTAGAGCTAGAAAAGAAGAGTCAGGTTACAAATATTTATTGAGCATTTACTGTGTGCCAATAGCTAGAAAGAGGCAACTAGGCCTGGAGTCAGGAAGATCTGAGTTCAAATCTGGCCTCAGATACTCACAAACTGTATGGCTCTGGATAAATCAATCTCTGTTTGCCGTAATCCACTGGAGAAGGAAATGGCAAACTACTCCAGTAACTTTGTCAAGAAAGCTCCATGAGCAGTATTGGTGTGCTATGGTCCACAGGGTCACAAGAGTCAGACATGACGGGACAATGACAATGTGCCAGTCATTGTACTAAGTGTTGGAGATACAAATTCAATTTTAAAAAAAGGAATAAAGTCAAGGAAGTCAAGTTCTAATGGGTGCAGACAATTCACAAATGGGAGCTGAAAGGGGTAAGATAGTAGGATAGAGGAAAAAGGGAAGGTATCCTCTAAAGACATGATGGAAAATCCAGAGAGTCAGAAACAGAGCTGAGAAGGGAGTGAAGGATGGCCAACCTAGACTCCTCCCCAAAAGGAAGTTCTGGGGTCACCAAGCAACAAGGAGGCTGGGGAGGCAAAAGGCTGTTCCAACATAATAAAGTAGTCAAGTGATGGTAGCCAAGTCCAAAGAGTCAGAAACAGAGCTACAAGGGGAAGAAGTCATTGAGGTAACCAACTCTACCCATCCCCCTAATTCTACACATGGGGAAACTGAGGCACGTGAGAACTGAGATAAGTTATGCAAATTGTCCAGGTTCACATAATTAATATAAATCTAAGGGAAAATTTCATTAGTAATCCAAAGCCCTATCCATTACAGCAATCTTTCTCATCTACAGTGAGATTTTTTTAATGTCTTGAGTTCAGGTGATAATGAAAATGATGGTACTGATATGTTATGAAATCAAAAAAAAGGAGAGAGGGGAAGATAACAAGTAGAGGATTCCCAGGTATGTCTTAAGCTACTCAAGGTCATGAGGCCTTTACCTTCAAGCTTTTTTCTTGGCTAAAAGATTAAAAGCTTTAGTTAACTATAGTCTCACAATAAGCCAACAGAGATTTTTCTATAGTTAATGCAAGTTTTTCCAGGATGACAATGTGGATGGTAAGAGAAAAACTGTCAAGAGTGAAATGCTCAAATGAAAGAAGCAGAGAATAACAAAAAATATGTTGTTTGGGTGACTGATTCAGATTGATGGGAATTAAGACAAACTCTGAGATGTAGGTGAAAACTAGCAGGAGCTCTGCTCACTCCATTGGAAATGTTTAATAGAATGTCCCCTGACTGGTGAGAGCTTCATTGGCACAGAGCCCAAATGAAGACTGCACAGGTAAGGCAGTTGATCCATCCATAGCAACAATCCCAGAGGAGACAAATTGCACAAAACTAGAAGAGAACAAAAGCCCTGAATAAGAAAACACATGAAGTCAGTGTCTCAGTCTTAAAATAAATGATGGCACCAGTACAAAGAAAAAAAAAGAAATCTTCTTCCCTCTTCTCTGTCAAAGGAAAAACTCAGTAAAACTAGAGAAGCACTAGAATGCAATAGACAGCTCATAGAGCAGCATGTCACATTTAGGCAAACAAACGACAGAATCTATTTCCCCAGGGACCAACAAAAGTGGAAAAGAGAATTCAGCCAAAACATAGCTAGAAGGAAAGTGAGTAACATTGAATTCAGTTGGGAGAGTCCATCAGCCTTCAGATTTGAAAGAGGTAATGATAACGTGGAGTGCCCACAGTGAACCATTTCATTCTAAAAAACAAAAACAACAAATAAACTGTCCCTTAGATTTGGGAGAACTGGTCTCAGATACTTATTAGTTATCTGATCATGAACAAATCACCTCATCTCTCAGTCTCACTTTCCTCACCTGTAAAGTGAAGAGACAAATTTGATTTGAGAAGCATAGATGAAAATTATAGGGATGAGGATCATTGCTAGAATATGAATTTGGATGGTTGTACCTTATTCAAAAAGAAATGGAATGGATAAAATGGGGCTTAGGGAGAGTTCACATTCGATTTTAAGAAGATCTATTCATTTGAGGAAATCCAGGAACTAAAGGAAAGAAGAATGGTATTTGGATGAGCATGAATGAAGGGAGAAATAGAAGAAATTTTGTCATTAAACTATAGACCACAAGAAAGGGGAGGAGGGAGGCTGGGCATGTAGGCATGATATAAGAGTGATTCCATTTATCTAGATATCTATAGAAACTCTCTGCTGAAACTAAGTAGATATTAACTTCTTGTCTTATGTTAGTGATAATTTCAATATTCAAAAGATGGAAAACCAATAATGAGAAATTAGATTCTGTATCTAAAAAGTGAAGAATGTTTTCTGGGATAGAAATGATGGTGGGGGAGTATTGGAGCCAAGATGGATGAGCAGAAGCAGAGATCAGTTAGAGCTCTCCCCCAAAACCCCTCAAAAACACTATAAAAATTCTAAACTAAACAAATTCTAGAGTGACAGAAGCCAAAATGACACACTGAAGCAAATTGTCAGCCCAAGACAATCTGGAAAGTTAATGGAAAAGATCTATTATATCAGGCTGTGAGCAGAGCATAGCTCAGCATTGGCCATGCCAGCATGGACAGAGAAGGCTCAGGCCTTAGGGGACTGAATCATGGGGCTGCTGTGGATTCCAGAGTTCTCAATCCACAAATGTTAAAGACAGCTTCAAAGGTGAGTGGGAAGGTCTCTCATTTGGCTGAGAGAGGAGTGTGGTCCAGCCCTAGCCCCAGACCCAGGGCAGCTGCAGTCACTGCTGAAGTGGAGACTCTTTCTGGAGATCACCATTTAACAAAATTCAAAAGTCAAGTAATGGGAAAATTGGGGGGAGGCTAGAAAATGAGCAAAGAGGGGGAAAGAAACAGACTACAGATTATTAAATGCTCAGTGAAGAGATATTTTCTTACATCATTGGTGACAAGGAAGATCAAAACATACAACAAGAAGAAGACAGTAAAACCTGCATCCAAAGTCTCTTGGAAAAATATAAATTGGTCTCAGGCCATGGAAGAGTTCAAAAAAGTTGAAAATCAAATAAGAGAAGTAGAGGGAAAATTGGAACAAGTGAGTGAGTGATGCAAGAAAATGATGAAGAATAAGTTGAAAGCTTGCTAAAGGAAACCCAAAAAAATTAGACCAATCCAAAAGGCAAAAGAGGTCCAAAAAGTCAAGAAGGAGAAGAATGTCCTAAAAAGCAAAATGGGCCAAATAGAAAAAAAGGTCCAAAAGCTCATTGAAGAAAATAATTCTCTAAAAATTAGAGTGGAGCAAATGGAAATTAACGAATTTATGAGAAATCAAGAAATTATAAAACGAAACCAAAACAATGAAAAAAATAGAAGATAGTGTAAAGTATCTCACTGGAAAACAACTGACCTGGAAAAATAGATGCAGAAGGGATAATTTTAAAATTATTGGACTACCTGCAACTCATGATCAAAAACAAAAAGCCTAGACATCATCTTTCAACAAATTATCAAGGAAAACTGCCCTGAAATTCTAGAACCAAAAGGTAAAATAGAAATGGAAAGAATCCACTAATCACCTCCTGAAAGAGATCCCAAAAGGAAAAACTCCTAGGAATATTATAGTCAAATTCCAGAGTTCCCAGGTCAAGGAGAAAATATTGTAAGCAATCCAAGAGAAACTATCCAAGTACTGTGGAAACACAATTAGGATAACACAAGATTTAGCAGTTTCTACACTAAGGGATCAGAGGGCTTAGAATACAATATTCCAGAAGTCAAAGGAACTAAGATTAAAACCAAGAATCACCTACCCAGCAGAATAGAGTATAATACTTCAGGGGAAGAAAATGGAACTTCAATGAAATAGAGGACTTCCAAGCATTCTTGTTGAAAAGACCACGGCTGAACAGAAAATTTGACTTTCAAATACAAGAATCAAGAGAAGCAAGAAAAGATAAACAGGAAAGAGATACCATAAGGGATTCATTAAAGTTGAATTGTGTACATTCCTTCATGGAAAGGTGGTACTTTTCTCAGTATTAGGATAGTTGGAGGATACACACACACACACACACACACACACACACACACACACACACACACACAATATATATATGTGTGTCTATGTGTATGGTTTTCCATCTTTTGAATATTGAAATTATCACTAATGTAAGACAAGAAGTTAATATCTTCTTGGTTTTGGTAGAGTTCCGATAGATGTTGATAATTGGAGCCACTATTAATATTCTGCAGGTGAAGTCAGACCAGGAATAATATGAAACTATCAAAAATGGAATTATATAGATGCAAATGGAAACAATTCCAAGGAGCAAAGGGGGGGTTGTGACTGCACTATCTAAAGAGATAGATTTAGATGTAAAAGAACTGGACATCTACCATAAATTTTTAAAAGAAGTGTGCAGAAGATGGAAAATAGAAGATAAAACGTAATAGTGTGGCATGATCTTGTAAAATTAATATCAGGAGTGCTGAAGCTCATGAGTTGAAACTAGCAAGTACAACAAAACAATTTAACTATATTGGAGAAATGAGGAAGATGAACAGATGGCTAGGTAGAGGGGATGATGACAACAAAAGGTAGAGATAAGACAAAAATGGTCAAATATTATTTTGCTCCTTTATTCTTTGCTGAGGATGGTGGGCTTTGCAACAGGAAAGATAGAACGAAAATGTCTAACAAGAAGTTAATAAACAAGAGAGGTAAGGAGACAGTATGACAGTACTTAGCTACCTTAGATGAATTCAAATCATCTAAATGATATGGATTACATCCTTGAGTACTTAATGAACTAGTGGAGATGATTACTGAGCAACTGGGACTGTCATGTCACATTTAAACCATTCAGATAAAATAGAATGACCAGTCTTGGTTCCAAAAGCCCTATGAATGATAATTATTTCTGTCCCATCAGTATATGTTAGGGGAAGCTAGGTGGCAAAGTGAATATCTGGAGTCAGGAAGACTCATCTTCATGAGTTCAAATCTGACCTCAGACACTTACTAGCTATGTGACCCTGGGCAAGTCATCTAACCCTGCTTGCCTATAGAGAGGCTTCTCTAACTAGAGAAGGAAATGGCAAACCACTGCATCATCTCTGCCAAGAAAACTAGAAGTGGAGTCATGAGTTGGACATGACTGAAAAATTACTAACGAAGAAACTGGAAAGCCTTACATGAACTGATGCTGAGTGAAGTGAGCAGAACCAGGAGAATATTGCACACAGTAACAGCATCATTGTGCCATGATCAACTATGATCGACTTAGCTCTTCTCAGCAATACTGCGAGCCAAAACAATTCCAAAAGACTTGTGATGGAAAATGCTAACAACATTCAGAGAAAGAACTATGGAGAGCAAAGTATATTATTTTCATTTTTGGGGGGTTTTATTTTTTTCTCTCTCATGTGTTTTCCCTTTTGTTCTGATTCTTCTTTCACAACATGACTAATGTGGAAATATGTTTTAACATGATGGTACATGTTTAACCTATATCATACTGCTCTCTTGTCTTGGGAGAGGGGGAATGGAAGAATGGAGAAAAATTTGGAACTGAAAATCTTACAAAAAGAATGTTGAATGTAGGAAAAAATAAAATACTAGTAAGAAAAAAAGAAAACTGAACAACAACAATATACGTTGGAGTATGTAGGGAAGGGGAAATTACAGGTGTTCATAAAATGTTGCTTATGCTCTCATATGTTGATTTCTTTTGAATATTTGGTTACTCTGTTACATTGGATTAGGTCTACTGAGAATGTGGTCAAAATATTGCTTATGGTATAAAAACAAAAAAAGTCAGTAAAACATTATTTAAAGAAGATACATCTCTGTGAGTACCTTCTTTGTAGTAAAATAGACACAGTTTTTCAGCTATACTTTAGAGGGCCTTTGAGGATAGTTGATCATTCAACCAGCATTTACCACAGCAAGAAGCTGCTCCTTGATAGGTGCTAAAACAGTAGATTTAAGAACTGAGGGGAAGAATTATTTGAGCCAGTGAAGTGCAGAAAGGGAGTAGGTAGATTCTTATGGGGTTTTACTTATCACAGGAACAAAGCTTCTTAGCAAACAGCACAATTTATGACTCATATGTATTTTGGCCAGTCCAAAGCATTTCTCATAGAGACTGGCATTCAACTTGGCCCTTTTCTATGTGATTAAAGAACTGAATGATGTAGTAACTATCTCTTGGTCCCTATGACAAGAGATTACATCAAAGAGGATTGACTACTGAATATCACAGAGGATAAACTCTTAGAAAAGAACCTTTAAACTCACAGTGGACTATAAGGGGTCTAGGAGAGAGGCTCCATCTCCAACTTTTGGCACAGCTACTTTGAGAACATCCCATGTTTCCTCTCCTTTGAACTTCAGAAAGAAGGACAAAGGATTTCTTTCCCTCCTAAACTCAACCCCCTGACCAGTAACAATGGCTACCCACCATACAAACACATTTCAATGAGAACACATGCTTGTTTAGGTGAGCCTGAGGCTCTATGTACATTGTTTTTCTGCATTTTTTCATTTTGCTGAGCATTGCTCTGCAGTCTAAAATCTCACCTTTTGCAAAATGTCTTTTCTGATCTCTCATCCACTCCATCCCTATTAGCCCCTCTCCACAAACTGATTGTGCTGTCCTACTGAAAATACTTCCCATTTATAATATATATATTTTCTGCATACATGGTTGCCTGTAGGTTTGCAGGTAGAATGTGAGCTGGAAGACAGGGACCATGTTTCTGCCTTTCTTTGTATCATCAGTGCTTAGCAAAGGGCCTAGCTCATGCTTATTCACTGACTGAGAGATGGACACTTCCAGGTTGCAAAACTGTAGAAAGGAGAACTTGGAGGAAATCTGGATTAACAGTAACCTCCCTCTCCCACTGACCCACCTCCTAAAAGGATTGCATGGTAGGCCCTCCCAAGGGCACGTTGTCAGAAAGTGGCCAGAGACCATGGCAGGTCTACTGGAAACATTCCAGTTTACCCTTTGCTCCATATAAAATCCAGCTCACAAATTATTTTTGGTTATTTAATATGAATTGTGAACAGAAACAGACCTCATTCCTCCTTGTGCCTTTATACTATATGGCCATCATCATCTTAAATATGTATCTCTTTCAGTTTCCTTTGAATTCTGCTTCACATTTAATCTCATCTTTCACCAGGTGACAATTGCCTTCCTGACTGCTCCTTTCCATCAGTGACAATGAATTTTATCTTTTCTATTTAGTGAGAATATTGAAACGTTAAATGTCTTCCCATTCCCTTGTCTCCTGCAACACTGATTCCAAAGTTCATTCTTCTAGCATCTGACAGGCTTTGGGCTTCCTGAGTTTTATTTCCTGCCTGAAGTCACTAAGAGTATATTTCTAAAGAACCACTCTGGCTCTTTTCACTGCATTATAGGAAAATATTTTGTTAACCAGAAAGCTCCTATAGCAAATTAGGTTAATGATAATTGTTTTAATTTGTAATTGTTGGTCTTATCTTATTAACAGCACTCTGACTTTGGGGATTTGCTGCATTCAAATAAGGTTCTTAATTCCATGGTTTCAGTCATAAAAGCCATTTTTAAAATTGAATTATTCAGTAAAATGATTCTCCAGTGAAATATAATCTCCTTGAGGGCAGGTATTGAGAAAAAGCCATTAGATTTGGCAGTTAAGAGATCATTGATAACTTTGGAGAGATCAGTTTCATCTGAATGATGGAGGAGTTAAGGAGAGAGTGGAGAGAGGCAAGGGGAAAAGAGGAGAGAAAAGAAGAGGAGAGAGTGTATAATCTAGATAGCTTTTTCTAGAAGTCGAGTGAGAAAGGAAGGAGAGATATGTGGTGATGATTGATAGATGAAGGCTTGTAAAAATGGGAGAAAAACAGGTAATGTTTGAATGTAGGGGCTTAACTCTTCATGTTTTGAATTTGGATAATTGATGAGCAACCAGGAACAATGGATAAAGCACTGGGCCAGAAGTCAGAAAGACTCATCTTCCTGAGTTCAAATTCTGGCCTTAGACACTTAATATCTGTGTGACCCTGGGCAAGTCATTTAACCCTGTTTGCCTCGGTTCCCTCTTCTTTAAAATGTGTTGGAGAAGGAAAGGGCAAACCACTCCAGTATCTTTGCCAAGTAAACCACAAATGGGGTCACAAAGAGTCAGACATGACTGAAAAATGACTCAACAACAACAGTTAATGAGGGATACCTCAAACTCTGGCATAATGGACATTATTAGCTATAAGAGAAAAAAATACAGTCACAAAATCAAATTACCAAAGAAAATTAGATTTTATGAAATTGAAGAGGTTCAAATTGAACAGTGAATCAATATATTTCAGAAAAAGCAGAAAAGCTATGCTGTTACTCATAATTTTTCCCTCATATTCAGTTACTAGCCTCAAGTTATATCTTAAGATATAACTGAATTGAAAAGGTCCCTGTAATTCACCAGTGCTAACCCTAGAGAAGAACTAAATCCAAATCATTCTTGGACCCTCTGTGACTCTAGTATTTCCTCAGGGTCGGGGCACATAAAATCTATGGTAGAATAGGAATCTGAATCAGAGGACCTTGGTTCAAATCCTCCTTCTACCATTGACTTCCCATGTGATCTTAGGAAAGTCATTTAATTTGTCTAGGTCATCCCCACTTGTAAAATGAGAGGATTTGATTAGATGTATTCTACGGTCTCTGACAGCTCTAAATCTACTGTCCTCTGGTCCTTCTGTGTTAGTTATGGTCCTCGGTACACCTTTTCCTGTATCTCTTCACTTTATCCTTTGCTGACTGCACTAGCCTCACACATAGTATGAGTTTTAAAATGTTTGTTGACTGACTAATAAATCATGATCTTAGAGATAAAGGAGACTTTAGCGATCACTTAGTCTAACATCACACCTTGTAAAGGAATGCTGTACATATGTACTTAATAAATGCTTATTTGACTGAATCATACAGTTAGAGTCAAGACGAGGACCCAGGTTCCTGATTGGTAGCCCCATTTTCTTTCTGTGATATACCACAGTTTCTCACTAAAAAGTACTGTTTTCATTTTACAAAATTTTCAAAGCAGTTCCCTTTGGAAAAATTGATAATTTTTCTAGATTTGTAGAGACTATTGCAAAGTAAGGGTTTTTCCCCCAGTGAATCAATGGGCTATAATTCTATACTTCATGCCATAATTTTTTCTGAAATAATTTTCTTATTCATCATGTCCTATCTCCTCACCTAAAACATTAAAAGACCTATTTAAAGTCGCACTGCTAGGAACTGTCAGAGGCTAGGATTTTAACTCATCTATTCTGTCTCCAGATCTAGCATCCTATCCATTATCCCATGGCTGCACTTAATCAGAATCGTTAAAATAATAAATAATAATTATTCTTGTTCACTAAGTCATTATTCTAGCTCTGAGGGCTGCATTTGTAACACCACATACCAGCTACAAAGGTTCTTGCCGTAGAGTGTACATGAGGAATCCGGCTTTAGGTTCCTTTGGGTTGATTGCCTATAAAGTATGCCTGGTATCTTTCCAGTTCACCCTGCCCAGACTTTTAACTTGTGGAAGGAGACATGATAGCCAGTAATCCAGCTGCTGCTTCTACCCTCATTAATTCTACATCATCCTGAACAGCAGTTTCAGATTGAAAAGAGGTGGGTTGTTCACAACTTTGCCTCTCTTGGGGCTACAATAGTAAGGCTCATTTCCATTATCTCTGACCATTGGAACTGATGGAGTGGTGGGAGGGGTAGAGGAAAATTGGAAAAATTCTTTGAGCTATCCGAAACCATTGTTGATCATTGAGGAAGTCGACTGGGTGGGCAGTGACTTAGAAATACAACCTGGAGGGATGGGGGAAGTATGTGACATTTAAAAGGTTCGAGAGATAATTTCTGGGTAATCAGTCATTTTTATTAATAATGCTAGCATTTTAATAAAAGCAGTCGGTGGCGCTCTCAAATGCCAAAGACCCTCATGGTGGAAGGCTCAAGGATTATACGTCCTTGGAAAAGTGGGTACTCCAAGTGCAGCAATCAACTCTGATTGGGTAACAAGTAATCAGAGAGAATGAATATTACAAACATGAACTAGAACTATTCTAATGAACTTTAACTATGTCATTTACTTCTAAATTGTCCAGCCTTGGGCAATCTAGTCAAAGAATTTATCCCGACCCAAACCAGAGAAGAACACAAAAGTGCTTCCCTACCTTAGATTAAATTCTTTGTAAGGTTGGGGGAGGGAGGATCTGGCCAAGATTAAGGAGAAAGTTAATTCAACTTTCAGAGACAGGTTTCTGAAATAAGACTTTAAGTGAAGAGGAGGCAGGGGGAGGAGGGGTGGAGATTCTAGAACTCCCCAAATCAGTGGTTACTAATGCTCATTGTTAATAATCATTTCTCTCAGAAGGCAGAATGGACATACATAGAATCAGCTCATGATAACGTTTGCTAACACATATACAGCATTATCTCACTGGGTCCTCCCAACAACCCTGGGAGGTAGGTGTTGTGATATCTCCATTTTACAGATGAGTAAACTAAGCTAAACAGAAGTTATAGCATTTCACTGCGTAATCACTGTGTACAGACTCCATGCCAAAAGTTTTTGCAAAGAAGTGGGTGTGACCCTTATGTGAAGCTTTAAAAAATTTGTGCCAGTATTACTTAAAAATCATTTATTACTAAACTGTAGTGCTAGATAAGGATGCACAATGCATGAACCTATATTAAAATTGAATACTGACAATGCACATACACTGAGAGTTCGAAGCTCATGCCTCACAATGCACAAAAGATAAATGCATATCCACATGCCACTGGTGAATACATGGCTGCTCTATTTACCTTTTAAGTGGCATGATGAAGAGAATCTTACCATGCGATGATTACATGATGAAAGGTTTTAGGTCTAAAAAAACAGGGTACAATAATTAAGCAGTGGTGACAATTATGCAGTGAAATATAGTAAATGACTTTCTCTGGGTCACACAGCTAGTAAATATTGGAGACTTGAATTCAGGTCTTCTTGATTCCCCACTGAGTGCTCTATCCACAGCCTTGGCTACCATAGTTAATTCCTATTGTTAGCAAGATAATGTCTCTTTATTCACTTCATGGGCTTACCTCCATTTCCTTTTTTGCTTTTTCCCCCTTTTATGGATGTACTCTGATTGAACCTGTAGAAAAATATATGGAGGAGGGGACACTGAGTTGCTTCTATCTTTTCCCTTCCTCCCAAATGACTCTGGGGTCCCTACTACACCAGGGCTGTCCCTAAAAGGGGGGGATATTCACGGGGTTGTCAGGTTACATAGGGGACATAGAGAAATGACATTTTATTTTCTTCCACAAATTGGGGGTAAGGAAGAATGTATTTGAAAAGCAGGCAATTACTTAGATTTCCCTTGGGAAACTTCTCAATCAGAATGCACTTCTGGGAGGGTATCCTGGTTCAAATGTACCTCCACTTGGAGAAGCATGCCTGAACCATCTTGATGTCCAACTTCTCTGCCCTCCACTATCTCACCCCCTCCTTCAGGTGTGATTTAAGAAGAGAAATAGTTTGAGGGGAGAACCACTGCAGTTCTCATGGTTACTTACCCTTTCCCTGGAGAAACTCAATTGGGCATTTGACACAATGATTTACAATTTAACATTTTTATTGGGGCAGGAAAGGCTCTTGAAGGAAAATGAGAATAGCACCTTTTTAAAATTAGGGCCCTGCAGGGCTGAGTAAGTTGTTGGAGTTCAAGACTTTACATTTTTATTAAACCAGTCCCAGGGCCTTGGGGAATTTCATACCAAGACTTTCAAAGAAAAATCTTTAATCTTCTGAGACCTACCCCAGCAACTATAGTCAGGCAATGAATGCTTCCTTAACGTAAAAGAACTGTGCACCACTGTGGTCTTGGCAATCTGCCAGTAAGTTCAAGCTAGACACCTGGCATGTATTGTACCATTGAGCAATACATATGTCTTTACTGCATGTCTATGATAAGTGAAGAAATGACGATTGGAAGCCTTCAGATTGAATGAGCCTAAATTTTGGGATTCAATGGGATGATAGGTCTAAAGCTGGAAGGGGCCTCATAGGATACCTAGTGCAGTCTCTTCATTGCATCCTTGAAGTATTCCTCATAATTCAAAGCTTCCTGAAAAGTTGGATATAAACCAAGTTGTTTGCTTCTTTTTAATCTAACTTTATTTGAAAAGTGCCAAGATAACTCACTTTTTAAGGGAATCCTTAAGTCACTCAGGGTCACAGCTTAGGGGTCAAAGCTCTATGCTATATAACATAGGTTTGTGTTTTGCAGTTCCTAAGTTGTACTTGTCTGACCCTGTCATTTGCCTTCTACCATAATCCATCAGTCATATTTTGCCACATTTCTGTCCAGTCCCCATCTCTCCATTCATATAGTTATTACTTTCATTCAAGCCCTTGGCCCTTGTTGCCTATAATTTTATAACAACTTCACAACTTATTTCCCTGACTCAGTCTCTCCTGTCTTCCTTCCCCTTTCCTTTTCCTCTCTTCTCTTATTTTTCTCCCCACTTTCCCTCTTTTCCTCAACTCTCTGTGACTATATGTATTTCTCTTTCTCTCTGTCTGTGACTCTCTCTCTCTGTATGCCTCTCTGTCTCTCTCTCTCTTTTTTTTTTGGTGTCTGTCTGTCTGTCTCTGTCTCTCTCTCTCTTCTATCCTCCACAAAGCTTTCAAAATAATCTTGCTTAAGGTTATAATTTTAGAGCTAGATACAACCTCAGAAGACATCTAATTCAATCTCTTCATTTTATAGATAAAGAAACCATAGTCCACATTGGTGAAGATATTTGCCCAAGATCACAGAGATGGCAGAGTCAGGATTTGAACTGAGATCTTCTATCTCTGAATCTATTGTTTTTTACATTACCCTGTACTGTTTGTTTGATTTTGCTCTTCTCAGAAACCTTCAGTGGCTCCCTATTGTCTCTAAAGTGAAATATAAAGCTCTTACTTTACATTTAAAGGCCCTCTATTATTAGACTCCAACCTACCTTTCCAACATTATTTCACATTACTTACCATCAGGCTATATTATAGTCAAATTGTACTAACAGCACAGTCTATACTTGCTATATGCCTTCTCAGGTTTCTATAGTTATGAATAAGATGTGACTGGAACATCTCTTCTGTTCTGCCTCTCTGAATTAATAATACCTTCCTTCAAGACTCAGTTAAAAGGCTACCTTAGCTTCATTCTCTCCTGTCTTCCCTCCCTTTCCAGCTTTCTCTCTTTTCTTTTCTTCTTCTCTGCCTCCTCCTTCTTCTCTTCCTTTTTCTTCTCCTTCTTCTCCTTCCTCTTCTTCTCCTCCTTCTTCTTCCTCTTCTTCTCCTCCTTCCTCTTCTCCTTTTTTCCTTCTCCTTCTTCTCCTTCCTCTTCTCCTTTTTTCCTTCTTCTTCTTCTTCCTCTTCTTCTCCTCCTTCTTCCTCTTGTTCTCCTTCTCCTTCTTCCTCTTCTTCTTCTTCTTCTTTTTCTCCTTCTTTTTCTCCTTCTTTTTCTCCTTCTTCTTCTTCTTTTTCTCATTCTTCTTCCTCTTGTTCTCCTCCTTCTTCCTCTTGTTCTCCTTCTCCTCCTTCTTCCTCTTCTTCTTCTTCCTCTTTTTTCTTCTTCTTCTGTCTCTCCACATATGTCTCTCTCTTTCTATCTCTCTCTGTCTCTGTGCCTCTCTCTATGTCTCTGTCTCTCTCCCCTCCCAAGGTTTTCCTCCTCAAATTACTTTTGTATTTTCTATTCCAATAGAAAGCAAGCTTCTGGAAGGCAAGAATTATTTTATGTTTCTTGGTACTCCTAGTATCAAGCACTGTTTTGGTTTTTTTTATCATAATCAGGGCTTAATAAATGTTGAATGAATGGAATTCAATCCCAAGAAGAATTCTTTGCACAAATCTAGACAAAAAAGTGAGCCCCTTTATGAATCTTGATTTTCATATATTAGGTTTACTAAATGCAAAATATATTCATATCATTCTCCTCATTGTTACAGAAATCCAAACAGGACTGAACAACTTTGGAATTCTTCCCCTTCAGACCTTGATGGAACACAGGAAATTGTGCACTGCCAGACAATATTCTTCTGTGTAGAAAAATGTAAATCGCAGCTTCTGAATTGCTGAAGAGACACACGTGGGGATTTCATGCTCTGCTGAGCTGTCAAGCTCAAGGCCAGTGTTAACAACATCAAATTCACTGAACAGAAACAATGCTCAGTAATTTTGGCAGCATAGGCCTGCTCCTTGCTAGAAGATGGAAAAATCCTGTGAAATTAGGGAGTGAGTTTTGAGGGAAAGGTGGGTGAGAGAAGATGGTTGCCAGTTCTCTGTGACCTGAAAAAAATGTTTTTGTGTGTTTTTGCTAAGCATACTGATGTTTGAAGAAAATGGGAACGTTTTTCTGTGAAAAGCAATTGAAGATGTGGTTTCTGAATGATCTCCAAATCCCATTTCTCCACTTTGGCAGCTGAAGGGAGCTGAGCTTGGGCGGCATTCCCGGAGGTGGTGATTGCCTTTAGGCAGCTCACTCAACCACAGAAACCTGGTGACACTCCTCCACCCGCCTCTCACAGTCTTGAGACTGAATGATGAAACCCAAGGTGACCAAAGCTATCTATGCAGGATAATGAAAATGATAGCCCTACTCTTTTTTCTCCATGGCCTTTGACACTGTCTCTTACAGGCTACAGAGAATGACAAAGAAAAGGATTGGAGGAAGGAGGCAGCCAAAATGAATATAGCTAAGGTCTAGGGAAGAAAGAGAAATCAATAAAGAAAAAAAGTAATCCAAACGAGAAAAGTACATTATAACATGGCATAAAAGAGAAAACAAAGGACAAAAACAAAGGACAAAAACACAGAGAGATTTTTTTCTAGTCTGCAGGCACGTGTAACTACTGCACCAGGAATTTTCACAACATGAAGTGTTCAGGCTCATTTTTGGGAATGGCTCAATTTTCTAGTTCAAAGCCCCCCATCCAAAGAATCTGGGGAAATTACTAACTGACTCACCCACATTGCTCACATGAACTAGATCTCATGCAGATCCAAAGAGGAAATTTTTACTGAATGGTTGAAGGAAAAAAAAAACTTGCCATGAATCTCTTGAAAAATAGACACCCTCCAATAAGCAGCCTTCTCTCAAAGGTCTGTGCTCCATTTAATCACACTTCTCTGACTTTCTTTCAAAACTAGTTAGGGTTCTCAGCAATCAGGGAATCTTGCTGCAGTTCTGGACAGCTCCTAGCAGATGATAGAAGGTATCAATCTCTATTAGGGCTCTTCTTGCATTCTGGGATTCACACAGAATACTCCTGAGGCAATTGGGTATATTTTTCAAATAGCTTTGGACCATGTGGATCTAGGAAATTATACATTCTCCTGACCGTCCAGCATGTGTTCCCTTAAGGAAGGAACAGCAAAGAGACAGGTACTGTCCCCAAAGTGACTACATTTGGTTTGTGGTTTGGTTTTTGTTTATTGTTCATCCTTTGTTAGGTAATTGAAAATGAGTATGATGGGGGAATGTCTAAACAGCAGGTCCACAGAAATGATACAGAGAGGCTGAAAAGTTTCCTAAAAGTTGGGATTGTCTCAAAGTGGAATGGACTATCTCTGAAAGTAGTGAGTCCCCCATCACTAAAGGTTTTGAAACAGAAGCTGAGTGACCACTTGACAGGGATATTGAAAAGTAGATTCCTACTTTATTAGGAATTTACTCTATGACTTCTCCAGTTCTGTGGAACAAATGAAATAATATATGTAAAACTTACAATATATGTAAAACATTTTGCAAAGTTCAAAGAGCTATATAAAGGCTAATCACTGTTTTACTGTGATGCTAGATCTCAGGGTCTAGGATATGATGAGGTCTAGCATGTGAGAAAGTGCAATTAAATGACCTGAGACCTAGAAATTTTTAAAGTTATTCTGAAAAACAGTTATGGGATTAGAGTAGACACAGAACAAGCAAAATTGAGAAGTAGGTCAGCCCTTCCCTCTTCCCCTGCCTCTAGCTTCCCAGCTTGGGTTCCATTTCTGCTCATTTCTATGAGTATTCTACCCGTTATGATAAGAAAGAAGAGCACTGATAAACACAAAAAGTAAATTGAAAAGATTAAATGGATATTCCAGACCTTACCTGCCTTGCAGATTTTGTCTTCATCCCTGAAAGGATGATGAATCCCTTAAGGAAACCCTCCAACTTTAATTCTGCTTTCCACTCATCCACACTCCAATTATTGGGGTTCCCTGTAAATGAGCTTTAGATACCTATCTAGCCAGTGGAAAATATGGCAGCAGACCTTTTATACCTGCAAATCTACTTAAAATACTTCATTTCTTCTTTGTTCATACTCCCTCCCCTACCACAAGGCAACACAGATATTGATTAAGGTATGTTCTCCTCAACCCTCTAGGGTAGTGAGGGGATTGCCAACTCATTTACTTTTTTTAATTTTTAAAATTTTATTATTTATCTTTAACATTCTTTTCTTTTCTAAATTTTGAGTTCCAAATTCTCTCCTTCACTTCTACCACTGAGTAGGCAAGCAATGATATCAATTAGTTATAAATATGAAATAATACAAAGCATGTTTCCATATTAGCTATATCACCAAAAAAGGCAAAAAAATAAAAAATAAAGTGAGAAAATTACACTTCTCTTTACACTTAGAGTTCAGCAGTTCTCTCCCTGATGGGTTGTTTTGTTTTGTGAGTCATTTGGAATTGTCTCAGGTTATTGCGCTGATCAGAGTAACCAAGTCTTTTGCATTTGGTTATCATTGCAACATTACTGTCGCTATACATAATAATATTCTGCTTCTTTTCACTTTAATTTACATTAGCTTATATAGATCTTGCCTTTTTCTTTTTCTGAAACCACCTTCCTCACTATTTCTTTAGCACAATATTACTCTGTCACAGTCATATACCACAACTTGTTCCCCATGTGATAAGTATCTCTTCAATTTCTAACTCCTTGACCTTGCAAAAAGAGTTGCTAAAAATATTTTTGTACATACAGGCCTCTTCCCTTTCTCTTTGACATGTAAGTCCAGTAGTACACTGGTCAAATGATACATACAAGAAAGTTACTCTGATGAGCTAAATTTATAAAAGTAAGATCCACTTCCCAGTTAATAATGGTCAAAGGATACGAATGGGCAATTTTTAGAAAAAGAAATCAACGTTTTCAATATTCATTTAAAATGCTCTAAATCACTGCTGACTAGGTAAATAAAAATTAAAACTGATATCTGAGATATCACCTCACATCTATCAGATTGATTAACATGATAGAAAAGGAAATTGTCAAATGAGGGAGGGAAGATGGAAAAAATCAAACACTAATGCACTATTGGTAGAGTTGTGTACTAGTCCAATCATTCTGGAAGACAGTTTCAAATTACACTCAAAGGCTATAAAACTGTGTATGTCCTTTGACACAGCAATAACACTGTTATGTCTGTATTTGAATTGTTTCTTTCCAGCTGCTCACAATATTATCTCCTTGATCTGAAAGCTTTGGAATTTGTGAGTAATATTCCTGAGAGTTTTCATTTTGAGATATCTTTCAGGAAGTGATCGGTGGAGTCTTTTAATTTCTATTTTATCTTCTAGTTCTAGGATATCAGGGCAGTTTTCCTTTATAATTTCTTGAAAATGATGTCTAAGCTCTTTTTCTGATCATGGCTTTCGGGTATTTCAATAATTCCTAAATTATCTCTCCTAAATCTATTTTCCAGATGAATTGTTTTTCCAATGAGATAGTTCACATTTTTTCATTTTCTTCTATTTTTTTTTTACTTTGTTGTTTCTTGATGTTTCATGGAGTTATTAGTTTTCATTTCCCCAATTCTATTTTTTAATTATTTTCTTCAGTGAGCTTCTATACATCTTTTTCTATTTGGTCACTTCTGTTTTTTAAGTAGTTCTTCAATCATTTTTGTGCCTCTTTTACCATTTGGCCAATTCTGTATCTTTAGGTGTTTAGTTTCTTCGTTATTTTTGGTACCCTCTTTTAATGAAGCTGTTAATTCTCTTTTCATAATTGTCTTGCATCATTCTCATTTATTTTACCAATTTTTCCTCTACCACTCTTATCTTTTTCTTTAACCCTTCCAGGAATTCCTGTTGGGTTTGGGTCCAATTACTATTTTTCTTTGAAGCTTTGTTTATTACTGTTTTCTCATTGTTGTCTTCTTCTGAGTTTATATCTTGGCCTTCCCTGCCACTGCAATAGCTTTTCGTTGTCAAGTTCTTTTTTTGTTGTTGTTTAATCCATCCTATTTCTCCTGTTTATTTTTTGAACTTTGAACTTTATAGTAAAGTTGGGATCTGGTCACCTGAAGATGGGAAAGTACTGTCCCAAGCTCCAAGTTTTTTGTGCTACTATTTTCAAAGCTAGTTCTGGGGAGTCTGCAAATTTTCTGTGTTTCTAAAGTGGCATTATCCTGGGAGAAGGGTGGACACTGATCTCTTGGTCTATGCTCTGATATTTACCCAGGAAGGGTGCTGATTTGCTGTAGCCATAAGCTCTAGTATTCTTCTTGACCTGGAACTTTCTGAAGGCTCCCACTCTCCAAAAGTCACAAATACTAGTGCTCCTCTCTGCCTTAGAACCATGAACAGGGCCCATACTCCCTTGTGACCAGCCCCCAGAACTCCTTTCTGCCCTGGAATTACAACCCAGAACTGAGTATGGGCAATAGAGGCACCAATCAGGGCAACTGCACCCAGTGCCAGCAAAGAATCCCCTATGATCTCTTTCTGACCAATTATCTGACCTCATGTTAATGTTTCTGGGCTGGGAGTTCTCCAAGTTACTGCTGTTGCTGCTGATACCACTTTGCTCCAGGTCATCTCCAATCTCTGTCACAGAGGTCTCCTGCCAACCTCCTAAGTTGTCTTAGGTTGTCTCATTCTGTCCTTTTATTGACTCTGTGGCTCCAAAATTTGATCTGATTTTAAAGCTCTTTGGAGTGGAATTGCTGGATTGCTGCCTACTTTCTGCCATCTTCTATTTCAGTTCTACCTCGTTTACTGTTGATAGAATTGTCTCCAATTCTCGCTGATGACTTACCCGCTGGCAACCTGTGAATTGGATTTAAATAATTTATCATTCTTATTTAGAGTAGGAAATTCTCGCAATAAAAGGCTACCTTAGCTGAGATAACTTGTAAGGGGACAGATCTGTTCTTGCCCTAATTATCCAATTATTAGGGTGGCATATCCTCTGAGAGAATACTGAGATGCCAAAGAAAGAGGGACTCATCCCAGCTTGGCTATTAATAGGTTTTATTGGGTTAATTAAGTGAATTGGAGGAGTTTACTCACAAGAGGTCTGTCATCCCGAGTGGCAACAGGGCCGAGTAACATTGTAGCCCCCCCATATAAAACCCAAGCCAGGTCAGATAACATATAGAAATACAACAAAGAAGTCATAGCGCCATGAAGGCCCAGGGTCTTGTGCATATTTTCTTTTTGCTGCTTACATTTACTCGAGGTAATTTGCATTTTTCTGTGGAATTATAGATTACATTCCCACTCTACTTACTGTCATACATAGTTCATATCTTTATGATGGATACATAACATTTCCTGCTATTTAAAATTACCTTTACTTACTGGAATCCCCATACATAATATATGTCTCTTTTTGTGTAACAGGGATGTATATATCATGGAAGTGGTGATTTAGTGTTTCAAAACTCCATAATTTCAACCATATGAATTCTCCACTGAGAATGATTATGATTTAGCAGATGGTCTTCATAAGTATGTCAGTCATAAATAGGTTGACATGACTAAGGCTGAAGAAGGAAATAAATCTAATTTAGAGGGTGTTGACAACACTTGCTCATCCACTGGCAATAAAGAGAATTGAGATTAACAAAAAGTTCGTAAAAATAGTCAGTTAAACTAGACCATTACCCATGATCAACTCTCCAAGTGAGACTTCCCCAGAAGTAGCCTCCAGCCTGGGTGTCTGGGCCTATGTCTCTCTCGACAAGGTCATCAGTGTGTCATTTTGTGCCACTTGCCCTAGCCATGGTATGTGATACTTTTCTTGGGAGCAGAAATTCCTCTATTAACTATGGTCAAAAAAATGTCACCAGCTGGAGGTCAACCTGCTGGGCAGCCCTGTTGAAATTAGCTAGACTGGTACATAGATGGCAACTCTTTCTGATTCTATATTTTAAGCCTTTCTAGCCTGGCAGGATTTATGCTTCACTGGCACATTCATTATCCTAAAACCCTTCAAGTCTGTGGTGACCCTGTGGTTACCTCATCAGACCATAGCAAGGCATCAGTGTAGAAAACTTCAGTGAAGAATATGTACAATATATTTAATATATGGTGTATGGGAGAGAGTGAA
The DNA here is from genome assembly GCA_028658325.1 of Potorous gilbertii. Classification (NCBI taxonomy): domain Eukaryota; kingdom Metazoa; phylum Chordata; class Mammalia; order Diprotodontia; family Potoroidae; genus Potorous; species Potorous gilbertii. The sequence continues at coordinate 330,961,115 of CM053771.1, forward strand.
AAGTAAATGATTTTCTTGGTTATCTCTATTACCTATTTAGGCGTTTAAGCTATATCTGTCTTAATGGCTCATACATTTCATGTATGTCACTCAACCAATTGACAGCTATGAATAGTTGTTAATTCTTTAGTGTAGAAGAAGGTCTTTTATGGAATCCAGAAGGTCTCTGCCTTCAAGGTGCTAACAAATTAATTGGTAGGACAAAGCCAATTAAAATGTATGAAATGTCAGTGATCGGTATAAAATAGTAGATGATTAGCTACAAAATCATGTTGTAAATATTGTAAATATTCAAGAGAAAGGGAGATCAGGAAGGGTTAGACATGTCAGGTAATACTTCATGAAGAGATAAAACTTGAGCCAGGCCTTAGGTATAACTTTTCTACCTGTAGTTATTATAGGGGTGCAGAGAGGGAATGATAGGAGACCTTGAAGGGAACCTAGCTTGTAGGGTAAATGGCCTAGGACAAGAGAAAAGGGTTGAGTGCTTACAGCAGTGGTTCTCCAGTGGTAATCATATACCTCTTACCAACCCTACCCTACATGGGGCTGGAGCTCTCTATGAACACCAAATCTTTGAAGGTGAGAGAGAGAGATAAAATGTCAGCATTGCTGCGCTAGTCTTCTCTGGTGCTGCCTGGACCTACTCTAGGCCTGAGCATCTACTTAGGGACAGCCCAGATAGGATTTACTTATTAGACAGCTAAGGCCACACTCGAATCTGCTACTTGTTAGGGTGAAGGTAGGGGGAGCAGAAGGACAGTGCAAGATGACATATCCATATCTTTTCCAATCTTTGGTCCAAGGTACCTAGGGCATCCCATGTAATGTGGTAAAGACTTAAGGTGCCGCTTGCTCCCATAATCCTTTTTCTTTTACCCACTGGAGGCAGTCTCGTATGACCATGAGTGCTAGATTCAGGGTCAGAGTTGGATTCAAATCTTAACTTTTCTATTTATTACCTATGTAATTACCTATTAATTCTCTTATTAACTATATTGTAATATATTACAATATAGTGAATAACTCACTTACGCTCTTTCAGCTTCAATTTCCTTAACTGTAAAAATGAAAGTGTTGGAACAGATGATCTCAGAGGTTCCTTCCAGGAAATAATTAACAAAAGGAAACTGTAGAAAGGAAACTTGTTTAAATATGAATTGGACTGGATGACTGTTGAAGTTTCACCTAACTCTTGAGATTCTGTGATATTATGAAATCCAAATTCTATCAGAATCTGTATCTACTTTGATCTCCCTGGATGTAGTTCATTAGTAGAATATAAGTTCCTTGAAAGTAGAAACTGTTTTTCATTTTATATTTGTATCCCAGGTGCCTTGCCAGATAGGTGCTTAAATAGAAGTTTGTTGAATTAAATAGAATAAAATAAACTTTGAAATAACCTGGTGAGAGAAAGGGTCCTATTATAAACAAATTAGTTATATTATAGAGAGAATTATAATCAGTATATATAATAGATAATATATAGAATTATAAACAAAATAGTTGATCACTGTATTTCTCTCTGGATTTGATTAGAAACAACAAAAAATCCAAACATTCATTTCTCTTGAGGCTCTTTTGAAAGTAGTGTTCTTTAGGGATAGTTAAAGAGATGGTATTGTTAAATTGTTGAATGATTTCCTCTTGGCTTTATGTATAAGAGTGTTTTCCTCCTTTATTGAACCTACTCTTTGTTGAAAGCTCCCAGTGTTCTTTGAGTCTGACAATACTACTTTTTTTCTGAAACAGCTCAGATGACACAGGAGGACCTCAAGCCATTCACACAAAATACGTTCCATAGAAATGCACTTACTGGTCAGAGATAGCAGTATGAGCATATAGATTCAAAATAAAACTTCTGATTCTGCTCCAAAAATCACTTACGGGGTCTTCTGTTTCCTCTTCAGTAAAATGGAGAAAAGAGCATCTCCCCATGCTCAAGTATTTTAAAGCGGGGATGGGTTTATTAATAATTACTATAAACATTTCTAATAAAAATGGAATTAATCTAAAAATGTTTCTAAATAATGAAGCAAATTTAATTAGTGATATTATTTTAAATTCTGGGACTCTAAACTAGTATAACCTGGTACATTTACATAAAACTCTCCTCATTGGTGGAGAGAATAATTATTTTCCACTGTGTGCCTGTATGAGAGGTGTAGTTGTAGAAAATTTTGGAAGAGAGAGTTATGCTCTCCTTTCTACCTTTTGGAGGACACAAATGATTCCAGGTTCTCCTCAGAAAGAGACAGAGACAGAGAGAAAGACAGAGATAGAGAGAGACAGACACAGAGAAAGCTGGCAAGTTATCAACATTTAGTTTTCCATTTACAGCTTTAGAAAATTTCAAAATGAGTGAGACAAAGGACTCTCTCTCTCTCTCTCTCTCTCTCTCTCTCACTCTCTCTCTCTCTCTCTCTCTCTCTCTCTCTCTCTCTCTCTCTCTCTCCCCCTCCCCTCTGTTAAACTGAAATATCTTACTCCCACTCTACAAATTGTCTACTGTATCATAATCTGTACAGCTTCTCTGGCTTTAGTTTGCTATCTACTTAAAGGGATGGATTCATTTGGCATTCACTATTTGTGATACACTTTTGTGTAATTAGCTTTTGGTGGGAAGGGAGTCAACATTTCAGATATAATTTGGGTCATACTTTCAATTTAAGGAAAGTAGCTTGAAACTAAAACTTATTTTCCCTGGACTAACAATATTTATAAGAGGTAGATAGAAAGAATTCTAGGCCAGTACTGTTTCTTTGAGGAGAACTGAACAGTTAACCTTTGACCTCAGTCTCCAGCTTTGCTCTAGGTAGGAATCAAAGAGGACAAGATACCATTGATATTTCTTCATTCCTCCCTAGGAGTCACTTCAGACACGTCTATGGAGGCAACCACATAACCTACATGGGCAACATACTCTACACTATATTCCAGAATAGGCTTAGTCACATGATGCAGCAGAAAGTTAATTGAATTTGTAATCAGAGAAGCTGGGTGTCAATCTTGCCTCTCCTTATTTTCTATGTACCCTTGAGCCAGGTCATTAACACTTGTCGACCTCTTTCTCAATCCTCCTCATCCCCTTTGGGACTCTGCCTCTAAGACCCTGGACTCTGATAGGTGAGCTTTCATTTTTATTTGTCCAGAACCAGGGCCACCTCACTTCCCCTCTATTTCCACAATATGCCAATATACACACTCTTCTCCCTTTCTTTCCCTCCTTTGTTAACCACCCCTCTCCCAATTAGACTAGAAGATATTTGACCATAAAGGCCATCTTGTTGCTTATTTTTATATTCCCTGTACTTACTACAATGTCTGGCACATAGTAATTACTTAATAAGTTCTTCATAAATCAACTCAGTTCTTGTACCTGTAATATAAGGGGGTTATGCTGGTACCTTCTAGAGGCTGATAGGTGGTACAGTGAATAGAGCTCTAGATTTGGAGTCAAGAACACCTGAGTTCAAATATAACCTTAGATACTTACTGGCTATGTGACACTGGGCAAGTCACATCTCTGTCTACCTCAGTTTCCCCAGTTGTAAAACAGGAATAATAAAAGCACTTACCCCAGAGGTTGTTGTAAAGATCAAATGGGATTTTGTAAAGTAAATTTAATAAATATTGGTTTCATTTCCTTCCTTCCAGCTCTAAATCTATGAGCCTATTATTGTGCTGACTCAAATCTGTGAAGGAAATTTATGCAATGGGGCTCAGAATTGTAACGATTTCACACTTTTGAAATGACTCATGAATATGACCACAGTTAGACAGTAGAATTCTAACAACAGGCAAGGGTTTTAGCTTCTGGTCCTGTACTAAGGAAAGCAAATAAAAGACACCAGGCAACCTAAAAATACCATCAGCCACAAGTGCTTATGAAATTAGTGTTAAAAATCCAGCAAATTTAATCTTCTAAGAAATTAAAACACACAACTAAGTAGAACAAGATAAGGAAGGACCACCCTTTCCCACTATCAGGTTTTCCCCTCGACATTCCTTCTACTGAAATGAGCACCCAACAAAAACCTCCACTTGTTCATGAAGAGATCAATCCTATATCTCCGTAAAAGGACATGGCAGGAATGTTGGACCCATGATTATGCTGTTATCATCTGCCTTCCTGTCCTTTCCCCTCACATCCCCCATGATCTGTAGTAGTCTGTCAAAATTCCTCTTTCCTACCCCATTCAAGGGCTTATCTCAAATTACTTTCCTCTCTTCCAGAACTAGGAAATCTCAGAGAGCTTTGTGGCTAATCCATCCCCTTACCTTGAGTGGTTACATTATATCCCTATGAGATCTTATGATTCATCTCCACCCTTCATTGTCCTTTCTCCAAAGTACCTTCATGTTCAAACTCCTGTTGGTTATTGTCCTTTGTTCTTGAAGAGGACCAAAATGACAGCACTATCGTAAAGTGAAATTTCAGCGTGTCCAACTGTGGCTGATCAGACTAACAGGAGCTTGGAATGCTCTATTACAGGTTGGGCATAGATAGTCCATATGAATATTTGGGGTGGATACTCCAAATTTGTGCATCCTATGTTTCCTTCATGCTGTCTCAATTCTCCTTTGCTCAATAGAGCACAGCACCCTTTCTGATGTGGGAACACCATGCTGAGTGGTCCTATGCCAGTGTCTTCCATGTTGCATAATCAAATCCAAAGTTCTTGAGAGAGACCTTGAGAGGGTCCTTGTATTGCTTCTTCTGACCACCAAGTGATTGCCTGCCCCATGGGAGCTCTCCATAAAATAGTCTTTTGGCAAGGGTGCATTTTGCATTTGAACAACATGGCCAGTCCATTGGAGTTGCACTCTCTGAAGCATAGTTTGAATGCTTGGCAGTTCAGCTTGAGCAAGGACTTCAGCATCTGGTATCTTATCCTACCAGGTAATCCTCAGAATCTTCCTAAGACAGTTCAAATGGAAGTGATTCAGCTTCCTGGCATGGCACTGGTAGACTATCCATGTTTCACACACATACAACAATGAGGTCAGTACAACGGCTCTGTAGACCTTCAGTGTGATAGTCAGTCTAATACCTCTTCTCTTCCAAACTTTTCCTCAGAGTCTCCCAAACACTGAGCCAGCTCTGGCAATGCATGCATTAACCTCATTGTCAATATGTACATCCATGGAAAGTATACTACCAAGGTAAGTGAACTTATCCCAGCATTCAAAATTTCTCCATTTGCTGTAACTGATAGTTCCACAGATGGATGGTGTGATGGTGACTGATGGAGAACCTGTGTTTCCAAAATTAGCACAGACAGCAGAGAATTGATCCATACTTTGTTGCATCTCAGCTGCAGAGGCTGCATTGAGTATGCAATCATCTGCAAACAGAAAATCATGCACCAACATTCCCTCCACTTTGGTCTTCGCTTGTAGGCTTTTCAGATCAAAGAACTTGCCATCAGTACAGTAGTTGACCTTGATGTTGTGTTCATTCTCATTGAAAGCATTTGACAACATGGTTGAAAACATCATGCTAAAAAGTATGGGAGCAAGCACACAGCCCTATTTCACTCCATTGGTGACTGGGAAGGCACAAGAGCATTGTCCACTATCCAGGACCCTGGGCAAACATGCCATCATGAAATTGATGTACAATACTGATGAACTTAGGCAGGCAACAAAATTTTGACATCATTTTCCATAAGCATGACTAACAGTGTCAAAGGCCTTGGTCAGATCTACAAACACTGTTTAAGGACCTCTGTTCTGTTCCTGGCATTTCTCCTTGAGTTGTCAGGTAGCAAACACCTTATCGACTGTTCCCTCAGCCCTTTCTGAAGCCACACTGGTTCTCAGGTATATGCCCATCTTCCAGGTGAAGGATCAGCCTATTAAGGAGGACTCTAGCAAGAATTTTGCCAGCAATGACTAAGAGAAAGACTCCCCTGTGATTGTCACAGGGCAATCTATTCCCTTTACCTTTATAAAGATGGACAGTGGAGGCATCCTTGAACTCCTGGAGCATAACTTCCTCTTGCCACATAACTTACAAAATTCAGCTTCTCTTCCTCAAAATCTGTTCCTTTTAATGAGAAGGTAAGGGTGAGGAAGGGGAAGATCTCCACTGGAAAGAGATGTCAATCTCTCCTCCAACATAAGGACTTTGGAAATAATAATAGCTAAAGTTTTGCAGAATGATTTATATTCCTTATCTCAGAGTGGTCATATGATGTAACCACTCTAGATATTCTGCTCAAATTTACAGGTGAAGAAATTAAGATTCAGAAAGGTTATCTGTCTATAGTCACAAAATGAAAAGAATGTTAAAGTGGTCAAATTCAGCTCCCTTTTCACTATACCATACAAAATCTCCTATTACTGAGATTACCTTTTCCAATTTTAGCCTAGAAATTTGACTGGGGGAGAGGTAGCTCTGGGAAATAGTCAGAGGGCACTCTGTTCAAATGTATCTCAATTTTATTTAGAACAGCCATTGAATTCGCTGGCTCAGACAGGAGCAAGGGACCATCATAGAGTATACCAACTTCTTTATGGACCTAAGCAAGGATTAAGTGTAAGTTGTACTTGCTTTGATCAAGGAAATTTAGTTGACTGGTTTGGTCCTGAGCCCAGAATAGATTAGGAAAAAGGAATTCAATGTAGAAAACTGCACAGTACTTTTAAGTGCCAGCTATTCTCTGATACAAAACCCATCTTTTTCATACAAATTCTCTTTCAGTGATGGTGTATAGTTGTGAATCTCAAAATATTACAATATCTAAGGAATCCAAGTTGTAGGTTACCCAAAGGGCAACAGAAAGAGATGCATGGTGGTTATACATAGACTAGAACATTTTTCCCAGAATGACCTAGTTGCAAAAAGGGTAAAAAGGGATTTCATCCAGGAAATGTATAATCAGTAAAGGAGGTGAGACAATTATGTAATGACTGTGTGGGATAACAGAAGGACAGTCCAAGTAAAGCACAGGTACTCACAAACTATAAAAATATCTAGAGGAAGGTCTTCAGCACATTAGGTAGATCTTAGGGAAGGATGTAGATAAGAGTCACACATTAAGAGAAGCATAAACAGATTGCAATTTGCAACAGTGAAGAGATTATCCTCCTTAAGGGTTATGAAGTGCTGAAATTGTCTATTCCTAACCAAGATAAAAGGAGTCATTGTGTTGGGAATTGGAGGACCTGACATTGATCTTTTCTGTATTTAAATATTACCAACAAGAATCATTAGTATATTCATTTTAAAAATATGCCTCCTCCAAAATTCTAAACTATTGTGGTCTCTTCAAAATCCCCATGTCCACAAGGCTATGGCATAAGACTTGACATTGGAGAGTCCATGAAAATAGAAGATACCTGGCTACATTCCAAGGAGAGCTAAAGGATAATGCCAAGTATTCTTATGGATAAGAAAATATTCACTTGGCTGTTACCCCGTGAATTGTAAGCCCCCAGTTCTTATTTAGCAAGAGTAAGTACTCCTATTGCATATTGTAACATTTGCTGCAATAATTGAAATGTTTAATAAAGACTTTCTTTTATCAGGATCAAATGAGACAGATGACATGATTGAAATATGAAAATAAATCCCTGAATTTCTGGAGTGAAGCTTGATTTCCATTTAAAGGTAGCGTGTGTGTGTGTGTGTGTGTGTGTGTGTGTGTGAAGTAAGGAAAGGAAGAAAAGAAGGAAGGGAAGTAAAGAGAGAAGGAAAAGAAGAAGGAAGGAAGGAAGGAAGGAAGGTCTGGTTCTATTTTCTCTCTTCACATCTCACCCCTGATCAAGGTTATATATTATCTCATGATTCAGAGCCCCAATTTGTAAGAATTCCCCCTCTGTATTGTACATTACTCTCAATCCTATGAATGCACAGAGTTCACTGACTAGATTCTTAAAAAGTATCACAGGCTCTTTAAAAGCACATAACCAAAATGACCATTTTATTCTACTGCTCACGGCAGCATTTTGCTATAATGGAGTCATCATTCATCCACCAAAAGTGCTTCCTTTTATGTGAACTTATGCCCTCATCCATGATTACTCCCTGCACTCATAATTTGCACCATAGTTTCAGCCATCATCAAATATTTAGGGTAGCTGAAGGTTCCCAAACTAACATGTGATATACCCTATGAACAACCAAAGCTGCAGAGAAAATGGGATACTGACCTACATCACACTCCTTCAAAAGTCAGAGATCAGGGCTGACTAGACTCTCAAAATTGATCCCCTGAAAGACCCTTCAGGAGACTAGCTGATATGGTTATAGATCCCTTCTCCATCACATACATGGTGAGCCTCTCCACGTACTCATTAGGATTATTTGCCTCATCAGGTCTTTGTTTTGAAAAATATCTCAGAACTAAAATTCACACTTAAAATTTTGACCTATTTCCATTAATCTTAAACAGGCAAGAGAAATACTTCGTTTGGGAGATCTGGGATTCACAGATGTGATAAGACCACCTCCAGTACCTGGTGGATGTAGAAAGCAATGAGCCCAAGGAAACTCATATACAAACTTCCTGGAGTTCATTGGATGCTTCCACAGGCAATATCCCATTAGGAGAAGGGACAGTGTCTAAACTTGCAGCTGCATTGCCTTTAATTGATAAAAGGGGTAAACTATTTCTCTGCACGAAGAAAATAATCACTAGTTGGAGCGCCACTCTCCTTCTGCCATGTTGTCTTCCTGACTTCGCTTTGTGTGAACAGATGTCTCCGTCACTTCTAGTTTTGGATATACTCCTCCACTTAAACCACATCATCATGTCTAGTGTACCTATATATCATAGTCTGGTGACTTTGACCTACAGACTGTTTATAATTTTTTCCTGATTCCCAGAAACATGACATTTCATTTAAAATTAGATCATGCCTCCTGTGATGGGTCTGTTGACTTTTTCCTCACCTATTAATCACCTGGTAATTCCTTGTATATATTGAGCCCTGTAGGACAGGGGAACTATAACCTTGGGTTTATCAAGAGCAAGCTGCGTCAGAATAACCTCGTTTCCTTCTTTTGATACTGTTACTAAAGTGATAGATCAAAGAAAATGAAAAAAAACACCCCACAAACTATCTGGATTTCAGCAAAGCATTTTATAAATTCTCACACTATCAGCATGGGTAACTTAGAAAAAATACGGACCATTGTCAACCTGAAAGTCAATCTCCCATAAAAGGTCCCTTGTTGTGGTTCAGTCCGTTCAGTTGTGTTCTACTCTTTGTGACCCCATTTGGAGTTTTCTTGGCAAAGATTGGAGTGGTTTGCCATTTAATTCTCCAGATCATTTTACAGATGGAGAACTGAGGCAAACAGGGTTAAGTGAAATGCCCACAGTCACACAGCTAGAGGTGCCCTATCCACACTGGACCTCTGACTTGCCCAAATTACAAGGCACTTAATTAGCTGTTCAACCATGAGCAAACAATTGAACCTCAGTTTCTTCCTCTGTAAAATGGAGATAATAAAGATTAAGTTCTTACCTCATGAGGCTGTTGAGATTCAAAAATAGATAATGTATGGATACTGTTTCATAAGATTTAAGATATTTTAATAAGCGTTATTGTTCATATCTAAACTAACTCATCCCTTCCAAGGAGTCATCTTTTGAGACTAAACTTTGATGTTCAGAATGTTACTCCCAGTGTTTTGAAAGTTGTTTTCGGAATCCATTGCACATTCTTCAAAATATCTTTTAGGGTCACAAATCTTCATCCTTTGAGGGTTGATTTAATGTCTGAGAAGTCAATCAGAAGTTATTCTGAACCAAGGCACCTAAATGTAACTAACAATTTTGTGTCCTAGAGCAACAGTTGCCCAAGGTAAACAGCAATACCTGGGGTACATGGTATCATAGGTGCGCTCAAATCAACTTTGTAGTTCGTAGAGGGAAAATAACATGGGTTTATGATGAAAGATTCAGTTAAGCGGGAGAATTAGTTACTATAGTGGCAGAGGGGATAGAATCTCAGAGTTGGAAGGGACCTAAAAATGTTATTTAGTCTAACCCATAGATTTTTTTAAATAACATTTTATTTTCCACCAATTATATATTAAAAACAAATGTTAACATTTGTTGGTTTAAAGTTTTGAGTTCCAAATTCTATCCTTTTCCCCCTCCCTGAGATATTAAGCAATCTGATATAGGTTATGCATGTGCCATCTTGTAAAATGTCTTCATATTAGTCATTTTGTACAAGAAGACTCAAACAAAGGGAAGGAAGAAAAGAAGGAAGGAAGGAAGGAAGGAAGGAAGGAAGGAAGGAAGGAAGGAAATTAGCATGCTTCAGTCTGTATTCAGACAATATCAGTTCTTTCTCAGGAGGCAGAGAACATTTTTCACCATGAGTCCTTTGGGATTTTCTTAGCTCATTGCATTGCTGAGAATAGCTAAGTTCATTCATAGTTCTTCATTGTACAATACTGCTGTCACTGTGTACAATGTTCTCCTGGTTCTGCTCACTTCACTTTGTATCAGTTCATGTAAGTCTTTTCAGGTTTTTTTTCCGAAATCATCCTCCTTGTCATTTCTTATAACACAGTAATATTTCATCACAATCATATACCATAGCTTGCTCAGCCATTCTGCCTTGATGGACATTCCCTCAATTTCCAATTCTTAGCTACTACAAAAAGAACTGCTATAAATATTTTTGTATAAATAGGTCCTTTTCCCCTTTTTATCTCTTTGGGATACAGATCTAGCAGTCAGTCCATAGGATTTAGAGTCCCATACTATTTATACTCCTTCAGAGATGCCTCAATAAGATTCCCTTTCCACAGAGTATATGGGACAGATTGTAGCAAAATAGTTATTACTCTCTCTAGGAAGACGGTAAAGTATCACTGCAGTGAGGTAAGAAGCTCGTCTACCTAGAAATAAAAGAATAAATGTAAAGTTCCAAGGAAGGATTAAAGATAGAGTGGAGAGTTTCTTTGGGAGATCAAAGAGAAAGGAAAAAGGGATTGCAATCCGAGAACCCCACAGTCTTCCGAAACCCAAACCTCATTTTCTCCACTTTTTGATCAGGGGCTCACCTAAAGATCCCCTTTTCTCTGTCTGTTCTGTTGAAGAATTGAATTGCTAAATTTGGAGCCCTCTACATTTTGAGCTCTGGGATAAAAGTCCACTGGCCCTGACCTAGTTACAATTCTACCAAGACTGGCAAATAAGGTAGATGATAAAATCATATAATGCTGCTTGGTAACTGAAACAAGATGGGCATAAAGAAATGAGGCTATTTTCATGTAAGACTCCTAAACTGGCTGTGATGACAATTCTAGAAGAGAAGTTGGAATTCTAAAAGTGGCAAATTTATTGGAATAAATGTACAGCTTCCCACAGGAACTGCTTTGAAGGTCCACGCATTTGGCTATATTACTTCTAAGACATAATGGATTCTAAGGACATGATGGATCTTTACTATCCAATAAGGAGAATGGGTTGTGGCATTGGCTGTGCCATCGACATGACCAGGTCATTGACAAGTTAGTGAACCTTTCTGTTCCTTGGTCCCCTCGCCGGTATAGTGAGAAGGTTGGCAAAAGTAATTTTTAACCTTCCTTCAAGCTTGAGGTCTCTGTGGATTTGTTTAAAAGCCAATCTCCTTATTTATGGCCACAGATCATATTTGTTACCTGCTACTGTGCTGATTTAATGTTTTTATTTTTTTACCTGTATGTTTTATCAAGTCACTGTTAGACTTAGGTGGTAAGCATCTTGAGAATGCAGACATTTCCTCCACTTAACACACTTTCAGAGTGCTGGTATAGCACCATATTCAGTTAGGCTCTCAATGTCTCTTGATGATTATAATGATAGTAGTGATAGCTAGCATTTATATAGCATTTTAAGGTTTGTAAAATGCTTTACAATTAGCTCATCTTATCCTCACAACCCTGTGAGGTTCCAATATCATTGTACCCATTTTACAGGTGAAGAAACTGAGGCATATGGACATTAAGTGATTCGCCCCATATAACTTTAATTGTCTAACACTGGATTTGAATTTCAAATTCTATGCTCCAGTCACTCCGTCACCCAGTTGATAATAAACTCGTACTTTTTTGGACCTCTGATTTCACTCCAGAAGGGAAAGTTATTAATGATTCAGTGTTCACGATCCGGCACTGAAGAATATGACTGCCTGCTCCCTACATTGATTAAGCTTCCAGCAATGTTCCTAAAAAGAGAAACAGGCAGAGTTCCTTCTTCCTAAAGAGCCTATATCTTAATCCTATCTCATATAGTCTGTGCCACCTTCCACATGATTCCAAAGAGTTGCCAAAGCAGCTTTGAACTAGAGTTAGCTGTACTGATGTGTAACACTGGAAGCCAAGATATCCTCTTCTCTCTGAGAACAGGAAATGCCCAGCACTCAGCTATCAACACTGACCATAATACAGGCATCTCTGGGCATTTGTGGGTTTCACCTTCATGGTTTTGTTTAATCACAAGTTGGGCGTTAACAATTAAATCAGAATATTTGGAGATTTGTAGTATACCACATAAGGAGGTGAAGAATTGTTTTTAATTTAGTAAGTCATAAATGCATAAATACTATATATTATTAATCTAGTTTATCATTTACTATTATAAACATAGATACATAAATTTATTATAAACAATTAAATTTTGTTAAGAGTTTTGGTGCACTAAAGGGGCTATGCACCCTCCTTGAAGGAATGCCTTCTCTTTGTCTTTCTACCATCCAGACTCAGTCACACAATCCTGCAGTGATCATTGTATCTTTTGTTTTTTGTAGATGGAAATCCACAAAGCTGTTGCTGAAGCTTTACTGGAAGCTGTGAAGACTTAACATAGTGTGAGAGAATCTCTCTCATGAAGAAGCTGAAATTTTTTTTATGTGTGTGGTAGTTTATATATATTATATATATATATATATAGTGTACAATTATCCTTGGCTTTTGTGTTAAATAAATATGATTATAATTATTTAAAAAAAAGATTCAGGGTGGGACCTGGAGTTATTCTCAGTTTCTCCCATCAGCTGGGGTCTGAGTGTCCCTAATCCCAGCGAATGCCAAGGGATAACTATAGTTGGCCTTCAATAAATCCACATTCCCTTCCTCTTTCCCCCTTGAAGGTACACATTCAGATGCCAAAAGTAGAAAAGAAGCAATATTGGAACAGAACATGTCGTGCAAGTCTAATCCTTCTGTAGGTGGCAAAATGTAGTATCAGACCTAAAAAGAGCCTTAGAGAGCATTGTTACTGTTCAGTCATGTCCAATTCTTCATGACTCAACGTGAGGTTTTCTTGGCAAAGATGCTAGAATGATTTGCCATTTTCCTCTTTGGCTCATTTTTTAAATGAGGCAAATAGAGTGAAGTGACTTGACCAAGTTCACACAGCCAGAAAGTGTCTGAGGTCATATTTGAACTTAGGTCTTCCTGACTCCAGGCCAGGCATTCTATTCAACTCCACCTAGCTGTCCCTATTAGTCAACTAGCTCTATTACTAGCATTAATCCATATGTCCAGAATTGTGTTAAGCACTAGGGATCCAGAAAAAGTCAAGAACGGTCCCTGCCTCTAGGAATTTACATTCTTATAGAGGAGATACTCTAGAATAACTAGGTACATACAAGATTTATATAGTAAAACGAAAGTATCTTTGAAAGGGAAATCTCTAGCACTTCAGGGGGTGACCGGGAAAGGCTCCCAGCAAAAGGTGGCAGGTAAGCTGTATCTTAAAGGATTCTAAGAATTGGAGGTGAAGTGGTAGGATATTCTAGGCACTTTAAAAATATGGACGTTGAAGATGGATTGTCTTGTGAAAGGGCTGTGAGTAGTTCAGAGTCATTGGATTATAGAGTACATAGATGGGAGTAAAGCATAAGAGTAGAAAAAATAGCCAACAATGAATCTAAATAGGATCATGGCTCTAAAGCTGGAGGAGACCTTAGATTAGAGGTCATCTAATCAAACGCTCTCATTTAACAAATAAGGAAACTGGGACCCAGAGACACCAATTGACTTTCCCAAGGTCACATAGCTGGTTCATGGCAGAACTAGTATTTGATTCCACATCTTCTAATTCTAAGTCCGTTGCCAATGACTCATTCAAAAGATGACAAACTAAGGTATGGATAAGTATGTATATGACCTGCTCAAGGTCACATAGCTAATAATAAAGACAGACTGAAACTAGTTTCTGTGATCTTTTCTAGTCCCTTTCCAGCTATGAAACATTGACTTATGATCAAAGCCAAGTTCTAATGAGGAAACATGGATTAGGGAACTGACAGGCATACCCACAGTATATTAGCAATAATAAGGCTGGAAGGGAAAATTTGTGTTTGATTCTAAACCTCTAAATGGCCCTCGGGTACACAGATAAAATTCTATTCTTGGCACAATTTTAAACATTTTGGGGTTTCAAAATAAAGCCTTGATCCTTCCTTCAACTTATCCTAGATTCCATGGGGTTTGGAAATATTTATTTTAATCATGATAGTTATTTAATTTAAAAATTATTTCCTTTGGAATAATAACAACCTCTTTTTCTTAAGAGAAAGACTTGGCTTAGAAGCACTTGTGAGGTTATGGGAATATGCCAAAGAGTACTGGATTTAAAATCAGAAGACCTGGGTTTAAAATTCTTCTCTGCAACATATTCCATGTGTATATCCCTGAACAAATCATTTAACATCTCTGCACCTTTGTTTACTCAGAACATGCCCCCCATCTCACCCAGGTTGTAGGTTGATCCCTCAAAGATGATATGTTGTATATATGGAAAGACATGACATTTGATTGACTCAGAGAACTCTGAGCTCACAAAACTGTGTAAGTTTGGAGAGATCCTGGAGAAGAAAAAGAAGTGAGATTCAAGAGAAATTAGATGCAAGACACAAAGCATAAACTTTTAAATGGCTAATGGGAGATCCTAAAGCCAAAAACATGTGAGGAAACTGATCTGCATTATGTTCCTTAGCTTCTAATACCTACACTCCCAGAGACTTCCCTGGTGAGTTCCTTACTCTCATTGAACTGAGATTTTATCTTTCTCCCAAGTTGGACCTAATCTACTCTTGAATATTATATACTCTAATCAGTATAACTTCCTCAATTTCTTTGCATCATTTGCTTAGATAAGTAGACTTGTTTGGACTTGAGATTGTAGATATGTTTACATCCAACTTTTGTATGCATGTTTAGTGGGAAGGAGCTAAGCTAACTAAAAGTAATCCATGAATTCAAATCCAGCCTCAGACATTTAGTAGCTGTGTGACCCTGAACAGGTCACTTAACCCTATTTGTCTCAGTTCCTCATCTGTAAAACAATCTGAAGAAGGAAATGGCAAGCTACCTCAGTATCTTTGCCAAGAAAACCCCAAATAGGCTCTCAAAGAGTCAAAACAGAATAATAATATATACCTCTGTAGTGCCAATGCAATATTCACAGCACCTGCAGTGTCTATGAACATGCCAGTACAGTTCTGAATTGCAAAATACAACAGACTCTCCACATGGAAGACAGAACCAAAACATTTATTCAGACACCAAAAAGCCAAATCCATCATAGTAACAAAGAAATCTATACACAATAACATTGCAGAAGGCAATGGAAGCCCCAAGCCTTCCTCTGTTAGGCCTCCCACAAACCTGTTCCCTTAAACAAATCATAAATAGGCTCCCTTAAACAAAATGCCCTTCTCTCACTCACAGCCAGCTGCCTCCTTAGCATCCTTCAGTTTTAACCGTACTTCAACTAAATTTCCTCTCAGCTCTACTCCAGTTCTGCCTCTTCCTGTTTCATTGTATCAGTAAGCACCCTAACATACACAGGAGGGGTCTACTATCACAGGTTCTTAGATCTGCAATCATAAAAGGAAAGCAACCTTGAAGGGGTTAACAATCACTTTAATCAAGCACATGTATCATTCCTTTAACCAAGTGCACATATCATTTACTTAGTTCAGGGGAGTCAGCACCCTGAATATACAGAGAAATCAAAGAAAATACAGAGAAATCAAAGATCAAAAGACATGGCTTCCTCTGCCTGACCATAATTCAACAGACAGGTCCAACTGTCTTGACCATAGTTTCCAGAGAGGGAAACACAGACATCTGGGTTTTCAAAGCCAGGAGGCTCCTTTGCTGCTTCCCAGAGTCCTCCTCTGATCAAACAAATACTTCCAGTAAGTAAACTCCTAAGTAAAATCTCAGCTCAGAGTACTTATACCTTTATTAGAGCCAGAGGGCACCCCAACCCTTGAGAACCAGTTCCTCATTAACAAAAGGCGTGGGCCTTTCCAAAATCTTCCCTAATCAAACTCCCCTTAATGGTCAGGTCCATTAATGGGTGGGGAAGATATTTAATTACATTAAAATAATTAACAATACAAATACATACACTGTTTCTAGTTAAAGAAATTCTTGTATCTATACTTTACTCCTAGTAAGGACTCTTGATTGATAAAGGCAAGATTCAATAAGAGTCACTTGATTATACTAAAACAAAAACAACAAAAGATCCCATTTGCCTTGCCATCACATCTACCCATTCATCAAACTCCTCCCACCACCAACCCATGTGATTCAGGCTTTCCTATTAATGAATGGGAAAGATCTTCTCATTTAAATTGCCATTACATACACCTACTACGCCTGTGAGAAATAAATGTTTATTTGAATTAAAAAAACACACCCTTCATTCTCTGGAGAATCACAGAGGTCAGGGTCATGTTGTTGTTGTTTAGTCATTTCCAATGCTTTGTGATCTGTTACTGTCTTGATTTAGAATAAAATTATTTTCTATGTAGGGACTAGGGAAAGTGTTTTTTATTTCAAATGGTTAAGAAAGTATTGTGCCCATAGACTAGAAATATTTGAGTTGTGGTAAATAGATCTAATTCAAGCTTAATACTACTCTTGATGATAGGAAAGCGAAGGAGCGAGTGCCCAATTACAACCTTCCTGCTGTTCCTCACAAAGCCAAAAAGTCCAGTCTTTCTCAGAGACAGGATGTGCTAGATCCAGGATCATATATAAGTAAATATATCTATACTACATGTGAACTTGCCATTCTATATTAAGTGATCCATCAGACTATTTTACATTTAAAATTAATGATTGGCTTAGACAATTTCAAAGTTCACTTTCATCCTACCTCTTACATCTTGGTAATTGCTCTGTATCCCATATGTATTCTTGCTACTTAGCTTTAAAAAAAAGCCCTCAAAAAGATTTTCAATGAATTAGTAGTTCTCCCTCCCCTCCCAAAAAAAGGTTTTTTTCCAAAAAGAATGGGTCTAGAGATCTGTGAATCAGTTTGGAACTTTGACCCACCAAAGTCACTCACTTGTGGATATCCTTTGACCCAAAGCTACCACTATTAGGTCAATACCACCCCACTTCCAAGAGATCAAAGAAAGAGGAAAAGGACTCATTGGAATAAAAATATCTATACCATCTTTTTTGTAGTCACAGAGAACTGGAAACTAAGGGAGTATCTATCAAATGGGAAATGACTGAATAAATTATGGCTAGTACATATAATGGAAAATAATTGTGCTATAAGAAATGACAAAGAGGACAGCTTTGGAGAAATCTGGAAAGACGTATGAAACAGGAGACTACAACGTTATAAAGACATGCAACTTTGAAAGACTTGACCATTTTGATCAATAAAATGACAAAAAAATACTAAAGGACCAATGATGATCAGTGCTACCCACTTCCTGATTGAGAGAAGGTAGAGTCAAAGTGCGAAATGACAACTGGAATTTCAGGCCCAGCCAAGGTGAGAATTTACTTTGCTCGACTATGTATATTTTCTGCACGAGTTTTCTTTTTTTCTAATGGGAAGGAGAGAAAATAAATGCTTGTTAATTGACAAAAAGAAAAGCAAATTTAAAAGGGAACCTAAGAAAGAGACGACAATACAATGAGCCTCTCATGCTTCTTTCTTCAGTGATTAACATAGCCTTATGCATACCGACTGCTGGAGGGACTGAGTACTCCAGAGAATTCTCTGACCAAAATCCAAACAGTGGCAAAGTCTGCCTGTCCAAGTATGCTTTCCAGAAAGCCACAAGTATCTCTCTTCTGGCACTTGGAGAGGGCTTGAAATATGCCAGGCAGCATGTGGAGCCATCACTGCTCTAATTAAATTGCTATGAGCAGGATTTCAGCTAGAGCTTAGCATACTGCGGAATCCTAGGGGCCCCATTTCAAATCCTGCATCTCAAGGCAAGGAGCCAGTATGAACCGCAGCCTCTGAGCTGTCTGCTTTGCCTTAGGTTTTGAGGACAAGCTGAGTGCAAAAAAAGACCTTGTTGACTACTTAGAGGATGTGATTTCATTCCTACTCCCAACTCCTAGCTGATACTTGGAAACTTTTTAAAGAGGGACACCATTTTCCTTTTATATCTGAAACTCCTGGACCTAATTCAGTGCCTTACACCTAGATACTTTATAAATGGTTGTTGAGTTGAGTTCATTCCACAATTAGAAGTGAAGCTTGAAACTGAAATACTTTCCCTGGAGATATAAGCTCTGCACGATCAGAGAATTTCAGGTTGGAAGGCCCCTTAGACATCAGCTAATGAGATCTCCTCATTTTCAGATGACCTTTGTTGAGAAGAAATTAACTTCACCAAGAACATAGGGGCAATAAGTAACAGAGATGAAATCTAAATATAAACCTTCTGACTTGAATTGTTGCCTTTTGGTGAATCTCATTGAAGGGATTTTAAGGGAGAATAGTACAAAAAAATAAGTCATTGACACAACTAGCAGTTTTGGTGCCTGTGGCAGAGCAAATGAGACATGCCTTCTGACATTTTAAAACAAATTCAATTGGGAGGGAAGGGCTGGGAAGGATCTAGAGATGTGAAGCCCCTTGGTGGGGTGGGAGATACAGAGCTAGAGAATAAAATAGAATTGGAGTACCTGGTAACTTTTTCATCTAAGGAATAATTCTTGCCAAATACAGGCTAGATTCAGTTATTTATATATTTATGAAACAAAATAAGGCCAATCAGAGCACTCTAAGTTTCAGTTCCCTGAAGTAAATCCCCAGTTTTCCCACTCTTGTTTTGGGCACTAGCACCCTCAGTTCTGAGAGCCAATGCCATTCTAAGAGAAAAAAAAAAAGGAAGATAAACTTGTTTTATTTAAAAATTTTGCCTCAAGCACACCCTGTGTATAAAGGAATAGAAATTCCCTAGTCTTTTACAGACTCCCCTTAAGACACTAATTTAGCAACTACTTTCTCTATGTCTTACCATTTTCCTATTAGATTAGAATGATGGTTCTTTCTAGTACTACATATCCATGAAAATACTCTAAGCATTATGTATGTATAATATAGATCATAGATTTCATTTTTTAATCATGTAAGTATGTGATATATGTATAATATATACATATAAATATTAAGCTGTATCTCTAGTATGTGTATGATATACCATGCAATATATACAGTTTTATGTAATTATATTATACATATATCATGTATTTGGGGGCATAATGGTCTTGACTTCTCATAAAGCTAGGAATAAACAAAGAAATATGAATTAATAGCACCAAAATCCATTTTTAAATATGAACTTGATTTTATCCATCTGCTTTATTACCTCTAATTTTCCTAATCTGTGGCTCAGTCTGGCAGGAATAAGCCATCAATTCTCCAGCTCCTCCAGAAAAAAAAGAGCCTCCGTCATTTTACATTTTTAAAATGTAATATACATGAAGTATATGAAGCACATTCAAGCATGTTTGAAAAATAAGGAAATCAGTCATTTCTCTGACTAAATAAAAATACTTGCATAGTAACCCATAATAGCAATGGTATAGTCTTTCATGAAGAGAAAAGTCTTCAGAAAGCAGATTCCATGAAGATGGACCATGCAGCCTAAATTCTAAAAAGAAATGCGGAAGCGGGGGGGGGGGGGATCAAGGACTTCAGAAGGATGCTAATGAAAATGCCCTGGTAGTGAAGAGCTTTGCAATGAATTTATTGGATTCCATGGAGAAAGGTTATAGAATCTACTTCCATATCAGTTCTTTATAAAACTAAAACTTCATATAGTATATGTATCTATGTATGTATATGTAAGTTATAATCTACCTGAGATTATTTCCTTGTGTTCTTTCAAAGATGAGCACGATGACCTCAAAATATCCCTTCATCAGATGTAGGGATACATCAGCTGTATGATAAACATGCAGTTCATTTCGTAAAGCTAAACCATAGCTCCATCTAATGGCTAGAATGAAAACTTCAATTTTCCCCAACTCCTGAAAGCAGTAGAACCAAGTCAAAAACAATAGTATTATTAAGTACGTTCTACGTGCCAAGCACTGAAAATAAAAAAGGGGAAAAAATCAGTTCCTGCTTCCAAGGAGATCACAGTGTAATGGGGGCGAGAACACGCCAATAACAATGTACAAATTGTTTACAGAATAAAATGGAAATCATCTCAGACGGGAGGGCAGTAAAGAGAACTGAGAAAAGTCTCCTTCAAGGAGGAATTAAGCCGAGACCTGAAGGAAGATAGGGAAACTGAGGTGCTGAGATGAAAAGGGAAAAGGTTCTGAACATAGGGGACAGCCTGTGTGAAAATGCCTGGAGTTAGGAGAGGACAAGGGGTGTTCAAAGTCTCATTGTTATTTTTTAATCAAACAGAATTTTCATAAAGAACTAAGAAGACCTTTTCATTCCACTTTAGAGATAGTTCCCTGGTGTGTATGACTGTGTCCTATAGTTATTTCCCATAAGAACTCTGCACGCAGGTCAAATCTGGGGGGTATAAAGGGAAATGATGATTTTTTTTTCTCAAATATCTTTTTTAACTTGACATCTGTTCTAGAATTATCTAGTGCTCCTCCAATCCTGTCTTCTTTCCCTACCGTTAATAAGAAATGTGGTGTGACTTTACCTGATGGTGGAGAATGAGAGAAGTGGATAAAAGGAAGTAGCCAAACATGGAAGCAAAAGACAAGGTCATTTGGACTTGGAGAAACTAAAAGAATAGGACCTCTATCCTAGCCACCGCAAGCAGGAACTGAATGACTCAAAGTCAGAGAGAGAAACCAGCATGGAATGACAGCAAGATGCTTGTTCCTTTGTGGCACTTAGTGACCCAACTTTAAGCTGCTCCATTCATGCTTCCTGTTCCATAAGCAATTGGCTGGCGTCCAGGAGGAGCATTTGGAGCTCTCTGCATGTGACAGGACAGGACACTCCATGGAAAAGCATCACCCTTAGAAGGCTCAGTCTGTACCCAGTCTCATGTTCCATGCCAGAAAAAGGAGAAGCTAAGTCCCAAGTCCAGAGACCCTGAATCTGCACCTGCTGAATGGCATGCGTCAAATATTGTCTAATAATAGTGTGGCACTGTCCACATTCCTATAATGCATAGAACATGACACAGCTAGGTGGTACAGTGGACAGAGCATCAAGCCTAGAGTCAGGAAGACCTGATTTCACTTTGCCTCAGATACTTCCTAGCTGTGTAAGCCTGGGCAAGTCACAACCTCTTTGCTTTAGTTTCCTCATCTGTAAAAATGGAGACAATACCCTCAATTGCCTACAAAAAGAGAAAAAATGTATAACAACATCAATACTTCCTACTATAAAGGACTAACATGAGGTCCAAATGCGATAATACATGTAAAATGCTTCAGAATCTGTAAAGTTCTATATAAATTTGAGTTACTTCAAAAATTCTCTCTCTTCTTAAAAGAAGAAATCATAGAGTAGGTCATACATAGGTCACCATTGTGATGAATTTGATCAGTTAGGGTTGTTGTCCTTCATTCTCGAAGAGGACAAAAATGACATCACTATGTTGAAGTAAAAATATGGTCAACTCTGGCTGATCACACCAATATGAACTCAGAAGGCTTTACCATAGACTGGGGCATAAATAGTCCACAGGAACGTTTGGAGCGGAGACGTCTCTAAATTTGGCTGATTAATAGAAGCCCAGGCTTGTGTGTGTGTGTATGTGTGTGTGTGTGTGTGTGTGTGTGTGTGTGTGTGTGTGTGTGTGAGTGTGTGGGTGTGGGTGTGGGAGTGTGGGGGAGTGGGGAGGTGGGAGGGTATGGGTGTACACAAAATACTGACATTTTTCAGTCCCTCCATACTGGGCTCTGTTAAGAAATCTTTAAAGGACTGTTGGCTCTACTGCACAAGCATGTGCAAAAGTAATAGGTTGTTGCAAGCATTAATTTCATTTTTTTAAATACAAGGCTGGCAGGCTTTGGAGTCTTGTTAGCACTTGTTCACATTTCCCATCTCTCATGTCTCAGAGGATTCTAACCAGGATATTTAGCTCCAGGAACTTTATCTTTAAAAAATTTTCCTATGTGTTACACATTTCTAGGTCATCTCAACCTTGAATTTGGGTTTGCAAAATTCAAGCCTTTCACATTCAACAATAACAACTACAATTCCAAGTAACTGCCACCAACACCTATAGCAGTTTTAGGAATTGAAGAGTCATGCATAAATAAAAGAATTCTTATACCGTTTAAAACTTTGGAAAACAAATACAAATCTTGAAAAATTCAATTAGACCCCTTCAGCTAAGAAATATGTATGCTGTTTGGGCAGCTAGGTGGTGCAGTGGATAGAAAACCAGTGTAGAACTCAGGAGGACTTAAGTTCAACTCTCACCTCAGACACTTGACACTCCCTAGCTGTGTGACCATGGGCAAGTCACTTAACCCCAATTGCCTCATCCTGGGTCATCTCTAGTCATCCTGATGACCATCTTAATTCAAAAACGATGTTTGCCCTAAAGATCACATAATCCATATTTTTTCATTTTACAGATTTGGAAACAGCATCAGAAAGTATAAATTATTTTTTCAAGACCATTCAGATAGTGATTAATAGAACTGGGATTTGAATCCAGTCCCTCTGACTTCAAATCTGTTTGCTCTTCTACTCTATCATACTGATAGGACTATGAATAAGAAAATCAGGTAGCTACCCTAAATACTTGTCTGGTGTGGCAGCAAGTAGAGAATTGGACCTCTTCAAAACAAGAATTCTTAACTTTTTTGTCTCTTGGACCCCATTAGCAGTCTGATGAAGCTCATGGGCCACTTTTCAAAATGACATTTGCTTCCTACATTTATAATTGAAGGAAATATGAAATTTTAACTAGGCTAGTGAAAATAGAGGTGATTTTTTTCACATCTAAGTTCACTAAAACCTATCCAGATTGGAAAATTTTGCTTTAAAGGAGCAAGTGAAATTATCTCCCCTTCAGTATTAGCTGAGGCTTGGGAAGAGGAGTAGAGTCTCTAGAGTGGCTCTCTAGGGCCTCAAGTGTGGCCTTTTGACTGAATCTAAACGTTACAGAACAAATCCTTAGGATTTGGATTCAATCAAAGGGTCACACTTGAGGACCTAGAGATCCACATGTGGCCTCCCTGAGTATAGACACTAATCCAATTTGGATTTTTTGTAATGCCAGAAAGATGTACAATAATCATACTGCTAAGCAAACGTAAGTTTTTCATAGACAGGAGAGCCTATTTGTATTGTATACATACATACATACATACACACGCACACACATGCATACACATTTCATATATATATATATATATATAAAATCTGTCTGTTTATGTTCATCCTTGGTTTTAGAAAAAGACCATGACATCAGAGAAATGATGACATGACTTGCACTTGACTTTGTTTTGCATGAGGGAGGGCTATGCAAGGTCACCAACCTCACTTTCTCCTCCTGAGTCATTTGGGTCCAGTGACCAAATATTCATCAGGATGACTGTAGATTGCCCAGGATGCAATGGGAGACCTTGGCCTTTGTAGGATTGGCTTTTCAGGTATTCATTTAAAGAGAGGTAATGCCCATTGAGTTGAATAGGCCTCTTTAAGAAGTAGTCAGGGAATGGCCCTTTTGATTAACAAAAGAAAAATAACCAAATCAACAGACACTGTTACTAGTGATAATCACTCTAAGCCAGTCATTAAGTGGAGCTTTGGCAGGAAATATTGTTGTCATGAACTTCAGAGTGCATATTTTACATATATACAATACAGAATATACATATTGATATATGAGAGATATATGCACATATTGCTATATAATATATGAGGCAGGAAGTATAAGTATAATATATAGTAGATGAGTGTGTATATGTATGTATATATGCATATATGTATAGGTATATCTGTATATATATGTATATATATATATAATATGTATGTATATTACTATATCATTTATCAATATACGCACACATACAACCTAGCCAAAACAGGACCAGACTCCTATGAGGTGATCCTTATGGGATTCATTCTAGAACAGTTGTTCTAGGCAAAATGTGTAAAAATTATAGAGGAAGTGTGATATTTCAATGACATAAGAAAATATTTTCCCATCATCCTGGGTCATCACTTCAGAGGGATTAGAAAAGAATGGAGAGAGAGACAAATACTTGTGAAAAGACATCGAAGGGTGTTAGTCTGTGAAAGCATGGTCTATGGGGAAATAAAAGAGTGATTTGATGTCTGCATTTTATGTAGAAATCAAGAGTGTGAGATTTGAATTAGAACTTGTAAATCACCCTGGCTCAGAGAAATGACACAGAGATAATAACTTAACAACAAGAAGAAAAAACTTGAGTTCACTACAGTGAATTTACTTCTTCAGCAGTTTATGGTTTAACACGGAAATCTAAAAAGATTATAGGTTTTTCTCATAATATTTTAATATTAGACATGGTTTCTTATCTGTGTTACTTACTACCTCTGAGATCACAGGCAAGCTATTTCCTGTCTCTGAGTTTCAGTTTCCTCATTTACAAAATGAGTGGATTAGACTCAACAGTCTTGGTGAAAGATCCTTTCTAGAGCCATCTGCCTTCTCTTCGACTCCATCCCTAGTGTTTACATGTGCCTGGCATTACTGACACAGGACCATAAATTGTCTTCCTGCTTTGTCATTAGAGGAGTGAGGAAGCCACTGGAATATCCAGTCCCATGCTTTGGCTATTTAAAAATCTCCTATCAGATTATGATCCAGGAACTTTTCAAACTACTATCTGATTTGAAAACTCCAGGTTCAAGGGACATGTTCAAGTCTGATATTTCTCCAATTCTTAAGGAAATTAATGGGATTGCAGTGGAATGAGCACTGACTCTAAAGCCAGAAGACCTGGGTTCAAATTTCACCTTTATTGTGTGACCTAAGGCAAGTCAATTAACTTCCCTAATCCTCCATTTTAATATCTGTAAAATGAAGGGACTGAACTAGATGACTTCTGAGATCCTCACTAGCTTATGACATCCATTATGTCTTGTTTCCAGTTATATTCCCAGATATTTTGGAAATGTCTGGTTGATTCATTTTCTCTCATTTGGTTTTCTCCAAAAAACCCTTCTACATTTTTTTCCAGTGGCTTCAATTCTTATGGACTGTTTTCTTAAATTCTTTTTTGGAGAGAATTTGTCATACACTCAGTGAAGCAAAGTCAGTAAGTGTAAAAGATGAGACTAGACCAGAAAACATATCCCATAAACATAGATCATAAATCCAGGTCACAGATGTGGATGTATTTTCAATTCCATCAACTTTTCTTTAAAATGTCATTTTTTTTGTTTCTCAGTTATCAAGTATTCAAGCTTTCCTTTTTTCTCATTCCTATCTCTCCATCCACAGAAGGAAAAAAGGATGGAGGGAAGAAAGGAAGGAAGGAAGGAATAAAAAGGAAAGAAGGAATAAAAAGGAAGGAAGGAAAAATGCAAGGGATATAGGGAGGGAAGAAAAAAGAGACTCCATGTTATATAAACATAGTCATGCAAAACAAATTCACATCAACAATGCATTTCTTATTCTGTAAATTAGTCATCATCTTGCACTGTCATGAAATGGGTGGCTTTCTTCATCAGCCCCTCAGAATCATGGTTGATCACTTAATTGATCAGAGTTCTTAAGCCTTTCAAAACTACTTATTTTAATAATATTGATATTACAGTACAAATCGTTCTTCTGACTATGCTCACTTCACTCTGCATCAGTTCATTCAAGTATTTCCACATCTGATTTTTTTTTCCTTTTCTATAGCACACTAACATCCCATTACATTCATATAACACAATTCGTTCAGCCATTTCTCAATCTATGAACATCTTCTTGGATGCCATTTTTGCCACCCCAAAAAGAGTTACTATAAATATTTTTATACATATGTGTCCTTTTCTCTTTCTTTGATCTTTGTGGCTTAGTCTTTGCAATAACATATATGGGTCAAATAACATGCAACATTTTGTAACTTTTGTGAATAATTTCAAATGCTTTCCGGGGTAGCTGGATCCATTCACAGTTCCACTGATAGTATATCAATGTGCCTGTTACTTTGTAGCCCTTCCAACATTTGTTGTTTTCTTCTTTTGTCATATTTGGAAATCTGATGAGTGTGAGGAGGAACTTTAGAATTGCTTTGACTTACATTTGTCTAATTATTAGTGATGATTTAGAGCATTTTTTTCATGTGACTTAAGACAGTCTGAGTTTATTCCCTTGTAAAGAATTTGTATCCTTATACTATTTATCAGTTGGGGAATGGTTTTTATTCTCATATTTTTAATCAATTGTGTGTGTGTGTGTTTGTGTATGTGTGTAGGAGCAAAAGTATTAACGTCCCAAAGATACAGGCTAAACTCTTAGCTATTAAGGCTTAAAACTGCATGAAGGATTTTGGAATACTCTGTATATCTTGGAAATAAGACCTCAGAGAAATATTCTTTGGAGATATCTTTTTCCCCAATTAATTATGCTCCTTCTAATCCTAGTGGTTGGATTTGTTTGTGCAAAAACTTTTCAACTTTACGTAATCAAAGTGAGTCATTCTTGGTTTTTGAGGACAGCAAGATACTGCAGTGGATAGAGTGGCATTGGGCAATCAAAAAGATTTGATACCAATGCAGCCTTCCTAGCTGTGTGACCCTGGACAAGTCACTTACCCCCTGTTTGTATCAGTTCTATTATCTGCAAAATGAAGATTAATAATAGCATCTATTCCCCGGATTATTGTGAAAATCAAATGAGATAGTAATTGTAAAGCACTTGGTACATAGTAAGGGCTTTATAAATATTAGCTATTATTTTTTATTAACCATTTCCCTTGAGACTCTTGACCTCTTGGGTCTCCATATGAATTTTATTATGTTTCTATTTCAATAAAATATTCCTTTAGTAGTCTGATTTGTATGATCCCAAATAAATTAATTTAGGTGTTATTGTCAATTTTATTATATTGCCTGATATTCATGATCAACTAATATTTCTCATTATTTAGGTCTGTATTTCAATAAACAGAGTTTTGAAGTGACATTTAATAATAGATAATATTTACATAGTGATTTAAGGCTTGCAAGTACTTTATCTATATTGTATCTTCACAACAACCCTGGGAGGCATGTGTTACTCTTATCCTGATTTTGCAGACAAGAAAACTGAGGTTACGTGATTTGCCTAAAACCACACTGCTAGCACTTGCTGTCTGAGGTTGGATTTGAACTGAGGTTTTCCTGACTCTAGATCCAAGGATCTACCTACTGTACCATCTAGGTGCCTATTTATGTAATTTTTCTGTATGTATTGATAGGCAGACTCCCAGTTGGATGCCTTTGGAATCCTGATAAGAATGTCCTTGACCAGTGTGGTTCAGTAACTCCAAGGGACCAGTTCCATACATGAGAAAAATAAAACTGAAGAGAATCAGTATTTTTACCAAGACAGGACTTGCTTCTTGACTGTGGAGTCTGGAATCACATTAGTTCTTCAACTCCAATCTTTACCACAGAAGCAAAATAAAAAAAGTTATTTTTTAAAAAAAAAAGTGATTATTTCTACTTCACCATAATTTTTTTAAACAAAACTAGACCATCTTTTGCTAAGGAATTTAATGCTAATGGAGCATTTCAGTCCATTATACCAAGTGGATTTGGACAGTGAGACTCAAATTAACAATAGTAATTGACCAGATTGAGTGTACCCGCTTTTCTTTTTGACCAATCTTACTTTTTTGGTTTCTAATTTAGTGAGTTTCCAATATGGACATTTGTCTCAATATTTGCATGAATTTTAATGTCAAATATGTGTATGTGTATGTGTGTGTGTGTGTGTGCGCAAATCTTGCTTCCCACCTCCAAGCTTCTGCCATCTATACAATACTTGATTGTTTTCTTTGACTCAGACATGCTTTGTGTTTCTTTGAACCATGATAATGAAAACTCTAAAAGAACTTTTTTTCACTTGTTTTTTATATATTGAAATTCCACCTTACAAATAAAATCATTGTTATAATGGAGATGCAACCTATTCTTTGATATTCCTATTAACATATGTAAACTATTTAGATGTTCACTTCCACAGATGAAATGGTTTTTGTCTGGCTTCTTCATTCTGGTGTTGGTCTTTAAACAACAGTTTGTACCCACAAACATATTGACTTCTCTTGTTAAATTTTGGTTGTCAACAATCATTTATGTGTTAGGAACTCTGTTGAGGAGAGGGGTAGAGACAATGATGTTCTATGGAGTCAAAATGAACTAAAACTGCTGATGGAAAATGGAAATTTGCCTGAAAAGTTCTGAGCTCTCTATAAAGAAAGGTTGGGGATGATTTTAATGCTTCAACTTCTAGCCTTCCAGTCAGAGGCAACTGAGAAAGTTGAAAGAATGGTGAGTATAAAAACAGATTCAGTCTGAAAGGCAATGAGATTTCAAGGTGATTGGGTTATCCTAGGAGAAGCATGACGTTCCCTGGAGCCGAAAGCAAGCAGCGCCACTCATGGAAAATTACAAGTAACTTTTCCCTAAAAGGGCAACAGGAACAGTGAGAAGGGAAGCAGAGAAAGGAGGATGCACTTCAACATAAATCAGCAGCAGCAACCTGGTGAAGTAGTGGATAAAACCTGCATGGAAGGAGCAGAAGCACAGGATAGGGTTTTGTCTGAAAAGGGCAAAAGGGGGTGGGAATGGTGAAGAAATGGCAAGTAAATTATATAGGACTTTAGGAAGGGAAGAGGATAGAATAGGTAGAGAGTTAGCAGCAATAGAAAGATATGGCTGATTACCAGGAGACTGAGACATTAATACCAGGCACAACATAGACAAACCTCATTGAGGCAAGTCAAATGTTATTTGACTTTGAGCCTTGACAGAAGAAAAGTTCTATGGAGAAACAAACAGGAGGAAGATTGAATTTGCATAAAAAGAAAGAAAAGGAGACAAAGTAGAAAGAATCTTAAATTATTTAATCACTTGTCTAGATCTGTGATATCCTGATAGTCTTGAATGTGGGGAGGGAGACATTTAGAAATATTTTATAAATTTGTGGGTGAGGAAGAGGCACTAGGCAAAGTGAAGTAAGCTCATAGGGCAAGATTTTCTCCAAGTACTCAATGACATTTCTGGACCATTCATATGCAAATTCAGTCAGTCCCAAGGCTAAGGATGGTAGCAAAGGCAAGAACTCAGAATGAGCAGAGAGGTGATGAAGGAAAACTACAGTGTTTATAAAAAAAGAACAAAATTATTTTTTAAACTACATTGGAGAAAAGTAAGAAATCAGAAAGGATGAAACAATAGTTAAGACAAGGAACCAAAGGCAGGGTCATTCAATTCCTATTTCACTTATTTTCTTCACTAAGGGAAATTATCATTTTACCACAAAATATAGGACAAAAATGGATAACAGGGATTTGAAATTCGATAATAACATCTAGGAAGGAAACAAGCATTTTTTAGGTGCCTACTATGTTCCAGTCACTGTGCTAAGTAAGAGCTTTATAGATATCTCATTTTACCTTCACAAAAATTCTAGTAGGTAAATGCTATTGTTAATCTCCATTTTACAGACGAGGAAACTGAGGGAGGCTGAGCTTAAGTAATTTGCCCAGGGTCACACATATATTAAGTATCTGAGTTAAGATTTGAAGTAAGGTTTTCCTGATTTCAAATGCAATGTTGTCTCCATTGTGTCCCTTATCAACCTATAGAAGAAGGTAGCACTTAGCTGGGGGACACAAGTGAATAAAGCACCTGAATTGTAATCAGAAAGATTCATCCTTTTAGTTCAAATGTGATTTCATACACTTACTAGTTATGTGACCCTGGGACAGTCATTTTAACCCTGTTTTTTAAAACGAGCTGAAGAAGAAAATATACTTGTCAGAAAGTTCACATGAATTATTGAAGGGTATAAAATGGACTGGAATACGTGATTGCTGAACCATTGTCAATGATCTTTGAAAGCTTGAAGAGGAAGAGAGGATGTTTATATTTTTATAGATTTGCCCTTAATGAAGGCAAATATCCTGATTTTCAGAAAAAGAATAGAGAAAAGAAAAGGGAAACTATAAATGAGAGATCAGTGATCTTGAACTTAATCCTTAAAATAAATCCTACAAGGAAAATTTATGAGCATCTAGAGAAGGAAGAGGTGATCCCCAGGGATCCAGTGGGATTTCCTTCAGAAGACGTTGTTCCAGGTTAGCCTCAATTATTCATTTTTACATAGTTATTAAACTGTAGATCTGAAGAATGCTACAATTATAATTTTCTCAGATATTAGTGAAGCATTTGAAAATGTCTCATGAAATTCTTGTGGGGAAATAAAATGGAAGATGGAGGTTATGTGATTACATGAGTATATAGATTTGGAGATGATTTAAATGATCAGGCCAAAAGAAATCATTAATGGATCAATATCAACTTGAAAGAGGCTCTCTAATGGAATGCCTGGGAATCTCTGCTTATAACTATCATACTTATAACTTCAAGGAAAAAGTATCATATTTATCAAATTTTCAGATGTCATAAAGATCCAAAAAGTTTTCACCAGGACACAACATGGGAAAATTAAATTGATTAGGGGTAAACATCAAGTCTTACATTGGGTTCAAAAATCTAATTCCATATGTGTAAAACTGGAGCACTACAGATACATACCAGTTTTTTCTGTAAAAGACTTGGGGATTAAAAGGTCAAAGACAGAGAGATAGAATCTAGATGAAGAAGTGGAAGAAAGAGGGTGTTAATTAATTAGGAAAGGACTGAATAAATTGTGTAATATGAATGAAATGAACTATCACTGAGCTTATATGAAAAATATGAAGAATTCAGAGAAATTTGAAAAGATTTCTACAAATTGGTACCAAATGAAATAAGCAGACCCAGAAGAACAATTTATACAATGGCCACAATAAAGTAAAAAAAATCATATTTGAAAGACTTTAGAACTCTGGTCAGTGTAGTAAAAAATAATGACCTCAGAAGACATGATGAAGTATGACACACAGCACCTCTTAAAAAGAAGAAATGGACAGAAGGATCAGAAAGAGACAAAGATTTTCAGATGTGGCCATTTTTTAAAAAATTGCTTTGCTCAATGCACTGTAAGGGTTGGGTTTCCATTTTCTCTACTCCAATTTAAGGTTTATAAAGCTCAATGAAGATAAAAGAATCAGTGAGATAATCAAAATAATCAAAAATATTAAGTTTAAAAGAATTTTTCTATGATCTATGGAAAAATCCTTAAATAAATTGAGAGGATTATAGAGCTCTGAAATCTTTGAAAGCAGATGACACCATCTGGGAAATATTTTGTGATTGGCTGAGTCATCCATGCCCCTGGACCTATGTATAAAGACACCAATTGAGTTTATCAGTGATTCAATTCATCACTGGAAAATTCGTCATTTCAGGAGCTAAAGAGGCAAACTCTTTGCACCTTTGCTGGAGGATAGCAAGGAGTGTGGAGAGAATGAACTCAGGGTCATATTACATTCCACCACCACCAATGACCCTGTTAATGAAGACACAAGACCAATCTCATCTAATTAAGAACCTGAGAGACATACTGAGAACAAACTGAAGGTCCCTCAAGAAAGGGGACTCCATTTTTCTGCCTTCTGTTGGGAAAGTGATAAGTTTCGGGGAGGATAACTTGGAGGAGTCAAAGGAGAACAATAGTGACCACCTTATCTCTTACATAGAAATAATGGTAGCTGTGAGTGCATTTGTCTCTTTGTTATTTCCTGATCTTAAGCAACCAAGATTGCAGGTGTGGAATTGACCAGATTGTGAGATTATCAAAGGTTGAGAAGATCTAGAGGTTCCATCAACTTTTGGTAGCAGTTTCCATGTAGCAATAAAAGACAAAGTGTATTATGTCGACCTGATAATCATTGGCAAAAAGACTGAAGGGGGGTTGTGAAACTCAGTATTATCTACAACCCCTCAGGGTTACCCTAAAAATGGTGAAGGAAGAAGCAATCAGCTGGTTTTTAGGGACTCAATCAGAAAGTTCAATTGCAATTGGGCTGGGTAACCTCAAAAGGGATTCTATACTTATTTGTAACAAAGACAAACTTTTACTTGGGGCTGGAAGATGATAATTAATGGGAAGTAGTAGATACAAAAAAAGAAAACATGATCAATAAAACATGTTAAAATATGACAATGAAAAGAAATTCAGAAAAGCACACAATAGTTCAACTTCATTAACACGTTCGATTTAACATGTAATTTTAAAAAACAAAACATGCAACAAAAATCCATCACTTCATACATAATATTTTATTGTTCTTCCATGTATATTGGAAAACTTGTGATTCATAATTATTATGAAATTCACAATAAATTTAAAAGAAAGAAAGGTTTTCTTTTAATTTAATCTGGGGGATTTAGTGGGCTGCAACATCAATGTGATTCAACAGAATGATATTTTGCTAAAAAAAACGGTCTAATACAAAATTAAATTGCAATACTTTTCTGGAATGGTTATTGAGTAGTGAAACAGGGAATACCATTGACTATGAAAAGCTAAAAATGAGCATCACATGGAGGACAATGGAGAGACATATGGTAAAAGTATACACATTGCAACTTTTAACCAATGAAGAACTCTGGAGAAGAATAGGAACGAATGATGTCATCAAGGAATTGTATAATGGGAAAAGAAGATGAACTACTTACATGGCAAGAGGATGGTATGAAAGTTGGACAGTCAGAGTGTTCTACTCGTATCCTCTCAAAATCATAAATAAGTAAACAAGGTCTTCAGCCCAACGAGTAGACCCTCTGTAGTGAATTTTTAGCAGAATATGGACAAGAATTGCACATGTTGAGCAAGCATTGATCAGTTGCAATCTGTATCTCAGGAGGACTCTTAAATCAATCAGATCCATTTGAGTATTTGGGTTAAAGGGCATTATTGTCCAGGACTAGGCAGTTGATAAGTCTACTCTACTCTGTTTTGCTCAACCTACATCTAGAATATTATGTTTCAGGAAGGACATTGGTAAGCTAAGGAGTATCAAGAAAAGTGCAGCTAATATGATAAAGGTCCATGAGATTGCCCCAAATGAAGAGTGGTTGAAGGAACTTGATATGGTTAACATAAAAAGATAAAACACAGAGAAGAGATTACAGTTTTCTATAAGCCTTTGAAGGGCTATCATGTGGAAGGATTAGACTTCCTTCCTTCCTTTCTTGAAGGAAGAACTAAAAGCAATGAGTAAAGTTGCAAAGATGCCAACTTAGCCTTAATATAAGGAAAATCTTGCTGACTGACCACCAAGTAGACTGGGCTGCCTCAGTTGATAAGCAGCAACCCCTTGCTGGGGGTCTTCCAGGAAAAGCCAAATGACTCCTCTTCAAGAATGCTAAAAAAACTCTTCTTGTTCATGGGGTCAGAAGGCATTGGCGATTTCTGAGGCCCTACCCAACTCAAAATTCTACTACTTGGTGATTTCATGAAGCATTTCTTTGCCTCAAAGCTGTCCTCTTTCCCACCAATGTAGGAATCTACATATTTCAATGTGAGGGGCTGAGATTTATCTTACTCTAGGATTTTTCCTGCCATTTACTTTGCAATTCTGCTCTAATTGAATAATTTGCTATTTTCATTGCTATGATTTATGGTTCTTTCTTGCTCTGTTGGTAGAGTAGATATTGAATGGGAGCTCAAGCCATATTTCTTCTCATACTAAAGTGAAGTAATATGTGATTACAGAGTTGATTTGGATTCCTATTACAACATACCCAATTTGTACTACTGATTACTAATAATTAATGTCATAAATTATCTGCCTATTCCTTCATAATATTGCTAACTCCCTGAGTGGAACTGCTTCTTTGAAATTCCTGGACAACAATAAAATTATTCATGTTTCTATAGCCCTTTGAAGTTTACAAAGCATCTTCTTAACAAGCATCAACATCCTCTTTTTACAGGTGAAGACATCTGGTCTTAGAAAAGTTTAATGACTTGCCTCTTACCACACAAAGGGGTTGAATATGACTTGGAATCTGATGTTCAAGTGAAGCCCAAGGAACTTGACTTTCCCTGAGTGAATTGTGCAGATCTCGTCATTGGTTTTCTGCTGTTCTTCATCTTGCACCACCATGACTTTCTAGTTTATTTTTTATTGTTTGTTCTTCTACTTATTCACATTTTTCCCTTCCATCCAAATCAGACAGAACCCATATTTGACACTCTTCTCTGTTAATTTCCATCATATATACAGAACAGTCATAACTTATGAGGTGGTTAGGTTCCTAGCCTCAGAGAGAATTCAAGGTTAAAATCACACATAGTCTTAATTACCCTTAAAAAATCTCTAAGTGTCCCATAATGTATAGCATATTTAAACATTTACATCTAGGAAAGGGCTATGGTTTCTTTAAATGACAACAATCTGTATCCAAGAGCATATGAATTTGTAATAACTGCTATGGTAATGAATAGACATTTTGTTTTTCTCCATACCCAGTTAAATTGTTAATCAGGAAGGAGGGAAGAGTCAGGACTTTATTTAAATAGAAAACAAAAAGAGTTAAAGATTTATCTGGCAAGGAAGCTGATGATTTAGAGAGGATTGTATTAGAAAGTGATCACTCTAAATAATGTTTTGTTCTTGCTTATTCTATCACGAAGCAAAAGAAGACACAAGGAAGTGCAAGTGAACATAGGAGGGTTCTAGATGATCTTCTCGTGCCTTCTGTCTTTTAATGACTTCTGATTTATCCTGTGTCTAGTTTGCTTGTACATATTTGTTAGCTGTTGGCTATCCAATAAGATTATAAGTTCCCCAAAGTCAGGGAGAGATTTTTACATCTTTACAAGTCCCCATTGCCTAATACAATGTCCAGCACATAGTAGATACTTGCTAAATGTTTATTGACTGACCAAGAATACTAGGAAGGTCAGCTAAGGATGTCCCTCTCTAAAGTTCTATAAGTTTCTATTGAATGAGTAGTCTATCTGTGAGTGTAAAGAAGAGGAAATTCGATAACACTGCAGGCCATGAGTGCAGAAGCCCACATTATGGAAAACAACCTGAAACAGATTTTCATCTCTCTTTCATCTCTCATCTCATGTTCATTTCCATGGGTACACTTAAGTTCCATGGCTGGCAGAGGTAATAACACTAATTAAATTATTTTCAATCTCTCCATGTCTCTGTCTCTCTTTCTCTCTCTTTCTTTCCCTCCTTCTCTCTCTTCTCTCTGTCTCTGTCTCTCCCTCTTTTATCTCTTCAGAAGACAATTTCCTTAAAGAATGAATACATTTCAATCCAAAGTCAAACAAAAAGTGATTCAACAATAGCATGATTGAACATTAATTCAGGAAGAAATATTGAAAATCATCTAGACCAGCCCTCTCCTTTGACAGATGGGAAAAAATAAAGCTCAAAATAGGAGGGGACTTTCTCAAGATAATGTCCAGTCATGGACCTTTTCATTTCCCAACAATCTTCCGCAAAATTTTGTTTTATACAATAACGTTCAAAGCATCTTTGTGTGATATATAAAAAGTTCAAAAAACATAGTTTCTGGGTAAGTAATCATTTTATTAATTACTACTAGTAAATAATTAATGAAAGGATTGGTGATTTGGCCATCTTCATGAATCAAAAACGGATCATGGCATGTTCTTGAAACTTATACATCCTTGTGAGAATGGAGGTTCCTGATAAGTGGCAATCAACTCTGATTTGTAAACAATTGGTTGTTGTCCTTCATTTTCCAAGAGGATCAAAATGACATCACCATGACAAAGTGAAGTTTCACTGTGACTGGGGAGGCACAAGAATGTTGTCCACTATCCAAAATCTGGGCAAACGTCATCATGAAATTGACATACAATACTGATGAACTTCTCTGGGAAGCCAAATTTTGACATAATTTTCCATAAGCCCTCATGACTACCAGTGTCAAAGGCCTTGGTCAGATCTATAAATGTTGTGTACAGACTGTTCTGCTCTCAGCATTTCTCCTGGAGTTGTCAGGCAGCAAACACCATATAGACTGTTCCTCGGCCCTTTCTGAAGCCACAGGTTTACCAGGGTGTGGCTGCTGTGCGTGCTGCAGCTTCTTGGAGCCACAAGTGAGAGTTGGATGGAACAGATGAACATCAAAGGTGAAAAGAGCCCCAAACAGGGTTCAGCAGCCATCACACTAAGGTACTGGCCCTCCTTGAGCTCACCCTACACCCCTTGGTAAACAATTAATGAGAGAATGAAAATTACAGTAAGAGTCTGTACTACTCTAATGAAAGGCTGAGGGATGTGACTGATTATGTCACTCTTACTCCCAGATCACTCCCAGCTTTGGGCAATCTAAACAAAGGATTTACCCTCCCTCCCCCAAATCTGAGTAGAAAACAATGGACTTCCCCCCTTGGGTGGAGTCTGAACCAGTGTGAGGAGAAAGTTAATCCAATCCCTTTATCACCAATGTCCTTCAGATGCTGGCTGAATAACCTATAAGGGACTGATTTCTGAATCTATAAAAAGGAAGGGGAAAATCCTGGATCTCCCCAACAGTAAATAGTTATTAATATAAGATTATAATATATGTATGTATATAAGAGAAATAATCATGTTCACTGATTATTCTAATATAGAAGAGGGACCAATTTAATTAAGATATTAACTGTAAATATAGAAACAATCACTTGCTTCCAAAAGCATTCATATGTTTTCAGCCATGCTTTTTAGCATAATTGTTTCAGTCTCATTGTTATATACCTATGGAACATGGACAGTCTACCAGCTCCATGCCAGGAAACTGACTCACTTCATTTGAATTGTCTTAGGAAGATTCTGAAGATGGCCTGGCAGGATAAGGTACCAGACACTCAGGTCCTTACTCAAACTAAACTGTAAAGCATTCAAACTATGCTTCAGAGAGAGTAACTCTGATGGGCTGGTCACATTGTTTGAATGCAAAACGTATGCTTGCCAAAAAAAGACTATTTTATGGAGAACTTGCATGGCGCAGGCAATTACATGGTGGTCAGAAGAGGTGATATGAGGACACACTCAAGGTCTCTCTCAAGAACTTTGGAATAGATTGTATGACATGGGAGACATTGGCACAGGACCACTCAGCAGGGTAAGCCCACATCAGAGAAGGTGCTGTGCACTAGGAGCAAAGCAGAATTGAAACAGCTCAAAGAAAACATAGTACATGCAAATTTGGAGTATCCACACCAAATGTTTACATGTACTATCTGTGCCCAATCTGTAGTAAAGCATTCCAAGCTCATATTGATCTGATCAGCCACTGCTGGACACACTGAAACTTGACTTTATCATAGTGATGTCATTTTGGTCTTCTTTGAGAACAAAGGACAGCAACTAACCCACTATAAAGCTTTCCAATTTTTTTGTTTTCTAAACTAACTGTTAATATTGCAACCAACCTCAGGAATTAGTTTCCCAGTATTCTAAAGGTATATAGATTCCAATGGATTCCTATTGCCTCTAGGTGGAAAAAATAAACTCTTCTATTTAAAGTCTTAAACAAACCAGCCACAACCTATCTTTCCAGCCTCCTTGGGCTTCGATCCTCTTCCCATATTCAACAGTCCAACCAAACTGGTCCTTTCTAGGTTTTTCACACATTTAAACTTGATTTTAAAAAATGTGAACAATCCAAAAGCAGTAAGAGCTACCTTTAGAGGTGACAGGCTCCCCCAACTTGGAAGTCTTTAAGCAGAGATAGGATGGTCACTTTTTTAAGAATATTATAACAGGAATTCTTTTTTTAAGAACAGGTTGGACTAGAGGGCCAACAAGATTCCTTCCAATTGTATAATTCCATGATTCTATAATTCATTTTTATGGCACTGGTTGACATATAATTTGCCAGTTGGCTAATTCATCTTGAAATTCACCCAAAGAGAAATAAATATCTGAGGAGATAAGATCATTTGGGCCAAGTGCATACATCTCACACCAAAAAAACCCAAAAAAAAACAAAAAACAGATGTGACTTTCCTAATGAAGGAGGGAGGGAGGGAGTGGGGTGTTGTATAAAAACTTATAAACATAGAATTTCAGGGAAATTTCTAACACAACACAAATATATAAATATATCATAAGGTATTTATAAATTCAAGACATAATTTTAAGAATAAGACTAAACAGACACATAAGTATTCCTGAAAAACAGGACTGCATTATCTCTTAGTACCCTCTCTGTGTTCCATTGTGTTTACATGATACAAAGTCCAACAGGTGGAAAGAGAGAGAGAGAGGAAGAGGGAGAGAGAAACAGAGAGAGACAGAGAGAGAGACAGAGAGAGAGGGAGACAGAGACAGAGACAGAGACAAAGAGAGAGACAGAGACAGAGGAAGAGAGAAACAGAGAGAGACAGAGACAGAGAGAGACAGAGACAGAGAGAGACAGAGACAGAGACAGAGACAGAGACAGAGAGAGAGAGAGAGAGAGCCAGAGGCATGGAGACAGAGCAGAGATTCTTTTGTCTGATAGAAGGCAGAGAGGGCAATTTTCATGTGCATCTTCGCTATATCCTTCCCACTACTTTCAGCATAGTCATCTGCAAGAGTACAACAAAAATCACTTTTCCACTTGCTTGGCTCTCTACTGCTTGTAGCTCTTCAGATCCCTATGGCAGTAGGAAACAAAATCATATCTTGCACATTTCAAGTCCTGAGCCAGATTTCATGGTCACTGGGGATGATGGCCAGTTTTAAAGAACATGTTGCTTTGGAATAAATAAGGTCATACCCTGGTAAAAGAAGAAAAGGTCACCTTTGAAATACAATCACATGGCCCATGATCGCATGAGACTTTTGTAAAAACCTTACTTTTTTCTACCTGGAGTTAGAGAGAGGAATGAACATTTTCATTACTTTCTACCCAGCCTCCAAATTCTTAGAAGGTAATAAAATCATATTAGAAGCCTCTTCCTTTGACCGAGCAATACCACTTCTAGGACTGTATCCCCAAGAGATCATAAAAATGGGAAAGGGTCCCACACGTACAAAAGTATTTATAGCAGCTCTCTTTGTGGTGGCCAAAATCTGGAAATCAAGGGGATGTCCATCAACTGGGGAATGGCTGAATAAATTGTGGTATATGAGTGTAATGGAATACTATTGTGCTATAAGAAATGAGGAACAGGAAGACTTCAGAGAGATCTGAAAAGACTTATATGAACTGATGCTGAGTGAAAGGAACAGAACCAGGAGAACTTTGTACACAGCAATAACCTCAGTGTGCAAGGAATTTTTCTGGTAGACTACTTCATTTCAATGCAAGGACTTAAAAAATTCCCAATGGTCTCTTAAGCCAAAATGCCTTCCATACCCAGAGAAAGAATTGTGGAATTTGATCACAGAATGAAGCAGACCATTTTCTTTTGTATTACATTTTGTTTTGTTTTATGATTTCTCCCATTCACTTTAATTCTTCTATGCAACATGACTAAGGTGAAAATGTATTTAATAGGAATGTATGTGTAGAACCTATATAAGATTGTATGCTGTCTCAGAGAGGGAGTGAGGAAACAGGGGGGAAGGAAGGGGAAGGAGGGGAAACAAATCTAAGATATATGGAAGTGATTGTAGAACAACGAAAACAAATAAAATAATAAAAAAAATTTAAGAAAATTAAAAAATTAAGTTCCTTGTGCTACAAAAAAAAAAGAAAGAAAAAAGAAGCTTCTTAACAATGGTAGCTTTGTTCTGGTATATTATTCTATCATGGTACTATATTAGCTGATGTTAACGTTGTCTACCTTCTTCCGAAGGCCAAAAGATATCCTATAGGACACTGGGATTTATGCATGCTTAAAATGTATTCTGAATTAAATTGATTTGAACCTTGGTCTTCTGACTATAAACCCAGTGCTTAGAGGAAGCCAGTACAAGTATTATATCATCAATTCATGGATGAGAAAGAGCCTAAGAGAAGTTAAAGGACACTCCATTCTCACATAATAAGTGGTGAGCCAACCCAAGTTCATTGTTCTTTCCTCAATAACATAATATATGAATATAATCTCTCTCAAGAGACTCCAAAGTCTTGTGCTTGATTTGTATCTCTTTTTTTGAGAACAATGAGTTTTCAGTAAAAGTCATTGTTGATTTCCAGAGAAATATTATTCTAACGTTAATCCTTACCACCAAGGGCATAAAGAAAAGGTAAAAAGTCAAAGGAAGTCACTATGCAGAAATCTCAGCAAAGAATCTTTTCATCTAGTTACCTAAGTGTCTACTACTTACAAAGCATCTGCCAAACTACATGTATTTAAGTTCCATATGATATGATATATGATATGTAACTTATATGATATCATATTACTTATATGATAAGTAAAACTGTTCAAATTTTCCTCTGACTTAGAATTTGATGTCTTGCTATTTGTACAACCAAGAAAACATAGTTTAATTCTACAAGTATAAGGGCAATCCTTTTCTAAATTTGTACATGATTTTATCTGCATGAAGATCCCACCCTTGTCTTTATTATCTAGTTTAAGTATGGATAAAACCATACAATAGGCACAACTTGATTTTGGCATACATCCTATTATGAGGTAGTTTGATATAGTAGTCAGAGGGAAAGACAGGAAGTCTATGAATGCCTTTGCTTCTGATACATACTGGCTGTATGACCAGGGGCAAGTTATTTAACCTGTCTCTCAGAGAATAGTCTCTCAGATATTGATGAATGCACTGATAAAATCACTAATTCAGACCAAAAACAAAAACAACTATTCTCCATAGTAATTCATAGCAGGCACTTAGTTAAAGGGAATTCGTCTCCAATCCAGGAAGATGAGTTCAAGTGCTTAATTCAAGTGGTTAGTGGTTTTCTGTTTTGTTTTGCTTTTTAAACCCTTATCTCATTTTGGTTTCCAAAGTTTTCTCAATTAGTAAGAAAATGTGTTGATTAGAAGCTAAGAATACGATCTGCTTGACAGAATTCTAATTATAAATTCATAAATCATAATTCTGGGTTACAAATAAAGTTTCTTTGTGTTTGAATTTCATGAATCAATTGACCAAGGCATGATCTCATCTGAATGTTTATAAAAAATGAATTTTAATGCAGAGATCTAAATTATGGAATATGAACTGTTTCCTTTTTAAGAAAAACTAGAAAAGGTCTCATTTCTAAAATAAATAGAAAACTGAGTCAAATTTACAAGAATACACCCCAATGGTCAAAGGATATGAATAGGTAGTTTTCAGAGGAAGAAATTAAAGCTATCTATAATCATATGAAAAAAATGCTCTAAATCACTAATGATTAGAGAGATGCAAATCAAAATAACTCTGAGGTACCACATCACATCTCTCAGATTGGATAACATGACAAAACAGGAAGATGATAAATATTGGAGAAGATGTGGGTGAGTTGGAACACTAATTTATTGTTGGTGAAGCTGTGAGCTGGTCCAATAATTCTGGACAGCAATTTGGAACTATGCCCAATAGGGCTACAAAAATGTGCATACCCTTTGACCCAGCAATATCGCTTCTAGGACTGTATCCCAAAGAGATCATAAAAATGGGAAAGGGTCCCACATGTACAAAAATATTTATAGTAGCTCTCTTTGTGGTGGCCAAAAACTGGAAATTGAGAGGATGTCTATTGATTGGGGAATAGCTGAACAAGTTGTGGCATATGAATGGAATTGAATACTATTGTGCTATAAGAAATGATGAACAGGAAGACTTCAGAGAGGCCTAAAAGGTCTTAGATGAGCTGATGCTGAGTGAAAGGAGCAGAACTAGGAGAACCTTGTATACAGCAACAACCACAATGTGCAAGAAATTTTTCAGGTAGATTTAGCCCTTCACAGCAATGCAAGGACCTAAAAAATTTCCAATGAACTCTTGAGGCAAAATGCCTTCTACATCCAGAGAAAGAATTTTGGAATTAGATCACAGAATGAAGCAGATCATTTTCTCTTGTGTTATGTTTTGTTTTATGGTTTCTCTCATTCATTTTAATTCTTCTTTGCAACATGACTAAGGTAAAAATGTATTTAATAAGAAGGTATGTGTAGAACCTATATAAGATTGCACAGCATCTCAGGGAGGGAGAAGCAGGGAGGAGGGAGAAGGAGGGGAAAACAATCTAACATATATGGAAGTGATTGGAGAAAACTGAAAATGAAATAATTTTTAAAAAAAAGAAAAAGAAAAACTGAAGCCTGTGAATTTTATTTTTTAATTCAATTTCTATTTTCAATTCCAAGTTCTCTACCTTTTCTCCCACCCTTGAGAAGGCATGAAATATGATACCCTTTATACATATAAAGTCACAAAAGACATATTTCTGCTTTAGTCATATCTCCCCCTCTCCCCCCCAAAAAAGCAAGGAAAAATTAGGAAAGGGAAAAAATATGCTTCATTTCACACTCCATGATCACTAATTCTCTATCTGGAGCTTGAGAGCTATTTACTTCCTGTGTCCTTTGGAGTTGTAGTGCATCATTGTATTGATCAGTTACTAAGTCTTGCGGTTGCTGTTTAAATTTGTCCCCTTGGTATGACTCACTTCACTTCACACTAATTCATATAAATATTCCCAGGGGTTTTTTCCTGAAAACTATCCCCTTCATTATTTCTTACCACACATTTTTCTATCACATTCATATACCATCGGTTGTTTAGTC
The DNA here is from genome assembly GCA_028658325.1 of Potorous gilbertii. NCBI lineage: Eukaryota > Metazoa > Chordata > Mammalia > Diprotodontia > Potoroidae > Potorous > Potorous gilbertii. Next base: position 331,004,081 of record CM053771.1, read on the forward strand.
ATTCCCTAATTGATAGATATCCCCTCAATTTTCAACTCTTTGTCACTATAGAAAGAGCTAAAATAAATATTTTGTACTTCTATATTCTTTTCCTTTTCTTTAATCTCTTTGGGGTATAGACATAAAAGAGTTATTGCTGGATCAAAAGATATTCACATTTTTCTAGTTTTTTGGACATAGTTCCAAATTATTTGGTTGTATCAATTTACTGTCCCAATTTTTCCACATCCCCTCCAACACTTGTCAGTTTCCTTTTCTGTTATCTTAGTGAATCTGATGAATGTGATGTGGTACCTTAAAGTTGTTTTAATTTGCATTTCTCCAATCAATAGTGATTTAGAGTATTTTTCCTTGTGACTATTGATAACTTTGATTTCTTCCTCTGAAAATTTCATGTTCATATCCCTTGACTATTTATCCATTGGCAAATGGCTCTTATTTTTTATAAATTTGGCTCATTTCTCTATATATTTGAGAAATGAGACCTTTATTACAGAAACCTGCTACAAATCCCCCCCTCTTCAGTTTCCTGATTTTCTTCTGATTTGGGCTGCATTTGGTTTCGTTTGTGGAAACCTTTTTTAATTTTACATAATAAAAATTCTCCATTTTACCTCCTATGTCATTCTAACACTTCATTAAACTCTAAATTGTATGAAACTGGCCTGACATCTTCTTTAAATAAATGTCATTTCCATTTCTGAAGGACTTTTGATAAAAATTGTTATCCATCCCCAAAGAAAGAACTGATGGTGACTAAATACAGATTGCAGCATACTTTTTTCTTAATTTTTCTTGAGATTTTTTTTGTTTATGTTTTCTTTCACAACATGACAATTATGGATATGTTTTGCATGACTACATATATATATATGTATATATGTATAAAACCTATATTGATCTGTTTGCCTTCTCAGTGAGGAGGAGGTGGGAAGGGAGCAAGAATTTGAAACTCAAAGTTTTATAACTGAATGTTGAAAATTGTTTTTACATGTAACTGGGGGAAAATAAATTAATTAAAAATAAAAGAAATGAGCAGGACAATTTGGTGACTGCTCTATTAAAGTCAACATGTATATCTTTTGTTTGGGGGTTCACAATCAATAAAAGGAATTGAAACAGGGGAAAAAATGTCACTTCACCTTCTTCCACTGTTGAATTTAGAAACTTTTCAAACATATTTTCTAATGTGTTTCTAATTACCTGATATTTCTTATCTTTCTCTAAGTTAATGGTTATGCTAAGAAAATTACTTTGAGACTATAAAGTCCTTGAAAGTGAAGATCATTTCATTCTTTGTATTCATAACATGATTGCTTAGTACAGTCTCTGGTAGATAGCACATTTAAAAATTGTTTATTGATTGATTCCTAGCAGTGAAGAGATTGCTGAATTTGGAGTTGTAAGGACCACAGTTCACATCCTACTTTGGACACTTACTAGCTATATGACCTTGGGTCAGTCACTTAATCTCTCTCAGTCTCTGTTTCTTCACCTGAAAAATAAGGGAGCTAGACATCATGGCCACAACTTCATATTTGTAAGCTATATTGTCACGCTTTACTGTTCCTTCCACTGGAATTTCTTCATTCAAATTGGCTATCCCTGATTTCTGTGTAAAAGACACAGCAAGAAACAGATCTTTCTTTACACATGCAGCATAGCTTTCTGTTGCTAAGTTTTCTCTGAAATATGACTTAATTTCTCTTCTCTTTGGTACAAGTAGGACAGAAGAAAAAGAATCTATTAGCATTTATAATTTTCCTTTATTCAGTAAGCTAAAATTGTTTTTTAAATGAGAGATCCACAAAAAAAGTTAAGTAAAAGGATATGAGAAAGAGGTAAAAAAAAAAAAGTGAAGGACCAGCTTCCCAACAGTCAGAGCTATCTAAAAATATAACAGACTACCTTGGGAGATAATGGGTTTATCTTTAGTTGAGGCCTTTAAGGTAAAGATTGGATGACTTCTTCTCTGACCTACTGTACAAAGGATTCTTGTTCAATTACGTGCTGGACTTAGTGGCCTCTGAGATCTTTCAACTCTAGGATTCTGTAATTTACTTTTTCTATGATACCTTCAAATCTTTCATCTGTACATCTAAATGAGAGGTGGAGGAAAAATGGGTAAGAGTACACATAAAAATGAATAACTGCCTATCAAGAATGGTGCATCCATTCTACAGGCAAGGATTGGTCTAGAAGACATCTACCTTCCCTTCCAACTCTGAGAAAGTATTATATGAGAATATTATATTATCTTCCCTCCCTTTAGAGGGAAGTTATATTGTATGTTCACAAAGAGTAATCAAATTCTTTCATATATTTAATAATAGTTGTGGGATAAGAAATAATTATTTCCTAGCTAAAATAGCATCATAGATTTTTCCAGTTTTCTTGAACCGAAAATCTTGAAAACCAGCCTGAGTGAAGATCCTACGGTACTCTGTGGCAGTTCTCTCCTTTCCTTCAGCCTGTATCAGCATGTTCATAGAATAGAGCTGACTTATCAAAGGCCCCCTCTTATCTTCATCCAAAAGAGTTTCAACCACTAAAACACCACAGCCTAGAGAGAAAACAAGTAAGTGTGAGCTGTGCTGAAAAGAACCAAAAGACTGAAACAGGTTTCTGCCTCACTCCCTTGTTCTTTCCCCTTACCATCAATGGGCCCAGTTTGGGGGCTGGTCATAAAGAATATGAAGGGTCTATTTTTGGTTGGAGATCACTTCTTCTCATATTGTAAGTTTGGACCCAGTGAATACATCAAGCTCCCTTCCACATGAAAATAAATCAATGAACATAGAGTATTTGCAGGACTTTAGCTCTACTTTCATTCAGCAACACAGCAAGGGTATTTTGCCCAGAGTAATCCGCTCTGTCTAGAGGCATATCTGCTTCCAGGTCAGCTCTGTTCCATCAAGTCTTGGTTTCCCTCACAGTAACATGTCAGCCAAGCCCATTCCAATGAGTCCATGAAGATCAGCATACATGGTAGTTCAACCTTAGTGTCACTATATATCAAGATGTCTACTTCTAGGGCTATCTCTGATTTCCCAATTTTCAGCCTCCACTTTGGACCTTGGACCATTTTATCTGATGAGAAGAAAAAGTGCTATCTCTTCCTCATGCTTTAGCTTTGCCTTAAGGGTCTTGGAAATTTTGATTCATGACGGTATCAAGGAGGAAGTAGACAAATGCAGAACTTGGAGCCACAAAAATCTGAGTTCAAATCCTGACTCTACAACTTGAATATGTGGCATTAGACAAGTTACTTACCTTCTTTCTTTCTAGGTCTTACGTTCTTCTAGGGGAGGCGGGAGAGACTAGACTTTGTAGCAGTCTTCCCCCAAAGGTCTATCCTCTTTTCCTTGGCCTCATTGACCAGGAACCTTTTCCTCCTCCTCTTTCCTCTAATGCTACAACTAAGCTGGTGGGTCTCTCATGCTCAAGAGCTCTGAGCTGCAGTGCAGTTAGACTAAGCTAATTGGGTGCCTGCATTGAGTTTCATATTAACATGGTGAGCGCCCAGGGTTGGGGAGAGGGACTACCAGGTTGTCCAAGGAGAGGAAACTGACCCAATTTAGAAATGAATCAGATCAAATGTAATCAATAATAGAATCAGGTCCTTCAGTCACCCTGCATTCCCAGGTATGAAGTCCCAGACTTAAAAAAAAATTTTTTAACCATAAAGAACATATGAGGGTGCTATCTACATCCAGAGAAAGAACTGATAAATAGAAGTGTGTATAGAATAATTTTACACATATATACTATTTGGGTCTAATGGAAGCCATCCCTAGGATGGGGGGGGGGGGGTGAAGAAAAACAGGAAAAAATACAGTAACTTTGTTGCATATTTGTAAGGAATAGCAAGTTGTACATAGTAGATTTATAGTTTCATGTACAACCATCTTTTTTATTATACTATCTTACAGAAATTCTTGTTTTATTATCTACATTTTTTATATCACTCCAGAGAGGAAAAGCATATATGGAACAACATACTCTTTAGTCACTTGACCTTATTTAAAATGAGATATAAAAAATGCCGGTAGGACCAAAGTAGCTCTGTTAGATCGAGAAAATGTTTGTAGGGATAAAGGTATTTCATTCAAAAAAACAAAACAAAACCCAGCAACAACTTTTAATGCATAGTTCTTTAAAGAGTGGCGTGAAATGCCTTATATTTCAGTGAAATCACTGAGGAGGGGGCCATTTAAATGAAGGTAGTCCTCAACTTATACCCCCTAAGTAAGCAACTATTTACTTTGTGTATATCTAGAAGAGATCTAAAAGGTCCCATTTTCATTTGACCAAGGAAGTATCAGTGACTCTGAGAAGATAAATGACTTGATGCATCTACACTTATGTATGTACTTGTCTCCCTAATCAAGTGTAAATCCCTTAAGAACAAATTAGTTCTTTCCTTGCGTTTGTATACACAGCACCTTGCAAAGAGCTTGGAACATAGTAGATACTTAATAGATGTTTATTAAGCAATTCATTGATTGTGTTGGTCAACTCACTTCTCACTGGACCTCAGTTTCCTCATGGCAGGGGCTAGGGTGGGACTTAGAGGGGACCCAATGACCTCTGGAGTCCCTTATAGCTCTATGATTTTGTGATGCTAGGGTATGACAGGCCAAAGTATAATACAATCCTCCTGATTCCCAGACCCTTTATTCTTCCCATTGCACGCTAACTTTCCCAATTAAGGTAAGTTAAACTCGCTTCTATCTGGGTAAGATTACAGGCAATTAGAGGTAGCACAACCGGAGTGGGTTAAAGGTAGGAGACTGAGATTTAAGTCATGATCTCAATAAACAATAGCATCGTAAGATCATAAACTTAGAGCCAAAAGGATCTTCTAGTCCAACGTCCCCATTTTATAGATGAAGAAACTGAGACCCAGAGAAATGGATTTGCATAGTGTTTTATGAGAATGATAACCCCTTCTTTTATAGATCAAAACAGCTGGAGGTTCTTTTGAAATCACTTAACTTAGTCTGATCAACAGAGGCTTTCGAACATTGCAACTTGTCCAAGATTGTTATTTGTTGTTGTTGCTGTGTCATCATTGCCATTGTTACTGTTTGTTTGTCCGTTGTCCTTGGAAAGGAGTGAGTGGACCAGGATTTGAACTCAGGTCTTATGACTCCAAATTCACTGCTCTGACGAGGAGACTGATGCTAACAGGTTAAGTGCCTTGCCCATGATCACAGAACTAGTAAATGTCAGAGGCTATCTAAACCCATGTTTCCTGCCTACACGTTTCAAAGCTATTTTTAGTATACTATACAGAACATAAAGGGCAACTAGGTGGCACAGTGGATGGAGCACGGACCTAGAGTCCAGAAGAATCTTCTTCAGGAATTCAAATCTGGCCTCAGACACTAGTTGTGTGACCCTGGGCAAGTCACTTAACTCTTTGGGCCTCTGTGTTCTCATTTGTGAAAGGAGCTAGAGAAGGAAATGGCCAACCATTCCAGTGTCTTTGCCAAGAAAACCTCAAATGGGGTCACCAAGAGTAGGAAATGACTGAACAAGGACAACAAGGTCTGTTCTAAAATCTAGATTTATTATCCTTTTAGGAGGCAGCTAGGTGGCTCAGTAAATAGAGCCCTGGGCCTGGAGACATGAAGATGCAAGTTCAAACCCAACTTCAGACACTTACTTCTCTGCGTGATCCTAAGTAACTCAACCCATGTTTGCCTTGATGAGCTGGAAAAGACAATTGCAGTGTCTTTGCCAAGAAAACTCCATAGACAACATGGTCCACAGGGTCATGAAGAGTTGGACACAACTGAATAATTAAGCAACGATAAAATATAAATATGTCCTAGTTCACAATACTGAAAACAAACAAAAATACTCATACCTGGTTTACAGGCTTGGTGGATGTTTGTTAGCAACTGTACACATTTATTATCTGCCCAGTCATGAAGGATCCTGGCCAAAATATACAGATCAGCTTGAGGAATGGGATCTCTGAAAAAGTCCCCTAAAATACAAAAGAGAATGCCCTGAGGAAATCTAGCAATTCAATTCTGTTTGGATGAACCTGAACTATGTCAAAAAATCCTATGTTAGAGCAGCTGCAAGGACACACACAAATGTACATGCATCTGCTGAGGTAGAGTCAAAAACCTCAACAAACACATCTGGAAACACTGAACAATAATAAATCTATTGGCAGCGTGAGAGTTAGAGCTGTTAACTAAGAATTTTTACACCTTGAGCAAAGAGGAGTTAGTTGCCGGAGGGAGGAAAGAGATCACTTGGGGTGCTGTCACACAAGAGGAGACACAGTGCCACTTGACACCCTCAGATTTTTACTTTACTCAAGGACTAGCTAAGGAGGCAGAGGAAACAGAAAAAGTCACTTAGCTGGGGGTGGAGGGGTGGAACTCGGTGGTAAGGGGATCATGTGGAATGTAGTCATAGTGGAGGAGGGAGCTTGTGAAGGGGTAAATTCCAGTACATTTCTGTAACTATCCTCTAAGTTGTAGTAGGCTAAGGCAAGATCCCAGTCATCCCACACTAATTAAAATTCTAGTGTACGCTGTTTTTCCTTAAGGACAGAAAACCCCTGGAAAAGGTGCCATGAGACAGAATATCCTTCAGAAATTGAACTTGAGTCATTTATCTTAAACTGAAGGCTTTTCAAGACAAAAGTGCCTGTAGATCACAACCATGGTTCACATATCCATCATATCAAGAATACCAAGTATATATACATAACCAAACAATCTTCTTTTATCATTCAAAGCAAATAATCCCACTATATTAAGTGGACCTGCCACAGTATTAGTTGTGTGTTACAACACTGAACCTTTTGCACTAGGGAAAAGGAAAAGAACAATGACATAGCTATATACTTGCAATGTCAAGTATTCAATCTCAGTAACTCTTCCAAGACAACCATGAAGATCCATAGGACTTTTGGGCTAGAAGGGACTTTAGAGATATTTAATCCATCCCCCTAATTTTATGGGTGAGAAACTTAAAGTACTAAGAGATTCAGCAGCATTCTTCATTGTTTTCAGCCCAGTATCTTGTTCACTGTGCCATGTACTGGGCTGCTTTTCAATGTCTTCTTAAGCACTGGCTCAGATTCTGGAAGCAATGTACTTCCCAGTGTAAATAAAATAAAGGAATCCATTTGAAAATTCTTAAATAAGATGAAATAAAATCTGATGACATTAAACAGCACAAAAGTCCAAGGGTGGTAATATGGTATGACTTTGACAGCAACTGAACACACAGAATTATGAAAATATAAATATATCTATACGCCCAAATTCCATGTGTATGTAAATACTGCAATCATATGTTAGAGGGACTTGGGGAAGACATTCAGACACATGCCCAGGGAATTCCCTATACTTAAAATTTCAATCCTTTCCTTCTTTTAGAAATACCACAAAGTCTTCTACCAAGCCTTCCCTGAATGCCACCCCATCCCTCTAGCAGATAAAAATTTTCTCTCTCTCCTCAAATTTCTCCCAGTGCTTTTGTTAGATTTTTCTTTGCATTGATCTGACCCTTCTTCATTTTCCTTTTTTTAGAGTATCATTTTCCCTATGGGAGGGGAAAGGAAGCTCTTTTACCCCAGCTTTTGAGGATCTAGTCATAATTGATATTCCAAGGTTCCCAGAAAAAGATAATCAAAGAATAGGGACAAGATAAACCAAAGATATATGATTTTTTAGACATTCACAATACTGAACCTGATACATATAAATCCAGAGTTTGAGGTTATTACTGACAGTTTGTAATCATAGAAGCCATTTAATAAATGCTTTTTGAATTGAATTAAATTGCAGTGCTCCTTCCCAAATTTTGTCTTTTTCACCTCACAGTTGCTAGAAATCTTTCATTTTTTACCTTGCAAGTAGGACTCCTCCTGTAGCTGAGTAATTTTCCTTCCTTTTATGACTTTGATTATAATTTAAAAGTGTGACTGGGCAGGTAGGACAAGGTGGTAGAGCTCAGACAGCAATGCAGATGAACTCTCCCAAATCCCCCTCCAAACAACTTTAAAATAATGTCTCATGTCACATTCTGGAGTGGTAGAGCCAATAAAAGGTCAGGGTGAGACATTCTTTCCAGCCCAAGACAACTTAAGAGGTCAGCAGAAGAGGCCTATGAGTTGACCAGGAGTTGACCAGGAGCATAGCTCAGACAGTGACAACAACAGCAGCAGATCTTAGAGGTATCTGTCACATCTGTAGCAGCAGATTTAAGAACTCTCAACCTAGAGACAGTAAGAGGATTAGACCACTGGTCAGAAAGAAATTACATGGGACTGTTTGCTGGGTGCAGGACCCTGTTACATTTCCCATACACAAGTCCAGGTCACAACTGAAGGTAAAGAAAAATATTAGTGCTTGTGACTGCAAAGAAGCAGGGGTGCTGGGCACAGTTCCAGGGCAGAGAAGACTGCATATGATCACTTACAAAGGAGCAGGGACCCTGGTCTCAGTTTCAAGACAGAAAGGAGCACTAACACTTGTGACTGAAGAACTAGGGACCTTGGCATAATTTCAGGGTCAAGTGAAGTGCTAGTATTTATGACTACAGAAGAGTAAGATCCCTCCCTGCATAAAGGTCAAAGCACAGGCAAGTAGAACTGTGACTACATCTCTCTTTGGATCATATCACCTTGGAAGCACCAAAAACTTTCAAAACCCTAGAAATAGCTTTGAAAATAGCATCACAAAAAGCCTGAAGCTTTGGACAGTGCTCTCTCAGTCCTGGGAGCAGAAGTCCAATTGTAAAATGCAGTTGAAAGTCAAGAAATGAATGGGAAAATGAGCAAACAACAACAAAAAAAGAACCTGACCATAAAACGTTACTGTGGTAACAGGGAAGCTCAAGACACAAACTCAGAAGACGTCACTATCCAAACAGCTACAAGCAAAGCCTCAAAGGGGGCAAAAATGTGACTTTGACCCAAGCCCAATAAGAATTCCTGGAAGAGATCAAAAATGATTTTTTAAAATTAAAGAAGAGTGGTAGAGAAGAAATTGGGAATGGAAAAATAAGAGTGATACAAGAAAAGAGAGTATAAAGAGAGTAGACACCTTGATAAAAGAGGCACACATGAAAAAATCTGAAGAAAATAACAGGATTAAAAAAACAGGATTGGCCAAATGAAAAAGGAGGTACAAAAGCTCACTGAAGAAAATAATTCCTTAAAAATTAGAATTGGGCAAGTGAAAGTTAACAACTGTGTGGAAAAATCAAGAAACAGTAAAAACAAAATGAAAAAAATAGGGAAAAAATGTGAACTATATCATCAGAAAAAAATAAATGACCTGGAAAATAGACTGAGAAGAAATAATTTAAGAATTGCTGTACTACTTGAAGCCATGATAAAAAAGAAAGATCCAAGACATCATATTTCATGAAATTATCAAGGAAAATTGTCCAAATATCCTCAAACCAGAAGATACCATAGAAACTGAAAGAATCCACTGATCATTTCCTGAAAGAGATCCTAAAATGAAAACTCCAAGGAATATGATAGACAAATTCCAAGGCTCCCAGACCAAAGAGAGACTGTTGCAACCAGAAAGGAATGCTTCAAATATTATGGAAGCAGTCAGGATCACACAAGATTTAGCAGCTTCAACCTTAAAGGATCAGAGGGCTTGTAATATGATATTCCAGAGGGTAAAGGAACTAAGTTTACAACCAAGAATAACCTATCCACCTAAACTGAGGATAATTGTTTAGGAGGAAAAATAAATGTTTAATGGAATAGAGGACTTTCAAGCAATTCTAACAAAAGACCTGATCTGAATAGAAAATTTGTCATTCAAACATAAGACTCAAGGGAAACATAAAGGTAAACAGGAAAGAGAAATCTCCCATAAAAGAGGCATGCAAGGAAGAGTTTCTACAGTGGAGAGAAAAATGGAGAATGGGCAATGTTTGAACTTCACTTTCATCAAAGAGTGAATAATTTATGCATTCAGTTGAGAATAGAAATCTGTCTGACCCAATAGGGAAGTAAGAAGGAAAAGGGATAGGAGTAGTAGGGGAGGTGCAGATTGAAGGGAGGACAGATAGATAAATGGAGGCAGTGGTCAAAAGCAAAACAGATTTTTGAGGAGAAATGGAAGAGAGAGAGAGAGAGAGAGAGAGAGAAAGGATAGAGGGAAATACACAGTAATCATAACTAGAAATGTGAATGAGTTGAACTCACCTACAAAATCAAAGCAGATAGTAGAATGGATTAAAAACCAGAATCCAACAACATATTGTTTACAAGAAACATGCTTGAAACAGAGAAACACACAACACAGAATGAAAATAAGGAGCTGAAGCAGAATCTTCAGCTAAAGTTTAAAAAAGAGCAGAGATACTAATCATGATCCCAAAGAAAAAGCAAAAATAGATCTAATGAAAAGTGATGAGCAGGAAAACTACATTTTGCTAAAAAGGTACCATAGACAATGAAGTATTGTCAATTGAAGAATATTAAATATATATGCACCAAATGTCATAGCATCCGCATTCTTAAAAGAAAAGTTGAATGAGTTACAAGAGGAAATAGTAAAACTATAATAGTGGGGGAGTTCAACTTTCCATTCTCAGAGCAAAATAAATCTAATCATGAAACAAATAAGAAGCTAAGGAGATGACTAGAATCTTAGAAAAGTTATATATGATAGATCTCTGGAGAAAGTAGAATGGTAAAAGAAACATTTATTAAGTGCCTACTATGTGCCAGTCAGCCACTGTGTTAAGCTCTGGGAATACAAAGAGGAATTTAAATCCTAACTTCTAAAGGTAGACAAAGATTCATGTAGCTTGTGCGTACCTACTAGACCATCCACTGGTCATCAGATTCTTGGTAAATTATTTAACCCCTCTGTTCTTAGAAAGACTTTTATGAATATACATGAAATAGGATATTCACAAGATTTAGCGCTGGAAGAGATCTTAGAAATCAATTAGTAAACCCTCTCTTTTTACAGGTGAGGAAACTGAGGTCCATAGCAGGTGAGTCACTTGCCTGTGGTTACGCAGGAAATAAGTAATAACAAAAGAAACACAAATCTAGGCCCTCTGATTCAAAATCCAATGCTCTTTTCACTGCACCATGCTTCCCATATCCTCATCTATACTTCATTATAAGTATAATAATTTTTAAACTGTCTTCACATGACTATTATTAGGAAAGTATTTTTGGAAATCTCAAACTGTCATATAAATGTAAGTTACTATTATTTGTATTTGTCCCTTGAGGCATGATTTCAAAACTAAGAAGTCAGAATCTGATGTTAAATGATAAGGGGAAGTTTTCATTCAATTTCTACTTATGTTTTCAGCTTCATCTTCCATTACAAAATAATGAAAACTACTTCTTAGCCCTGTTTGTAACCATACCATCATTTCCCACCTAATTTCTCATGCAATCAAGTCCTATATATTTGTTTCATTTTGTGATATTATAGTCATGATAGAAGACGGCAGAAAATTAATCATAAAGCAACTATATAGATGATTTTTAAGAATTATATAAGTCCTATAGACTTTCTGAATATCACTTAGATCCTGAGCAAAAGATCTATGGTTCTTTTCCCTGCCACCTGGTTTCATGGTATCCCCTGAAATCTTTACAGGTGGTGCTTACCTAAGACTCAGATAACAACTTCTATGTGAATGTAAAATTGTTTAAAGTGTTTTGAAAGTCAATTTAACCCAACAAGTACTTAGTAACTTCTTATGATATGCAAGACACTGTGCTCAGGTGCTAGAAATAGAAAGACAAAGGTCAAAATAGTTCCTTCCTGAAAGGACCATATAGTCTATCCAGGGAATAACAATATTCTGCAGTTCTATTAAGTCTTTTGACAAAAGGTACTATGGAGACAGACATGTATGGTGGTGTCATACTGTATACTTGAGAAAGTTCTAGATGTCAATAGTCCAATACAGGGAAACATGGAACACACAAGATGGTATAAGAAACCAGTTTTATTAAGGGCATATGCTTAAAATATGAAGGTCAGTCAGCAACAGGTCAGATCTGCTCAAAACCTGAGGCCTCAGAGAGAATGGGCCACCCCCTCCCAGTAAAAAAAATTTTATAGGGTTCTTATGTGAGTCCATCAAAACTAGCCTAATTCATAATAGGGCAGAGAGGGGAAGGGTGGAATGGAAGACTCCTGGAATGAAATGGAAGACATTCCTTCTACTACCAATAGCTGATATTCAACCTGGAAAGGGAGATTTGGGCCATTACTGCTAGTCTTACCATGACAGAGTGATTCAATCCACAATGAAGCTTCTCCAGGTGTAGGGCAGGTACAATTGGGGTCATTATAGGTGGAAAAGAGAAAGTAAAACCTTTTTCAAATATATTAAGAAAAATCAAATCTTCATGGCTCCCTATTTTCTCTAGGATAAAATATAAAACCTTCAAAGACAGATAGCCTTGGATCAAGAGTGCTGACAGTGCAGTCAGAGGACCTTGGTTGGCTTCCCATCTAGGCAACTATTTAATTGTGTGATGAATTTTACTTTACCTCTTGGGTCTCAGTTTCCTTTTCTGTAACATGAAGGACTTGGACAAATGATGAAAAGGTTCCCTTCCAGATCTAAATCCTAGAGTTATCTATTAATTTAAATATATTTTACCAATAAAAAATAAAAAGCTTTTCTCTTGAATAGTATCTGTCTTTCCTTGTGGACATACAGACCTACCTATGTGGAAAGTGATCCGAGGTTCCTCTAGGAATGGAAAATGCTTCCTTGCCACATGTATCACCTCTTCCTTTTCAAATATTGTCACTTGGCATTCAGGATACATGGCAATACATTCCTTGGCTAGGGCACCTGAACAACCTTAAAAACAGAAATAGAGGAAGAATCCCAGCTAAACATGGAGGTCACACTAGTTGTACAGACATCACTGATCAGTCAACTCCAGGAGCCCTTCGTTCAAGATACTGATTATCCATACTCTTCACCTTCTTCCTTTTGCTAATTGTTTGGATTTTTGTTTGGGTTTTTTTCAGGGTTGGGTTTTTTTTTTTTTTGATAATTTAATTTTTCACTAGCAGCAGGATTCAGAAAATTTCCCTTTCTCCATGTGCTTCCTGGGCTCCACCCTATCTCTGCCTAATGATATCTTTCCCCTGCTTCAAGGTCTTCCACAGACACCATCTTGTAGAATTATAGATTTAGAGCAGGAAGAAGCCTCAGAAGTAATCTAATTCAACTCTCCTTGTTTTTCAGATAGGAAACTGAGACCTGGAAAGATCAAGTGGCTTATTCAAGACCACATATACAGTACCCATTGGATATGGAATTCAAACTCAAGGCCTCAGACTCCAAACCTTGGTATGTGCCACATTTCTTCCATGATGCCTGCAGTGATCTCCAAAACTAGAAATAAGCCCTCCCCGCTTGAATTTCTCAGGCTATTCTGTTTGTACACCCCTCTACCTCACTTCCTATGCAATCATTTTCTGATTTGTAATGTAGTTATTCATGTACATGTTTCATTCCTTCTACTAGGTTTTAAATTCAAGGACAAGAATATACTTTATGCATATTTTATCATAACCTTTCAACCCTAGTCTTAATGCTGCTCAGCAGAGTTCCTGAACACTATCTCATGCCTTCAGACTATGACAGCACAATAGGATTTACTTGGAAGGAATATCAGAGCTCATTTAGTCCAAAAACCTCATTTTACAATTGAGAGATTTCCAGTTATTTGCTCAAGGCTACATAGACCATTATGCTTTGGCTCTTTGTTGACCCTACTGTCTGTCTTCACAGTGATACACTCAACCAGGTGTATCAAACCACAATTTTTTGTCTCTGGAGTTCAAATGCTCATGAATCAAGACTATACCCTTGAGACAGCAAAACCTCACCTCATATGTAACTACCATTTCTCCATTATGTTTTCACTGATTATGCCTTCATCTTACCTCTGATTAGAGTCTAAATTCTTTAAAGCTAAAGGACACACTCATTTTTTATAAAAAATATTATTGACATCTTTTGCTTTTATGTCACCTACATTTTCCACCATATTCTTCCTTCCACCCACCTAGATTGGCATCCCTCATATTAAAGAATAAAAAAGTGGGAGGGGGAAGGTTAGCAAAGCTAATCAATAAATCAAAAATATTTGATGCATCTAGTGTTCCACAACCAACCTTTGAAAAGAAATGGAGGATGATGTCTTCATATCTATTCTTTGGGACCAAGTTTGATCATGATACAGATGAAGCATTCAGTTTTTATTCTTTCATTGTTTCTTGTTCTTTCTAATTCTGTTATGATGTCATTGTGCATAATGTTTTCATGGTTCTGCTTACTTCACATTATTACTGTTGTTCACCCTACACCATCTCAGTAAATGTCTTTGCTATGAAATAACTGTCTATTGGAAGTCTATTCAAGGTAAATATATTGGTAGAGGGTCATGTGGACCCACAGAGTACCTTGAACTTAGGGGTAGTTATCCAACCTTTGAATGTGAGTTTAGGGCAGGGTAATGCTGCAAAGGAGATATTATCACAACATATAATAAACAAATGGCAAATTTAGGAAGCTGGAGGCTGCCATATATTGGAAAAGTTTTGCTTTGCTCCCTTCAGTTTCCCAAGACATTCCCTTCTGAGTTATCTTCCACCATTCACACTCACTCACAGGTTAGGTATTCTGGAAGATAAGTACCTTAGGTTTTAAGTACAGTGTGGACTCATAGAGTTTAAGGTACTGTCTGGGTCCATACTTCTAAAACTACTTCTCATGAGTCAACAATTAGTGTTTTACCCTAAATTACTTAGCCAGTAGACAGAATTAGTCCAAAACAAAAGTATTTGCTGAAATGGCATAAGCATAAACAATAGTAGCAAATTACCCCCATAAATCTATGGCCAAGTTCTCCCACAATTGCCTATGGCATCAATGAGAAGAGGGAGACTCTCCATCAAATACAGCCTTCCAATCTCTGCCTTCTCTTCACCTTTTCCTGGATGTCAAACCCCCATTTAGGGTGATCTGGCAATAAGAGCAACATAACTATCCACATCAGTTGGAAGAATTATGACTCCACAACTGGGTGAGTAGGAATCTTTCTGGTAACAAAGAAAACTAAAATACCTAACAATCTTCCCCTATGCCATCCAGATTTTCTAAGCCATCTGACCTGCTAATTCAACCTCAAGCATGACCATTCAGTTTACTGTTTGCTGAATGGGATCTCTAAGTTTATCCATCCTCCTTGCAGCTGAATTCTTTTATATGTTTGATTTGCCCCAGAGGGTCAGCTCCTTGAGGGCTGGGACTATCTTGTCTTATTCTATTACTAATAGAAAACTTGGTATGTACATAGGAAGTATTTAATAACTGCCTTTTAATTCATTCATTCACAGAGTGCATTATTTCAGAGACACACACTTAAGGAAGGTGATCAAGGCAATTTACTGCTCCAGTACTATGTCCTAATGCCCCATCTCCTGTAGTGGTTTCTCTAGCTCTTGCTCTTGGTTGAAGCCCCTCTGACAAGCAGCTCACTCTGCTGGGTTACCTGAAGTTATTCCTCTGTGAAGATCAAATCCCAAAGTTCAGATCTAACACTATCTCAAGTCACAAGCTTCTTTCAGCCTGTTCTCTGATAGATGTAATATTCCATCTCATGAGAGAGCAAATCCATCATGCTTTATGAATGGAAATCTCTTCTTCATAATACCTTCTCACCCAATTATGGGATAATTTCTTCTCAAGACCTGGGTTTTTCCCCCATAGATAGCTCTCTTTTCTGCT
Source organism: Potorous gilbertii (assembly GCA_028658325.1). Classification (NCBI taxonomy): domain Eukaryota; kingdom Metazoa; phylum Chordata; class Mammalia; order Diprotodontia; family Potoroidae; genus Potorous; species Potorous gilbertii. Next base: position 331,019,882 of record CM053771.1, read on the forward strand.
ACCAGAGCTCACATTTCCTTAGAACTATTTTCTATCTAGAAATGTATCTTAATTTTTAAAGGTCTGCCAAGGGTGTGGCCATATTTAAGCAATCTAATCATTCCATTCAGTTTAATGGGAAAATTTTTTCACACTTCATAAAGGCCTAAGAAAATGTAAAACTTTCCCCTGCACTTTGTTTAAGACCTCAACAATTCATTATCTCTGTTCCCTGTTCCTTAACATTCTGAAATTTCATCAGCTAGACTGGTGAGGAAATAAACTGATTAAGGGTCTCCCCAATCCTTCACTACCACCTCTTTCCCATGGCCTTTCTATTGAGTATTTTGCTCTGAGAGTTCTTTAACTCAGGCTACTTGTTATTTTTGTTCTTTGTCATTCATTCTAGAAGAGGACCATGACATCAGGAAGGTGATGCCATGACTTGCAAGTAAATTGGATTTAAGTGAAGCAGGGCTGTGCAAAGTCACCAGCCTAACTTTCTCCTCCAGAGCCATTTGGGTCCAGTGGCAAAATATAGATCAAAGTAACTGGAGATGGCCCCCTCAGGCTACTTAGAATAACACTGAAAGAGTTGTTTCCTCTGAGTCTGCTAAGGATTATTGACAGTCAGAGTAAGTGGCCCTCTGCTGGCAGAACTTTTTCAACCGGTTTATTTCTAAATAAATGTTTAAATGAGCAGTTTAAAATGTCAAAACATGCAGTTTGGGAATCTACTTGGACTATACCAGTGGTTTTAAAAGCAGATTCAACAATATATTTTTTCATGCTCTTCAAACATTTCTTTTATTTGTTCACTATCATCTCTGCACAGGTCATGCCGAAATCTATATATCCAGTGCCAATCTCCAGATAGCAAGTCATCTGCTGTATATTTCAAACTAGATATCTCTTAAACTCAACATGCCAAAAATTAAGCCCATTATCCCCCAGCTCTCCCCTCTTCCAAATTTCCATAGTTTCGTTGTCACCATTATTTCCAGTGTTGAGGGTCCATAATTTCTATAATAACCTCTGCTCCTGATTTTTCTTCACCCCACATGTCCATTCATTCACCAAATCTTGTCAGTTCTCCCTTCAGAACACCTCCTGCATGCAGACCCTTCTGTTTACTCCCACTGTTACATCATCACCTCAGCCTAGATCACTGCAGTAGCCTCCTAACTGGCAGCCTTGCCTCTAGCTGGCCCCAGTCCAATCCATTTTACACAAGGCTGCCAAAATAATTTTCCTGAAGCACAGATCTGACTCAACCAATTCCAATGGCTTCCTGCTGCCTATGGAAAAAAATATAAACCCCTATTTAGTTTTGAAAACCCAAAACAACTTCACCCTAACCTATTTTTCATCCTCATGGGACATTATGCTTCTTAACATACTCTGCAATGCAGCCAAATTTACCTTCTCTCGGTTCCTCACTCCCGAGTCTCCATCTCCTGTCTCTGTGCCTTTACATTAGCTGTCCTCCATTCTTAGAATGCGCTCTCTCTTTACCTCTTCCTCATAGCTTGCCCCTCTTCCTTTAAGAAACAGCTTAGGCACCATCTTGTACATAAAGTGCTAAAATTCTCTCTCCCAAACTACCTAGTATTTAACTACTTTGTATTTATTTGTGATATATATTTTGTTCAAGTAAGGCAATATATATAATATATAATATACTGACACCCTTAACATTACATATATTATACATAATATTGCACATATAATAAATATATAAAAATATACAAATAAATATATAATGTGACATATATGTAAATATATACATACTCTATGTATTTTGCATGTACTTGTCTCACATTAAAATGTGAGCTCCTTGGGATCCAGAATTGTTTCATTCTTTGTACTTGTACACCCAGCAACTAGCACATCATCAGTGCTTAGGTAACTATCAGCTAGGTGGTGCAGTGGATAGAGCATTATACTTGGAATTAGGAAGACTCATTTCCTGAGTTCAAATTCAGCCTCAGACATCTACTAGCTGCGTAACCTTGAGCAAATCACCTAACTCTGTTTGTTCCAGTTTCTTCATTTGTAAAATGAGCTGGAGAAGGAAACAGCAAACTGCTTCTGTGTCTGCCAAGAAGACTTTAAAATGGGGTCACAACGAGAAGTTCATAACTGTAAAATGACTGAACAACTACAAATCCTGCTTGTTTGATTGATTGATTTACTTAGCTTATTTCGTGATAGATTGTCAAAGTCAAAGATATCAAAACATTTGAATGTGAATGCTAATTTCTTAAAGTGGGCACTCCTATTGCCTTAAAATATCTTAACAAACTATTTCCTTCTACTTTATCAGAAGAAATCTTCCACAGAGAAAAGTCACTGACTTCCAATGCATCTCTCCAGTTAAAGCTCCTTAGAGCATAAAGTCATGGATACTGCCTTTGTCCCTGAAGCAAACTATTAAAGGAGCATGAAGTTTAGATTTGGAAGAGGCCTTAAGTATCATGTAGTCTAACCTGGCCATTTTACAGATGCTAAGTGGCAACTGAGGCTTCTTGGAGTTAGGCTTCAAACACAGGTCTCTAGATTCCAGTTTCAGGCCACTTAACCCTACACATCACCCTGTCCTGTCTAAAATTCCTAATAAATGAGCCCACAAAGTAGAAGAAATATTTGGGGCTCAGGAATTTAGAAATGATTGTCTTTTTGAAGACCAGAACCTCAAACTAGAAAGAACTTACCTTTTCTTGGAAGCAGCTTATGATACTATAGACAGAACATTGGGACTGGAGTCAGAAAGATCTGAGTTCAAATCCAGCTTTAGACACTCACTAGCTGTGTGTCCCTGGACAAGTTCCTTAACCTCTGCTTGTTTAAGTTTTCTCCACTATAAAATGAGGATAATTTTAGCACCTACTTCATGGGGTTGTTGTGGGATACCCTTCATGCAGTACCTGGAACACAGTAGGAATTGTACAGGTGCTTACTCCCTTCTGATAGTTAACAGCATGATTCTAATCCTCATATACAATTTTTATTCATCCTCCATGAAAGCCCTTGATTCTCAGCACTCCTCTAGAGCATCTGAAGTAATTTTTAATTCTTTAGCTATTACTTACCACCAAGATCACAAATGACATGGAAAGGGGAAAGGTCAAATGCAGTAATGACATCTCTGCCATTAATACTCCAAATCTCATGTAGGCCATGCATGAATTTTACCAGCTCTTCCTCTGACCTAGTATTTGAAATAATATTTATGTCACATGTTTTATCAAGAGACAGTATAAAGACTGAGAGCCAACCGTGGAGTCAGAAAGACCTGTGTTCAAGTCCCACCTAATCTCTCAGTGCCCCAAACAATTTTCTGAGCTCCCAACAAAGAGAATGTTCCTTTTCAGGAGTGCCATGTACAATATTTATGAAATCCCGTAAGAAGAAAAAAGAAAAAACTACATTAAATGCTCTATATATCACGGTGAAAAGAGATTAAAAGCAATCCTTAAATAATGTACTTTTTAAAAATGGGATATCAATAATAGATTGGATTTTGCCTAGGTTAGGAAATAAACCTGAATCTCTTATTTTTATAATTCATTTTTAGTCTTATTAGATCTTATGATCCAATAAGCCCTCTGTAGCTTTCTCCTGATGAGTTTTACTTATTACCATTGAAGAAGGCTTATTTCCATTTCATCAAATGACTAAAATACTTTCATAGAAGTTTAATATCAAAGCATTATTCAAACATTCATGACAAATGTATACACCAAAACAAAAAGGAAAGTTCTGTAGATTTTTCAACCCCAAATAAGATATCTAGCTGTCTCATTTGTTTACTTAGATTTTAGACTGTGTTTGTATACTCAAGGTGAAGTGATTAGGGGTTTAATTGGTATAGGTATTCATGTTGGGATGACTCAGGACACAAATATGATTTGAGATGGTTAGTGAGAAATGATTCATTTGGACTCCTACTCTATTCCAATTAATACTAATCAGTTTGATATTTTACATAAATCACATAGGGATTATTAGATAAGACAGGTTATTATGTAGGCTTTCATAATGGGCCTCAAACTTTAATGTAATATTCACTACTTGTTTACCAGTTAAGATGCTCACTTGCACAACCATAAAAATGCTGACAAAGATATCTCCATCCATTTTGCTTAAATTCTATGTCCAAGTCTAGCATGGGTGGGATGCCTTGGTTTTTTAGAAAGTCCTTAAACTTATTTTCATACTTCAGAACCACTCTTTCTTGTCCAACATGAGCAGGTGACCATTTTATGACCACTTAGTCAGTGGAGAAACCCTGCACTTCACCCAACCTGTGACACTCCCGGCTGATACATCACTTTGGGGGCTGGTACCTCATTTTTGGTCCTGAAGAGAAAGATCTATAAAACAATGAGATTCTGCATTTTCCCATATCTCTTTTGCATATTTGAGTATCAAGTCCTATATAAACAAGGTTCTGGGGACCAGGGGGTATGTCAGATAGTGAGGAAAATCTGAGGTCCACTTCATTGGAAGGGACCATGGACTCTTCCAAAAAAGTGCCATTGGCTCAGAGCTCTGCCTCACTTTCTTTATGTTGGGTAATTTTAAACTTCACAGATCTGAATTATATAGTTGTCTATCAGCATTGCTAAAATTATTTGGATAATCACATCTCACCTTCACTTTGTGTTTTTATTCCTACTTATTCCCCCCTACAGTAATTATAAAGAGAACAGAACATTAGAGTATTCATTTTACCTGTAGATAGCTTCAAAAAGATCATCTGATGGAATACCAAATGTTCTCATATATTGATTTTTTCCTTCCCTGAGGGGAAGAAAGCTATTATTACTTATATGTACTTACTAAGCATCAGCATATTACTAAATGTTCCAAAGTCCTGAGTACATATAAACCCTTTCTTAATGAACTCATTAATACACATGCCCAACTGTAGGCTCCCTTAACAAGCATCGTTCTTCAAGTTGAGCCAAAGAAGTTATTCAGTAAGAAGACACTAAAAAGGGGTTGGGGGCTGAAAAATATTCTTAAATATTTTTAAATTTTCTTAAAAATATTCTTAGGAAAACATAAGATGGATGCAATGCCATGGGAGACTCATCTCCATTACTATCATGAACACCTTTGGCAGGTATACTTCTGTTTAACCCATTATGGGATATTTATGAAAGGAGAACTGCTGATCTCTTTCACTATATCATTTAAGACTTCTTGAATAATTTGATGTTTGGATGGAAGATTGATTATGGGAAGAAAACCTTTTAAACAACATTTACTCTACCAAATAAGTTTTTTTTGAAATTATTCAATAAATAATAAGCACAGAGAATTGTTGTAATATGTACTACTTCCCAAAATTACCTGATGATACAGATGCAGTATATTATGTAATATTGTGTGTAAAGGTAACATGTTCCTCATACCCTCAACAAAGATTTCTTCAACGTGGGAAAATGATTTTCTTTAAAATTATATGTAGTTTCTAGGAAAGTGAGACTATAAATTAGTAGATGCTTTCTTGGTTGCCTTTTTACAGTATTAATGAAGACTGACATTTTTCCATATCTTTAGTGTCTTCACTTCCTTTGGATAATTTGCAAATAAATCCTATAATATCTTCACAATTGAGTTGACTCACACATAGATCTCCTTACTTGATCTAGTTCTTTGTTCTTTATAATATCATTTATACACCATCTGTAAGCAAACTTGTGTTGGTGAAGTTAGATTCTAAGTGTGGGGGGCTCTACTATCTTTGAAGAAGGGAAAAAAATACAATTTAAAAAAAACTTTGCAGATGTTTTCCATTTTATTGTTTTTGTTGCCCTGTTTCCATTTTCATCCTTTAATACTCTTGGGACAACTTGTTGAGCTAAATCTTCCCCACAAACTTCATTTCAACTAGTATTATTCTCTATTGCTTCTCTCTCTCTCTCTCTCTCTCTCTCTCTCTCTCTCTCTCTCTCTCTCTCTCTCTCTCTCTCCCTCTCTCTCTCATCACTGTCCATCATTTCTCCATAACATTTTTCACATGTTTACTTTCTAAACTGGTGATATGATGTCTTTGAGTGCCATCTCTTACTGCTTGTTAAATGTTTGCTGATTAAGGAGATTTTTAGGTTCTTTTAGTCTCCAAGGGATTTGGAACTCTCACAAGCTTGAGCACAGAAGAGGAGCAGTTTGTCTAGCAAGAGAAAAATGAAAAGCAGAAGGGAAGTAGCTAGTGCAGATTGATCCTGAAAGGAGCAAGGATTTCAAGTCTGCATTCCAGAGTGACAGGTTGCCCCAGGCACGTGGCTTTCCTTCTCGTGTGCCTTCCTCCCAGATTTATATAAGTGTGTGTCCACTCTCCTGCATGGACATTGCATATATTACTGAGAGAATATGACTCAGGTGTATGGGTGGATTTGATGTTTTGATCATTCCTGCTTTGCTTTCTGTTGAATAACTGTGGCATTTTGATTATTTTTGGTTTGCCTTCTACTGAGTTAAGTTATCATCATTACTGTTTATAATCTATCATTTAGTAAGTGATTTGTGTTTGAGTTAATGGTATCATTGTTTGTGATTCTGTGTAAATGGAAAGCATATTGTTGGGGACTCAGGAGTTAGTTTTGAGTACTAAGAGTGTATCTTTCCCTCACCATAAATGCCGCTAACATTCTGAGAGGGTGGGAGTTATACTCTGGCTGTCTGTGTTCATCCTTCATTTTCAAAGAAGACCATGACATCAGAGAAATGATGACATGACTTGCACTTGACTTTGTTTTGACCTGTGCAAGGTCACCAGCCTCACTTTCCCCTCCTAAGTCATCTGGATCCAGTGACCAGTCAAGAGGTGATGACTGAGGTCAGTCTCATAAGAAGGCATTTGAGGTAAGATACCCTAAGAAAATTGAAGGGAGGGTGCCAGTTTGGATGGCATACATGAAGGTGATATTTCTTGCATCAGTGAGCCAGTACCTAGCACCCCCCCTTCCCAAAAAAGGTAAGAAATAAGCATCATTAATCGATAGGAGGTTGAGAGGGAAACACAGGCAAGTGAGATAGCTATGGAATTAATATGCCGGATTTATTATATACCTTAAAACAAACTGTAGAAAATAGGGATGTATATTTTCATATCCAGTTCTTTTTTCTGTTCTTTTACCTTAAAATATTATGTTAGTGCTTGTCAAGTTCAAAATTATAAAAATAATTTAAACATATTTATCAGTCTTTGTGTGGAATGTTATTTGGTGTTCCACATATCCTTCATCTACCAATTTTTTTTTATGAAAAAGGTATTCATCATCCATTAAGTGTGAGGTTGCTACACAATCATAGACTTCCTCTTTCTTTCCACTTGATTCAATATTCCTGTTTTCCAAAATATTTTTCACCATCCTCTCCTACTTCTGGCTTTGCTTTGAAACAAATTTCTTTACCTCATCATCCTCTACAAAAGATATTATTTCAAACATTGTTATTTTCATGGTGAACTTTTTGGAAATATTCATTGTTTTTTTACAATATAAGACAATCAAATATATCCATGAAATGATTCTCCTCATCTTTGGGCACACCCAAAATGCTATTCAGTCAATTGCTTTATTTGCCTCTACAATGAAAGATTGAGATTCATACTTTTATTTAGCTATAATTTCTTTTTTTTCATTTATACTAAAAATGTCAAAATTATTATGGTTCAGGCCATCCAGGATTAAAACCCCTTGATCATGGAACAAAGATCATGTGTAGAGTACCAACTGTCAAATTAAAGTTTATGGATGGTCTGAAATTTTTTCCTTACTTTTATAGTGGCCCCTGACCCCTTTCCACCTCTTTTTCGGCTATCACTGCAAAAGCATAAGTGCTTGGAGACAATTTATATTTTCATTTGTTTCAAGAGTTGTAGCAGTCATAGAATCCATTACCAAATGGCCAGGCTACTGGCAAGGTACTTCTCTGTGCTTAGGTAGGCTTGTCCTCAGACAAGACTCTATCTGTTACCAGGTCTATAGTTGAAGTTTTTCCAACATAATAGAATCAGAGATATTGTGCTTTCCTGGCATAATATTTGAGAACCCATGGCTCATCTCCATATCATGATGATACATGTAAGTAAAGTTTCCAACAAAATGACTATATTCAAAAATAACTATGATAGAACCAGAGTTAGAATTAGGGTAACCAGAGTTTATAAAACACTTTAAGGTTTGAAAAATGCTTTACAAATGTCATCTCATTTGGTCCTCACAACAATTATCTCTGTTTTATAAATGAGAAAACTAAGGCTGAAAGGTTAAATAATTTGTCCAGGATCACACAACTAGTAAATATTGATGTCGATTTGAATTCAGGTATTTGCTGAATCCAGGTCTCACACTCTATCTATTACATGGCCTAGGTGCATATATAAACACATTAAGAAGCCCATATTTATTATTTAGGATTTTCCCACCCTGTCCCCATTTTAGATCATCTAAATCATCCCTCACCTCCATTAGCATAGCTTTCTAGATATTGACAGGTAACAAGCTACAACTCATTGGTTTAATGTGATCCACAATGTTCTTGAGTGCCCCCCAAACCAGATTAAAATGAAATTGAAATTGAAAGAAACAGAAATGTCCTGTTCTTCTGGCACTGATTTACTGAAATCTGCCATGTGCCACTTTAAGAACAAGTAAACTATTATTGTAAACAAACTTCAGGTTAATTTAATAGGGTATGGTTGAAAGAAGCCTAGTCATTTTTTTCACTTTTCAAGTGTTGTCAAACAAGTCGAGAATAGGTTAGCACTATTTGAAATTTCCTGCCTACCTTACCTTATGGCTTCAGTTAAGTGATTCCAGCATGGGTAGATAGTTTTCGACATGTAGAGTAACATATTATACTGGGATTTAGGGCCACACTTGGTGAGATACAAGGTGGTAAGTTTTGTGTTTTGATATAAAGCTGAAAAGGAAATAAAATTATTGCCTTTATCATCATCATCATAAGTGTATTGGATTCATTCATCCCCTTTGAGCACTTAGATTACCTCAAAAAGCAAGGTGACATGGTACAAAAGGGTAGGATAATATAACCTCAACCAGTATAGCTTTGTGGATTTAGAAGGAAAATCATGCCTAATCCATTTATTAGATTCACGAAAGAGGAAATAAGTAGATGTTTAAAGAAACTTTTTAAATTTTGTTAAAACCTTTTTTTAAAAAAGTGAAATGAGTCACCTCATATAAAGACAATATTTTATCATGAGGAGGAAAATAACTTAAAATTAGAAATAAACACATACTTCTCCAGATAAGTTCTCAGCAGTTAGATATTTAATAATGGTATCTCTAAGCCTTATAGAAAATGCATCTCTAAGTCTTATAGATAGCACAAATCTTCTGGGTAGCAGTATGTCAAGCCTATGAGGCAGAACTATAGAAACTCTATATAAAGCAATATGCTATCATAGGAAAAGCACTGAATTGAGAGTCAGAAGCCCTGAGACCTAGCCCCTGCTGTGTGGCCTTCAATTATTAGTTAAATTCTCTGAACACTAGTTTCCTGATCTTTAAAGGGTTGTGGATGAGATCGGAGGATAAAAGCTACATCCGATTGGTTTAATGTGATTCACAACACTCCTGAGTGCCCCCCCAAACCAGATTAAAATGTGATTGAAATACATTTAACAAAATAAATTAAAATACAATAAAACAGAAATGTGGTTTTCTGAGTCAATATACCCACAGACATCTTTCTGTACAGTTTAGTGTCCCCTTTTACTATTCGCGCAAGGTATGACTGTACTAAATTGTGTGTGAGGTCTTTTCTAACTCTAAAATTCTACGATCCTGTCAGGAAACAAACTGGTAGAAGAACCTTTATGTAAGTGCAAGGAAGCTGATTTTTCTGAGACTTAGTCACAGAAAAGAGATGGGATAATGAGTTGTTAAATTAACTATAAAAATTCGGCCTCACCAGGTGATCCTTTTATAAGGTGTAAATTAGACCCTTTGAGTGTATCAGAAAGAAAGCAATAAAGGATGAAGAACAATGGACCACAGCTCTGGGTGACTTTGGAAAGTTCAGCGAGGTCTGGTAAGAGACACGCTACATGGAGCTTGCAGAAAAGAAACATGGAGGAGGGAAACCACCAAAAGAAAAGGGCTAGGACTCTGTGAGGGATGTTGCTTGTACCAATCAGTATGATGTACATTGGGAGAAGCTATGAGATAAAATATTCCTGGACCCAAAACACCCCTTGGGAGTTTTCTTATAGGATATTGGAGTGGTTTGCCATTTCCTTCTCCAGCTCATTTTACAAATGAGGAAACTGAGGCAAACAGGGTTATGTGACTTGCCCAGGGTCAGGTTATGTGACTTGCCCTTGAGGAAGATGAGACTTCTTGACTCTAAGGCCGGGCAATTTATCCACTATCAGACCTACTGCCCTTCTTCCTCTCCTATCACTTCTTAATGGGTGCCTCAAGCTTTTTATTCTGAACATGTCTGCTTACCTTTCTGTGTTTTAAATGTAATTCTAAACAGTGTTAACCACCAGAATTTGTTCTTGTACTTATTGGGAATGGAGTTCAAGTGTTTATGGGGGATGCAGTTATAGAGATAGATTTGACACTGAGATGTTTTGCCAAAAGTGCTGTCATGGCTGGGGACTCAGAGCTAACGAAAAGAAAAAGAGAATTACAGATCTTTTGACACTACTTTTCAGAGCAGAGAAGGCACATCTATCTTAAGAAATCCATCTGCACAGTAAGTCATTAATAGAGTAAGGGGCAAATAGGAATATTTGAAAAGTTCTCATCAATATTTCACTGAATTCACTTAACGTAGGGGAACACATTTAGGGAGCAAAGAAAGTTATATGCATGAATCATTAAAAGCCATTATTTGAAGCCACTGGACTCAGTGTTCTGAAACATCCCAAAAGACCAACAATATATGCAGCATTGGTCATCATCAGAGGAGGCACTGGAAGCAAAAGAGAGAATGGTATCTTGACCTGTTAAAAAACTGAACGATGAATTTTAAAGTTGAGTATCATCAACTTAGCTAAGTAAGCCAGACAATCCAAAGATTTTATGGCCTTCCCAGATTTAGAGAGCCTTAAACTCTACAAAAGGAGTAGAGCAAGCTATTGTGCCTTAGAGTTAGCAAAGCCCGGAGCAGCAAGTGGCCTTGCTAAGGGGATTAAAGGACAAGGAAAGGATGATTAATAATAGTAGTAGACAATTTTGGAGCACTTAAAGGCTAGCAAAGCAGTTTGTACCCAATGTGATCACCCCAACATCCATATGAGGTAAGACTATAAATGCTATTTGCTCTTATTATTTTTTGGTGTTTTCTCTCCTTCAGTCTCAAAGCAGACTAGCGACGTCAGGAGGGTGATGTCTTGACTTGCAAGTGAATTGGATTTAATAGAGGTAGGGCTGTGCAAAGTCAGCATTCTCCTTTCTCCTTCAGAATCATTGTAGTTCAGTGGCAAGACATGATTCAGGATGATTGGCAATAACCTTGGATGTGGTGGGAGACTTTGGTCTTAAGCTAAGGTCTTTCCAAGTATTACTTCTAAAGTTCCTTTTGGCTCTAAATCTATTATCCACATTTTAAAGATGAAGAAACTGAGGTTCAGAGAGGATAAGAAATAGTCAAACACTTCACAAGAGGCAAGATTTTATTCCAAGGTCTTCACTCTTTCCATTGCACTCCAATTTTTTCTAACTCTTAAATTCTCTTGTCCTATAATAAGTTGTCTGTAAAACCGAAGACATGATATTAAGAAAATACTTCTCTTAAATAGTCATCATAATGTGTTGGAAGTCTGAGTTTACAGAAACAGAAACAGAAACAGAAATCGATTGATTATGTAATAGTTTTATATTATTGTCAGACATAGGATTTCAGATATGGAAGGTTCCTTAGTGGACTTGTGATCTAATTCATATCCCATATCCATCTCACAATATGACAAAAAGTGAAAATCCAACCTTTTTCTGAAGACCTCCAATGGGGGGAACCCAACACCTGCCAGACAATTCATTCACTTGTGAATAGCTTTCGATTTATCAAAATTCCTGTACATAAAACTTAAACTGGCCTTTTGTGACATCATCTTGTTTCCAGTCTCTCCTCTAGAGCCATACAAAACAAATCTAATTCCTCTTCCACACTGTTGTTGTTGAATTGTTTCAGTCATGGCTGACTCTTCATGAGCATGGAGTTTTCGTGGGAAAGACACTTTGCCATTTCCTTCTCCAAGTCATTTTATAGATGGGGAAATTGAGGCAAACAGGATTACATGACTTATCCAAGGTCACACAGCTAGAAAGTGCCTGAGGCAGGATTTGAACTCAGGTCCTCTTGACTCCAGGGCCAGCACTCTATCCCCTGTACCCATCTACATTATCACATTTCAAACATTTGAAGAAAATGATCATATAGCCCTAAGTCTCCTATGGTCTATGTTAAAGATCACTAGTTCCTTCAATCATTCCTCTTACAACATATACTGTTGAATTCTTTAGTTTATTTGCCCTCCTCTGATTGGGCTCCAGTTTATTGATACTTAAAGTGTGTCACAAAAATGTAATACTTAAAACTGAGCCCAACACTCCATATCTGGTATGACCAAGACAGAAACCAGATCTATTATCACTTCCTTATTTCCAGAAAAATTCATCTCTTCATATAGCCCAAGATCACTTTTCCTTCTTGACCACGATACCACATTGTTGAATCTTTTTTGAGTCTCCAATCTGCTAAGATATCCAGGATCTTTTTTCAAACTGCTGTCGAACTAAATATCTATCATATACTTACTTATTAAGTTAATTTATTTTGAGCATAACTATAATACTTTAAATTTAGTCCTATTCAATTTCATCTTATTAGATTTGGTCCAAAATTATAGCCAGTCAAGGTCTTTTTGAATTCTGTCTCTGTCGCCCTATGTTATCCCATCCAAAGCTTCTCCCAGCTTTGTGACATTGAAAATGGGAGAAACATCCGAAATACATTTTTTTCCAAGTCATTGATAAAAATGTTAAAAAGTCAAAAGCCAGACATAAATTGCTCAGAATTCCACTGGCAACTTTCTTCAAAACTGACATTGACCTACTAACAACTACTTTCAGAGTCTGGCTATCCAACTGGCTCTTAATGTGTCTCAGAGTCTCTAGCCAACATCTGTCCAATTTCCCACAAGAATAACATGAGATTCTTTATCAAATACTTTTATAAAACCTAGTTAAATCATAACTTTAGCATTGCTTTGATCTACTAGTTTAGTAAGTAAATAAGATTAGTCTAGTATGATATACTTTTGCTAGAGCCATGCTGGTGTTTTGCTATCACATCTTCTATTCCTTTGCTATTTTCTTCACTATCTCTTTACTAATAGAATTTTTTCAGGAATTGAAGTCAAGTTCACTGGCCTACATTTTGCAAACTCTATTCTCTTTTTTTTGAAAATGAGAAAATTTGTCAATCTCCAAGCCTGAGTTAGTCTATGATCTTTCAGTTTTCACTGATAGTGACTCAGCAGTCATAGAAATAATTTCTCAGTACTTAAGAATGCAATTCACCTGAGCCAGCTATCTTGAATTCATCAGGGACAGTTACTGTTCTTTTACTATATCTTTATATGAAATGTCTTATCTCCTTTTTACAGTTTGAACATGTAAGACTCTCTGCACCCATGCAGATCAGCAAATTACCTGCAATTTATAGTCAAGAGAGTTATCTGGGACCCTAAAAGATTAAGTGACCTGCCATCATCATTCAATTAGTGTATCACAGAGGTGAGACTCTAACACCTGGTCCTCCTGACTCCAAGGTTGTCTCTCTAACCACTCTGCTCTGCTGTCTTTCAGATATCACATAACCAACTTCCTATTAGACATTTAATATTTGCTCACATTTATATATACAATTTTTAATATTTTAATTTTAATTTTTTAATTTTAATTTTTTACTTTAATATTTACAATTTATAAAACATTTTATGAAAGATTATCCTGTGATGTGGATAATGCAAGAAGTCATGGAATCCAGCACCATATTGTGTATACATACCTTCAAAGGATGTCCTATGAACTTATCCCAAGACACAGTCCTGCCAGGCTTGGGCCCCGAATTCCTTGATAATTTGAAGTTTAAATAAATGAAAATTCAGCCTAGTGTATACTTGTCCAAGCTAGCCTATCTGTGCCCTGTCCAAAACTCTCTTGGTTCCAGGTCTACCATTAGAGTAGAAAAAACTCAGTAACAACATGTCCCATTTATAAAGCACTACAGCCCCACTACCATTACTGAGCATCAGATTTCTTCATTCTTCTCCTTTAATCAAGACCTCCCTAAGACGTAAGAGTATGTGTTTCAAATAAGATTTTAAATAATCTTATCATCAATATTAAACCTTATCTGAACTTTTCTCAGCTTATTACTAGGGGTCCCTAAACCTTAAAAAGGTAGCACTCATCTCCTCAACCTCTTTTAAAGCTTCTTATTTTCTCATCACTACTGATGCTAAAGTGGAAGCAGGGGGACCACCTGTTGGGGATGCAGTACACAGGATGCCTGTTTGTATATGACTTAGCAAAAATGGCTCTTCCAAATCATAACATCATAGATTCAGGGAAGGTCTAACACCCTCATTTCATAGGTAATGAAAGTGGGACACAGGGAGACTAAATTAATTTCCTAAGGTCACACAGATAGTATCAGAGGATACAAACATACCATGGGTGGGGAATGTGGGCCTCAAGGTCACATGTGGTCTTCTAGATCCTCAAGTGTGACCATTTGAATGAATCCAATTGTTCTGTGAAATTTGGATTCAAAGGGCTTCACTTGAGAATCTAGAGGGCGTGTGGCCTTGAGGTCACAAGTTACCCACCCCTGATTTAAAATGTTCTCACTGCAGAGCCTGTGTTTCTTCTATTGCGCCATGCCACTTCTCCAACTTTAGGACGCTGTGATTTAAAATGATATGAACATTCTTTTGGGGACCCTATTCCTATTATATTTACCTTGTTCTCTTTTCATTTCCACCTTTAGTAGCTTCAAGGTCACACAGATATCAAGTAATTGCTCCATTCCTTGGGAATTGGTGCCTAAGCGTTCAGCAATGACATCAAAGGTCAGGAAACCTTCAGATTCCAAGAGATCAAACACTCCCAATTCGCAGGCAGTAAACATAACCTCATAACAAGCAAAGCACAAAAGAGATAGGATGTTTTATTCTTCTGGGGAAAACACTTAATGGAAGCTTAATGGGTTAAGAGAGGCAGTGCTTTTTCAGTGAGCTTTATATAGAGAGTTGAACATTCTCTGGAAAATGAACTTGCTTCTTTGGGATACAGTCCTAGAAGTAACTTGTTTTGTTTGAATTTTTCTCATAGTTTTTCTCATTCATTTTAATTCTTCTATGCAACATGACTAATGTGAAAATGTGTTTAATAAGAATGTATGTGAAGAACGCATATAAGATTGCATGCCACCTTGGGGAGAGAGGGGGAGAAAATCTAAGACTTATGGAAGTAATTGTAGAAAACTGAAAACAAATAAATTAATAATATTAAAAAATGACATGGTCACCCCATGGTTATTAGCCTATATGGAAGGAAGGAGAGGAGGGAACAGGAATATTCAACAATGTCTCTTATTCGCATAGCACTTTGCTTTCCTATAACAACCCTGTGAGTCAGGTAATAAACCAATCATCCTTAGTTTTTCAATAAGGAAACAGTAGTCCCTGGTCACATGATTAGAAAGTGGCAAAGACAGGCCCTCAAATGGGGTTCTCCCAACTCCAAATTTAGTGTTTACTCCATGATACTTTGCTGCCTTTTGGAGTTAAGAACTGATAACGGGGATGGGAGTGGCCAAGACAAGGAAGAAAGTGTATTTGCCACTGTGTTTCTAATACAAACCTTTGCAGTGATAAATGTAGAAAGGCAAAGGAAAGAAGCAAAAGGAAGTTAAGCATGTGTAAAAGTCTTAACAGGCAAAGTTTCCCCAGGCATCTGTCCTCCCTATTTCAGCCTTGGTTGAAAGTAATTTAATTTAAGTAATTCTTTCAACCAGCTAGGACAGTGATTGTCAAACCTTTGCTCTCAAGACCACATTGCACACTTAAAAATTATTGAGGATCCCAATCTATTAGAAATTTAAATACTTTAGTGTTATCTTGAAAACTACTTGGACCTTGTAAACTCCTAAAGGTCCACACTTTCAGAACTGTTGGCTTAATGGAGTGAAAACAAGAAAGAAACACACACACACACACACACACACACGCACACATACACAAACACACACTCACTCACAGATGAAATCTTAAGCCATTAGTTCAGGGAGCAGAAAGATACTGGATAGTGAAATTCCTGAAGGACTTCTTGCAGTTGGAATGAAATCTCCAGGCAAAAGAAATGTTTTGCCAAAAGAAATTGCAAAGTCATATATCTGGGTGATATATGTGGTTGCCTTTAAGCATATCTTGCCCTATAAGATCACTATATTTTAATTTCTTCTTTTGCTCCAACTTATTACAAGTTACCAAAGTCTTAACTGTTTTGTTTTTTACTATAACTGAGCCATGAACGTTAGTTACATCAAGCAAGTGGGGACCCTTTTTATCATAGTCTTGCCCATCAAGATCAACCTGGTAAGTTTTGGGAAATGTCATGAAAACATAGGCTTTATCTGTGACAATGAAAAGGGAGCATGACTATCCCAACGTCTGCTCACACAGACTAAATTTGATGTTCTCTATCTGCCTACTGGAGATGCTGAGTGACACTAAAATCAATCAATATTTCCAAGGTTCTACGTGAGATTGTATTGTACATTAACCCCTTTCTAATTTTATGAGAACTATAATCAAGAAACATTAGCAGAGTGAATAAAGAATTGACCTCAGTCAGCTGCATCCAAGTCCCATCTTTACCATATATTGTCTATATGACATGAGTATGGATGAATCATTGAATCCAGTGGTAGGGGCAATTTTGTAAGGCTTTGTTAGGGTTGATATGATGTAAATTAAGGCTTTGTTATGGAGGATGTGATCTACAGAGATAGCAGGACCTCCCCGCAGCTATAAAATGAGAGAGGAAGTCCAAAAGAAGAAAAAAATGGGGAAGGGAATGGAAGGGAAGGGAGAACAAGGGAAGCAAAGGAAAAATAAAAGAAAAAAGAAATTCATATTAATAGCCTAACATCCATCCACCTACATTTTAGCACTGGCTGTACATCATGGAAGAAATACCCTCCTTCCCCATTTCTACTGTCTTGCTTCCTTAACTTCCTCAAGTCCCAACTAAAATCCCACTTTCTATCAACAGTCTTTCCTAATTCCTCTTAATTCTAGTCCCTTCCAGTTTATCATGAATATATCTTGTTTGTACATACAGTTGCTTGCATGTCATCTCCCCCATTAGCTTATAAGCTCCCCAAGCCCAAGGACTCTCTTTTGGCTTTCTTTCTATCCTCTGTACTTATCACAGAATCTAGCACACAGTAGGCACTTAATATTAATTGGCTGACTGGCATCCATAATAAAACAAATTGGTCTTGTCATGTAACTGAGCCAAATTTACTGAAGGCCCTTGGACAGATAACAACAGGCATGGCTAAGTAAAGGTTCCAAAGCAGACTAAGCCCATCTCTGCTATTCTTTTATTTTCCTTTCCCAATTGTAGCAATCATCATCATTATTCAAGAAGGAGCGCTGCTCACCTACTCCGTTATGCTGATACAACTCAGCCAAACTAGAGTTACAAAACAAAATGTTTTCCTCCCAACACATCGTTACATTATGTAACCTTCTTACCTTGGAGACCATGAAGCCATTTATGTACTCATTGAAAAGGCCATAATCAAGGTCCTCTGCAAAACTCATCTTTTTTTTTTCTCGGAACTAATCAGAGTTGGAAAGGCCTTCCGTCCTCGTTTAAATGAATTTCTTGGAAAAGAGAAGGTCACATGCCAGCAAAATGTTTTGTGGTTGCTTTCAAAAGCCCACTGCCACACCGGGGTTAGTCATCAGCAGATAATTCTGAAGGCTCCATATAACTTATTAATGGACTCACACTGGCTCTCTTTGAACTGATTTCTAACATTTCAGTTGTCCTTTCTGCTTTTATATCCTTTAAGCTATCATGCATATAACCTTGTTGCTTCATTAGCAGAATTAATTTGGCCCCTTGAGGGAAACTTCCATAAGGGGAAAAGTTCTTGAAAGCCCAGTCTGAAGACAGAGGAGACTTGCACAGCAGCCAAGATGCCCCCAGGACCCAGGGATAATAGGGATAAATGAAATCCATTGATAAGCCTCCAATTTCATTTTATCTATTAGCTTAAAACTCTTCTCCCGGTAAATCTTTTTCAGAGGTTCTAATCAGAAGCAGCGTTTGATAGATTGGCATCCCTCCTATCAAATGGGGGATGGAGGGAGGAAGGAAGATGCCAGTTTATGGAGAACATTCTGACAAGCAGAGTGAATTTACAAAATATTGGCAAAGAAGAGAGGAAAAAAAGGGCATGGATATACAAAAATGGTATCATCAGCAACTTCTGATTACATATGTATTGGTTGTGTTTATGGAGGTAAGGTTATCACCAAAAACTGATCACTGTACAAAAGGGATAATTAATCAAACAGTGTGTTCTACAGATGCAATCTTGACTAAAGTCCTACAAAACCTCCTAGGCCAAAAACCCTAAGCACATTCAGGCCTGTCCAGGAAATAAATAACAGTTGATCATTCTTCAAAAGACAAAAAATTAAATAACAGTATCCTCGGATGAGATCTCTTGTAAGCCTATAGAAAAGCAAAACGTCTGATGACGGGCATTCTGAGTAGACAATAAATGAATGAATGAATAGCATTCACTAAGCACTTACCCATCTGAATTCATTTGCCTAATGATGGCATAATAGAATGATCACTGGGTGTGAAGTCTGAACCTGGGTTCATATTCTAACTCTTTCAGTTATTACCTATGTGACCAAGTCCCTTAAACTTACTGGGTTTCACTTTCTTCATTGTAAAATCAGGGAGATGGACTGGACTAGATGACCCACTAAGGTGCCTCCAAGTTCTAAATGAATGATCCTGCCATCTATTCAAGTAGATGCCATAAAGTAGACTTTCAGTTTAACATGGTTTGTTCTTATTTAAGTTCAAATATTATTCCAGTAATCCAGGAGGAGAATACCATAGAAATAACTAAGTTACCATAGAAATAAATAAGAGATTTGGTAGAAAAGGTTTGAGATATATTAGGAAAGAGATATTGCTCTTTAGGAATCCATGACCTTTTAGGGGATTGCAGGTCCTATGCTCCCATACCAATATTGAAGGAATTCCATTATACTAGGGATCACTGTGCCTGGAAGGGCCTTAAAGACAGACCCATAACTTGAGTGGGACATTTTGCTCCAAGCACAAAAATCTGGTGGGTAGGAGTGGGAGCAGGAGCATGCTTTTTTTTTTTTTAACAGAGAGGTACCACTTCATTGCTGTGGTCTGCACGTTATATTTCACAAATTGCCTTAGGAGAAGACAATCGGCAGCTAAAGTCCAGGTATATGGTGAGGAGCCCTTTAGATGCCATGACTTTATCTTTTAGTCAGATTGTTTCTCCTACTGCTACCTATCTCTTACATTCAAATTATCTTTCTCCTGTGAACTCTGTCCACATTTTTATCACTAATCCTAATTCTCTTTAGTTCCTATCCTCAGGAAGACCTAAATGCAAATTCTATCTTGGTCACTTAATAATAAGTAACCCTAAGGATGGCGAGGAGAGGAGGGGAGAGGAGAGGAGAAGAGAGGAGAGGAGGGGAGGGGAGGGGAAGAGAGAGAGATAGTGGGAGAGCTCCTGAGGTATCTTTACAGGAGAACAATTTCTATAGCAACTACACAACTGCCAAGAAAAATAATTTTGAATGACTGAACACAACTTCAGAAGACTAATGATAAAGCATGCTACCCATCTTCTCACAGAGCGGGTAATGGACTGAAAGTACAATATGAAACATCCACTTGATTTGTTTGACTATGTCCATTTGCTACAAGAATTGTGTTTTTCTTTTATAGGAGAAGAAACAGGAAGAGAAAGAAAGGTAGGATAAGAGAAGCAAGCTAGCAGTGTGGTTGCAAAAAAAAAGAAGAAAAAAAAGGCCACTGAAGTCACTTCAAAGGGAAACATAGACAAGCACGACAGATTTGAAAGTAGCATTTTGAACCTAGATACTTTTTTTAACATATTGATTGTTTATATATTTTAACATTGTTATTTTTTTAAATTTTGAGTTCCAAATGCTCTTTCTCCCTCCCACTCCCTCTCACACACACTGAGTAGGCAAGAAATATGATATCAGCATGTAAAATCATGCACAACATTTTTCCAAATTACACAAATTTTGTAAAAAACAAAAAAAGTCAAGAAAAAATGAAGTGAGAAAAAAAATGATACTTCAATTTGCACTCAGTGGATCAATCTTCTCCCTGTAAGTAGAAGGCATTTTTTTCATCATGGTTCTTTAATTGTCTTGGGTCGTTATTGATCAGAATCGTCAAGTCTTCCCCAGTTGATGATGATTGCAATATTGCTGTAACGGTGCCCAATGATCTGGTTTTTCTCACTTCACTTTGCTTCTTTCTTCCCCTTCCCTTCCTATTCTCTATTGGGTAAGTCACACTTCTATACACAAGGAGGGGGTACATATAGTCTTTCATCTTTGAACCGATTCCAATGAGAGTGAAGTAAACTCTCACAGAAAAAGAGAGAGAAAAGAAGGCCATGGAAGACAATTTTTTTACTCAAAGAACAGAAAAAAACTGAATAAAATTCAAAGGAAAACAGACATTCAGGACAACTTTGAAAGTAGCATGTTGAACTTAAGATACACTTTCAAAAAAATATTTAAAATATTTATATATTTTAACATTCCTTCTTTTTAAATTTTGAATTCCAAATACTCTCCCTCCCTCTCACCCTCTCTCACACCCACTGAGTAGGCAAGCCATATGATATCAATTATACATGTGATATCATGCATACCATATTTTCAAATTAGAAAAAATGAGAATGAGTATTGCCTACTCACCCCTCCCCATTTTCCTCTCCATTGTAAAAGCTCTTCCTTGAATCCATCTTTTATGCAAATAAAATTTCCCCATTCTACCTCTCCCCTCCCTTGTGCATTGCCCCAGTGCATTTCTTTCTCAGTCCTTCATTTGTTTTGGAGATCACTTCAACATAATCAACTTGTACCCATGCTGTCTATGTAAGTTCCTTTTAATTCCTCTAATAATGATAAAGTTCTTTGGAGTTACATGTATCATCTTCCCATATAGAAATATAAATAATTTAACTTTATTGAGTCCTTTATCATTACTCTTTCATGTTTACCTTTTTAAGTCCTGTGTTTGAATGTCAAAATTTTTATTTATCTCTCAAATACCCATTTTCCCCCTGAAGGTTATATTCAGCTTTCTTTGTCTTCCTGAATATCATATTCCAAGCCCTCCACTCCTTTATTGTGGAAGCCATTAAATCTAGTGTGATCCTCCATGATATTTTAATCATTTCTTTTTGGCTAATTATAATATTTCCTCTTTGATCTAGGAGCTCTGGAATTTGGCTATAATATTTCTAAGAGTTTTCACATTGGAACTTCTTTCAAGAGGTAATAGGTAGATTCTTTCTATTTATATTTTACCCTCTGGTACCAAGATATTGGGACAGTTTACTTTCATGATTTCTTGAAATATGTCTAGGCTCCTTTTTTTAATCATGACTTTCAGATAGTACAATAATTCTTAAATTCTCTCTCCTCAATATATTTTCCAGGTCATTTGCTTTCCAATATTTAATATTTTCTGCAATATGTTTTTCATTCTTTTGACTGTTTCATTGTTTCTTGATTTCTCATGGAGCTATTAACTTCCATTTGCCCAATTCTAATTTTTAAGGAATTATTTTCTTCAGCATTTTAAAATACCTCTTTTGCCAAGCTCTTTTACTAATTTTCTTGCCTCACTCTCATTTCTTTTATCAATTTTTCATCTACCATTCATTTCTTTCTTTACCTCTTCCAGGAATTCTTGTTGAGCTTCTTTCCAACCAGCATTTTCTTTGAAGTTTTTTGGGGGGAGTAGCTTTCTTTCACATTGTTGTTTTCTTCTGAGTCTATGTTTTGGTCTTCCCTGCCCTGTGTTGGCTTTTTATGGGCAAATTCCTTTTTGGTTGTTGTTGGCTCACTTTTTCCAGCCCATTTCCTGACTTTCAACTTGATGCTAAAATTGGGCTCTGATCATTTTAGGGTGGGAAGACACTGTCTCAAGCTTGAGGCTTGTTTATGCTGCTGTCTTCATAGCTATCTCTGCGGGTCTGCATGTTTTTGGTGCTTCCAAAAGAAGTGTGGTCACTGTCCTCTTGGTCTGCACTCTTATCTTTACCTAGGAAAGGCTCTGGTCCCCTGAAACAAGTGCTAGCATTCCTCTTTGCTTTGGAACTGTGACCAGGGCCCCTGCTCCCTAGTGACCAATCACCAGTGCTCTTTTCTACCCTGGAACTGCACAGAAATATATGTGGGCAATAAAGTTGTCCACCAGTGTCAGCTCTACCCAATGCCAGCAAAAGTCCTCTGTCATCTCTTCCTCACTGGTTGCCTGAATCCCTTTCCATCTCTTGCCTGAGAGATACTGAAGCTGCTGCTGCAGCCCTATCACCACTCTGCCTTTGTGGGCTCTGGACAAGCTTCCATCCCATGTCACAGAATTATTCTACCAACATTTTAAGTTTTCTTAGACCAGAAAAATTTTCACCCCAACGTTTTATTGACTCTGCTACTACAGAATTTTATTTGAGGTGTTATTTTAAATTTGTTTGGAAGGAAATTGTTAGGAGAGTTCAGCTGGTGGCTGCCCCTAATCCAGTATCTTGGCTCCCTATATATATTTTTTTAAACAAGCTTTAAATAATACACACACACACACACACACACACACACACACACACACACACACACAATCTTCTTTGTCCTGCTTTTAATCTGGAAATGTTCTTTAGTGATCATTGTTAGATTCAAAATAAACATAACTTTTTTTTTAAATAGTATCTATACACCATAAATTCCAACATAGTATAGTGGCAATTGTACTAGACATTTAGGATATGTGTAACCCAATTGCTACCTGCATATCCTTAATCACGTTAATGCACTTCTCTCAACCTCTCTTTTTCCACTACTTAGACTAGATTATCTCTGAGTTTACTTCCTGTCCTAAATCTTGTGTTCCTATAGCCATGATTAACAACAGCAAAATATGACTGTTAAGAGTTCCAGATAACAGCCGCTATTCTCGTGCCCACCTACATGTTTCACCAACAATGAAAATAGTTGGAATTTGCTGAACTCCTAGGCGCTTACAGTTTATACTTGTACCTGAGATAAATACCACAGATAAAGGCACAGTAACATTATTTTGAATTCCAACAGATCGCATTCCCAAGCAGAACTTGTACCTGAGATAAATATCACAGATAAGAACACAGCAGCATTATTCTGAATTGCAGAAGATCACATTCCCAGGAAGAACATAAGACTTCAGTAGTTTGTTGGCAAAATTTGAGTACTGAAAGCAATTCTGAATGACCTTATCTTTCAGATGAAAAATAAATTCAACTTACCTTGAGGAAGAAAATAACACTAGGGGATCAGAAAGACCTCTCATAGGAAGTGACATGTAGGCTGAAACCTGAAGTGAGGAGGGGGTGAAGTCCAGGCATTCCAGAAAGCCTATGAAAGGACATAGTGGTGGGAGATGGGATGTTGAGTTAGAGGAATAGTTAGCTAGTAGGTCAGTTCATCTAAAGCATAGAATGTGTGAAGGAAACAATGTGAAATGAGTCTAGAAAGGGATATTAGGGCTAGATTACGAAAGGTTTTAAAAGCAAAGCATTTCATCTGAAGAAAAATAGGGGACCACAGAAGACTTTTGCACAAGATAGACATATTATTGGCAGCTAGATGATATAGTGGTTAGAGCACCAGGTCTGGAGTCAGGAAGACACAAGTTTAAATCTTGCCTCAACAAATGAGTGACCCTGGGCAAATCCTTTAATCCTGTATGCCTCAGTTTCCTCCTTTGTAAAATGAGCTGGTGAAGGAAATAGCAAAACACTCCAGTTGCAAGAAAATCCCGAATGGCATCACAAAGAGTCAGACGCAACTGAGACTAAATAACAGCAAAAGATACATTATTAACCAATTTCTAAATAAAAATAAACATTCTTCTCTGTAGTACATAGTTGCCCCTCATGGCACTTGGATAGCACCTGAGTGAGCCCTGAACTCTTGTTCACAGAGCAAAGAGTAGGAAATGACTGAACAAGGACAACAAGGTCTGCTCTAAAATCTAGATTTATAATCCTCTTAGGAGGCAGCTAGGTGGCTCAGTAAATAGAGCCCAGAGCAAATCCTCAAGTGAATACTCCAGGTGCAACGAATTCTGTGGGTCCACATCCCTAAAACCATAACTTATGATTCCGCCATTGATGTGTATGCCTTTATAGACAATCAGAATACCAAGATAGTTCAAAACACAAGCATTTAATGCCACAACATAGCAATAAAAGTGTCAACATAGCATTTCCTCCATAAACATGAGGTCATTTCTCCCCAAAATACACACAACTGCAATAGTAGGAGTGGATACATGGAGAAAATATGTATAAAGATACATATTCATAGGAGACACATGTAACCAGGGTGCATACATAGAGGGGCAATAAATAGGAAATATGTGTGGCCAAAGGGTACACATGGATGGACCCCACCCTACTTATGGTGGTCTCCATATTTTTCCCAGTTTTAAATCCCTTATGGCTAAACTATAAAACTTCTTGTTTCATCATGTCAATCATATGACTCTTTATGACCCCATTTGGAGCTTTCTTGGCAAAGAGAAAGCCATTTCCTTCTCCAGCTTATTTTACAAATGCAGAAACTGAGGTAAACAGAATTGAATGATTTGTGCAGGGTCACACAGCTAGTAAATATCTGAGATCAGATTTGAACTCAGGAAGATAAGTCTTCCTCACTCGAGGCTGTATCCAGTGTGCCACCTAATTGCCCCCAAAACTATAAACTATAAAGTAGGTAATAATGTTTTGTCCAATAATTACAAAACAGCTTTAGGATTTGGGGTTCCCATTTTCAAACTCTAAATACCTTCCATTCTTCCATGTGGATAAGTAGGGAAACAAAAGGAAAGACAGACAATGCCAAGTCCAGGGGGCAAGGTCTCTCTGTTACCTGCTCAACTACATGTAGTCTTGAATTTTCAGATGCTAATGTAGCAAACCAATATCTGAAAGGAACCTTGATACCTTCTTTAATCATAAGCTACTCTTATACTGTGACTTTAAAGGAATGTGATTCTACATCTAAACTCTCAAAGGAGAAGACTGTGGAATAGAAAGCAGGAAAAGGAGAGCTTGAATTGTAAAGAATGTGAAAGAATTATGCAGGTGATTTAGAGAATTTAAGAGCTGTGAAGATAAGAAAAATGAATTCAGAGGAAAAGTGTGGGAGAACTTGAGAAGAGATTGCCAAGGGACATAAGATGATATAGAAGGGTTTATAAGCTAAAAAATGCTTCATGTGAAAGAGATCAAATTGATTTGAAGTAGGAAAAGAAGGATTTGAAAAGAAGGAAAAAGACTTGAGTAGAATGACTTAAGGAGAAGGAATAGTAGAAGCTAGAGGACCCTAGAAGAAGAACGATGAATAAAAAGAATACAGAGAAACATGGGAACACTTGAATTAACTAAGAGTGAAATAAATAGAATGAGGAAAACAATGATGGGAACAATGCAAATGAAAGAAAAGGGTGAAAAACAACAATAAATTAACATATAATTGTAATAGCTGACATGAGAAAATGAATTCCCACCAAACTTTTCAGGGGATTGAGGAAGGGTAGTATAATGGTATAGAACACTGTATACACTGACAGATTTAGTTGCGTGAGTATTGCTAAATGTTTTTCTCCCTTTCATCTCTTTCTTTGTTTTTCTTGTTAGAAAAGAAAGCTTTCTTGGAGAACAATTTGGCACTATGCCCAAAGGGCAATCAAACCATGCATATCCCTTGATCCAGTAATACAATTACTAGGTCTGTATCCCAAAGGGATCATTGAAAAGCATAAAAGACCTACATGTACACAAAAGAATTGGAATTTAAGGGGATACCCATTAATTGGGGAACGCCTAATCAAATGGTGGTATATGAATGTAATGGAATATTATTGTGCTATAAGAAATGATGAGCAAGTGGATTTCAAAGAAACCTAGAAAAACTTATGTGACCTGATACAAAATGCAGTGAGTAGAACCAGGAAAACATTGTACACAGTATCAGTAATATTATACGATGATCAACTATCAAATGACTTCGCTTTTCTGAGCAATACAACGACCGAAGACAATTCCAAAGGACTCATGAAATGGTATCTACATCTAAAGAAACTAGAGTCTGAATGCAGCTCAAAGCTTACTATTTTCATTTTCTTTTCTTTTTTTATTGGTTCTTTTCTTTTGACCTGTTTTTTTCTTTCACAACATGATGAATACGATAACATGCTTTACATAATTGCACATACAAATTCTATATCAAATTGTTTACTGTAAGAAAAAGGTAGTGAGGGAGGGAGGAAGAAAATTTGGAATTCAAAATTTTAAAAAAATTAATCTTAAAAATTGTCTTTACATGTAATTGGAAAAATAAAATACTATTAAAAAGAGGTGGCATTCTAGGGGAAGTAGTAGAAAAATATCTATTTGGAAATGAAAATGTTTAAAAAAAGATATCAATAAAATAATTTTCAAAAGGAAAAGAAAGATGAGTTGAAAGAAGAGGAAGAAAAGTAAACAGATAAGGCCCCAAGAAGATAGAGTAATGTATAAGGCAAGAAAAACAAATTACAATGGAAGGTTAGAAATTAGTAGTAGGGGAAAGCAGTTGATAGTGATGATCAAGGTATCAAGAATTACTTAAGAGGGCTATCAAAGTGTTGTTCAGTTAGTTTTCAGTCACGTCCAACTCTTTGTGACCCCATTTGGGGTTTTCTTGGCAAAGATACTGAATGCATATACAGATGAGAAACTGACGCAAACAGGACTAACTGACTTGCACAGGGTCACACCGCTAGTAAATGTCTGAGGCCAGATTTGAACTCATTAAGATGAATCTTCCTGACTCCAAACCTGGCTCTTTATCCACTGTGTCATGTAGCTGCCCTGTTAAAATGTTAAAAGAGAGCCAGAAAGAAAAGGAGAATGGTATCCAAGAGCAATTTGCCACAATAGTCCTATAGGGCAGCCACGAAAAAGAAAGACAGGAACAGACGATCTCACTTTGAATAAGTTTAGGAGAGAGTGGATTTTTGTAATGGTCGGCATTTAGCATTCTGTATACTTTCAAGGTCATAAGACTCATGTCAGCCAAGTGAGCTATAAAAACAAGCAATCTCTTACTAGTATAAAATAAAGGGAAAATAAGAGTAGTTTTTGGTCACAGTCTGCCTGCAGCTGGCTTTTGAAAGGAGACTGAGAGGTTTGTTTTGTTCAAGGAGAAAGAACAGAGGGTTACTAATCTGTCATTGACCTCAGGGTAGTAAGAACAGGGCAACTTTGCTTTCATTGTGCTCAGTCTTAGCAGAAGAAATGGGATAGAGGTATAACCTAGACTTAGAGAAATAGGAGTCTCCTTATTTATACTTAAATGAAAACCAGGTTAAAAATGATGAAGGAAGATACAGGTCCCCTTCTACATCCTCCCAGAAGAGAAGGTAAACTGTCTCTGAGAAGGTAACAATACTTATTCTCCAAAGAGAGATCATCTATATCCTCTGATGCTCTTGGATGAGACAGCATCCAGTAGGGTCCAGAGGAAGAAGGTAAGTAGAGGATGACAGTTAATGACAACCTGTGACATTTATTTGCTGAAATGATGACAGTAGAAGCCTCCCCTTTCTTCCTGTGGCATATTTCTAAGATGAGTGAATAAATCAAGAACTTGTCAAATTACTTACCGTGTGCAAAGTACTGTACTAAGTACTAGGGACACAGACAGAAAAGCAATACAGTCCCTGGTCTCAAGGATTTTGTAGTCTAATGGGAGTAAATAACACACATAGGAGGTTTTACCTGCAAGTCATCATATGTAAAAGAGAATTTTCCCAAACTTGTAAAACTGGAAATATGGCTCATTTTTGGTGACTGACAAAGTTGAAAAATGATACTTACAGAAGGAACAAAGAAAGTATGGCTAAAGGTTATGAAGTCCTGAGCAAGGAATGAATAAAGAGCTGCTCAAGTAGATAGTGTCTAAGAATGAGATGTTCATTTCTAGATCACAGCTTAGATGATAGAAATGACCTAATTCAAGGAGACAAATTTGACTTCACAAGTATCATTGGTACTTCATGGGCCACAAATGGCTAGAAAAGTATACCTTATTCAAAAGAAACAAGATAGGTAAAAAGTGGGAAAGGGGAATGGAGACTTGTTTTATTTGGCCTTGTGGCTTCGGTTAAAGCAAAAACCTGAATTTAGGAATTTGCAGGAAATCAGTATTTAGGAAACTAATACAAACAAGAGTTTTGTTATTATGCAGCTTGGTAGGCAAGAGAAGAGAGTAGGAGAAAAAGGAGGAGGAAGAGAAGGAGTAGAATAAGAAAGAAAGGGAGGAAGAAGAAGAAGGAGGAGGAGGAAGACGAGGAGGAGGAGAAGAAGAAGAAAAAGGAGGAGGAAGAGGACGAGGAGAAGACTAGTAGTGGTAACAGTTATAGTCATTGTATACACAAACATGTGGCAATATAGATATATAGAAGTTCATCTCCCCCAGATGGCACAGATCCCAGCATTAGGGGGAAGGAGACATATTAAGGAGAGGATGGTCAAAGTTGTAATTTAGGTAGAGAAGT
>CM053771.1:331049360-331074943 GCA_028658325.1 Potorous gilbertii
CACACACACACACACACACACACACACACGCACGCACGGACACTGAGCATAAAGAGCATATAACTAAGAAGACCTTTAAAAGGGGAGTAATTATGCTCCATTTGTCTCTTCTTTTATCTCTCCCAGGTAGCAAGTCACACTCTTTCACTGGACCCTCTCTAGGGGAATGAGAGAAGAGGAATGATTTTTCTTCTATGCCAGGCCCTATGGTCACTGCTCCTATAAATCAATTAGAGCAAATAAGTAAGCTTGAGTCTAGCTACGTAGCTCCCCTTTCTTCTTTCGGTTACCTTTCCTAAATAGGTCTCCAAACATTTATCTTGAGGTGGAAGTGCCCAGGTTTAGAGGAGACTTTGTGATCTTGAGAAGAAAAAAAGACAAAAGGGCTGTGAGGTATTGGGTCTCCAGTCTCAAGCTCTCCTGAGCAATCATAGGCCACACTATCTACATGCTTCTCTATAAATCACCTTTGCTACACATTTTTTGAGGGATTGAGAAGGGGAATCCCCTCCCCCTCTGCTACATTCCAACCAGGAAGTCTAAGCAGAAAAGTGATTAAGATAGTTTCAATGGTAAACAGAATGGAACTATTTCACAATTCATTCTTTTTTTCCCAAAATTTATTAACTTATTTGTTTTCAACAATAACTTCCATAAATTCCAAATTTCCCACCCTCCTTCTCCTCTCCCTTCACAAGATGGCATGCAATCTTATATGGGTTTCACACATATGTTCCTATTAAACACATTTTAACATTAGTCATATTGCATAGAAGAATTAAAACAAATGAAAGAAACCAAGAGAAAAACAAAACAAAATGTAGTAAAAGAGAAAATAATCTGCTTCCTCTGCATTCCAACTCCATAGGTCTTTCTCTAGAAGTGGATGGCATTTTGCATCATGAGTCCTTTGGAAATGTTTTAGGTCCTTGCATTGCTGTGAAGGGCCAAGTCCATCAGAAAGAGTCTTCATACTCTGTTACTGTTACTGTGTATAATGTTCTCTTGATTCTGTTCATTTCACTCAGCATCAGTTCATGTAAGTCTTTCCAGGTTTTTTCTGAAGTCTTCCTGTTTGTCATTTCTCATAGCACAAAAGTATTCCATAACATTCATATACCACAACTTGTTCAGCTATTCCCCAACTGATGGGCATCCCCTCAATTTCCAGTTCTTGGCCATCACAAAGAGAGCTGCTACAAATATTTTTGTTAATGTAGGTCCTTTTCCCACTTTTATAATCTCTTTGGATACAGTCCTAGAAGCCATATTGCTGGGTCAAAGAGTAGGCACATTTTTATAACCCTTTGGGCATAGTTCCAAATTGCTCTCCAAAATGGTTAGATCAATTCACAGCTCCACCAACAATGAAATAGTGCTCTAATTCTCCCACATTTTCTCTAACATTTATCATCTTCCTGTTTTGTCATGTTAGCCAATCAGACAGGTATGATATGGTACCTCAGAGTTCTTTTGATTTGCTTCTCTCTAATCAATAGTGATTTAGAGCATTTTTTCCTATGACTATAAATAGCCTTAATTTCTTCCTCTGAAAATTGCCTGTTCATATCCTTTGACTCTTTATCAATGAGGGAATGACTTATATTCTTGTGAATTTGACTCAGTTCTCTATATATGTTAGAAATAAGACCTTTATCAGAGACATTAGCTGTGAAAATTCCTAGTTTTCTGCTTCCCTCCTACCTTGGTTGCATTGGCTTTGTTTGTGCAAAAACTTTTCAAATTAATGTAATCAAAGTTATCTATCTTGCATTTCATAATATTGTCTTTTTTCTTGTTTGGCCATAAATTCTTCCATCTTCCATAAATCTGGCAAATAAACTATTCCTTGTTCCCCTAGTTGGTTTATAGTATCAGCCTTTATATCTAGATTGTGTACGCATTTGGACTTTATTCTGGTATAAAGTGTCAGGCATTGGTCTGTGCGCAGTTTCTGCCACACTGTTATCCAGTTTTCCCAGCAATTTTGTGAAACAGTGAGTTCTTATCCCAGAAGCTGGGGTTCTTAGGTTTATCAAACAGTAGATTGCTATAGTCATTGACTACTATGTCTTGAATACCTGACCTATTCCACTGATCTACCCCTCTATTTCTTAGCCAGTATCAAGTGGTTTTGATCATTGCTCCTTTCTAATATAATTTAAGATCTGGTATGGCTAAGCCACCTTTACAAGCATATCTTTTCATTAATTCCCTTGATATTCTGAAACTTTTGTTCTTCCAGATGGATTTTGATATTATTTTTTCTAGCACTAGAAAATACTTTATGTAGTTTGATTGGTATAGCATTGAATAAATAAATTAATTTAGGTAGAATAATCATTTTTATTATATTATCTCAGCCTACTCACAAACAAGGGATGTTTTTCCAATTATTTAGATCTGACTTTATCTGTGTGAAAAGTGTTTCATAACTGTGTTCACATAGTCCCTGGGTTTGTTTTGGAAGATAGACTCCCAAATACTTTATATTGTCTACAGTAACTTTAAATGTGATTTCTCTTTCTATCTCTTCCTGGTTGGCTTTGTTAGTAGAAATGCAGATGATTTATGTGGGTTTATTTTGTATCCTGCAATTTTGCTAATTTTGCAATTTTGTTTATTATTTCAGTAGTTTTTTACTTGATTCTTTAGGATTCTCTTTAGTATATCATCATACCATCTGCAAAGAGTATAACTGTTTCTTCCTTTGCCTATTCTAATTCCTTCGATTTATTTTTCTTCTCTTATTGCTAAAGCTAACATTCCTAGTATCATACTAAATAACAGTGGTGATAACTGACATCCTTGTTTCATCCCTAATCTTATTGGAAATGCATCTCACTTATCCTCATTACATGTAATGCTTGCTGATGGTTTTAGGTAGATATTACTTATTATTTTAAGGAATGCTCCATTTATTCCTATGCTCTCCAATGTTTTCAATAGGAATGGGTATTGTATTTTGTCAAAAGTTTTTTCTGCATCTATTGAGATAATCATATGTTTCTATTAGTTTCGTTGTTGTGATCAATTATGCTGATAGTTTTCCTAACATTAAAGCAGCCCTGTATTCCTGATATAAATCCTACCTGATCACAGTTTATTATTCTCATGATAATTTGCTATAATTTTTTTGCTAGTATCTTATCTAAAGTTTTTGCATCTATATTCATTAGGGAAATTGGTCTATAATTTTCTTTCTCTGCTTTGGTTTTCTGGTTTAGGTGTCAGCATCATGTTTGTATCATAAAAAGAATTTGGTAGGATGCTACCAATTTTTTAAAATACACTATAGAGCATTGGAATTAATTGTTCTTTAAATGTTTGATAGAACTTGCTTGTAAATTCATCTGGCCCTGTAGATTTTTTCCTAGGGAGCTCATTGATGGCTTGTTCAAAGTTTTTTCTTGGTTGGGGTTATTTATGTATTTTACTTCCTCTTTGGTTAATCTGGGTAATTTATATTATTTGTAAATATTCATCCATTTCACTAAGATTATCAAATTTATGGGCATACAGTTGGGCAAAATAATTTCTAATTATTGTTGTAATTTCCTCTTCATTGGAGATGAATTCATCTTTTTGATTTTTGATACTGGCAATTTGGTTTTCCTCTTTTTTTTCAATAAAATTGACCAAAGCTTTATCAACTTTATTGTTTTTTCATAAAATCAGTTCTTAGTTTTATTTATTAGTTCAATAGTCTTTTTAACTTTAATTTATTCATCTCTCCTTTGGTTTTCAGTATTTCTAATTTGATATTTAATTAGGGATTTTCAATTAGTTCTTTTTCTAGCTTTTTCAGTTCCATGCCCAATTCATTGGTCTCTTCTTTCTTTATTTTATTCATGTAAGCATTCAGAAATATAAAACTTCCCCTAAGAACTGCTTTCACTTCATCTCATAAGTTCGGGTAGGTTGTTTCATTATTGTTGAATATTCATTTTGAATGAATGAACATTCATATTGAATGAAGTTATTGTTTGTTTCTATGATTTGTTGTTTGACCCACTCATTCTTTAGGATTAGATTGCTTAATTTCCAATTAATTTTTGGTCTATCTTTCCATGGCCTTTTGTTACATATAATTTTATTGCATTATGAACTGAGAAGGATGCATTGACTATCTCTGCCTTTCTGCACTGGACTGTGAGGTTTTAATGCCCTAGTATATGATCAATTTTTTGTGTATGTGCCATGTACTGCTGAGAAAAAGGCATATTTCTTTCTATTCCCATTCAGTTTTCTCCTAAGGTCTATCATATCTACCTTTTCCAGAATTCTATTCTCTTCCTTAACATCTTTCTTGTTTATTTTGAGGTTAGATTTATCAAGTTCAGAAAGGGGGATATTGAGATCCTTCACTAGTATAGTTCTGCTGTCTATTTCTTCCTGGTAACTCCCTTAACTTCTCTAAGAATATGGATGCTATACCACTTGGTGCATACATGTTTACTAATGATATTACTTCATTGTGTATGGTTCCTTTTAGCAGGATATAGTTTCTTTTCTTTTCTCTTTTGATCAGATCTACTTTTGCTTTTCCTTTGTCTGAGATTAGGATTGCTACCCCTGCTTTTTTTACTTCAGCTGAAGCATAATATAGTCAGCTCCAGCCTTTTACCTTTACCCTGTGTGTATCACCCTGTTTCAAATGTGTTTCTTGTAAACATAAACAATATACTGTAGGATTATGGTTTTTAATCCATTCTTCTATCTTCGTCTGTTTATGGGAGAGTTCATCCCATTCACATTCAGTTATGGTTACTATTTGTGTCTTTCTCTCCATCCTATACCCCACTCTATCCTGTTTATACTTTTATTTCTCCATTCTCCCTAGCCCTCCTCAAAAGAGTTTTATTTTTTACTACCACCTCCCTCAATCTTCCCTCCCTTCTATCAGCCCCTCTCCTTTTCCTTTCCCTTTTCCCTCACTACTTCTTCCCTCCCTTCTAACAACCTCTCCCTTTTCTTTCCCCTTTCCCCTCCTACTGCCTATAGGATAAGTTAGATTTCTATGGTTAACTGAGTATTTTATTCCTTTCTTGAACCAAATCCAATGAGAGTAAAGGTCAAACACTGCTCATCTCCCTCCCTTCTTTCCCTCCACTATAATATGTTTTTGTGCCTCTTCATGTGATGTAATTTATTCTTTTCAGCCTCCTCCTTTCCTCTTCTCCCATTACAATCCCTTCACACTCCTTAATTAGGTTTTTTAAATCATCACATCAGTTAATTTATACCCATCTATTACTACTCTGGTCTTTTCATCAAGTAGGTCTGCAAATCCCTTATTTCATTGAATGTCCATCTCCTTGCCTGAAAGTTTGTGTTCAGTTTTGCTGGATAGTTGATCCTTGGTTGTAGTGCAAGCTCCTTTGCCTTAGAAAATATCACATTCCAATCCCTTGTATCTTTTAACATAAAGACTGCAAGGTCCTATGTGATACTGTCTATAGTTCCACAATATCTGAATTGTTTCTTTCTGGCTGCTTGCAGTATTTCATTCTCAACCTGATCGTTCTGGAATGTGGCAATAATATCCCTTGGTGTTTATAATCTGGTATCTCTTTAAGGGGATGATCAGTGGATTCTTTAAATGACTATTTTCCCCTCTGGATCTAGGACCTCAGGACAGTTTTCCTTGATGATTTCTTGGAAGATATTGTCCAGGCTCACTTTTTTCATCATGGCTTTCTGGTAGATCAATAATTCTTCGATTTTTCTCTCCTGGATCTCTTTTCCAGGTCCATTGTTTTTCCAATGAGATATTTTATGTTTTCTTATATTTTTTCATTCTTTAGATTTTGTTTGAGTGATTCTTGATGCCTCATAGAGTCATTAGGTTCTATTCACCCAATTCTAATTTTTAATGAATTGCCTTCAGTTAGCTTTTGTACCTTCTTTTCCATTTGTCTAATTTTTCCTTTCAAGGAGTTATTTTCTCCAGTTAGGTTTGTACTTCCTTATCCATTTGGCCAAAATTACTTTTTTTAAGGAGCTAATTGGATTTTTTAAATCACTGGTGAATTTCTCTTCTACCTCTCTAAAATCTCTAAAAATCCTTCTTGAGTTCTTCCAAGAATGCTCTTTGGGATTGAGACCAAGTCATATTCTCTTTTGAGGTTTCATATGTGGGTATAGTGTCAATACTACCCTCTTCTGAATTTGTATTTTGATTTTCCCTGTTCCCATAATAACATTCTATCATCTTTTCTTTTCTAATTTGCTTCTTCCTGATGGCAATTGCCTTTTTCCTGGCTTTTAAAGTGAATCTCTGTGTCTGGGGCACAGGTTCTGTCCCACATCTCTTGCGCTGGGAGCTAGGGCACAATGTATGCTGTGGTCTCTGGTTCTTTCAACTAGAAGTTATATAATGCTGCATCTTACCTGGTACTGAGCTGGCTGGTGTGTGCCAAGTGTGAGGCCAGGTGAAAACTATCTGAGTTTCTCCATAGTTAGACTGGAGCTTTTGGGTGAGGGGGAGGGATGGTCTGGCTGCTGGAAGTCTCTCCTCCCCTAGGTCTGTGCTAGAGCATGGGCAGGTTCAGTAATTGGTGAACCCTGTCTGTGTTGGAATCTGCCCAATTCTCCTGTCTGTGATAAGACACACTGGGGTCTTGATGTTTGTGCTTACCAGTTCCAACACCCCCACTCCAAGGCTCAGGATCTCCTGCTGGTCTGCTGAGGTGAGGCTTGCTGAGACACCTCCGGTCCTGCACTGGTCCCCTTCAGCCACAACAGAAAGGAACCTCCCTGCCAATCTCCCTAGTCTCCCAAGCTAAAAGACTGTTGAACCCCTTCTGCTGGCTCTCCTATTCCAAGATTTTTCCTGGGACAATATCCTCTGGATTTTTCAAAGTCAACAAGGGAGGGTGAGAGCACTTACAGTTTATTCCACCATCTTGGATCCTAAAAGTTCAAGTCACAGCTCATTCTTATAAACCACAGGAAGGATAACTTCATCAAGAGTCAGTCCTACAGAGTTTCAATCAATCATCAGGAGGTGATCAAAGTCATTGCGAACCAAACCTCAGTCATCAATGACTCAGTAAGGAGTTAGAATTGATGTCTAGTTGAATGGGAAGTGTCCCCTTCTAACAAAAGCCTAAAGCCCTGAGATTTCATCAGCTTGTTGGGAACTAAAATAATTGATCAGGCATTCACCTGATCAACCCTTGAACACTTCCTTATCATGCACTGCTATAAATACAAAAGAGTGGAATAATACTCTTAGAGTGATGTCAGGAAAGCAAAACTCAGAATGAACTAAAGCCACTAAGGAAAGCTAAATACAACCTCCTCCCCACCCCCCCCCAAAAAAAGATGGAGTTTTTTAGTCATATGAAGGAAAACCAGAAGATTAAAAAAGTGATAGGACTATTGATCAGGAATGGTGATAACTCATACCAAAGAAGAAAGTAGAGGGGCCTAATTTTGATTTTACATCTGTCCTCTCTATTAAGAAGCTTCTTAGAACAATGAATAGAGAAAGAGCTGGCCCCAAAGCCAGAAAGACCAGAGATCAAAGTCTGTCTCTGACACATGCTGACTGTGTGATCCTATGAAGGTCACTTAACCTCTAGGCAATTCTCTAACACCAGAGAAAGCTACAACTGACTTTGGTAGAGAGTTTTTTTACCTGAGAGTTCCCAATACCAGCGAAATCATAGGAACTGACCCTATATTTCCTCTATTAAGGACAATGATCTTTGATCTGAAGAACAAAACAGAACAAAAAGAGCTAATGGGAATTTGATATCCAAAATAAATAAAGAGATAATAAGAGAGTAACTAACTGCTCTTGATGAAGTCAAGTCCTATGCCCTAGGTGAATTACATCTGTGAATACTGAAAAAAAATCAATGGATGTTATTGTTGATCCACTATCAATGATATTTTAAAGATTGTAGAGAACAAAAAAATTTAGAATTGGAGAAATGCAAATGTCCTGATTTTTCTTTATAATTTTTTAATTAAATTTATTTTTATTTTCAGTTTCAAATTATTTCCTTCCCTCCTCCCCTTCCCAACTCATTAAGAAGGCAAGAAATACAAATACCCATTATGTTTATGAAGTCATGCAAAAGATATGCCTGCATTGTTGTTGCTCAGTCATTCAGTCATGTCCAACTCTTTATGATCCCACGAACCAGAGCCCACCAGGCCCTTCATACTGTCCATGGGGTTTTCTTGTCAAAGAAACTAAAGTGGCTTGCCATTTAGTTGCCAAAAGGATCACCTTAGGTCAGAACTCTTCACTGTAACCTGTTCACCTTCAGTAACTCTGCATAACATAGTTTCATTGAGCTATGCAAGCCCCTCTGCCATAACAAGGCAGTGATCCAAGGGGAGATATCTATAGTGGCCATGTTCCAAAATAAAAAAGAGAAAAGGAAAGAAAAAAAGTAAGAAATATGCTTCAATTTGTACAATGAGTCTAACATTCTCGAACTGGAGACAGAATTTTTCATCATGAATCCTTTGGAATTGTGGTGAGTACTGATCAGAGTTACTAAAGCAAGCCTTTCAGAGTTGATTATGTTTACAATGTTGCTGATACGGTGTACATTATCCTCCTGGTTCTGCTCTTTTCACTTTGCATTATTTCATATAAGTCTTCCCAGGTTTTTCTGAAACCATCCCCTTCATCATTTCTTACAGCAAAATAGTATTCCATCACATTTATACACCAAACCTTGTTCAGTCATTCCCTAATTCCCTATCCCCTCAATGATAGCTTGATTTTTCAAAAAAAAATTCAAAAGAGAGAGTCAAATCGTTTTTAGATCAATTCTAAGAAAATACTTTAATAAAGAAATGATTAGTGAACATCTAGAAAAGAAAGAATAGCTCACAGAATGGCTTCAGCAAAAGTAGACTGTGACAGACTCACCTTATTTGTTTTACAAACAGCCTTATTAAACTGATAGGTTAGATCAGTGCTGGAGATCTAGCTTACCAGATTTTAGAGAAGCATTTTAATCAAGAGTTCCATGCTATTCTTGTAGAGAAAATGGAGAGATATGAGCTAGATGATAATACAATGAGATGAATTCAGAACTGGTTGAATGAACAGATTCCCAGAATCATCATTAGCAATTGAGTTTTAAGAGAATTGAGGGGATTAGGACAACAAATGATTAATTGTGGGAACTGAGTAAACCACACGGACTCCATCCCATGACTCAATTCTGGAACTACCTTGGTTTCATTCTATTCAATTATGAGAAAACTTTATCATTTGTGGAAATTGGGAGAAGTGTTTATTGTATTGTTGACCCTAGCCTTGTATGGCTCAGAAGTTGGACTACCTCCTTCTGCTTCTCAGAGACCCTTTACTAAGGACCTAGGTTATTGTACTGCTAATGTATTTTTAACGAAATCAATATATTTTTAATGGAATGGGAAGATCTTTCCCATCCATTAATAAGCCTATGTAACTTGTTTAAAAGTCACATGAAAGCCTAAATAATATGTTTGAGTCACATGAAGCCTGCAGTAGGAGGATTTTGCTGAATGGATGGGACAGAAAGAGGTAGAGTAGGAAAGGTGGAACAGGAAGAGACAGAGATAGAGCAGAGCTGAGAGGAAGTTGGTCAGACTAGTCAGAGCTGGGAGTAATAGAGAAAGCAGGCAGCTAGCTATGAGTGAGAAAAGGGTATTTTGCTCAGGGGAGCCTGCTTGTGGGAAAGTCTGATAATGTGTATAGACTTCTTGGTTACTATGATGGATTACTTTGCTACTATGATGGATTTGGTTTTCTGGTGTTGGGATTCAGCTTTCTGGTGTTTGAATAAATATTTTGCTTCTGTCTTCCATGTGGAGAGTCTGTTGTATTTGAGATTCAGAACTATATCAGCATATTCATACTCACTGTCAGTGTTGTGAATATTACCTTGATGATACAGTTATGCTGACCAGAAACCCAGTCAGACCTAAAGACTAATGCAAGGAGTTTTCTCATGATTGTACATTTTGAGCAACCCATATGTCTTACCTGAAAACTGGCTCCATACTGCTGTTGTGTCCACATTCCTTTGGTTGTTTATAGACATTTTGAGGAATAGGATACCTCCTTTTTTGATTTCAAGGAATTGTACCTATTCACTGTCTCCCTCTCAATTTGGAAAGTCCCTTATCTTTCATTCAATTAAACATCAGATTACCTAATATATTGTTTCCTTTTAATTAATTGGCCTCATTTGTTTTTAATGTATGAAAGTCTGTCTTCCCATGTATTTGGGGTCCAGCCCTTAGCTGATGAAAGGTCCTGGTTCCAATTTGTTATGCAGTTGGCAGGTAGATGGAGCAGTGAAGAGAGCACCAGGCCTG
This sequence comes from Potorous gilbertii, assembly GCA_028658325.1. NCBI lineage: Eukaryota > Metazoa > Chordata > Mammalia > Diprotodontia > Potoroidae > Potorous > Potorous gilbertii. The sequence goes on from CM053771.1 coordinate 331,059,699, forward strand.
GAGTCAGGAAGACTTGAATTCAAATATGGTCTCAGACACTTACCAGTTGCTTGACACTGGGAAAGTCACCTAACCCTGTTCGCCTCAATTCCTCACCTGTAAAATGAGCTAGGGAAGGAAGTAGCAGAACACTCCCATATCTCTGCCTGGAAAACCCCAAATGGGGTCATGAAGAGTAAAACAGGACTGAAAATGACTAAACAAAAACAAAATGCATTGCTTAATAAATCAATATGCTCAGAAGAGAAAAATCTTTGTTTCCTCAATCATTCATCTTTCTCCCACCACACTGTCAAAGAAGGTTTTCAATCAGGTGGCCCAGGGATCTGTGCATAGCCCTGTGCTGTTTAACACTTTTGTCAATGAGTTAGATCAAGGCATAGATAGCATTCTTATCTAATTTTGCACCAAGTTAGGACAGTTAACACTGGATGTCAGATTTAGGATTCAAAAGGTATTAACAGACCAAAGAATTGAACTAAATCTAATAAGATGAAATTTAATAGGATTAAATCCAAAGCCTCATAGTTGAGGACTTGTTTGTTTTTTAGATCAGCTTTACAAACACAAGATTTTAGTGGTATGATTAGACAGTAATTTACCTGAAAAAGATTTGGACAACAGCATCCAAATGAATCAATAATGTTTTAGTGGAATGCAAGTCTAATATCAGTCAAAATAATGAAATGGTAGCCAAAAAAGCAAATGCAACCTTGAGTTGTCACAAACGAGCCATTCTCCCTCTGTAGTCCAACATGGCTGGGCCACATCTAGAGGAATGTGTTAATTTCTGTGTGTCACAGTTTAGGAAGAACATCACAAGCTGGAGAGCATCTACAATAGGGCAACCAGCATGTGAATGGGTATGATCCATGCCATATCATGATCAGTAGAAGGAACTTGGGATGTTTAGCCTTGGATAAGAGAAAACTCAGAGGGGACATGATAACTACTATCAAGAATTTAAGAACTTTCATATGAAAGAGAAAGTAAATTAGTTTATGACTGATATTGTGTTGTAAAAATAGAAATATTGGAACAATAGGTAGAAGTAGCAAAGAGATCAATTTAAGCCAGAAATTATTCCTAACAATTAGAGTTGTCCAAAAGTAGAATGGACTATCCAAGGAAGAGATCTGCAAGTAAATACTTGATGACCACTTATGGGGCATATTGAAAAGGACATTTTTTGTCAGGTTTGGATTGAACTAGATGATCCCTGAGATCCTTTCCAACTCTGATATTCTGTGACACTGTGAAAGATTAGGGATGCTTAGCACAGAATTCATGGGAAAAAAAGATAAGGACTTCAGGTAAAAGTTAAAACTGGCCACCAATTTCCCCCCTCATTTGTATCTATAGAGGAGAAAAGCTGCAAAATCTCTAGGTGTGTATTGCTTCTTTCTGTCTCATTTGTATCTATAAAGGGGAAAAGTTGCAAAATCTCTAGGTAATATATTGCTTTTTTAAGAGCTAATTGGATTAGGTTAGTCCAAATATTACATTCAGGATGCTGCATATAAAAATGACACAAGCATAAGAACAACATTTCAAAGCAATCCAGAAAGACTTAAAGGAAGACAATAAATTACACTTATTTAATTAAAAACAAACAGCAATGTTCTAGAGAAGCTAATGAACAGCTGTTGCTGTTGTCTATTCAGGGATAATCAACTAAGGAGATTACTTCAAGTAATGAGATTCAGTGATGAAAATACAAGCAATAGAAATTGTAGATCAGTATTTGAGGTGCAAAGCTACTGCTAGGATCTATCATTCCTGAAGCACTCACTTTAAGTACATTATAAGATGAATGAGCAAAATTTTCTCTCTGTGAGATACTATATAACCCAGCCAATCACACAGAGCTGTTACTCTAAACAACATAAATGCAGCAAATTCAACATTTTTATGAGTCATATTTCTTGCAAGAGGAAACTCATTTACTACAAGCAATACCATAGTGACCAACACATAATTTTAATCAAAATGATTCAGAATAATTTTGGCCTCTCCAAAAAAAAAAAGATTCTTTAAGATTGATAATCTTAAAAGTTTACTGAAATAGTTCAAATATTAGGTTGAATTGTTTCTGCATTACTGTATCACCCAAAGCATGTTCTTGGCATCTCTGATTCTCTTTGCATTTTGCAATGGACTCTTGAGAGGTAGGTATTAGCAAGCATCCTCTCACCCGCAGGATGGCCTGCTAGCACAGGTTCTTTGATCTGCTTTTCTAAGGGAAAGACAACTTTAAAGGAGTCAACAGTCTTACTTTAATTAAGATAAATAGAAAGAAGTGAGTATAGAAAATACAATCAGAGAAATTAGCACAGAGATTCAACAGACAGGGCTCCAACTGCCTGAACTAAGTAAAACAACAACCTACATATACCACTGGACCAGAAAAGTACCAACTTCTGAGTACTTGGGGTGGGGATGGGGCTCTTAACTAACAGCTACCCAGAGTCCTGGCCAGGGAATCAAAAGGTCCTTCTCATGAGCAAGACCCTAAAGCAAAATGCCAACCTCCCAGAATATACAACAGAGACTTGGCCCCTGATTGGCTCAGAACAAGAAGGGTAAGAAACCTACATGACACAGCACAGCTGTGAATTATCAGGTTTCAAAGGCAATTAGTCCTTCAGATGTTTACAATTTAGCGTGAGCCTGGGAAACTGAACTCCAAAAAGAAAACAACAAAAATCCCACTTTGCTTATGCTTACAAGGGATTCAAAGTACTGGGAAAGGTTTGCAGCAAAGAGGACCCTGTAGGAAAGAGCTATTGCATTGAGAGAGCTGTTGGACACTATGAAGATTTATAAAGCCTCCAGGGAGATATCCAGAGCGGGGTTGCAAGTCGATGCTCCCAGAAGCACCTTTATATAATTTGAAAGGACTATAATATTTTAAAGTGGAGAATATAAAGAATGTGCCTGAGGAGTCTGGTAAGACCCTTCTGAATTCTCCCTCTGTGGCTCCTTAAGGAAGCGTTAATCTCTTCAAATAAATTGCTGAGTAGAATTGGTAGAGGAAGTTTTCTCTTTGGGAATTTCCTATACCAATGGAATAAAACAACTATTTCCTTTTGGATTAATTCAATTTTGTTAAACAAACATTTATTAAAACTCATTACATGTAGTTTACTGTGCAAGTGATAGGAATACATGAAATAGCCTCTCTCCCAAAGAATTTTACTGGAAAGGAAGACTCCCTAGTTTCTTCAAGGTTCAATTCAAGGGTCACCTTTTGCACGAATTCTTTCCTATCCTCCCCAACTCCTAGGGTCTTTCCCCAAATAACTATCTTGTGTTGATTTGTATAGAGATACGTTATATATAGATACATTGTTAGCTCCTCAAGAGCACAGGCATTTTTACATTTTTATCCCCAACATTTAGCACGGTTCCTAGAATACTAGCAAATAGTTGTTGTGGTGGTGGTGGTTGTTTATCCTTCATCCATGAAGAGGACCATGACATCAGGGAGTTGATGGCACAAAATGCAGCTGAATTGGATTTAAGTGAGGCAGGACTGTGCAAAGTCACCAGCCTCACTTTCTCAACCAGGGTCATCTGAGTCCAATGGCATGATATGACAGGAAGACTGGAGATGGTCCTGGATGCAGTGGTACTTAATAAATAGTTGTTGATTTACTTATTGATTGATTTGAGGGGTCCCTAAGTTATGCTTTAAGAGGATTCTGCAGGGCAAAAAGGGAAGGAGAAGGTACATTACAGATAGATATGGGGTACTATTTCTGCAAAGAAATATCTCGTATCAAGAACAGTAAAAAAAAAAAAAAGCTCAGGCTGACTGGAAGGAATAATAAAGAAAGTAGAATTGGATCTTAAAAGTAGGTGGGAATTAGACTGAGAATGGCTTGAAATTCCAAGCTGCGAAATTTATATTTTATCATAAAGCCACAATGTAATAAAAATAATCAAGTGTTAAGTAAACTACATAGGACTAAAAGGAAACCAATAAGGCTGAAATGAGAATCAAAATAGTTGTTATAATAGCCCACTGAGCACAGTTTAAGAATCTGTGTCCTAGTGGCAATTTGAAGGCATTAAAGATGTCTGCAGTAGAGCAGTGACCTGGTTCATTTGCATTTTAGGAATATCAGTTTGGCAGATAAGTGAGGGATGGGAGGTGAGAGACTAGCTGCAAGAAGACCCATTAGGAAGTTTTTAAATAGTCTAGGCAAGAGATGATGAGGATCTGAACTAGAACAGAAATTGTATAGGTGGAGAGAAGATAAATGTCAGAAAGTAAGCCAGAGGTAATATCCACAAGCCTTGGCTCTTGAACTGAGTTCCAAAGCTGTTTTTCTTTTTCTATGTTTTGATAAGTGTTTCTTTTATTACTTTTTTTATTTTTAATTTAAGGAATAAAAGAAGCATTTTCATAACATAGCATAATATAAAAGATGCTTTACACATGAAACTGCAAATCTAGTACATACCACTTGCTATTCTTCTAAATTATATAATAAAGTTATTGTGTAAATTTCTTTTCCCCTTTTTTCTTCTCTTCCACTCATCCTAGGGATGGCTACCATTAGATACAAATATGTGTGTATACAAATAGATGTATATACATACATATGTAAAATCATTCTATACATATTTCTATTTATCAGTCCTTTCTTTGGAAGCAGAGAGCATTTTCCTTCACATGTCCTTTGTAATTAATTTGGATATTTATAATAGCCAAAATGACTTATTCACTCAAAGTTGTTCTTAAAACAATGTTGTTGTCACTGTATATGACATTTTCTTGGTTCTGCTTATTTTGCTCTTATTATTTTGTGCAAGTCTATATATGTTTTTCTAAAATCATCAAGCCCACCATTTCTTACAGCACAATAGTATTCCATCATAATCATATATCAACTTGTTCAACCATTTCCCAACTAACAAGCATCATTTTTTTTCTTTGTAATCCTCTGTATTTTATTTTATCCATTTAAAAACAATATTCTAAAGAAGGACTCCATGCACTTGACCAGACTATCAAAAGGGACCACGACTCAAATAAGATTAAGAACCCTTAATTTGGACTAATACATGGACAGGCTTTATTTTATGTAACAAAAACAAAATACAAAGGTCTTGCACCTGAGCCCATAAACTTTCCAAGCTCCTCTTCCTCTCCAGTGGGACTTTATCTGCCAGCTACCTATGTAGCCCTCCATACTTACAGAACTAATCTTGACTTGAGCCCATAACTCAAATCATCCTAGAGGAAAAGTCAGGATTGCTAGAGAAAAAGCCCTGTTCTCCTAACTTGTGATGTCATTACTCACAGTACCAGTACTGGGAGGGCAAGGTCTAGGTTTAATCCTCTATGTGATGGTTCAGTGATTTTCTACTAATCAGGTCATTCCTGTTAAAGGATAAATCCAAGGGCATAGTTCAGATATACTGAATCTGGTTTGTGTGCCTTTAGCGTGGAAATAATAGGCCAACCAATGCCGAAGGCAAGATTAAGTCCATATCTTGTCAAGGAGGCATCATCAATGGGAAAACATAGGCCTTATTCTTTATAATCTTATTAACATTGAATTTACCTTTTGTATGTTCCTTGAAGTTCTAGTTTGAGATCTCTTCTCTCTCTTTTTCTGGAGATTTCAGCGTTTCAGAAAATTCCTGGGGAAAACCCAGGATAGGGACAAAATGAGCCAAATTTTCATGTTCCCATAGGAAACCATAGTTAGAGTAATGGGTCAAATACTCTTGGTTTAGGGTCCAGGATGAAGATTTAGAGCTGGAAGGGACTTTAAAAGATATATATATTCAACCCCTTCTTTTTCACAGATGAGGAAATTGAGGCCAAGGGAGGTAGTAACTTGCTTCAAGTTACACAGGCAGTAGATATCAGAGTTAGAATTTGAACCTAGACCCTTTGACTCAAGACCCAGTTCCATGGTACCACGATGAAACATCTTCAAGACTGAATTCCATCTGTGTAAGTAAAAAGAAAGCTTTGTTTCTGGGCCTTGAATTATAGACTGAAACAAGTACTCTGATACACTATGAAATTAAGAGGAGTGGGTCAATAATGTCTATTTGTGTTTTCTCAAACTTCAATCCCACTATCATTTTTGATGTAAAAAATTAGAAAATGTCACTTCATTTATCCTTGTCATTTCTCTACTGTGAATTGGCTGACAAATCCATTTAAATGACCTTGTACTGATTAAAGGGATAAGCTCTGAGTGAGCATAAAAGTAGATGAGATCAAGGGTAGCTTTGCAAGAAGTAGGGTCAGTTTGTTCTCAGATACCAAAGATAATGGAGAGAGGATAGATGAAGATTTAGCAGAGCTTTGGGGCATTGAATAGAAAGGAAATGAGGGGATGTTGAAAAACAACTTTATTTTTCCTTGTAAAAGAGATGAAGGTAGCCCATTGTTTTAAGAGATGAACAGTTAATTATTTTCCTTTTAATTTTAGATTTAGATTTATTTCTGTAAAAAGTTTTTAATTTTATACATTCAAAATTATCATTTTATGTTCTGTGAACCCCTCTATTCCTTGTTTAGTCATGAATTGTTCTCCTACACGTAGAGCTGATAGGTAATTTTTTCCATGTTTTACTGATTTGTTTATGACATAAGCTCTTATCTAGGTCACAAACCCATTCAGAGCTTATCTTTGTCTGATAAAAGGCTTCATTTTAAGGAATTGATTCCAATATATAAGAAAAAGAACCATTACCCAATTGATAAATGGTCTAAGAATTTGAAAAGACATTTCTCAAGAAAAGAAAGGCAGATTATAATCATATGAAAAAGTGCTCCAAATCACTACTAATTAGAGAAATTCAAATTAAAACAGTTCTGAGATTCCACCTCATACCCTTCAGAGTGGCATGATGACAAGATGGCAAGAAAGGAAAATTACAAAGATTGTAGGAACTGTGAGAAAAGAGGAATATTTGATGTACTGTGGGTTGACCTGGGAATGAGTACAACTATTTTGGAAAGCATTTTGGAATTATATACAAAAAGTTACTATCTTATACCACTGCTAGGTCTACACCCGAAAGAGATCAAAGAAAAAAGGGAAAGGCTCTACGTATACAAAAATATTTATGGCAGCTCTTTTGGTTGTGGGAGGAATTAAGAAGATGTCCAACAATTAAGGAATGGCTGCAAATATTGTGGTATATGAATGTGATGAAGAACTGTTGTGCTATAAGAAATGAGGAAATCAATGGTTTTAAAAAGACATAGAAAGATTTATGTGAACTGATGTAGAGTTAAGTAAGCAGTACCAAAAGAAAAAAATATAAATTGCTAAATTAAATTAGCAGTACCAGAAATACAATTACTACAATAAGGATATGGTAAAAGCAGGCAACTTTGAAAGCTACAAGAACTATGATCCTTACAATGATATATGATTCCAGAGAACTGATGGTGAAGTATGCAATCCATTAAAGGGACTTGATGGATTTCAGGTACAAAATAAAACATATTTTTGTACATAGGCATTGAAAGAATTTGTTTTACTTGCCTATCCATATCTGTTAAAAGAAACCTGTTTTTCTCTTTCTTTTTCTCCAATAAAGTTGGAGTGGAAGGGAGAGAAAATAGATTTCTGTTTGTTTGTTGTTGGGTTGTTTTTTTTAATAGAGAGTTGAAGGGGTACTATAGATATGAATTGTAGCCTGCATTTCAGATGAAGTAATTGTATTATTGATTTTACTAAACTGTTTTACTTTCTTACAAAAGACCTCTTATGAAGTATGCATGTTTGTAATAGAAAAATAAAATATCAATAAAACTTTTAAAAAAAGAGGTAGTCAGAAATGGCTTTATAGGCTTGCGGAGAGAGAAGACTTGGAACAACCTTGGCTATAATCATATTGGAGTGTCAACCATGGAAAATCAAAAAGACTGCAATAAAGTAATGAGGACCCAGTTGAAACATGATTTTTTTGAAAAGTTAACCCAGTGGTCATAGCTGTATAACTCCAGTCATCCTGATGAATATCTGGTCACTGGATTTAGATAACTCTGAAGGAGAAGTGAGGCTGGTGAACTGCACAGCCCTCCCTCACTCAAAACAGTCATGAGCAAGTCATGTCATCATTTCTCTGATGGCATAGTCTTCTTGGGCAACGAAGGATGAACACAACAATAACTGCTTTCAATAGCATACCACAACTTGGGAATAGATAAGGCAGATGGTGAAGATGACCCAAGGGTTGAATACCAGCAATCTATAAAAGGTGCCAATACAAGCAAAGGAGTCAAAAATTGGAGACAGTGCACAGTAGAACCACAGGGTAAATGAAAGAGCCATAATTGTAAAGAAAGGAAAGTGATATTAGAAGAGGGGTGATGGACTAGAAAACAAGGAGGGATCAAGAACTAAGGTTCACTGTGAGGATATAGAATAAGCTTAGGACAAGGAAAGGAAGATCAGTTAGGTAGAGATCAGAATTGCAGGCCTCTTTTAAGGTCTAAACTTCAGACCCTTTCATTGTCTTATGTTTAAAACTCAGGATGGATGCAAATTTCTACCATCACTAAAGTCTTAATCGAAGGACTTATTATGGCATAAAGATGACCAGGGCTCTCAAAGGCTATACAAGAAAAGAGCAAGTTGTATAAGGTTCTACCAAGCTAAAGAAATTTAGAGTTTAGACCCAGTAAGAGACTATATTGACTGAGAATTAGCCTATTTCAGAGAGTATAATCACCTGCCTCAGAATGATTTATTTTTCATTTACAACAACTTTCAAAGACTTTTTAACATTTAAAGGAGCTGTTATTTATATTGATTGATCACAGGAGGAAATATCCACACCAGTGAAATCATTAATCTTTGAAGTATCCAATACACAAGGTGGTTGTGAGGAAAGTGTGGTGACAGCATTCAATCAACAAACATTTAGGGGACAGCATTCCATGAATGCAACACAGTGTCCATCAACAAACATTTAGAGGACGGCATTCCATGCTGACAGTGTCAGTCAACAAACATTTATTGACTACTATGTGCCAAACATGGAATGGGTACAAAAAGTGGCAAGTAATCCAAGTTAGGCTGAAGTGTAGGGTATGAGAAAGGCAACAACATAAAGCAAAGTCGGAAAGGAAGAATGACAAACGATTGAGAAGAGCTTTAAAATGCTAGTGAACTTAATGCAACAGGCAATAGGGAAGTTATTGCTAGATTTTGAACAGAAGTGGCATGAATGAATGAATGAGCAAATAAATATATGAGTAAATAAGTGAATGAATAAATATTAAGTACTGTACTAAATTCTGAGGATACAAATAGAAAAAAGTGAGACAGTTCCTATTCTCAAGGAACTAATACTTTAATTAGATGAAGAAACACAGATAAGAGAATACAGTTGCAGGACTGATGGAAAGCCCCAAGTGGGGATTGGTGGGGTAGGTGGCAAGGCCCATGAGCAGCTTTAGATGAACATAATTGGAGATCCGGAAGGAGCAGTGGCCCTGTGGATGCTAAGACCTGGAGGCCCTTAGGACTTAGTGACAGAAAAGGTGGTAAATAACAGTAGTTTTCCATTCACTGGAAGGATTATCACTGGTAACTGCCAGTTTATCCAAATTGTGTGCACATCCATGTTGTTCTTCCCATCTAGAAACCCAAGGGATGGACATAAATAGATCTATTCATAAGAAAGTTTAACTTGAGAGTAATGTGAAGGAATTCTCACCAATAGAATGGAATGAATGGTTAAGACAAAGGTTTATTTCAAACTTGGACATCACCTACTTTGTTGTTGAGTCACGTCTGACTTTTCATAACCTCACTGGGATTGGTTGACAAAGATACTGGAGTAGTTTATCATTTTCTTTTCCAGTTCATTTTACAGATAAGGAAACTGAAGCAAACAGGGTTATGTGACTGGCCCAGGATCACACAGCTAATAAATATCTGAGGCTAGATTTAAACTCAAAAAGAAGAGTCTTTCTGCCTCCAGGTCCAGTGTTGCAACCACTGCATCACCTAGCTGCCCTGTCACCTTCTTGGTCCACTCAAATTCACACCCATTTAAAGGACTGATGGACAGGGGAGAAAAGTGGTCACATAAAAAGAATAGTGCTCCTGTAGAACTGATAGCATCTGCTCTTACTTCTGTACTATGTTCATAAACCACAGAGCTGGGTGGCACACCAATAAATGGGCTGAAGGAGCCACCAACACTAAAACTTAGTGCTACCTGCCTCCCTCACTTTATTATTCCAGAGAAGTTCATGTCTTTTGTCACCTGCCTTCTACTTTGGTTCCACGGAACCAGATGGAAGTTAGATTTGGGCTGTGACTGATGAGATCTTCAGAACCATTAGCTCAAGCTGGTGTCAAGTCGACCAATCCTGCTACCTCTGACTGAGAGGCAAGGCTGTGGTGGAAAGAGCACTGAAGGTGGAATCTCAACTTATTAGTTGTATAGTCTTGATCAATTTCACCTCTTGGTGCCTTACTTTCCTCATGTGTGAAATGGGAATTAAAAACTGCATTATCTGACTCACAATTTTTCAGAGGAAAATGATAAACTGTTATAGATGTTATAATTAGAAATTACATATTTATATATACCCATGGGATTTTATAAATCCATGGGATTTTCTATGCAAAGATAGTGGAGTGGTTTGTCATTTCCAAACCTTAAACAAATTTCACTCTGGAGCTCATAGATTGGACAACAAAAGGTCACTGCCCAAGGACCACTTAATGGCTACATTGGCTCAGAGCAGAATGTAAATAGTAACTGTTTCTTTTTTTTGGCCAGCACCTCTGAGGGTCTTCCCATCCCAGTCTGACTTTTTTTTTTCAATGGAAGAGACCATTCCTTGACTCACTTCTTAAAGAGTCTATTCACTGAATGGGCTTTACCTAACTCCAAGTGAGAACCTGAAAAGGCCTTAGTCTACAAAGGCCAGGGTCATCCATTGTACCCTGGACCATCTCCAACTGTCCTGATGAATATCTGACCACTGGACCCAGATGGCTCTGGAGGAGAAAGTGAGGCTAGTGTCCTTTGCACAAACCCCCTCACTCAAATCAGTTAACTGCAAGTCATGTAGTCATCTCCCTGGTGTCATGGTCCTCTTTAAAAATGAAGGACAAATACAACCAGTGGATTAAGGTAAATACCTTAAATGACTTGCCCAGAGTCACAGAACTACTAAATGTCTGAGGCTGGATTTGAACTCAGGTTTTCCTGACTCCAGACCCAGAACTCTATCCACTGAGTCATCTAGCTATCCATACACAATTATACAACAACATAAATGAGAAAAATGCAATAGTAGATAAAAAGAGATCAAAGAAGTAGGAAAATGACCCATTTATTTTATTATTTGCCACCTTTTTGTGGCAGCAAAGAACTAGAAATCAAAGGGGTTCCCATCAATGGGGGAACAGCTGAAAAAGTATGTAATATGAATGTAATGGAGTAGTATTGTGCCATTACAAAAAAAAAGAAAAAAGTGTCAGAGAAACCTGGGAAATGAGTTAATGTAGAGTGAAGTAAGCAGAACCTTGAGAAAAAATTTATACATAAAAATAAGACTATAAAAACAAATAACTTTGAAAAATTTAAGAACTCTGGTCAATACAATAATCAGCCATTGATTCCAGAGGAGCTATGTTTAGGAGTGCTTCCCACCTCCTGACTGATTAGTGATGGACCCAAGATACAGAATGAAACATAGATTTTAGGATGTAGACAGTGTGGGAATTTATTTTCCTTAACTGTGCATATTTCTTACAAGGGCTTTGTATTTCTTTTTTGTTTTCTTAATGAGGAAAGAGGGAAGGAGAGAAAATACATGCTTGCTAATGAAAAAAATAATTTTAAAAGGGGTGGGACATTCTATTCTGGATTTAATTTTCACTAACACAGAGACACTACAAGCTGAGTTAGAAATTATAAGAACCCTCAGGAGAAGTGACTACTTCTTTCCAGATTTGTGATAAAGGAGAGGAAATTTGGGTATAGTCTGGCATATATTCCAGATTTTGAAAAAGCAGGTTTCAAAGGGTTTAGGTGAAGGATAAGAAAGATCCCATGACCTTTGACCACAATTTGAAAAGGCCCAGAAGAAATAGGAAGATGCTCAAAAATGAAATTCTGAAGGCACAAAAAGGAACCATTTCAAAAGAGGAGAAAAAGATTAATCTGAAGAAATCAATGTGAATACAGAGCAAACCAACCAACTTTGACATTAAAAAGAAATTCATAGGAGATAGAAGCTAGCTAGGGCAGGCAGGTAACAAAGGATAAAAATTAAAGGATAGCATAATATGGTAAACACAGGAGTCCTAAAGCTCAGATTGCTTAAAGCACTATGTGTCAGGAACTGTGCTAAGCACTTTAAAAATATCTCATTTGATCCTCGCAGCAACCCTGGGAGGTAAATGCTATTAGCATTTCTATTTTACATTAGAGGAACTGAGGCAAATAGAGGCTAAGTGACTTGCTCAGAGTTATGCAGATAGCAAGTGTCTAAGACCATATATATAAACTCAAGTCTTCCCAATTCTAGGTCCAATTCTCTATCCATTGCACCACCTTGTTGCCTCATAATAAAAAATATAAATTAAAGAACAAAAATAGCTGACACTTAGGATCCTATAAACTGCACTCAGGTTAAGAACTGATTCATGAGATATGGACAGAGATAGTGAAACAAAAACAAAAAAAAGTACTTATCGCCCTTGATGAATTCAAGTCACCTGCCTCAGATAAATTATATCTTGAGGTACTAAAAGATGTGGCAGATCTGATTACTGATCCATTGTCAGTATTGGATCAAAAGAAAAAGAAAATGAAAGATTGGTGAAGGGCAAATATCTCAACTTTTTGTTTTGTTGTGTTTTATGGTTGAGGTGGGCAGTGGGCTTTTTTGTTTTTAAGGGAAAAGAGGATGACTCTGGAGGAGAGAGTGAGGTTGAAGACCCAGGCAACTCTGCCTCACTTAAATCCAATCCAAACCAACCAATTCCTCTGATGATGTCATTGGTCTCTTTGACAACAAAGGACTGTGAGCTGTAGTAACTGCCCTCAAAGCCAACCTTGCAGTTCAAGTAGAGCAATGCTGCTATCTTCTTTCTTCTTCCTTCTCCTCTCTCTCTCCCTCTTCCCCTCAGAATGAGTATCAATAGCCATCACCAGTCATCTTGACTTTCATCTTACGACTGGACTCCAAAGACTCTGGAGGAGAGAATGAGGCTGAGGACTTTGTGCAGCTCTGTCTCGTTTAAATCTAATTCACAGGAAAGCCAAGATATCACTCTTGTGATGTCATTGGTTCTCTTTGAGAATGGGTGACAAGCAGTAACAACAAGAGAAAAGAGTATGCCAACTATAGGCTTGAGAGCTTGACTAGAATATTTCCGAGGAAATTCTAAAATGGCTCATGAAAGTGATGTTTGGTGAATACCTAAAATGGCAAGTAGCTAAAACCATAATAATTTCATCAAGAATAGGTCATGTGAAATCAGCTTTATTTACCATTTTTGACAGTTCCCGATATAATTTTGCTTTATTTTAGCAAAGCTTTTGATCACGTATCTCATGCCATTCTTGTGGTGATGAAGCGAATGTTTACTAATCAGAAGGATTCAGAACTGGTTGAAGGGGTAAACTCCATGAAGTTACTAATTGTTCAGTGTCAATATGGCAGGAGGCCTCCAGTAGAATACTCACAGAGATATCTATGACCCTATGCTATTTAATATTTTTTATTAGTTATTTGGTTAAAGGCATGGATGGCATGTTCATCAAACTTGCAGATGACACAAAACTGGGGGGATAACTGGTACACTGGATGACAGAATCCAAAACAAATCTTGACAGGCTAAGAATTGGGCTGAATTCAATGAGATGAAATTCAATAGGGATAATTGCAGAAGTCGTACACCTAATTACAAAAGAATCAGCTTTATTAGTAGAAGACAGGTTAGGCATGGCTAGATAAGGAAAGTGGGAAAGATCTAGAAGTTCCAATGGACTGCAAGATCAATGACTCAGAAGTATGGCAACCCCAAAAGCTGAAGCCTTTCTTGCCAAGGTCAATCCCTCTACATGTAATTTTTATACTATCCCTGTCTTCATCTTGAGCAAATTGTCTCCCATCCCCCAACTCTCCTTCAGTCCCCAATCTTTCTCTATCTTTGTCTAATGGTTCCTTTCCTGATATCTACAAGCACACTCAGTTCTCCCCAATTCCTTAAAAATACCCTCACTTGACGCTACCATCCTTTCAAACTACTGTTCTGTCTTTCTTCTACTTTACAATGTCTTACAAAGTTACTTCTCATTGCTGCCTCTTCCCTCAATCACTTCTCAACCTTTCTTGCAATCTAACTTTTAGCCTTTATTATTCAACTGAAATGGCTCTTTCCAAAGTCACCAAGATCAAGATTGCCAAATCTGATAAATATTTTTTTTTAGTTCTTATCCTTCCAGACTTCTCCATAGCATATGACATCCTGTGTTTTATTTCTTCTCTGGGTTTTCATATCATTCTCTCTTGCTTCTCTTCCTACCTATTTGGCTTACTTCTCAATTTTCTCTGCTGGATCTTCATCCATATTTTGCCCCCTCAATGTGAGAGTATCCCAAAGTTATGTTCTGAGATCTCTTCTGTTCTATTAGCCTCTTCTCACTCTTTCTTGGTGACCTCATAAATTCAAACATGTTTAAATATCACTTCTATGGAGATGACTCCCATATTTGGATACCCAATTTTAGATTTAAATTGCCAGTTGCCTACTGGACATTTCCAGGGGATGTCCTGTAAAAATTTCAAATTCAGTCTCTCTAAAAGAGAATATGTCATCTCTCCTCCCCTCTTGAATTTCCCTATTTCAGTCAAGAGCATCACCACCACCACTACCCTTCCAAATCACTGAGGTTTGGGTCATCTTTAGTATCTCTTACACTATTTGGCACCACAGTATCTTTGGTCCCTTCTTTACCCAAAGTGCCACCATTCTAGGTGGAATAGAAGTGCTTAATAAGTGCTCTTGACAGAATTGATTAGTTCAGTTTTAAATCAGCAATGTGATCACCAAGTCAAAGGGCATGAATATTTTAATCACATTTTTTCGCATCATTCCAAATTGATTTCCAGAATACTTAGATCAGATAAGACACTTATGTGAAAGCATATTTTTGGAAGTGAGCAGTATGAGGAAAAGAATCTGTTTTTGTAGGGTGAAGAGTGTGTTAATACTATGAAA
>CM053771.1:331075443-331092165 GCA_028658325.1 Potorous gilbertii
CTATTCATCTCCAATCTTCAGGGCTTTATAGTGGCTATCATGTTCACACTCAAAATGCATTCCTTCCTTATCTCTGCCTCAAAGAATCCCTTTCATTAAGATCTAACTCAACCACTACATTCTCCATGAAGCCTCTACTAATTCCACCCATTGCTATCCTTTTCCCTCCCTTCCTTATACTAGTACTCTGTTCTGAATGTAAGCACATGCACACACATACATCTCCTTTGAATGTAAGCTCCTTGAGAATAGGTATTGTTCCATTTCTTTTTTGTATTTGTATACCTAGCATCTAACACCTTGCTTCAGACATAGTAGACATTTAATGCTTGTTGGTGGATGCACTCTACATCCCCAAATGGCATACCCTTACTTGCTACTGCCCACTCAGCATTCTACCCACTACATCCATGCCCCTGCATAAAATCTGTTCCCCAAGCCAGGAATCTGTTTCCTCACCTCCATTTCTTAGAATTCATTCAAGATTCATCTCAGACTTCCATTGAACTACGGGAAGCCTTTTTGCATCTAATTTGTTATGTACTTTGTACACTCCCAAAAGAATATAAACTCTTTGGAGAGGAGCACTTGGTCAAACACTAGTATAATGCCTCTCCCTTCCACCCCCCATCTGAGGTATCAGTTCAACACCAACTTTTAGCGGCTGTACTGTGACTTGCCCAAGACTTCAGCCAAAATGTCAAAAGACCTGAATCCCCTGTCTTCCTGATTGCAAGACCACTTCTCTAATCACTACATTGTTCCCTACTCATAATAGACACTTAATTTGTTAAATTAGATAAAAGAAATGAAACAGAATGGAATTTCTTGGACACGAATAAACTGGTCATTTGTATTTGCCTTTATAATAAGGTTTTATGGTTGTGTAACATTTTTTTCTCCATTTTACCAAGTAAACCTCATTTTAATCCCCATCTTGTCTCAGTTGAAGGGAAGAACAGTTTAGCAATTAACCAACCAAGTTCAAGGCCCTTTATTTCTTCCAGCACTTTTATCTCCTTTCCCTCTCTCCTTCTCATGACTTGCTATGCATTTTTTACCCTATCAGTCCCAAGATATACAGGAGATGGGACAACAGCTTAAGGTCATATGAATTTTGCCATACCTGAACCAAAGATATAGATATATATATATATAGATATATAGATATAGATATATATATATAGATATATAGATATAGATATAGATATATGTATGTATGTATGTATATAGACACACACACACACACAGATAAATAGAATGGAAATCCAGGGCATTTCCACAATCTTTTTCCTCTAGGGTTTTGTTTCTAACAAATAGATTTTCCATATTTTCTTTAACCAACTCGTAACTCACCTAAGTCAGTAGAGCCTTCTTGAAGGTAAGTATGTTATAGCCATGGTAACTGAGTAACAGTACTAATAAAAATCCAGAGCTTAGACACCAGAAACACTTCGGTAATATGTTCATCAGTTCCAAACTTCTCCAACAGGGCAGTCATAGTAATAAACTTAACAGCTCCTCCAGCTATAGTGGTAAATAGGGACTTTGGATGCTAATCTAAGACAGATGAGGTGATTATGTGATGATTAGCCCAGACACCAGACAAATAATTTATTACAGCTCTTACCCAAGTTCAGAAATTTTACCAAAGGAAGGGCATTAGCTACCAATACTGATGATTCTTTCTCACACTTTGTTAAAAGCAGATAATTCAATCTTCTGTACAGACAAAACTTAAAACAGAATAGAGTAGGTCTGATGTACTCTCAACCATGATATCAATAATCTTGTTTTAACAGGACAAAAATTGTAAGGAGTTGGAGAAAAAGGGATAAAGTTAACCCCACTATTTAGATACAGCAGGGAAACTACTGAAGGCAACATTCACAGCACTGAGTAAAAATGAATCTTCAGTATCTATCCAAAATACAAACTAGGTCACAGGGATGGGGAACAATGTTCTGTGAAGTTTGGATTCAGTCAAAGGGCCACACTTGAGGACCAAGAGAGCCACATGTGGCCTTGAGGCTGCAGGTTTCCCACCCTTGATAGATTATCAACTGCTTACTTCATTCCCCAGTTTTTCCCCAATAGAATTAAAAATCACCTCAGAACTAACAAATCCCAATTTATTTGAAAAGTAGCAATACCTTAATAACGAAGTGACAATGGTAGATGCAGAAGAAGGTAAGAAACTGAACTGAGGGGCTTATTCTATTAAACAATCATAACACATAATCTGAAGTTGAAGAAGAGAGCATTGGAAATCATCTACCTTAAAAATACTTCAACTACACTTTATTGAAAAGGAAAGGAAGCCAAGAAAGATGGAATGACCTGCCCAAGTCACACAGCTGGTTAGTGGCAGAAATGGAACTAAATATTAAATTTCTCAACTTCCAATGATCTGCTTTCTCCACTCTATCAAATATCTATTAAACAGCAGCAATGTGAACTAAAATTTCTTTCTCCCTTTTTATGCTCCTTTATTGCTAGTGATTGGAAAATGACCAATAATGAAACATCAAAGGAAAGAACCAAAAATCCTAGGAGGACGAGATAATCTCATTCTGCATAATCAAAGTGACAGGCTATCTCAGGCCTGGAAAAACAAGTAAGAATGATGTAGGATCCAGATTACAGTATCAAGACCCTCATTTCTTCAATTTAACCTTGGGTTTCTTAGTGTTATTACTACAGTACCTGACATGTGCCTCTTTTTTTTTTTTTAATATTACTAGAAGGAATATATATTTGGTATAGCATGTTGGAATTTACTTAAAAGTACTAACAGCTGAGACATATTGAAAGTCTCATCACTGGAGTCCTTAGAATTATAATCTCTGAAGTAGCCAGACAGATCCCCACTGACCAAAGCAGTATTACATATTCAATTCTTACCCAGAATTACACTTGCAAACAAATAGAACAGATTATAAAGTAAAGGTAAAATGTTGTATTGCATCTGTATTATAAAGTAAACAGGTCGCTTCTAACCTTGTTTGGTCGATTTTCAACGGCCTAAACCTGGGTTATAAAGGAACATGCAAGCCCCACAATGCAAAGAATAGAATGGTTTGATTAAATACAGACAAATGAAACAATTCCTACTTCTAGTTTATAAGAGTTCATAATTATTAATAAGTTTAGTAAATACCTTATATTGACATTCTATTAATTGAGTATCATAGGATTACTGCAAAGAAAGCATTTTATAAAGTATAAAGTGCCACATATGATCTTTTATCACTGTTATTATTCTAAGAGGATTCATAAATTTACTTTACAATACTGGGTAGGACAAACTGTAACGTCATCAGATGCATTAGTGAATATTAATAATCAGTCATGATTTGAAATATTTTCAGCACAATCTACAAACTCCAATTAATATGAAAATGAGATTTTTTTTTAAAAAAAAATGTACTTGACTGCTCAAAGAATAAACAGAAATGCAGTTTCATCATCTTTTAAAATATAAACACAGGAATTTCAGGTCACTGGAAAAGGCTTTTATTTCACCATAAAAATGCAAACTGGAATAAACACAACCTTTTATAACCCAAAGGTTACAACTACTTCAAAGTATTCCTGAGCTTCATCTTCAGAAGCAAAAGATTATAAAATTGAACAAGTTTGCAGCTTTGAATCTGTTTGAAACATTGCAAGTAAAAATAATTTAGCAAAACAGCATCTTAAAAAAACCACACACACACTAATTTGTACTAGAAACAAAAGCTGTTAACTAACTTTTTACTCTCAATTATTTTAATTTGTAAAGAGTCAATGTTTCAGAAGTAATGGAGCATTACTGGAGACCACTTTGTCTCATACTCCCACTTACTGGAATCTTTAAAAAGTATAGTGCATTTGCATTTTCAATTTTAAAAGAATACTACCTACATTTCACATATGGCTTACTATGCCATGATCGCTTTGTTCCCATGTCTTTCCATCACCATCTCCATGTTTTTGAATCAGTTAAATATAAAACAAAATCAAACTAGCAAATTCTTTTTTTTCTTTTTAAATGTCCTGTAAGTTTTTGTGGCTGTTCATAACACTTAACATTTGGCAGCTTATCTCAAGTTCAATTAAATTTGCCCTCTTTCTGCAGTAAATGTTGACTTCATTGAGTGCATAAAGAATTTTTAGTCAAGAATTTTGCATACATTTATGGAGTAGGCCTGGAATTCTTAAACTGTCAGTCTATACATTTCTCCTGATTAAATGAGGATTGGTGACATTAAAGCTATCAGATCAAAATATTTAAAAGGAAAAAGGAGAGCTAATGAAAAACAAATTACCAACACAGTTGAAAATGAAGCACAAATAATTATGCAATCTTAAAAAAAGAAAATAAATTTCCAATGTAATTTTGTTTCCTTTCACAAGGAGTTCACTTTACATTCACTAAGCAGAGACTCAGTTTTCTTAAGGTGGTCAAGAAGCCAAAAACTTCAGAACCTCTTGCTGGTCCTGATCTATCCTCTAAGTGGGCCTTAAAAAGGCGGAGTCCTTTACTACCTGCTCCAAGTACTCCTGTGTTTGCTCAGGGACCGGGATCTCCCTCGTCGACTTCGCTTCCTGCCCACACTTCTTCTATCCCGGCTTCTCTCCCTTCTACTGTGTCTGTCTCTGCTGTAGGACCTCCGGTACCGAGACCTATCAGGGCTTACACTTCTTCGGTGAGGACTATAGTCTTTGTCAGAGTGTCTTCTGTGAAGTCGTCTTTCTTTTCTTTGCCTTTCATCCTCTTTACTGGCATCCCTTCTATGCTTGCTCCTATCCCTTTTGTGTCTCTCCTCAGTACTTCTGTCTCTGCTGGACCGACTTTTCCCCTTACTTGGTTCCCTATTACATTTATCTTGTTCAGACGATGACTCTGTTTTGGACACGTTCTGGTCACAATTAGATGTACTCTTCTGTTGTTGATTATTAGCAGGAATACAAGAGAGCACACCGGAACATTTTTTTTCTGGGCAGCTTTCACTGGTAATGCAGTTAAGTTTCTTACTTTCTTTGCATTGAGCTTCTTCACTTAAGTTTCCATTCACATTTTTGGAACTGAAATTAATCTCCTGATTTGATAGCATTTCTCTTTGACAGATCTGAGTTGGCTGACCCATGAGGGAATGCAAGGAGGTAGAAGTAACACAGCTTGAAGACACAGACTGTATAATATCAATGACAGGCTGTAACAGGGCGGAATGAGATGCCACTGCTTCTTCCTTGTTCTGCTGTGTCTCATCTATTTTCTTGCTCAATAAAATATTTAATAGCCTCTCCCTTAATTCTTTCTCTTTCCTCTGGAGTCCCAGAGCTCGCTCTTTTTCCTCCTCCACCCGTCTGAGTTCAGCCTCCTGAAGTCGTCTTCTCTCCTCAAGTTGTTGAAGGCGGATTTTTTCTTCTTTCTGTTCATGCTCTAGTAATTTTACTGCCTGAAAAAGATGAAGGAAGAAACTAAATTAGAAGACAAAAATTATTCTAGAACCTAGTGTTCAGAAGATATCTGTATAAATGTATTTTTAAGAACAAAATTTATTCAATGGCATGTACTTGATTTTTAACAAATATTGGCCCAGAGCATGATGCTATAAACAGAAATGTTTATGAATCACCTGGCTTCTCCTGACTTAATATTAACACTACACTAACACTTAAAAGATTCCTTCTGTCCCTCGTGAAGTATTAGTGTTTTCAAACTATGGGAATACTATTTAATAATTACTTTTAGTAATCTCAAAAACTAATTACTTCTGTATCTAAATCTTCCCAAACTATGTACCACAAAAGTAGATCAAGCTTATTATGTAATAAATACTCACTAGTGTAAAAAAGTTTATATAAATAGTAAGTTAATAAATAAAGGTATTGGAAAACAAAGCTTTCTTCACTATCTCAACTTCCTGAATTTAAATAAATTTTCTTTTCCTGAAAGGCAGTGTTTAAATCAATATAAAATATATAATGTACTGAAATAAAGAATGTAAAAATTTCCTAAATATCAGAAAAAATTGAAATGGAGGGCAGGGAGAGAGTAAATTATCTTCATGTACAAAAATATTCAAGGAGATTCTATAATTTACTCAGTCCAGTGTTTCATGTTATCAATGACAGAGACACATAAGACGCAATCTAACTGGAAAGTCAAGGCATAATACAGTTTAAAAGATGTAAAATAGCTAGTCTATGCTCAGTAACACTGAGCGGTACCAAAAGCTAAAATCAAGTGGGCAGCTAGGTGGCTGGGCGAGCTGGGATAACTGGGCGAGACTCTGGAGTTCAATACCCGAGTTCATAAACTAGCCTTAGCCCTTACTGGCTTGCGTGACCCTGGGCTAGTGAATTAGCCTCCTTTTCCATCCGTTTCATTATCTGTAAAACAAGGATAATGACAGCTTCTATCTTCCCACATTGTTGTGAGGCTCCAACAAGATTCTATTTGGCAAGCACTGAGCAGAGTGCCTGGCACACAGCAGGCAATATTAAAATGCTATCATTTCATCCTCCTCAACATTATTAACTATAGGAATTCTGAAAAAGCAGAGAAGCCTAGATGGGAACTGATACAAACATGGGCTGCTGAGGTCTCACAGAAATCAGGCAGCACAAACCACTTGGAAAAACAACAGATATTCTCCCCACCTAAAGAATTTAACCAACTTTATGTACATGGGAACTTTAAAAGTTCAAATAAACACATCCTAGTTAAAGTTTTAGATTCATGATTTTCTGTCTTTCACACTGTAAAGACTGAGCTGTACAATGTTGTCAAGAGAAGCTCAAACATTTGGTTTGAATTGCCTTTTGCAGGGACCAGTGGGAAGGAGAGAGAGAGAGAGAGAGTGTGCATGTGCATCTGTGTCTGCTGAGGGGGAAGAGTGGGAAAGATGGAAGGGGAGAGAAAGAAAGGAAGAACAACTAAAAAACAACAAAACCTAACACATACAGACAATAGTACTCTAGAATGGAGACTACAAATCCATAAGCCAATACACTTTCTGTAAAAGGTCAGAAGAAATAACAATAGCAGTTCACATTTATTTAGCACTTTAAATATCTGTAAAGCATATATAATCTGATTTGATCATAGCAATAACCCTAGAGCAGACACTATCACCCTCTGACTCAGCCACTGCCTCAGACAGGCTAACTTACGCAGGGTACTAAGCTGTGTGCTAGTAAGTGGCAGAAGCATGATTCAAACTCAGAGCTTCTGGACTCCATGTTCAATGCTCTATTCATTGTAATTACTCTCTTCTAAATTTCTAATACTGAAAAACCACTAATTATTGTCAGCACCACAACCCACTTCCAAACCTATCTAGCAACAAGAGCTAAATTCTATTATACAGGTCTCCCACCTGTGTAATGTATCTTTGGGTACATGACTTTAGATTCCTTATGTGTAAAGCCTACCCTCACTGTGATTAAAACAAAAGCAAGCTTTATCAGACAAAATACAGTATCAATTAGATGAATATTGACTGTTAAAATCCACAGAAATAGAGATGCTCTTTTTTTAGTCATTTCCTCTTTACTAGTGAGAATGAATCTATTCCAATGGCTCCTTATTCACAACTGATTAGATTAGTTAATTTCCTTAAAACTCTGGTTGAAGAAGTAGGAAAGAAAATGGAAAAGAAAGTGCTGCTCTCCTGCCTTATCTCTGCATTACAGACAAACTGAAAAAGAACATCAAACCCAAAAGAGTGGCCCATCCCAGGAAGGCCAATACGCCATTACCTTTGCTCTACTCAGCAGTTCTGCAATTAATCTTATTGACTGAAGGTTTCTTTGAGCCAGCAATAATTTTCTCTCCTCTAATTTTATCTTCTCTTGTAGCTTTTTCTGCTCTTCTGCTTGTATCTTCTCTAGTTTTTTCTGATTTCGGCGGACTTCACGGTCTTTTTGTTTTTGTTCTCTTTTACGTAGCTTCTCTTCACGTTTTCTCTCTCTTTCCAACTCCTCTAATTCTTTCTGTTTTCTAAGTAAAATAAATCAAATGTTTTGTTAAAAAAAAAATAGAACAAAAGTATCCCTACAGTGCCAGATTGGTATTCCTGTCAAATCTATTTTCCCTTAGTTTTATATACAATAATACATTAAGTAACCATGAAATTTCAAAATCTGAAAACTGTCCAAATGTTCACAAAATGCACCCTGCAATAATATTACCCAGAGATAAGGTACATTTGCAGCATCAAGACTGAAACTCTATTCTTTTTCAAGGACAAAACTGCTCTATTATATACCCTCTTATTCAAAAATTGAGAACAATGACAAGTGTGACAAAGTGCAGCACACTCTCTTAATTGCCATCATCCATTTCAGCCATGGGACTTTTATCTTTATTATCTGATGTCTTAAATCCTTTGTCATTACAGGCCAGGCCCCAGTCTTGAGCGTGTGGTGAAATACAGCAGTTAAAATAATATCAGTATGCAAGAATCCAGACTCCATGATTCACCATTCTCCAAAGGCAAAATGACAACTAAGTTTCTACCTTAACTGGTTGTGTTTGGTTCCTGACTCAACACACTGCACTAAAATAATCTCCACCCCAACCAAAAAAACCCAACCAATAGTGACAAGAACAATGGTACAAGCTTTTCAGTCTAGCAATTAAGACTAGAAAGGTCAAATGCAAAACTCCCAAGTGGTTCAAATTAGATTAAAATATAATTAGGAAATATTTAACAAAATAAATTTAAAAAGCAAGAAATAGTTGATCATTTGTGTCTAAGTCAATATGGAGCACACAAGGATTTTTTTTCTATTTGAGTTTGATGCAATTGATTTAAGATTATTCTTTCTTCTACTGAATTCCAATCAATGAGCTTAAGTGTGATTACTAAAGAGTTCACAGATGCGCATACTCATACAATTTATCAATAAGAAGGTAAACAGGAAAGACTCTTGACTGGCACTACTGATTGTCCAAAAAAAAAAATCAGTCTCTGAATAAATATTAGAGAACCATGACTACATATGTATTACTCCATTAAATCACAAAAAAGGAGTAATTCTGGAATAAGTATCTAAAAATAACAATTGCTCCGGTACCAAGGAGGATTATTTGAATTATTTCCATAAGATGACATTTTTTAAATTATGAGATTTCATTAGAGATTGTTTGCTCACTTAAAGTCTTCTAAAACATTTAAATGTTACTTGGTAACCCTAATTACATTCCACAAACACCTATCAAGCACCTGCAATAACTTAAAGCACAATGCTAGGTACCAAAAGAGATGAGTTGGACATACCTTGATCTCAAGCACCTTTCAACTGCACTTTTTTAAAACGAACACTTACCAAATACTTTCCTAAGCACTATCTCATTTTATTCTTCACACCTCTGTAAGTCAGGTAAAGCATAAATTATCCCCATTTGAAAAATGAAATAACAAAATAAGAGAGATGAAATCCTCATCCAAGGGCACATACATAAATGGGAAAGAAAGGATTCAAAGCTAGTCTTTCGCCCACGAAGTCTGATGCTTTTTTTTCCATTACAGGATACAAGTAGGCAAACAACTATTTATAACACAAAATATGATAAATGTCCTAAGAGAGTACTTTGAGGGTTCCAAGGAAGTGAGGGTATCCAGTTTGGCAAAGCGCCCAGGCAGATTAGGGCTAAGAATAAGGAAAACTTAGCTATGTAGATGAAAGCAAATACAAAATACCACCCTGAAGCTTCTGAACTGCTATGCATTTTGTAAATGAGATTTCAGAAAAACCAGACTGATATAGCCACCATTCTCCCTGCTCCATGTTCTTATCAAGCATTAACCACCTAACATAATTGTTAATTGTCAGCATTTCCAAACTCTAGTCTAGAATTAACAAAACAAAGCAAAAGCTAATGACAACAGGATTTACCATAAAGTAAAATTTACAAGAGACACTGTTTTGGTAGGAAAAATAAATAAATGAAACAAATAGTGTGGAAGGCCCACTTCTACGGAGTATAAAACCTTTATATTAAAATAAAGTGAGCAGGTAGGTGGATAAAGTGCCAGGCCTAGAATCAGAAAGACTCATTCTCCTGTGGAAGATTTCTAATCCTAATAAATCTTCTAAAAATTCTAATCTAGCCTCAATCACTTACTAGTTATGTGACCTTGGGCAAGTCACTTTACCCTGTTGGTCTCAAAGTTTCCTCATCTGTAAAATGAGCTGGAGGAAATGGCAAACCCATTGTCAAGAAAACTCCAAATGGGGTCATGAAGAGTGAGACATGACTAAAAAACAACTCAACAAAAATCAATAGTGAAGATTACAGTAAATTCATTCATATGGGGGGAAAAAACTTGGAATACAATCCAATTCATAAAATTAACATTACAGGTGTGAATTTATCTATGCCTACTTATTTTGTTCTTCTTTCCTCCAAATGCTTTTTTCCTCTAATCATGTCAACACTATCAGCTTCTTATAAGAAAAAAGGTAGAGGAAAGAGATGAACCTCTCTGAAGCTATTATTTCCTTAGTCATACCACCACACTAAACTGTTGGGATGTTTTATGTTTTATTAGAATATTAAACATTCTCTTTTTCACTGTGATGTGTATGTATGAAAATAGTTTTCAGATCAATAAATTAAAAAGAAAGTAAAAATGAAAATAGATGCTTTGAATTAGTGATAGATTTTTCCAACAATTTAAGAATAGACATGCTTTCAGTATTAGTTTATAGAGATTCCTGGTCCTAACATAGTATAAACTCTTATCCTGGCAATTAAATTTTCAAACTACGTACTACAGGTATTATAGCCTAAAGTGGCATACTAGAATAATGAGGCATCAGGTAGCATAATGGACAGAATACTATGCAGGGAACCAGAAGTTCTGAGCTCAAATGTGATCCCAGACCCTTGTTAGCTGTGAGACCCTGAACAAGTCACTTAAACCTCTGCTTGCCTCAGTCTCAACTATAAAATGGGGATAAACACCTACTTTGCTGGGTTGTGGGGATCAACTGAGATAATATTAGTAAACTATTAGTATGGTCCTTGGCACATATTTGGAGCTATATAAATTGCTTATTTATTTCCCCTTTTCAGAAAAGTTGTTAAGGCCTCATTTCTAAAATACATAGAGAACCGAGTCAAATGTACAAGAATACAAGTCATTCTCCAATTGATAAATGGTCAAAGGATATAAACAGGCAGTTTTCAGAGGAAGAAATTAAAGCTATCTACAGTCATATGAAAAAATGCTCTAAATCACTATTGATTAGAGAGATACAAATACAAACCAAAACAACTCTGAGGTACCACAGCACACCTATCAGACTGGCTAACATGACAAAACAGGAAGATGATAAATGTTGGAGAAGATGTGGGAGAGTCGGAACACTAATTCATTATTGGTGGAACTGTGAGGTGATCCAACCATTCTGGAGAGCAATTTGGAACTATGAAAGGGCTACAAAAATGTGCATACCCTTTGACCCAGCAATATCACTTCTAGCACTGTATCCCAAAGAAATCATAAAAATGGGAAAGGGTCCCACATGTACCAAAATATTTATAGCAGCTCTCTTTGTGGTGGCCAAGAACTGGAAATCGAGGGGATGCTCATTGGGGAATGGCTGAACAAGTTGTGGTATATAAATGTAACGGAATGCTATTGTGCTGTAAGAAATGAGGCCTGGAAAGACTTACATGAACTGATGCTGAGTGAAAGGGGCAGAACCAGGAGATCACTGTTCACAGCAACAATCACAGTGTGCAAGGAATTTTTCTGGTAGATTTAGCCCTTCACAGCAATGCAAGAACCTAAACCATTCCCAAAGGACGCTTGAGGCAAAATGCCATCCACATCCAGAGAAAGAACTATGGAACTGGAATGCAGAATGAAGCAGAATATTTTCTCTTGTGTTATGTTTTGTTTGGATTTTTCTCATGGTTTCTCCCACTCATTTTAATTCTTCTATGCAACATGACTAATATGGAAATGCATATAACAAGAATGTATGTGTAGACTCTACATAAGATTGCAAGCCATCTCAGAGGGGGAAAGGAGTAGAGAAATCTAAAATTTATGGAAGTGATTGTAGAAAAGTGAAAACATTCATATTAAAAAAAGAAAAGCTGTTTTTTTTATTATTTATTAAGATACCAGTTTTGTTCTCAAATGTCCTTATCTTGTAGAAATGGAGAAATCAGACTTATACAAACATAAAGTTAAGATATTCTCAGACCGTCAAGGGTAAGGGATATTTTATACAAAGATACCTCACTTTACTGCACTTTGTAGATACTGATTTTATTTTTTTTAACTGAAGATTTCTGGCAATCCTGCTTCAACCAAGTCTTTTGGGTCCCTTTTTCCAAAAGCACATGCTCACATCATGTCTCTGTGTCAAACTTTGGTAATTCTCACATTTCAAACTATTATATTATCATTTTATCTCTTATGGTGATCTGTGACCAGTGATCTTTGATGTTACTAATGTAATTGTTTTGGGGGCAAACAACTCGTCTGAAGGAGATTACAGGAGTCCTTTTGTTGGCACCAGGGGCAGGACTCTGCTGCATTGCCCACATTTGAATCTTGGGTTGCAGTCCTGGGTCTCAGTCCCAGGGCAAGGAAGAGAACTAGCACACCACAGCTTGCAGCCTGAGACCACCTTAGGCCCATGGTCACAGTTCTGGGGTTGAAAAGAGAACTTGTGAGATCTTTAACGAAAGGAAGAGTTGATCAATGTGGCAAACATCATGACTGTCTCATTTTAAGAAATTGGCACAGCTATCCAAACCTTCAGCAACTACCAGTGCACAGTACAGCAGAGTGGTAAATACTACTACTCTCTAGATAATACCACTTTAGAAGAATCAAAAACTTACAGGTCCCCAGAATTATCTCTAAAAAACAGCTGCACAAAAAACCTGAAGCTTGGGACAGTGCCCCTCCACTCCAGAAGCAGAGTCCTTCTTCAGCATAGAGATAAAAGGAAAGAAACAGGCTGAGAAAATAAGCAAACAGCAGAACAAGATCCTGACTATAGAAATTTACTATGGTAACAGGGAAGATTAAAACACAAAATCAAAAGGCAATAAAGTCAAAACTTCTACACCCAAAGCCTCAAAGAAAAACATGAATTGAGCTCAGGCCAGGGAAGAGCTCAAAAATGATTTTAAAACTCAAACTAACGCCATAGAGAAAAAATTGGAAAGAGAAATGAGATTGATGCAAGAAAGTCATGAAGAGTCAACAGCTTGGTAAAGGAGGCAAAAAAAAAAAAATTACTGAAGAAAACAGCACCTTAAAAAACAGAATAGGCCAGATGGTAAAAGAGGCACAAAAATCCAAGGAAGAGAAGAATGCCTTGAAAAACATAATTGGCCAAATGGAAAAAAAATATACAAAAATTTATCAAAGAGGAAAACACCTTAAAAAGCAGAATTGTATTGGTTTTGTTAGTGCAAAAACTTTTTTTTGATTAGAGAAATGCAAATTAAAACAGCTCTGAGCTACCACCTCATACCTATCAGATTGACAAATAGGACACAAAAGGAAAATGATGGATGTTGTATTACAACCAAGAATCACCAGCAAAACAGTGTAATTCTTCAGGAGAAAAAATGGACATTCAATGAAAAAGGGACTTTCAAGCCTTCATGATAAAAAGACCCAGAGCTAAATATAATACCTGACTCTGAAATACTAGACTCAAGAGAAGCACAAAAAGGTAACAGGAAAAAAGAAATCATAAGGGATTCAATAAAGTTAAACTGTTTACATTCCTACATGGGAAAATGATACTTGTAACTTCTAAAAACTTTCACATTATTAGAGCAGTTAGGCATATACATAGAGAGCATAGATGTGAGTTGAATGATGGGATGATTATCTAAAAAAATCAAAATTAAGGGGTGAAAAAAAGAATGTACTGGGAGAAGGAGAGAGAGGGAGAATGGGGTAAGCCATCTGACATAAAGAGGCAAGAAAAAGATTCTACAGCAGAGGGAAAGATGGGGAAGGGAAGAGCACAGGAACCTTACTCTCAAAAGAACTGGCTCAAAGAGGGAATAACATACTCAGTTGGGCATAGAAATCTATCTTACCATACCAAAGTAGGAGGGGAAGGGATAAAAAGGAGTGGGGAGTGAGGGGCCTGACTGAAGGAAGCATGGATAGGGGAGGTAAAAGTCAAAAGCAAAATAGACAGAGTGAAAGGAGAAAGAGTAGGAAAAATGGGGAAAATGGAACAGAGGGAAATATACAGTATCATTATAGTGAAAAAAATTTTTATAGCAAGTTCTCTAACGAAGACTTCAATTCTCAAGTATATAGAGAATTGAATGAAATTTCTAAGAACACAAATCACTCCTCAAATGATAAACGGTCAAAGGATATGAACAGGCAGTTTTCAGACAAAGTAATCAAGGCTATTTATAGTCATATAAAAAATGCTCCAAATCACTATTAAGAAAAATGCAAATTAAAACTACTCTGAACTACACCTACCAGATTGTCTAATATGACAGAAATGGAGAATGACAAATGTTGGAGTAGATGTGGGAAAATTGAGACACTAATGCAACTGGTGAAACTGTACACTAATTTCAATCATTCTTCAGAGCAATTTGGAACTATGTCCAAAAGGCTATAAAACTATGTATACCCTTTGACCTGGTAATACCACTACAAGATGTAGCCCAAAGTGATAAAAACAAAAAGGAAAAGGACCAATGCATACAAAAATATTTAAAGCAGCTCTTTTAGTAGTGGCAAAAAATTGGAAATTGAGGGGATATCCATCAACCAGGAAATGACTAAACACGTTGTTGTATATGATTGTGATGGAATACTACTGGGCTATAAGAAATGATAGACAAGACACTCTCACAGAAAAACCTGGGAAAATTTGCATGAACTGATGCAAAGTGAAATGAGCAAAATCAAGATAACATTGTATTCAATAACAGCAATACTGTATGACAAACAATTGTGAATGACTCAACTATTCTCCGTAATACAATGATCGGAGACAATTCTGAAGCACTTATGACGGAAAAATGCTGTCCGTCTGCAGAGAAAGAACTAAGGGAGTCTGAATGCAGATCAAAGCATATTTTTTCTTTATTTTCTTTACTGTTCTTGGGGTTTTTTGTCTGCATTCTCTTTCATTGCATGACTGTACATATATATAACCTATGTCAAACTGCTTACTTTCTCAATGCGTAGGAGAACAGAGGAATGAGGGAATTTGGAAGATGAAATCTGAAGGAAAAAAAGAATGTTAAAATTGTTTTTACATTAAATTGGGAAAAAATAAAATATTAAAATAAAAAATTTATTCTTAAGGAAACACCTCCCATAGTCCAAAATAACTTATTTTCAAGATTTCTATGTTACTGTTCCCTTATCAATAATTAACAATGATTATTTTGTACTTAAAAAACCAATTAAGTTTAGTTTTTTTTGTTTTGTTTTAAAACTGCATAGTAAACTCTCTATTAGCATGGTGAGAAAATGAAATATCACACGCCCTCAATTTGCAAGCTTTGGCCAACACCACTTAAAGTTGATAAATCAAATGACTTGGAATTCAGGACCCATTTTCTCTAATAGAAAGGATTTCACAAAAGAGGATTAGAGTATTAGGCCAGTCCACAAAAATCTACTTAACTCATAATAAAATTAAATATTGTACAATTATAATAAAAAAAATAATAGAAATGGTACTCCTCTAATAGTAGTTAATATACAAAACTCAAAATATTCTCAAATATCTGCTGTTTCATTCATGTCAGTATACTCTAACAATGCAGATCACAGTCCATCCATGAGATCTGTCCTCAAGTTCAGCATAGGAGTGCACCAAAAGTACAAGACTTTCTACGTTTTTTCTTGATATCATAAAAAAGACTAAAACAGCAAACAGGACTGTTCCATTATCTGTCTCTCAACACATGATCAGCTTCTATTCTTTTTTCATTCATATAGCTTTTTTAGTGATCTTTTTTATTCTACTTTACTTTATAATTTCTTGCTTGCAATGCACTATATAATATGTTCCTGTCAAGTACATGCCTTTCCATTACCCTTGAGATCTCCAACTTGAAATCTTTGGAGACTATAACATCTCAAGACATAACAGAAAAATGCTGGGCTTTAAAAATCTGCCTTTGTTTCCAGGAAAAAATATTAAGTCATTAAAAGAATGCTGCAGTTTCCCAAAGCAATCAAGCCTGCTGTGCTCTCCTCTTTAATTCTGGGGACCGTTCTCGTCTACTTGTAGTATCTGTATAAGATACATATACTGATGGGTAAGTTATATATGTTGTACATTCAACTGTACAGCATATATTCTGAAGAGCAGACATTCCTCATCCATCTAGAATTTCCTGTGCAGACAGGCAAATTTTTGAATGATTATGGCTCTCATTCAAGGGCTTTTACAATGTTCCAAGACTTGATTGATGCAGTCAGCACAATTTTCATCTACAAACAGTAACATTGGAAGGGCCCCATCTGTAAGAAATCCCTCCTCCACTTGGGTCTCTGCACTACATCACCTCCATGCGAGTGGCTAAAATCTTTAGCAAATAAAGTCTCCTTATTTTATTTTTAATTTGATATTAACAATTAAAAGACTTTAACAAAATTATTGCTGTCATACCTTTCAAGGAATCTCTTAGAGTTTTGGAGAAGAGCCCTTTTTTTCTAGCAAATTTTAAAAAAAATTACAGTCACC
>CM053771.1:331092665-331131775 GCA_028658325.1 Potorous gilbertii
GGAGGAATTGAATATTTATATTAATCTTGATATTATAACTATAAATAAAACCTGAGGCAAAAAAGTCTGGTAAATGGAAGGATGACTCACAGATTCTCCTGGAAAAAGTAATGAAATATTTGGCAAGAGGTGGATTTATTGTATGTCTAAACAAGAAGCATCATTTTATGGGATGCTTGGTTACCTCACCTTGTCATACTCATGATAAGTATTAGCAAAGATAACTAAGAAAAAAAGTACAACTTATGCATCAACGTATGTGTGTAAAGTAGATAAAAAGGTACAGAAAATCTAAGAAAATCTCAGACAATCCATATTAAATCCACATATACTTTGATATATAGTTACTTCAAGACAAGCAAAGGTCAGAGTAGTCAATGATGGGAAAAAAGTTTTAAAACAAAGCTCAGGAGTAAGGGGTAAGAGAGGCCAAAGATTATAAATGGATCTCATACCTCTTTGTCACACTACACACCATAAATGTTTCCTTCAAGAAAAGAATGAGAAGGGACTGGCAAGGAATAACGTAACAAGAAAATGAAAAGGATTATATTTTAAACAATTAACTTTTGTACAGTGTCAAGACTTTTTTAAACAAAGATCAAAACTAGAAAAATAAAAATGAGAAAAAGATGGACTAAAATTTAAAAATTCGAATCTGACCTATTTAAACACTGCACTAAAACTCAAAAATGGCACATCAGTTGATCTGGCAATGATGCCAACTATAGTTATTATTTTCATAAGAAGGTCACAACAGAGGGGGAAGAAAACTTGTTCTAGAGTCAGAGGACAATGGTTCCAAATTTGGATCTACTATTTACTAGCTGTTTCCCAAGTATATTTTAATCTAATTTTATATGAGTGCCCAGCCTCAATGTGGCTGTGTGTCTGAAACCTCTGCCATCATAAGACATCACAGAACCAATACAAGAGGGATTCCCTACATAGAGAAGTCCTTCTGCGTGAATGGCATTGTATTGATTATATCAAGTTCCAGAACTCTGAAAAGTCTCCTAAATAAGACAATAAAAACGCAAAAAAAAAAAAAAAAAAAGTTTGGCGTAATCACACAGTAAAAGTCGAGTGGATTAATAATACCTATTATCCTGACTAGGATATGCAATGAGATGGACAATCCATAGAAATGATCCAAAAGTACATATATTGTAGATCCATGTAGATAATGAACTTGTCCAAGGATTGACTAAGAGAAGGAAAGTTGGCTGAAATTCTTCAATGAAGCCCAAGTTTGTTTTTTAACAGCATTTTTTTTGTGATGTTATATGGTTACAAAGCACAGAATATAGCAATGTCCAAAGAATAAGAATTAAAATTGTGAAAAAATCCCAAACAGAAATAGAGACCTATGTGATAGGACTGAATATTCTACAATGCTACAAATAATTATTTAATTGAAGTCACAGAAAGGACTGGAAAAGGAGATGAGACAGTTATACAGCAAAAGTGAAAGGTAACTGACAGTCTTTGTGCTTCATTGCTATCTGTGAAATTTAAAGAGATATGAAGGAAAACCCCCTTCAGATTGGGTGGACCCCCTGAGAAGTCACAGATAAGATAAATACAGCATGAGAAGGTATGGATAGATTGTCATCTGTGCTTCTGAATGCCCATAACGATGAGCTTGTTGATAATGAAGTAAAACATGATCACACGTTATTTCAGAACTCAAAAGAAACTCAGTGAAAAGCATTTTATTTTGATTCAACAAAAGAAAATACTTTTTAACTGGCAATTAACAGAAGTGTTCAAAAATGGACTGAGCTGCCACAAGAGGCCAGCATATGCAGAACTGAAGCTAAGGCCAGGTGACTGTTAGAAAGACTACAGAAGGGAGTTCTACCACACAATGTGAGAAATTTGTTTAAATAAGTTCTAAATTACCTTCAAAACTACAATTTTATAATCATTAACTAACTTTTGTACTGACATCTTCAAGATGTTTGTCTTTTTTAAGCTAAGATGGCTATAATCAAGTAAATATAATTTCTAATACAGACTTAGCAATGATGTAAGGTAACTGTAATATGAAATGCAAAACCCTTATTTACACTAAATTACAAGGTAGAAAACTAATTTTGTCACAAGATGGAAGGTGTATAATACCGAAGCCTGTTAGTATTCAGTTGCCTCAAGATATCAAGGACTAAAAAAGGTTTAAGATTTGAGTTTTGCCTTGAAGGAAACTAGGGATAGAAGGGAAGAGATACAAGGGAAGAGAGAATATTCCAGGCTTGAAGGAGAGCTAGTAAAAGGTCAGTGATTCAGGAGACTGGTGTGTCAGGTGCAAACAATAGCAAACAGGCCCCAGCAGGTAAACTGAGGAGGAAATGCCTAGAAGGACAGGAACAGCCAGGTATGAAAAGCTATAAATACCAGGACTTTAAAACTGATTCTGGAGAAAACAGAAAACCACTGGAGTTTTTTAAGTAGGAGTGAGACATGTTCACCTACACTTTCAGAAAAGCATTCTAGCAGCTAAATGAAGGGCAGATTAAAAGTAAAGAATGACTCTTTCACCTAATCATAGTAAACCAATTACAATCAAGCAATTAGCTATTCATGAAGCACCTATTATGTGCCAGGTACTATGTTAGGTTCTAGGGATACAAATACAAAGAAAAAAGCCAATCTCTACTGTCAAGGAGCTTACATGCCGACAGGGGAATGCAAGTATGTATTTAAAAGTATACTATAAAATAAATATGAAGAGAATAAATGTGAAGTAGTTAAAATATAAGGCACTTTGGCAGGGAGGGCTCCAGCAGCAGTTGATTAGGAGATATCAGGATAAGTTTTATACAGAAGGCGGTAAGATTTACATCATTAAGAAACAGACCTATGAGAAAGGTAAGGAGAGAGTGCATTTGAAGCATAGAGGATGATCAATGCAAATGCAAGAGAAAGGACACAGAATGCTGTGCTGTATGTAGAGAAAACCAGTTTGGCTGGATCACAAAGCAAGGGACAAGGACAAGTACACGAGCCTGAAAGACAGGCTGGGGCCAAGGGTAAAAGGCTTTAAAAGCTAAACTTAAGAGGTTTATATTTTATCCTAATGACAACAGGGAGTTTTGTTATTAGTTTAATGAGTAGGACATTGACATGGCCTGATCCACGTTCAAAGAAAATCACTTTGACGGCAGAAAGGATGATAAACTGAAACGGGAAGAAATTTGAGGGAGAACAATTAGAAGGCTGCTGCCATCATTAAGGTGAAAAGAGATGAAGGCTTTGAATAGTCTCAATTTTCTCAGGTCATTAGTTGAGAGAGATGGGCAAAGGGGAGGTGTGGGAAGATTAAGGAGAGAAAATAAGATTTAGAGTAATTTTAGTGAGGAGATGGAGAACCAATTGGAGATAATCAATAGTGGGAAAGCATTAGCATTAAGGGTAGAAACAGTAAAGTCTTCTTGTAAAAGATGACATTTTAACTGGGATTTGAAGGAAGAGAAGCCAGGAGGCATTTTGTATTTGATATCTGATCCTGGAAGTGATCCTATTATTCTCAGAAAGGCTCAATTCAATCCAATAACCAACTTTAAAGTACGTACATGCAAAGCATTGTGCCAGACTCTGGAGTTACAAAGACAATGACACGGCACAGTGGAAAGAGTACTGAATTTGGAGTCAAAGGACCTGGGCTTCAATCCCAACTCTGCCACAACTACCTGTGTGACCTCAGATAAATCATTTTAACTTTTCGGGTCTCAGTTCTCTTAACCATAAAATGAGCCTTCTATCTCTAAAGTTATGACGTGACAAAAGAAAAATTTAACTACTCTCTACTCAATCTAGTCATACAAGGCTATGATCTTCAAAAACATAACCATACTGCCCCAATTCATCAAAACAGCAAATGATATGCAGTAATAAAACATATAAATTTCTAAAACCCAATCCATAGAAGTGCACACAAGTCAACATGATTCATGAGACTTTATTTGCATAGCCTTAAACACATTAAATTCTAGCAAATTTCTCTTAACTGCTTTCAAGGAGAAAGATTAAGATGTTTGAAATAATAAAACTTTCAACAAATTGATGAAAGAACTGTCAAACACAAATGTTCAGTAGTATTGCCATTTTCTTCTGGAGACTAAAATCACATGCGTCTTCTAAACTGATAACCTCTTTCTAACTTCCTTTGTGTTTTTTAGAATTTTAAGAACAAAAACTTTTTATATTTGTAGTTTTCAACAAGCAACACAACTCCAGAAACTTACAAACAAGCCAGAAAACTTCAAACAACTTCAATCCTAATCTACTTATAAAAGCAGTACAAGGATTTCAAATCATAAAGAGTTTAAACTTCTACCCTAAGACAGCAGCACCTTTATATACAAACTGAAATAGAGGACTGAGGGAATTAACCTTATGAGTCATTAAGATTAAAATGGGGAAACCAATAACTGAGAAAAAATGTCTTTGAGCAAATTTCTGATACCAGTCTCCTGATGTATCCCCAGTGCTTATATGGGCCTTACACAGAGCAGGTGTTCAATACTTGTTGACTTCTCCTAAGACAAAGAGGGAACAGATTCAAGTTTATAGAAAAAATAGCCATCCCTCAGTGGACTGTAAAAAAATCAGTTTTCAGAAAATGAAATAAAAGCTATCAACATCTATATAAAACAATGCTCCAAATCACTAATAATAAGAGAATTGAAAATTAAAGTAACTGAGATTCTACCTCACAGCCATCAGATTGGCAGTTGACAAAACATGAAAATGAAAAATGTTGAAGAAACAACAGGAAAACAGGCAAATTAATGTACTACTTGAAGAACTGTGAATTGATCCAGACATTCTGCAAAGTAATCTGGAATTATAACTAAACTGTGATTAGCTACTACTTTGATGGAGCAAACCACTACTAGGCCTATATTCCAAAGAGAGTAAAGAAAAGAAAAAAGAATCCATATGTACAAACATGTTTATAACAATTCTTTTTGTAGCGGCAAAGAACTAGAAACTAATGAGGTGCCCATCCTCTTAAATTATGTGTCATATGAATGTAACTGAATACTAGTGTGTTATATAAAAAATGATGAAGGGACCATTTCAAAGAAACCTGGGAAAACATGTATGAACTGATACAGAAAGAAGTAAGCCGAACAGGGGAATAATTTATACAATATCATCATCATAAAGACGAACAACTCAGAAAGACTTTCTAAATAATGCCAAAATATAAAACAAACAAAATTCACTTCTTGACAAAAGTGATAGACGCAGAGTGCTTACTGAGACATTTTTTTTCAATGCGGCCAAAGTCAGAATTTGCTTTGTTTCACTGTGCGTTTAACTGTTACAAGTTAGTTCCACTCCACCAAAGTAGCAGAGGAAGTGGGAGAAAGAAAATATTTATTAATTAAAAAAATAAAATGTAACTTTTAAAAGATTAAAGTGTTTTATTTTTGTCAGTCTTCAATTTTGCTTCATTTCCATAATTGTTTCAATTCCCCATTACAATCTGCAGATAAAGAATCAACCTAAAAATGAAAGTATAAAATGGCCAGGATACTATATCTTTTTCACTGCACAAAAATCAATGATAAAAAGACAGCAATCCTACAAAAATTTCACAAGGCCAAAATTTAGTATTAGTCATCTAATCTGAATCCAGTGGAAAAAGATGGCATTTACATCTATTTTCTGTGCTTTTTCAAATTTCTAAGGGGAAGAAGTATTAAGACATATAGGCAGTCAATTTTTAATTTGCAAAAAAGGTTTGATTCAATTCATTTCAACAAAACAACAGGGATACAATGAAAACTTACAGTATCCCCAATCAAGGAGCTTATATTCTACAGGGAAGGATACAAGTACACACATATATACAAAGTAATTTCAAGTGGGAGTCACATGGGTTGGTGGGCTTATAAACCAGATATTATGTTTGGTTTTTTAAAAATATTTTCCCATTGAAACAATGTTCTAGATAGGAAGCTAACTTCCAAAGCCAATTCACAAAAGCCTAATTAACCCGTAACCAAAATGAACTTAACTGTGTTTTATTATGGGAGAAAGGCATTCCTAGCTCCACTAGGTACACTTGAAGAAAATATGTTCCTCTTACCCTATTTAACAGGGTTGGGGGTTTTGGTGTTTTTTTTTTAAGGAAAGCACTTTGTAAGCAATGCAGAAACAACATGGCCACGAAGTCTCCACCTGGTATAAGGCACCAAAGATGCAGGCTTGGAAGTTGAAATGGTAGTGGGGTTGGGACTGGGAGTCAGTTCTGGGGAGTGCAGGGAAAAACATATGGGGAAGAAAATTCTAAGGAGTCGAAGGAGTGAAAAAAGAAGAATTCCTGTGGCCATTTACAGAAATCAAGGAGAGGTTCTAGATTAACGGCAAATTCAAAGTACAAGGAGCAAATATGATAGAAACGTACACTTACCTTTCCTCTTCTTTTTGCCTTTCTTCAGCTTCTTTTTCTTTGCGTTTCTGTTCTTCTCTTTGCTGTTCAAGTTCTTGAAGTTTCTGCCTTTCAAGTTGCCGTTTTTTAATTGAGGCATCACTAAGATGTTTAGTTGAGTCAAAAGAAACCTTTCCAAAAAAAGAGAAAAAAATAAAAGTAGAAAAGCTAAGTGCCTGATTTCTAATGATCAAAACCTAACTGTACTTACATACAATTCAGTAGCATATCTACAGAATGAAATAATAGAACTATACATGACTGAAGGCCCATTTATTTCAAACAGTCAATTCAATGAATGAAAATCTAAGAGAGAATTTGGACTTATTTAGGATTTTACTAGAACAGCTAGGTGACAGAGCGGACAGAGCACAAGGCCAGCAGTCAGGAAGTCAAAAATGGTTTCAGACACTTACGAGCTGTGTTACCCTGGACAAGTCATTCAACAGTTTGCCTCAGTTTCCTCATCTGTAAAATGAGTTAGATAAGGAAACAGCAAACCACCCCAGTATCTTTGCGAAGAAAACTCCAAAATAGGGTCAGGAAGTGTCATACACCACTCAAGAATATTATCAACAACTGAGGATTTTACCTGCCTCAAGTTAGTTTTCCCAGTTTCAAACAAAATATTTTTAAAAGATCTTTTTTTTTTCTGCCATGGTGTAGCAGAAACTGTGCTGTTTTTGCAATCAGGACATGCCTTCAAATCTAGAATTCACTGACCACTGGGCAATAAAATAAAACATCAGTGGCAGTGAAATGTGAAGTTTTTAAAACTTTGCTTTTTTAGTTTAGATGGCATTCTTGAGAACAAACAGCTACAGAATACAAAAGAAAAATATGGCCTAATGTCATTATTCTTCCACTCCAATAAATGTAATTTCTATAACTGTTTGAAATCTAGGGAAATACTCTTAGAGAAACATTCCAATTTTTAGGTGATGTATACCTGTTCTATAATTTCTCCACAAATTTTTTTCCTAAGTTTGAAATCAAGCTATATAGTTTGGCAATCTTGTATTTAAATATTTTCTAAGTATTAAAAATTATGGGAAACTATATGCAAAAATACTGCAATTTCTCACCTTTATATTGCAGGCTACTGCTTTGCCATCTTCACCTTTATACATTAGTTTCATACCACGCAAGGCATTCATAGCTTTGATAAAGCCAACATACTCTTTATACTGAACATAAGCTTCAAAGTTCAAATGTCCACCAAAACTAAAAGTATGAAAATTTCTGCCAGTCATTTCTTCTCTATAAGGGTCCAACATTGGGATGTCTACATTTCGTATTTCTCCAAATGTTTCAAATACCTTAATGAGAACTTCTTCATTTGGTTTTTCTGAACCAGATTCTTTCAATGCAAACCATTTACAAGGCAGTCCTTCCAAATGAATTGTGTCTGGTCTCTCTCCTGGCAGAGTCTCATTCATATCTTTTGCATCACGGAAAAAGGAGTCCCAGTCATGCCTAGTTGGGAAATCTATTTTAAATTCAGCAGCCCGGACTTTTAAAATATCTGAGAAACCACTAAGCTTTATTGTTTTGCCATCAAGACATGCAAGAAAAGACTTAACCAAACTTTTATTTTCAACTTCTCCTTCAAAACGGATGAAATCCATAGTGCTTTTAGAAATTCGAAGAGTCGAAAATTGATGACTCTGTACCATTCCTTTCAATCTTTCCATCACTTCCCAATTAGAAATGGATTTTCCGGGTTGCTTCAATTGTGGAAGTGCCACACTAATTGTCATTTTCGTAATTGGCTTGAGGTATAATCCATATAAACTACAAAGTTCAACTGCTTCAGATGTATCATGAACTATTGTAGCAGCCGCCATAGCCAAATGCTAGACCTAAAAAAAAAAAATTAACGAGATAGCATACTGAAAAAAAAATTACAATACCAACAGGCATTCCAAACTTGGGCAACAGAATGTTAGGACTGTTTTGTTTGGTCTTAATGCCTATCAATAGAGAATGACTGCACAGCCGATTTTACTCTCTCTCTCTACATATATATACATATACATATATATGTATATATATGTATATGTATATATACACATATATATCAGAAATTAGTCATATTAAAAAATCAATAAATTGTAATGACCTAAGAATGGGTTATGACAAATCTCAAAATTAACATTTCCAAGTTACTAACAAGACAGTCAAAAATCATAAGAATCACAGGATTTAGAGTAGGAAGAGACTTCCAAGATCAAATAAAGCAATTCACTATCATTTTTCGGATAACTGAGGCTAGAGTTTTCGATTTACCTCAAGTTCACAAAGCTCCAACTGGAAAGCCAGGGACTGACTCCAGATACGAGTCAGATACGAGGTTTTCCCCACTACATCAGGAAGCCTCTATCATTTTGAGGAAAGCCTCTACAATATGAACAGAACTAGAGCATTAGGGGGAGGGAGGGAAGGTTCGACTGATTTAAGAGGAATCAAATTCCTGAAAAGACATTGGACCTTACAATTTCTACTGACCGCCTCTTCCACACCCTCTATAAACAAAAGATTCCCGTACCATTCGGACAAGCTCATTAAAAACCTTCCAAGCAACATCCTACATAAATCAAAACTTGTTTCTAAGTTTGGCACGATGAGAACAAAACAATACAGGTGATTAAGGAAAAGATATAACCACACCTAAACGGGAGGAGGTACAATTCCCGAGCTCGAGAGTTTCTCAACCAAAAGGCTGCTGAACTTTGCAAGAAATGAACTCTTTCCAGATGGGTTGCAAGAAAGCAGAGTCGGGGAAGGGGGGAGGGAGAAAGGGAGATGAAAGAGGTACAAACATCCCTTCCAGGCAAGCAGAGGCGTCTGACAACCTCTAACGATACTGTAAGGAGGTGGAAGAGAAGCGATGTCCCCAGCATAGGATTTACTGCTGGAAGAGGCTTTAGAGACCCCTCAAGCACAAAAAAAGGAACGGCTAAGTATGATTTAGTCAAGGTCACCGTGGGCTAGGATTCGAACCCAGGGGTCCAGATTCCCGAACCCGCGCTCTTTCCGAGACTTAAGTCTGGGATCCATGTGCACAGAAGCAAGGATGATGACAGCAGAATAAACCAAGGAGGCAGATCTGGGAAAGGCGAGGCAGCAGACAGCGCCTGGGGATGGGGGGAGGAAGACACCTGCGCCTCGAGAACGGTCCCCCCCACTTATTTTTTTAAGAAAGTAGATAAAGCCCATGCACAACCCGAAGTGAACCTAGGGACCCACTCCAGGAACAGCCGCCGTACAGATGCAGTTCGCTTTCCATCCACCCCGCCCCCCCCCAAAAAAAGAACCCAAGCCCACGACCCCACCCACTCGCTCGGCCGCCGGCTCCTCCGGGGCCTCCCCGCGCGCTCCCGCGGGGTTGGGGAGGGGGCACGGGACTCGGGCGATCCCGGGCTCCGGCGGGGCCGCGCGCTCGGGGCGGAGGCGGGGGGCTGAGGGGGGAGGCAGTTACCGGGAGCGCGGGGGGAGGGGAGGAGAAGGAACGGGGGGATGGGGAGGAGTGGGAGGGCGACCTCGGGACAGCAGCTATTCACCTGCTCTACGAGTCTCCGGCTCCAGCTCTTCGGCAGCAGGAGGCTCGCTCCCCTGCATCCAACCCTGCCCCTGCCCCCCCCAACCCGCCCCCAGAAACCGGGAGCGGCCCCACCCCCCGCCCCCCAACAACACTTCCCTTTCCCCTTCCCTTAGCCACCGTTCTTCGGTGGCTCCCTGGTCACATGACCCTTTCGACACAAGCAGCGCCTCCCCCTGTGACGCATTTCCGCTTCCTCAGAATCCGTCGCACCGCCTCGCTCTGGGCCTCGCGCGGCTCCGCTCCTTCCTCCCCGCCCCCGCCGAGGTCCTGGGCTTGCTCCTTGCCCCTCCCCCATCCTCCTCGGCCCCCTGGGTTCGGCTCCTTGGTTGGGTCCCGGCCTTTAAAGGGGCCGTGCGCGCGGGTAGCCCGCCCCTAAGGGAAAAACCTCGGGGGGCCCAGGGGAGTCCGCGAGGGAGGCCGTCCTGATCTCCCCGGCTCCGTGAGCGAGGCCCAGAGCGATGAGGACTTGAAATTCAGCAGACTTCCCCGGTCCCCGACAGCCCTGGCGATAGATCGGAGGCGGGGGGTGGGGGGGGAGGAGAGAAGGCCCAGGTGAGGGTCCCG
Source organism: Potorous gilbertii (assembly GCA_028658325.1). Lineage (NCBI taxonomy): Eukaryota > Metazoa > Chordata > Mammalia > Diprotodontia > Potoroidae > Potorous > Potorous gilbertii. The sequence continues at coordinate 331,103,279 of CM053771.1, forward strand.
CCGCCAGCTTCCATCCTCCGCGGCTGTGCGACCCCAGGAAAGGCTCCGAGCCTCTCTGGGCATCGGCTTGGGTCCGAGGTCCCCTTGGATTTATAGTTTGATCAAGCAAGCGTGCGACTTTTTTTTTCCTTTCCTTCCTCCCTTCTCCTTCCTTTCTCCCTCCTATGTGCCTTTCTTTTCCTTTTCTTCCCATCCTTCCTTGTTTTTCCTTGCTTCCTTTTTTCTGATTTCTTTTCCTATCCTTTCTTCCTCCCTTTTTTCTTTTCTTTTTCTTCCCATCCTTCCTTATTTTTCCTTGCTTTCTTTTTTCTGATTTCTTTTCCTATCCTTTCTTCCTCCCTTTTTTCTTTTCTATTTCTTCCCATCCTTCCTGTCTTTCCTTCCTTGTTTTCTTTGTTTCCGTCCTTTCATCTTAACTTGTGTGTGCTTACTCCCTTGCACGTAGTAGGTACTCCAGAAAGGCAGATTGCATTGCATTGCATTGTCCAATTTATACTTTGTATCCTTACATAAAACTCTTGTCTCCGGTTCCCTTCCCCCACCCTGCAAAACAACTCCCATCCTGGTGCAGTTCAGGAGAAACAGAGAAAAAGCTCTAAATTTGGACGTTGGAATCCCTGGGTTTGAATTAGGGCTCTGTCGTTTATTAGCCTGTGACCTTGGATAAATCACTTACCCCCTCTCCAGGCCTTGGTAAGATAAAAGGGTTAGAGTAGTTGTTCCCTTAAAGCCCTTTTCAATTCCAAATTCTCTTACGTAATTACTGCTTCTCCTAAATGAAGTCAGACTACCATGGTACAAAAAGTACAGCTCGCCATGACGCTGCATTTTGCCAAAGTGCAACCACTGCAGCAAAAGCAGCAGAACAAACAACTCAAAAGATAGGGAGGTGTGAAAGTCTTTGGTTTTTAAAACCTGTTCTTTTTCTGATCCAGAAAGATGTTGGATTCCCTCTGAAAAGTATTATTAGGTGTTTGCTGTGCACGTTAATATTCTCTTCTTTGGGAGATTCAAGATTTAGGTATGTTTTCCCACTTTTTTCTCTAGACCATTTGCAAGACAAAAATAAAGAAGGGGGAGAAAAATTACTCCTTTGGGATTGGCAAAAGTCAGGCTAGAAAACAGTCCAAGTAATAATTACGATGAAGGAAATGTTTGAATTCTGTTTTAAAACTTTTGACCAAAATGTGCTTCCCCAGAGCACCTTGACAATGGGGGAAAGCCTTTTATTTCCTATTTATCCCTGCTCTCTTGTCCTCTGTTCCCTTTACACCTAAAGACCCCCTTAGTCACTTTAGTATTAGCCACACAAATCAGCCAACAACAATTCCATCATTAGTACCCTTTACAATGAAGAGACTTCATCATCATCATTATAAAGCAATCATTAGGCACTCATTTATGTGTTGCTATGCAAGGAGTAATACAGAAATAATTAGACTGCTCACTGTTCCCTATGGGAACCTGCAAATGCATAAACTCCTTTCTACTACCTTATCCAACTACTTTCCACCCCCAAAAAGGTTAAACAATTGTGTCATATATTAATTTGTTCTCTCTTGAAAGATGAATTTGAATGGGTGCTTCACCCCAAGAAACCCTAAGGGTCTTTCCCTCCCAGAACCAATTTCTTTTCTTTTTTTGACTAGAGAAGCATTCTCTGCCTCTTAACTAGCCTTTATCACTGAATGGGCATTGCCTCAGTCCAACAGACCTGTTAAAAACCTTAGCTTAAAAAGGCCAAAGTCTCCCACTGCATCCAGGGCCATTTCCAGTCCACCTGATCTGTATCTCACCATTGAACCCTGATGACTGCAGAGGAGAAAGTGAGCCTGGTGACAGCTTCACCCCAGTATTTGTTTGTAGCGTGTTCTACAAAAACTTAGTAAGATTTTAAGCCAAGTTTAGTCTGACAAGGTTAACTTCTTTAAAAAGGTTGGTAAGGTATAAATTCCCAGGTCCTAGGTACTTTCCCTGTTTCCTGAAGTCATTAAGGGGGATTGCTTCACAACCAATTCTTAGACTCTTGGATTTGCCCATTAAAGTGGTAAATACAGAGAGATAAAAAGTTTGAGAAATTCTGGGAGGATAGTTACTGAACACACTGAATATACATGTTATCTGGAGAGCAAACTTGGACATCTACCTGTAGGCAAGTCCAAAAAATTATGAGGCAGCAGAAGCAGCAGTGAGAAATTTCCAGACCCAGTCAGGGCTATGGGAACACAACTGGTAGAGGGACATAACAGTTTCTAGAGAACCTGAGGAGTTCCTGGAGCAACATGTGTACGCTGTGGAAGATACCATCAGTTATATGGAGGTCTAGAAAAAAAAGGGGTAAAGAAAAGGGATCCTCAAAGCTTTCCCCTTATAGGAAATCAAGTTAGTATTGTAAACCTAAAGAAGTATAATAGAGAGACAGAAATAGATTATTTTTGTGTAAATTTTGGCCTCAGCTGATAAGTTCCAAGGGTTACTGTGGCCTGAGAAATGGAGATATGATAGAAGCAGTATCTGCCTTGAGGCTGGTTTTTCCTTTAGGTTAGTTTTTCCTTTAAAGGTATTAAAATTTAAATAAAGGTATTAAAATTGACTTCAGATATTGAGTTTTTAATAGCATTTTGATGGTCCAAGTAGAAAAGCCAGCCTACAAAGAGACAGAGGAGTTTGATCTTCCTTAGACTTGTCTAATGAATTCCAGCATGGCCAGTAGAGAAGCAGGCAAACTAGGAAGATATGATCGCTGAATCTCCAAGTTCCTCATTTCATTTCGTTTCCAAACCTGAAGTACCACACTGCTCTGAATCAGGCCCAGTCTACAGCAGACACATAGTCACAGGCAATTTGTTCTCCTAGGTTTATTGAAGGATGGATGGAAATAGAACTTAGTCATCTCTAATTGGCCTTAAGTAGTGGCAACATCTTCACATAATCTTCCTGACCCCAAGAATGTCCTAAACTCCAATAATGGAACAGAATGCCTGGAATTTTATCTGGATTCTAATAGATCAGAAACCTTCCCTTTTCTTGGGGGGAGGGGGAAGGAAAAGTTGTTGTGGATAAATAGGACCTCTAGAACAGGGATCACCTAGGAAGGGGAATTGCCTCAGATTAATCCTGATCTAGAAACATATAAGGTACCTTGGAGACATGTTCCAAGACTTGGGTAAAAGTGTGGGTCTGGAAAGGCTTTTATGCCTCACAGACTACCCACCTTCATCCCACACTTATTTCAGGTTGGTTAAATAAAGTCTTTCCTACATTGAAGTTTTTATCAGTCTGAATACGTGCCTAGGAACTTTAGGGCCCTTTTCTCTTTTTTTGTAGGGACCTAGGCACTAGCCAAATTGGATGTTTCAAATTAGCATCCAAGAGTATAGACACAAGTTTAGAAGTGAGATTATAACCCAGATATTGAAGTTGATTCATGTAAATGCAGAGTTGTTCGTTGTTCTGGATTAATTTAGCTGGCTAACCTAGGAATGCAGATTTGTTTGCCTGATCAAAATTACCATTTAGAAAGCAAGACTGAAGTAGGACTCGGGCATACTAACTCTTGATAAGGAGAGGAAATGCAGAAAAATGCAGAGCATCAAAAACTGCTTGACTCCCAAGCATCTGACAATAACATGAGGCACTAGCCAGGAAATTATTGGAAGAAGCTCTGGAATAATGTTTGAGGAGCCAAGACTTAGAAGGGAAAGGAAGATGATACTTGCCAGCTTCATAGTTTTGCCAGAAACCAGCTCACTGAGGAATGAGCTCACAGACTCATTGAATCTCAGTTAGGATGCCCCTCACTCAGGTAAGCTGTCTAATCCAACGTGCATGTCTGAATGAGAATCCCCTGTACATGTCTGATCAGTGGTCCAGTCATCTAGGCTGTCCTGTAACACCTACCTCCAGTGAGGTGAAATCCATTATCTCCTTCATATACTTGAAAAACATTCAATGAATGGGAAATGATGGATGTTTTTAGTGAATTCTGAGGATCCAGGAGAGGAGGAAATACCACAAACATTTGAAGTATAGTTCCAGAGTTCACCAGTTGGTGAATTATTTTGAACTTGAATTGATCTGCATATTTAGTGATGATAAACTCTTAAGACAAAATGAAGGCTGGTGTAGGAAAGAGTTATCTGCAGTAGCTGTGGGGGTCACCCACTAAACCGTACACTTGGAGATACTTCCATTCAATCATGTTCCTGATATGGATTTCATTGTACTTTTAGTTTTCTACTGTAATTTTTATAGCTGTTCACTCCAGGAAAATCCTGTTTTATTTATTTTATTTTCCATTTCAAATTTATTTGCCATTTCAGTTGAATATTGTCCCCAAGCCTCATACCAAAAAAAAAAAATTCTTTGTAACCTATTTGTTACACAAAGTATTTTACTAAATCTATTAGTTGATATTGATGTAACATCAGGTTTAACTATCTAATATACATTATAACCCAAATAAACTTTACACGGCCTCTTAGAAAACTCTATATTTGTTGGAATACCTTGTTTCTTGTAAATTCTTTACATGATGAAATTTTTTCTTTTTTTCTCCTGTTACTGGAATTTATGTTTTGATTCCACCCCCCATCACCCCCAAAAGATTATTTTAATCCTCTTGTAGTTGATTTTCCTTATGACAATTTTGAGTATGAGTTAGTGTCCAGCTCATGTCTTGTTGATGCTAACTGGAAGAAAATCTGTCTCATTCTCTTTTCTTGCATTTTTGTGTCTTGGTTGGTTAATATTAAATGATTTTGTATATTTGGATTTTTTTCAATGTGACTTTTAAATACTGGTTTTGTTTTTTGTTTTGTTTTGTTTCACATTTTGTTTTGACTTGTTTTGCCTCCAGTAGGATTTCTAACTTTGCCATTTTGGAAAATTTGTTCTATTTTGTCTTCTCTAAACTATGAAGAGTTATTACTCCAGTTCTATTTGAATGTATTTTCCAATTTCTTTTGTTCTCAGTTACTGGATACATAGATTTCATTATACTTTTAGTTTTCTATTGTAATTTTTATAGCTATTCATTCCAGGAAAATCCTGCTTTATAGTCAGATATATTTTCTACTTAGGTTGAATGTTATCCCTAAGCCTCACACAAAAAGCCTTTGTAACATAATCTATCTGCCACTAATATAAAAATACTGTTACACAAAGCATTTTATGGAATCTATTAATTGAAATCAGGTTATGACTTATTCCATGCTATTTGCTATATTTTGCTAAAATAACAATTCTGTTCTTCATGTCCTTGAATTTATTTTTATTTTATTTTTATTATGTTGGTATCAATTGCATATTTGTTTACTGTTTTTCCACCTAGTATTCATAGCATATATTCACAGCATATAGCCTTATTTTGTGGTTCTACCTCATAAGTTTACTGCTTAAGTCAATATTACCAGTTTTGTTGAATGTCTCAATTAACATGAAGTGATCTCTTAAAAAGATGAATTGAAAAGTATCAAAGTACTATTAATGTCAAAATGCATAGAAATTGCCAGACATTAGTAACAGATGCCAATTAAAAGTCTGATGCTATCATAAAAACATTGAAAAGAAGTATAAAGGAAAAGGAAAATTCCCAAGTGATATTTAGTGAGATCACTCAGGTGATCTCTATGAACTACTAGACTCATTTGAACTTGCAAAAATTCCTGATGTACTGACATTAAGAGATAGATAGTACCTGGAAATTAAGCTACAAGCCACCCTCTAAAGAGGAAGTAGAGTCACTTAAAAATGCAAAAGCTCTCCTGAGAGAAAAAAAAAGCTTATTCATAAAGAAATTGAGAGGCATGCTTAACTTTGACTGGCCCTGTAGGCCAGACTACTAATGTCAGAAAGATACTGTGGATCCAAGTTAGGGATTTTCTCAAGACTATAACTACTGGGTCCTTCACTCCCTGGAGAACAACACTTGGCCTCATTAAAGGTCAGATGCACTACAGTATCTGTATACAGCATACAGTATACAGCAAGCACCAGTGTCAGAAAAGAGTATTCTGAAACAAACAGCCTATTGGCTTGTGCAGAGACGAAAGGCCACACAGCCAGGAATCACATGACAAATAAGTAGGCAAAATCTAGAAATGCAATAAGGCAATGGCAGTTCTGTTCAGCATAAAGGAGAAAAAACTTCAGACTTTGGAACCAGAATAGATACAGTAAGTAGATAAGATCGGATTGCAACAAATACAAGAGAATTTTGGAACACAAACCTGAACTATATCTGCCCATCGCTTGTCTACATTCCCAGGAATAGCTGCCAGACTTAGCTAAGGTGAGACAAATACTCATAAAGATGGAGAACTATAGCACCTCTCCAAAGAATCATTCAACCTTGACTGGACCAGGAACATGATTCATATTAATAAAATATGGGCCATGGAAACAAACAAGTAAGTCACAATGCAAATAAAAATTGGAAGGCAGATGCCTAGAGAGCGGAAACGGTAGACAACCCTATTCTCTATGAAAAGGTAATGGACTAAGGGAATGGAATGGAAGACACAAAAGACAGATACAAAAACACCTCTATCCAGACATAGCCAGAAGACACTCATCTTCTTTTACCATAGATCTAAAATGGACCCACACATTATGCCCAAGTTTCAAGATCCCTTTTACTGTCTACTAGGTAGTCAGTGGTTGTCAGCCTTAGATTTACATAGTAGATACTATCAAACACCTATGTCTGAGGAAAACAAAGAAAAGACTGTTTTCCTGTGTCCAGCAGGATTTTACCAGTTTAAGAATATGCTCCAAGGCATTTTTAAGATTCTGCCACATTCAAATGACTTCTAATGTGGTTAGAATTAAGAAATACTGGGAAGTGTTGCTAGACCTAAAGGAAATCATTGCCTTTGTAAGGACACTAGAGACTAGCAAAAAGGTTAGATAGACCAGAAGAGACTGGTGAAAGTATTAGCTAAGCTAGAGGAGAATGAAAACCTAGACATTAATCAAGTACCAGTTTTTCAGAAACTACGTCAAATGCATGGGTCACTTAGTATCTCAACAAGATATTAATAGATACCCAGAGAAGAGAGAAATTCTCCTGAATTTGTTATATCCATAGAAACTCTGAGATTTAGGGACTTTTCTAGAATTTTTAATATTGAAAATGTTAAGAATTATGTTATGATTCATGTAAACCACTGAATGACCTCACTCACTTATGATTGAAGAAATCCAGGAACAGAAAGACAGGAAAATGAAAAAAAGTCTAAAAATCTCAAAGCCATTAAAAAATTAAGATTTCAAAGACTTGATTAATTGCCTCAGGGGTTGACCTATATAGATACAAGCAAGCCTTTTCGTTGTGAAAGCAGTTGCCAACCTAGAGGGCTTGGAATCTTTCCTCTACCAAGAAAGTGATCAACATAGACTAAAATACATACTCCAACAGAGGCTTCACTGATAGTGAAACTCAACATGAGAGTATCTTCAATTTAAAAAATGGAGATTTTGGCTTTAAAGTGGGGTATCATTGAAAAGATAAAACATTTTGGATGCACAGTAAAATTTCAATAACTAAAATAAATCCATATTTTGACTAGTGTCAGTCTGAATTCCACATGTCAAAGATGGGTGGCAACATTAGCTGGAATACATTCTATATGTACTGTAGGCCATAGAAAACTAATGTGGATGTAGATGTGTCAAAGGTCACATGACAGTGAAGTTATAGTGATAGATACTAAAAGAAGGTAGAAAGGCTATATATGACCTCTAAAGAGATGGGCTACATTTAAGAGGAAGTATAACTGAGAGGTTGGGACTTCCATCAAAGAGTTTGCCAGCAGTGTGTAGCTTCATTTCACTGAATTCAACATCCTGTGCCTCAGTTTTCTATAGGGGACCAACAGGGGGAATGGATGGTAGATGAAAGACTAGGGGAAATAATGCAAGCCAAATGCTAAAGGATTCAGATTCCAGTCACTTGAAGGAGTCTTGTTCTCAAGACAATGGCAGAAGTCACAGTTGTGTGATGGTGTGCAGGACTGGACTGGGTCTGATTCTGCTCCTGGTACCAAGAAGCAGTCAGCACTACCTAGAGCATACCTATGGCCATGAAAGCATTGTAGGATGTCTTTGTCCATATAGGTCAGGAGAAGACTTTGGAACTAGTAAGAAGCAGGTTTTACTGGCAGCAAATGTCACAGAAGTGTGTCAACAACAAGTGTGAAACTTCTGTCATATTGTGGTGGGCTTTGGGCTAGACCCTGCTGCAACCTCTACCAAGACTTTTCTATACATAGATAAGTACCCTAAAGTCAATGAATATAGTAAGAATTTAACTAGGTGGAAACAGGTAAACACAATTGTAAAATAGAGGAGGAGAAAAAGTCAAAAAAAAAAAGGTTGTAAAATCCACCCTTTCTGAACAATTTGAACAATTGCCCAAACAACCCCCAGGCTGACCATTTGGAGATAAAAGCAGTTGTAGTAAAAGTGATTGTTGATCTTCTGAAAGACCCTCAATTCACACTGGCTGCTGTGATCAGGACCTGAAACAAGAATTTGACAGTCAAACTGCTGAGTGTACTTACTGGGTCTGATTTACATCATATATCCTTCCCCTGGGTTTGTCAACTGCATCGTTAAAAGTTAAGTAAACCCTCTTCTCTCGGTTGGGTCTATTGTTTATATCATCTCCATACCTGGTGGCAGAAGGCTACAGCCACTCTTTCCTAACTTCAGGTACAGAGATGATGTAAATGACTATAGCCTCCTCCAAAGAAAAACACTGCCAACTCTTGCTGCATATTTGGAAAGTATAAGCACCAGAAAACCTTTGGAACTTGACTACATTGACTTTTTTTATCTCTGGAATGAGATAGTAAAAACATGTCACTCTTAGGAGTGATTGATCATTTCACCAGGTTTGTACAAACATGCCCAACCAGAAATCAGAAAACCTCCATGGTTGCTGAAGCATTGTTTGAGAAGTATTTCTCAGTGTATGAATTTTATGTCAGGATCCGTTCTGACCAAGGCAGGGTCTTTAAGAGCAGGTTACTCAAGGAAATATTTGTCAAGAAGTCTAGAAGCATATCTTATCATCCATAGGGATGCCACATCCGAAGCATTCAAGTGTACCCCAGTGGACATGTTAGAAACTTAAAAATTAAAACAAAAATATCTGGAGTCAACATGCCACATTTCAAATACAAACGTACAACCACACTGGGAATGATGCTACATATTTTATAACATACTTGCTTTTGTTTGGGTGAGAGTAATGCCTACCTATTGATAAGTGCTTTGGAATTTCAGAGAATAGAAATAATGCTAATACTTACAATCAATACATTTCTTAACTGAGCAAGAAAAGCTAAAATAAGTCTATAAATTATTTATGACTGGCTTAGATGGCTATGACAGAAGCAAATGTTGGGAAGATGCCTAAGTGCATTGTTAAGATATTCAACAAAAAAGATTGTGATTTGGCAAAGTACCTTGGTGTTAACACAAGTTAGCAACCTGATAAAAATTAACTCATACAAGATTGTTGGGAGCCTGGGCAAGTTGTCTGTAAGATGATGATCAGGATGTTTCACTATGATTACTTATTACCCAAAAGAGTTAGTTGAATTCTAATGAATAGGGAGAGACAAGTGATGTCCTTTTACCTCAGGGAACTCTTCCACCATTGAAAAATCTCCCACCATTTACTAAGACTGTTTGAAACAGGTGTTGGCTCAGAAAGTGAGGTTTCCAGTGGAGACATGGCATATTAATTTTTACCTGACAACCTTGCTTCAAACAAAGGTAAACCCAGTTCAGACAGGGCAAGAGGACCAAATCCAAAGCCAACTCCTTTCTGGTCTAGAACTTAGGCAATAAAGATTTCTGAAGATTAGAGACAACCTACAGAGCCTGAAAGCACAGATAGCCATCATGGCCTTTCTACAAATTCAAATTTAGGTAAATAGGCCTATAGTTATGGTAAAGATGATGATCAACCCATATATATATATATACACACACATATACATATATACATATGTGTGTATGTACATATCTATGGTATAGGGGCAAAGAAGTCAGCAGGTTACAAAAGAACTAGACAAGCAATGATGTCTAATTTTATGATGTTATAGATGAGCTAGAAGAAGTAGTTGTATATATAAACAGGTGATAATACTAGATTTTACCCATAAAGTGTTCATTCCATGTAATTGCATATGATTATTGATGTACATGTTTGAATTACACATTATGATGTTACAATAAATATTTTGTGTTTATTTGCATATGTACTTTTGGTATGCTAGCAGTGTAGAAACATCTGTCTCTTAATTGTCCACCATTTTGCTCACTTTTTTATTTCTTTACACTCTATTAATTATACCCAAATGTGTTCTCTATAAGCCAATTGATAGTATTATAACTTGCTAGCTAGTTTTGGGTTTTTTGTAGTGGGTTTTTTTTCTACTGTTCATGATAATCTGTGCTTTTAGGACAAGGATGTGCTATGTCCTATATGAAATTTAGTCAGTAAAACACCATGTCAACTGATATTTTTTAATAGTGCTATATCTAGTGAGTGTATTGTTAATATTCATTTGTTTTTATCAGTGTCATAGGATGATTACCTGAGAAGTCAGGATAATGTTCTAATGTTCGTTTTGATGCTTGTGCTATGTGATTGCAGATTTCAAATGTATCCTGGCTTTTTTTTTTTTTTGCAAAGGAATGCAAAATTTCTGGCCCCAAGGAAGAATATGTAGTAAGCATTGTTATAGAGATGAGGTTTAATGCTAACTCAGATATTACCATTTGGTGACATGGTTTGAACTTGAATTTCTCTAACTGTACTTTTGGAGAATTATGGGAGAGAGGAACCAAAATAAGGGAGACCATTCCCCATCGTGTAATCATGCAGGTGGTCAAGGCTGAAAGTGCTCCTGATCTCTGGGTGCCTGTTCCCCTACTCTTTCTTTCCAGAACTTTGGTAGACTGTTGCTGCTGCTGCTGATATTGCTGGATAGAGGGATTGGACTGATCATATGCCAAAGAGACTGCTGAGAACAGAGAGCAATGGTTTGTGACATAAGGAAAGCCCCTCTCTTCAACTTCTCCCTTCCCCCAACCTCCATTCAGGGGAATGGAACAGCACCCTTAACTGTTCAGCTCTTCCAAGGTTCTTTCTACTTTCTTTCCTCCAGAAGAAAAAATTTAAAAGAAATCAATTCTGATTCAGCAGCCTGGAGCACAAGTTTCTGGCTGTTCCTTATTCAAACAGTTCCCCTGCTTGCTGTCGTCTCATTGTTAGCATTTTACTCCCCAACTCCCAGCCTCCTTTATATAAAAGAAAATCTGGTGGTTTGCTAATCCATGCTTGTGTGATAAATGTGAAATTTAGTGCATGTAGAGATTTGGGAAAACGGTTTGATTTCTGTAGAGGAAGAAACATTCCCACTTCAGCTCAACTGAATTTCAGCAGAGGGGAGGATAAGCAAACGGTGACCCTATTTGGAAGTTGCGGACACAGTGGGAACACATCGAAAGAGTGCTCCTGAGAAAGGGGGTTCCCATAAATAGGATTCTGTAAGTGAAGAGGCATTGAGACAAGCATGAGGAAGGGAGTTTCTATACTACTGATGCTACATGAGGGGTACCTATCTACCCTGTTCCATACTATGTGGTGAGCCTATTAAAACTTACACAAGGGAGCCTTACCCACTATTAAAATGCTACACTTGGGGAAATCTGCCTATGTGTTTGTTAGAGGTAGATAGTCCCATTCTGTGTTACATAAGTAAAATATGCATCAGATGGGCTGAAGATTTGAGAAATTCCTCAGTTTTCTTCTCTTTTTCGCCAGGTGCCCTTTGGGATGGTAAGGATCACCATGTATATTTTAGGACCATACAATGTTAATGCTCCAGCCAGAAGAAGACCAGCCTTGCACAGGGTCCTCATGTCAATGTTGCCCTGGCTTTTGCTGTACTTAATTAGATCAGCACATTCTAAGCCCAACAAGAGGGATAATCAAGAAGCTTGGGTTTATTTTGTAATTGTACTGTATTCTGACTTATAGTGAACCTGTGGTGCAGAACCACAGGTGGAGAATAAAATGGAACAGGTTTAATCTTGGATGATTCTCACTAAATTAATCTCTATGGTCAGTGCCTGCACCTGGGATTTCCTCTGGGAACATCAGAATTTGGTTTGTTTGGAAGCAACCCAGGGAATCCCATGAGAATATCAAAATGCTGCTTGCATTCAGGTCTCCATAACAAGGAGAAAAAAAAGATCCTCAACTCCTGCATTGGATTGGCTAGAAATTATAACACTGTAATAAACAGGCAGGGTGCTTTGTGTTTGGCAAAGTGAATGAGATAATTGCTTGTTTGCTTCCACCTCTGAAGTCTGTACCTCAGTGGAAAATGATTTGATTCCTTTAGCATGGAAACAAAGCAACACACACACACACACACACACACACACACACACACACACACACATTGATATGTCCTACTTTTATTCAGGGATACAGGAGAGCTGCACATCCACAGTTGCTGTTTTTGTCTTAGAGGGAAACAACTGTTTCTAGCCCCTTTCCCAAATACAATTTAATCTCTATTTTCTCTAGAGAGGCATGCTCTAATAGCCCAATTTTTGTACCTTTTTACTGAGACTCCACTTTGAGAGTGTTTTCTTATATCCCTCAATTCTCAGTCTTTGCTCTGGTCTTTTGGGCATTATAATTGAGGAGACTGTGTTATCTCTTGCCTCTACTTCTAAACAGATGCCTTAAACCAGAGTCTTTGGGTATTGAAAGTCTTTGTTGGAACAGGAAAGAAAGAGGTCTCTTGCAATAGATAAAGTGTTGGACTTGGAGTCAGGAAGACCTGAGTTCAAATTCTACCTTAAATATTTACTAGCTGTCTGAAACCTTAAGTGGGTTAGACTTAATATGTTTCAGATACCTTCAAGATCTAAATTTATGATACTATGATCTTTTAAACCTTTGATTAATGGAGTGAATCAGGGATTGGACCAAGCTGTGACTAGCCTGGCAAGCTCTCACATCCACATGGGCAGTATGAAAAGTGTGTGCTGGAGTCAGTTCAAACTATTTCCCAAGGACTAATTGTTAAATTTTCATTATGATCATTTACACTCAGAAAATCATCAAATACTATAAACCAGAGGTTGATTTATAGTTTTGCTACTTATCTAGACCTAAGAAAATGGTAAAAATGCAAATTAAACTTAAAAATATGTTGTATACATATTTCCCCCAGAGAGCTGATTGTTAAACATTTTCTAGTACACCCCCTCATAGTTTCAGGGGCAAGTTCTATACTTGCGTCTTCTGACTCAAGTTCAAGTGGTTTTTCTGCTATATATATATAGGCAACTGTAGCAAATACAGTGCTAAACCTGAAGTTGGAAAGTCCTGAATTTGAATCTGGCCAGAGATACATTCACTGGGTAAGTCACTTAATATCTTCATCTGTAAAATGGGGATAATTTTAGCACCTAGCTCCCAGGGTTATTTTCAGGATAAAAATGACCCAATAGTGATAAAGCATTTTGTAAAAGAGCTTTATAAAAGTTCATTATCATTATTTTTAACATCTGATCCTGTCCAAAGAACAATCTCCTTGGAAGAGAATAAAAAATAATGATGACTAAAATGTATTTAGCACTTTAAAACCTGCAATGAACTTGACACATCGTATCTAATTGGAATCCTTTATAACAATCTTGTAAGGAAGGGAATACTTACCAGTATTCCCCTTTTACAGATGAGGAAAATGGTGCAAAAAAAGAGAAGAAGGTCACGGAAGTCAGTAAATGTCAAAGTGATCATTTGAATGCAAGTTTCCTGCCTCTAAGTATTGTCTTCTCTATGTCACACTGCCCAAAACCAAAAGAGAAACTGAACAGCTTGACTTTCTTTTCCTCTCTCATCGTTATAATCATGTCTTCCACTTGCAGCAAAGATCCTAAGCAGTTCCTTTGTTCTTTTTCCCTTAATAGAATTTTTTTCCTTAATCTAATTTGAAAAAAAATTCCTTTTCCATATTCTTAGATTTCCCCAATAACCTCACCTAATTCACAATTTAACAGTTTTCATAGATCCATAGTAGACTTTTAGTGTACCTACCAAAAAAGTTTGGTTTACAGCCTCAGATACTTACCATATGATATTGACCAAATCTTAACCATCAGCTGTTTCAGTTGTCTCATCTATAAAATAGAAATAGTAATAGCACCTAGCTCCCTGGATTGTTATAAGGATAAATGAGTTAATAATTGTCAAATGCTTTGCAAATCTTAAAGCACCATATAGTCTACTTATTATTATGTCTTTTTAAATCTAGGTGGATAAATTCCCTGAGTATCTATATTGCCTTCTTTTTGACAATCCCCTCATTTCCTCCTCAAAATTGCTTCTCATTGGGTCTTTTCTTTTTACATATCTAATAGGACTAATATTATAGATGTATTTAATATGTACAGCAAGGATGATGAAGGACCTCAAGAAATGCCATATGAGGATTAATTGAAAAAATTGAGTATAATTAGTCTGGAGAAAAGAAGACTTAAGGAGAATGATAATTTATCTTCCAATACTTAAAGGATTATGATATGCAAGAGAGATTCTCTTTATCCTGTTTTAATTCTTCTTGCTCTTCCCTCACCTCTGCCAATTTAGGACAGATAGCTTACATTCTATTGGAGGAAATAGTATATATATATATATAAACAAACGCGTAACTTTTTTGTGGTGGGGGTTGGAGGGTGCTAATACCAGGAAAAGCTTTTTGTTAGAAAACAGAATTTAATTGAGGATCAAAGGTAAACAGAGAGGTTCCAAGTAGAGATGAGAGAGCATTCTATGCATGGAAAACAGATTAAATAAAGGGATAAAGATAGAGGCAAGATCTTATGACCATTCTGATGAAAAAGAAGAAGAAAGCAGGGTAGTATGGTGGATAAAGAGCCAGCCTCACTCAAGAAAACCTGGGTTTGAATCCTGCCTGATTCTGTCGTTCAACCACCCGGATGGACTTGAGCCTGTCACTTAATCTCTGTCAGGCTCAGTTCCTTCTTCTATCAAATGAGGGGATTGATCTCAAAGATTGCTAAATTCCCTTCTAGTACAGCATCTATGATTCCATGGAAAGAACTGAATTTGGAAAACTGTCCTTAAGCTTGGAATAGAAGCATGATATTTCAATTATCCAGACATCTGCTAAAACTCAAAGAGCTCAAAAAAGGCAGATAATGCTTTCTTAACTTGACTTACTAATACTTTTATGCTTCAGAGGATTGAAGAACAATGGAAACAACTCCTTCCTATCTTTGATCCAACAGGAAGGAATTTTTGACTCCTGTAGAGCTCTTTTAATCAGGTATTAGAGTTAGTAGGGATCATATAGATTTAGTCTGCATTTATGATTTTGCAGAAAGGGAAACTGAGAATCAAAAAGATAGGGCCTTATGATTAACAAGATCACAGAATTTAAAGGGACCTCACAAGCTATTGAATCAGTCATTCTTTTCCTTTGATTCAGTTGAAATCTCACCTAAACTCTATCAGACTCTTATGAACATTGTTTTTAAAGAACTCACTCAGAAATTCATTTGATTATGCAGTTTTTTTCTTCATTGCCCAAGGACTTTAAGAACTTAACTTTTCTAGTCTAGGTGCATATATCATGTTACAAATAAAAATTATGTTGCTTTAGGATATCTTGAATTGGTAGGTTCTTCCTTGATCTACCCTAAATGACAACTATTGGAAAAAGCACTGTAAGCTACTCCCAGGCATCTGTTGCAGCTGGCAAAGCTATAGCCAGATCTGTTGAAGACTTTAGCTTTGAGATAAGCTTTAGCACTCAGACAAAGTTGTCCATAAACTCATTCTCTGCAGCTGAGAAACAAAAATCGTCACAGTGCTTTAAGATGTCAAGTCTAATACAGTAGAGCCACAACCTAGCATGCCCTCATCATCTCTCACCTGAAATATTGCAACAACCTTCTAATCAGGTTCCTAGCTTCCAGTCTCTATCCATTCCAATCAATTCTCCGCATGGCTCTCCAAATTATCTTTTTAAAACATGTGTCAGAAGCTGTTTTCATTTTATGGCATTTCTTATTTTATTGTTGTTTTCTAATTTGGGGCTGATTCTGATCTTTGCTACCAAGCTGATAATATGACTATAGAGGAAGAACTGATTTGAAAATGATACCCATATTCCTTCCTTCCCAGTAAGATAGAAACGGTTTCAATTTGGGGGAGATTATGTAGTCCTCACCAAGCCTGCTAATTCTTTTCCCAAGAAAGCATTCATGACACATGGGGGTGAGGCTTCTATATTGTGCTCAAGTCTTTGCTTTCTATTTTCTTGTCCATGAGCTAATTTTTCTTATATAGTTGTTGTTGTGGTGGTTGTTTTGTAAACTTCAGCCTCCATGCCTACCTTTATCTTGAAGTCACCAAGCATGAAAATACATGTTGACTTATTTGGAGAGTCTTATCATATTTGTCTCAACATCTCTTTAGTAACCTTAAATTCTTCAACAGGAACTGGGACATAAGCTGCAATTATCATCATGATGATCTTTCATCATGCATAAGAAAGAAAGAAACCCCATCAAACCAAAACTGACTTTTATCTTTCCTCAAAGCAGGGACCCTTAGAGTTCCTCCTTTGATTCTGACTCTGCTGCACTTTTGGCTCCATGGCCGTACTTGGCCCTTACAGATTCTACTCCAGCTTCTTGCTCCATGAATGAATAAAGCATTTTCCTAGCCCACCAGCATCCAAGATTCCTCTGTGTCCCAGGCTCTCCTTCCATGATCTGGCAATTACTTCCTCCTCCTGTTCTTAGAAATCCCTGTTGACTCTGACTTTTGGAAGGGCTAAGTGTGTCACCGGGCCTGTGTGGCAAGCTGGGAAGTTGGGAATAAACTAGAGTTTAGCAGGGATGGGGGATTCACACAGTGACAAGTAAATAACTCCACAGGGACATGTAGGGAACTAGTCCAAAAACAGACCAGAGGTGAGGGAGGCAAGAGATCAACATGTTCAAATAGCAAGCACAATGAAAGGTAAAAGTCAGTATATCCAAAAAGGGAAGAAAGAAAGAAAGAAAGAAAGAAAGAAAGAAAGAAAGAAAGAAAGAAAGAAAGAAAGGAAGAAAGAAAGAAAGAAAGGAAGAAAGGAAGGAAGGAAGGAAGGAAGGAAAGAAAGAAGGAAGGAAAGAGAAAAAAGGAGAAAGAAAAAGAAAGAAAGAAAAAAGGAAAGAAAGAAAAAGAAAGAAAGAAAGATGAAATTTTAAAAGGAAAAAATCCATGAGCTTAGCAGAAAAGCAGAGTTAGAGGTGGGGGCCTAACTTCAAGAAAAACAAAATAAAAGTAATTTTTTTTTTGAAGAATGGTTGTACGCACAAAACACAATCAGAAAACAGAGGTAACTAAGTTTGAGAGTGTGTTTGTCATACTTTGCTGAATATTTAGTATTTTAGGAGGTTTCAGTTTGGAGATTATGGGATATTTGTCCTAACTCTCCTTCAGTTAAAGAGGTACAGCTCTATATGCTGAGATACCTGATGCCTTTCTTTCTGATCTCATGGTACTGTAGAAAAATGCACTTAATTTGAGCCAGAGGACCTGGACCTGAATTCAGATCCAGACACAGACCCTTGCTAGTTGTGTAACCCAAGACAAACCTCTTAAATTTTCCGGGCTTTTGTATCCTTATTTGTCAAATACAGGGGGAGAAATGGATTTAATGACTTCTGGAATCCAGTCTAGCTTTAAATCTATGCGACTATACTCTAATTTATAAACACCAATCAACTAGCAGGTAACTAAGGTTGGAGCTGCAATTTAGTGAAGATTGGATTCTTGTTTTATTTCATTGTTAAGCAGGCATACTCTCTCTAATAGTTTACTCTCTAGTCAGAAATGTGCAAAAGCCAAAATTCCCCACTTGTCTGGTGCTGATCCTTGGTCCTTTCTCTAAAAAGACTAAAATTTCCATCCCCTTCCCCACCCAGGTTCCAACTAACAGAGAGACGGTACATTTAAAGTGACTTTTCTATGTTTGTATATTTTCTTTTTTTGGGAAAAGTCAATCATATTAGATGAGCTAATTTTTCTGTTTACTTTTCCTAAATTTCCTTAAAATTCCTGAATTTTCTTTCCTAGTATAATAATAATAAGCCAAGTATTTAGTAAGTACCTATGTTCTACTGGGAATATGGATCTGGGAGTCATCTGTGTGGAGACACTTGAACTGATGGTAGTTGATGAAATCACTGAGAGAAGATGGTGAGAAACGAACAGAGAGCCTAGGAGAGAGCTTCAATAGCCTAGTCTAAAGCTATTGCTCCTAAAAGATCTAATCTTGATTAAAATCATGTTTTTTAAATCACATTGGCTAGCTATATGACTGTGGGCAGGCCACATCACCATTTTGGCCCTCTGGCTTTCATTTTTCATATGTAACCATTAAGAAGGTGTTAGACTAAATTATCTCTAGGGTTCCTTTCAAGTCTAAAATTCTGTGACCTCATGGTTCTGTGATCAGCTCAGGTCAACTCCTCTCTTCTGCCCTGTACTCCAAGGCAGATCCATACCACTGGGGTCCCATTCAAGGATCATTAATTTCTCAGGAACACATGAATTTATCGCATCTCCCCTGTTTCAATTTCAAATGAGCTAACCCTGAGGGAGACACACAAAGTCCTGTAACTTACCAGTTCCAGGAGAGATCGCAGACACTGTAGGTTCACAAGGTCCTTTGTAAGTGTTCCAGCTGTGGTATCACACAGAATTTTTGCTCTACAATAAGACTGAGAAAAATAGGCCCACTGTAGGGTAATCCCTGACTTCGGTATATATTAATCCTGGGACCAGGGCTGGGAAGCTTGCAGCCTTGAGGCCACATGTGGTCCTCTAGGTCCTCAAGTACAGCCTTTTGACCTAGTCCAAGTTTTACAAAACAAATACTATCCTGGTTTTAGCAACACTACAGGCACAGTACTCTCAGTGTACCTACCCCTTGCTAGTTCTTGATCTCTTCACAGAGAGAACTTGTTTTGCTGCCTGTACACCATATGGTACACCATACTTGACTTTTATTTACTTCTTCCTGGGGATCTGTATCCTAGGAGAGAGATGTCAAACTCTGGTCCCACTGGCCCACAAAACTCCCTAATGGGTTTGGAACCACATTAAAATATAACTGGGAAATGTTTAACAAAATAAATGAAAATAAAATACAGTATAGATGATGTTAATTTTCAGTTTTCCAAGTCAAAAAGCAGCTTGTAGAAACAGCTTGGAGGGAGGAATCTCTTCTCTAATCTTACCATTCCTTCATTTTCCCCACCTCCCTTACCATCTATTTGGTCTGAGATGGAGGGAGGGCTTAGCTGTGGCTTCATTTCTAGGTCTCAGACATACTCTTGGTTACAGGTATCTCGTTCTTTTAGGGGGTAATCAAAATGAATGCCTGCATTTAGGTTTAAGGTTCTGCTTGTTGGGAGAGTTATAGTATCGTTCATAAAACCAAACTGTAGTTCAATAAGCACAGAAGGGGATAGAACTTTTCAGGTCAGAAGTAGGAATTTTCATCTTCTTCTCAAAAAATATACTAACTTGTCCTTCCCCTGCCTGCATTCTTGACCAGAGTTAGAGGCTTATATGCAAATGTGCATCTTGACTGACCAGCTTTTACAAAATATGTTCAGAATGAACCTGACACCAGCACCCTGTCAGTTCAGGTTTGGTGTTGAGACAAAATTAGGCACTCATAGGTCATTGAAGGGTTAGTAAAAGGTTTTCTTAACTCTAATGTTTGTGGTTGTTCATCCTTCATTCTCCAAGAGGACAAATGACATCAGGAGAATGATGTCTTGACTTGCAAGTGAATTGGATTTAAGTGAAGCAGAGCTGTGCAGTCATCAGCCTCATCCTTTCCTCCAAGTCATCAGAGCCCAGCACCAAGACACAGGTCAAGATTTTTGTTGATGACCCCCTCTAACATAACAAGAATATGTAACAAGGATACAGTGATTCTTAGCTTCTATACCTATGTAGCCCCCTTATCTCCATAAGGAATGTTTCTAGTCAGCAAGGCAGGATGTGGTAAATCTTAGTCTTCAGATATCCACCAAGTCAGAGGTTTTCCATGGGGTTCTCAGGGTAGGAGCTTTTAATGCTAATAGGAGATACTACCACAGTCAAAAACCATCAAGAAGCTATGTCCAGGGAGCACAATTTGAACCTTGACCCACACCCAGGGCAATCAAATCCTGCCTTGGTCACCTTTTCCTAACCATATTACAGGGAAAGCAGGGACTTCGGTAGATATTGACCCCATCACAAGGTCAGAAAACAAAAATATTAGTATAAATATATAATCCAGGCTCTCAGGGTATGCCCAGAGAAAGGCCTCAGAGGGGCTGTAAGTAACATAGATTTTAGTGTATGTAAGGTGGATTTTTGTAATTCTTTCCAGGAGGTTAGTTTCCCAGGATATGTGGCCATAACAATATCAGTTTCCCAGGCTCATGGTTCAAAATATCTCCACCACGCTTGCACAATATTATATGATGATAAATAATATAAATAGTTGTGCTTAAATTGTAAATGTCCACTGCAACTACACATTGGATATAACAGTGAAGTAATGTAAACTTGTGAGGCTATTGCTAGCAATATGCCTTCTTTGTCTGTTGCCCTGTAAAGCAGGTGGGCACTGGTCAGTGAATGCGGAACCCTTAAGGTTAATTGCACAAGCTGGAATGCTGTGTGTGCCTTGATTGACACATCAAGGTTTGGAGGGAATCTATATTTGCCTCAACTGGCCCCTGTTGAGGTGGAAAAGGATTTACAGTAGTGCACAAGCTGTGCCTGTCTTGATTAACCCCATCAAGACTTGGGGGTAGTTGCCCCCCGCTTCTTGCCGACTCCTGTGGGAAGGGTGATTAAGAAATGCTGTAGGAGTTGGTGCTCCCATTGTCAGCAAACTCTCTTATGAGAAGACTGGACTAGAATAAAGTGAGATTATTAACCCCTCCAAAATTCTCTTTCCGTCTGACCAGGTCAAGAATACACCTGTGCTAGCAGCCCTCCTGTATGCTAGTGTTATCTGTCTTAAAGGGACCTATACAGCATAATCCATCCACTTCTCCCAACACATAGGTCATGATAACCTCCTTTGATTGGCTGTCTGCATCTTTCAATCTTCAAAATTGCCAAGGCTGAGCTCATTTGCACTTTTCAGCCATGCCTCCTTTTCTGCTATCTTTCAGCTGTACTGTTCTCAATGACTCATATCTTGTGTCCAGCATAAGCTTCAGAGAGAAGGAAAAGACTTGCCTACCCCTGCTTGCCCCTTTAACCCAGCTCCAAAACATGGATCTGCTAGTGTTTGTTCCTATTCTGTGTTGTTTGTCCTCAGTTTCAGCAGTTGGAAGTGATCCCCCTGGGAGCCAGTGGCAACCTTGGAGCCAGGATTTCAGGTGGGGTGATACAGCCAGTTACAGGGACATGGAAAGTATGAGCAGCTAGAATGCCTGGGACCTGAGCTCAAGGAAGTGAGGTGGAATTGGGAGTTGGAATTGAGGGGTTGGAAGTAGGATTGTGTTCTCTGGAAAGTGGTCTAGACTATTAACCTAATTCTCTTCCCCTCCCACAGAAAGGGGTGGGTGAGGTAGGGGAAATTATGCCTCCCACCTGTTGGGGGGAGTTTGTATATTTGTTGATACACCTTTTGAAGTAAATATTCCTTTGTAAAAGCTCCTGTGTTACAAATAAAAATGCTTAGAGCACTGCCACTGTTGAGATATTAGCAAGCTGAGCAATATTGTTGGCCTTCTTCAAGAACTGACAAGAAGAAGTTGAGGGGAGCAGGAGTTGAATATAGATAGAAAGTTCTTTCTTAACCCACACAAGGCCTACAACCTGACTGGAGCCCCCACAAGGGAACATAATCTCTATGCCTTTTTAATAATCCCCATTTTCTTATTTTTCATCCTATGAGCCTAGAGGAAAAGCTTTAATTTCTTCCTCTGAAAACTGCCTGATCATATCCTTTCAGTATTTATCGACGAGAATGACTTGTATTCTTGTACATTTGACTCAGTTCTCCATATATTTTACAAATGAATCCTTTATTACAGATACTACTTGCAAAAATTCTTTCCCAGTTTTCTACTTCCCTCATAATTTTGGTTGCACTGGATTTGGTTGTGCAAAAACTTTCCAATTTAATGTAATCAAAATTATCCATTTTGCACTTCATAATGTTCTCTATCTCTTGTTTGGTCAGAAATTCTTCCCTTCTCCATAAATCTGATAAATACACTATTCCTTGCTCCACTAATTTGTTTATAATATCAATCTTTATACCTAGATCACGTACCCATTTGGACTTTAGGTGTCAGGCATTGGTCTATGTCTAGTTTTTGCCACACTGTTATCCAGTTTTCACAGCAATGTTTGTCAAATAATGAGTTTGAACCAGGAGCTCTTAACCCAGGGTCTATGAACTCCCAGTGTCTGTGGATAGATGTCAGGAAAAAAGGTTCATCTTTACTCTCACTAGCCTCTCACTGAAATTTAGCCTTTCTTTCAGTTACTTAAAAACATTATTTTAAGAAGAGGTCACCAGACTGACAGAATGTCCCAAGACACAAAAATGATTGAGTCCCCCCTTAGACCTTATGCTTAGATTTAATGTAGCCTGTAACAGTATTAGCTTTTTAGGCTGGTATGTCACATTGTTGATTTACATTTGAACTTTAGTCTACTAAAATTCTCATCTTTTTCACAGCAATTGCTACTTGGCTACTTCCTCAATGAGCTGTTATTTATGAACTTGATTTTTTCAAAACCAAAATGTAGAATTTTACTTTACTTCCAGCTCAGTCTCTGCAGACATCATTTGGGGAAGATGTGGCCTGGAACCTGATTCTGAAAATGCTTTTAATATTGAATAGAAAAGAAAGTTCTCACTCTCCAAATCCTTGGCACTTCCAAATGACTCAATATCAAAAATGAATATCATTTTATCAGTGTAAATGACAGTAAAGTTGATGCATTACTGTCTGATTTGCAACTGCACCCTAAGTACTACAGGATCTTTCCATCTGTCTTTTGCCTTTCTTTACATCCCCAGGGCTTAGCATAGTGCCTGGCAATTACAGTAATAGGGACTTGGATTGAATTGACTGCACACCAGTAAACTCTGAATTAAAAATAGTAGTTGTAGATCTGGTGCTGAATAGCTTTAGTAGAGGGAGTTTATTACCTAGATGTTTCCTATATTGATGAAATCACAGGCTCAAGTAAACTAATTTATGTATTTATTTGGAAAAATAAACTTTATTTTACCTTATAAAAGATGGCAAACATACATTAATAATCTAATCCTAAGAAATATTAAAGAGATGAACAACTAGATTTTCACATAACCACTTAGGACAGGGGTTCTCAGTCTTTTTTTATGAAAGAATTGTTTGGCAGTCTGATGAATCCTATGGACCCTATCTCAGAATAATATTTTTAAATGCATACAATACATAGGATAATAGAGGAAACCAACATATTGAAATGGTTATCAAATTTTTAAATTTTCACAGAGTTCAAGTTAAGAATTTCTAACTTAGAAGACAGCATTAATATTGAGGGAATGACATTGGGGAACAACAAATAAGATTTTTTAAAATTTTATTAAAATTTTTAAAAGAAAAGAATAAATACATAAAGGTGCTTCTAAAGAAAACAATAAATTCATTGAGATTCTATAATCTACCAATTGAAATGTCCTGTTAATTTATGACTATAATTATTTAACAATGCTTCAATACTTCAAAATCTAAGCTAGAGCTGGAAGGTACCTAAGGGTCTATCTGGTCTAATATCCTCATTTTAAAGATGAGGAGATCAAAGGAAGGGTAAGATTACTCTGATAGTAGACTTCAAAGGTAGAATTTGATCCAAGGTCCCAGTTTCTTAGACTTACAGACTATCTACAATTTCTTTTTCATGTGTGCTCTCTACACCATTATGGATTATAGCCTTCCCTTGCCTTAGCATATGAATTTTCACTGCAGGCATATAAATAAGAAAATGAATAGATAAATGGATGGATTGATGAATAAATAAATAATGAATGAAAAATAAAGAGATGGATGAATAGATAGACTATTGGATAGACAGACAGATAGGCAGGCAGACAGAGAGAGAGACAGACAGACAGACAGACACAGACAGACAGACAGACAGACAGATAGATAGATAGATAGATAGATAATCTGTCATCTGCTGGGCAACCTATTGAGAATGAACTTTTCTGAACTTAGGTAGCTAGGTCTTTGTGTGACACATGGTCTATCAAGGAGCCCACACTTGTGATTCCTTTAGTATCCTCTTAAAGTACTCACTTAAGTATACGCTTAAATTATCCAATAATCTTAAAGCCAAGATAGGTCCATGAAAACCTTAGAAAGAACATAACCACAAAATAGAGGAAGTGATTATTTCCAGCAATGTCCTTAAAGTCCACAAGATGGGGGTATTCTCCTATGAAAGTAGTCCCACAATTTAAAATCAAAAGCTTATCTCTATCATTTATTTCCAAAAGAGAAAAGTTAGAATTTTCCCTCCTCAGCTAAATGAGAGAGAAAACAAGATTCTAAGAATGTATGTATTTACATGTGGTAGTATTTTTATAACTCTATATAATAAATCTTTGGGTCAGCAGCTCTTAGGGAACGTGAAAAACTTGGATGTACTTTATGGGACTTTCCTTGTTTCTCTGGCTCTTCTCCATTCAGATCATCTGAAAACTAAATGACCTGTACCATACTCCTGGGGTGTCTTCAACAATTTCACTTGCAAACTTAGTTTCCAAAGATAAAGAAAAGAAATTATTTAAAGACCAAAGAAAACAGATAGATTTATATTAGAGTCCATAGGAGCACAATAACTACAAGAGAAGTCTTCCCTAAAGACCAGTATAGTGTCAGACACAGGTATGTGCACAGAGTAAGAAGTCCAAAACCCTACCTTGTAGTGTGACTTGGTACGTATTTCCTTTGAAAGATCGGGAGGTCAAAGTAGGGAGTCCCTGTATCTCTAGCTAATGAAGAATTTGATAGAACTTACTAAAAGTCCACAAGGAACTCCCTAGGAACTGGCTGCAAGGAGTCCATTGAGGAGCATAGCTCTGGTCTCAAGGCTCCCCCTGCTAGTATAGGCCTGCAATGGAGGTGAGACACTCATGCAGATGATGTATCAGAGATAACCAGCTGATAACATCTTTGCAACTTGGATTTCTGGAACTCTGTTCTTGGAGACTTCCGGGAGAAAGAATGTATGAAGATGAGTAGCTATTCTAATCCCCCACTAGACCAGAGGAAGCCAGGGTCTCCAGTCTCTGGATGCTTGCTCCTTTGACCTTTGGAAAATTCCCCAAAACTTTAATCACATATAAAGAAAACTGGAATGTATTTTTTCCCTGCCCTTGCCCTAAGAACTGGTGGGATACACTGGAGGAGGACACTTTGCTTTTACCCTTAACTTACTTGTTAAAATGGAATTAGCTCTAAGTTTAGATCTCTGTTAAACTGGTGGAGGATTTTTTTTCCTTTAGGAGAAAACCAAGCTCAGAAGAAGTAAACCCTGTTCTTTTCTGAAGAGATAGCTGGTCTTCAAGACAGGCAAACCTTAGTTCAAAATCCTACCTCAGACACAAACAGGCTCTGTATCCCTGAACAAGTTAATTAACCTCAGGTGCTCCAGACAATTAAAAACCATTTATTAAGCATGTGCCAACCACTATCCTAAGTGCTGAGAATAGAAGAGACAATCCCTGCTATCAAGAAGTTTATTTTCTAATTGGAAGGTGCAACATACACAATAGTCTAGCTGCAAGACAGATGGAAAGTTTCAGAAGTCGTAAGGGTGAAACAACAAGGCAAATGGCAAGACCCAGTGGTCTTTAAGGTGCATTAGGAAGCTAGAGGACAGTGTCTAGGGGTCTGTCTGTACTGAATAGATCAGGAGTGAGAAACTTGTGGTCTCAAGGCCACATGAGCCCTCCAGGTCCTCAAGTGTGACCCTTTGAATCCAAACTTCACAGAACAAACCTGCTGCACTCGAGGACATACAGAACCACATGTGACCTCAAGGCCACAGGTTTCCACCCCTGGTATAGATGCAAGGCAGATGGGTAAGGCATAGAGTTTGTTAGGATTTAGTGTTCAATTGTTTATCATTGCCATTATTACTTGTGAAACTATTTCTCTTTGATAGAAAACAAATTCATCTGCCACTAAATCCTTTTCTGGTGTGATTAATAATAGCAGTGAGTAGAAACTTGGGTCTCTATAGTAAAGTTGAGAATGACAGGAGGACAGGCAAACACAAGGGAGGCATATTGAAATCGAGCCCTCTAGGTAAATGAAAGTTTCCTAAACGATCCTAAGAAGTCAAGAGCTAGAATATCTGCCAAAATTCTTGCTCTAGGTCAGAGACTCTTAATACTTTCTCTGTAATGGATCCCTATGGCAGCCTGGTGAAATCTATGGAAACTTTTGGAACATGTCCAGTTGACATCATGGAGGTACCCATGATTGTCTATGAATGCTCACATGTCCTAAAATGGAAGCATTCTTCATCCCTTACCTTACAGGTGATTAGAACCTCCTTTAATTGACTCTGTAACCTGTCTTTAAAACTGGTGGGAATAGGAATCTTACTTTCCAGCACATTCTTTCCATGTATCCAGAGAGTAAAGATGACAGTTTTCTCACAGTTTGGGCAGGGTCCCTAAACTGAACCAGTAAGAAAAGATGAACTTCCTTCCCCTGATCAGGCTTTCTTACCCTGGCTCCAAGAAATGAGTCTTAGGTGCTTGTATCTGATCTGTGTCATTTGTCATCTCAAGTTTTAGGTCCCAGCAGTTATCTCCACCAGACTCTGGACTCTTAATCCTTTCTCTTGAGTCTGAGCTATGGTGACCCTAAAACTAGGATTGCAAGAGGGGTAGTTCAGACAGACCAGCAAGAAAGCCAAGAGCAGTGAAGAAGTCTGAGACTAGAGCCCAAGGGGGTTTGGGACTTGAAACTGGGACTGTGCTCTATAGCTTTGAACTAAAACGTGCCTAATCCCCCTTCCAGGGGAGGCATTCCACATGCTGTGGGAGTAAGTTTACATATTTGTGATTATATCTTTCAAAGCTAACCTGATTGTAAACTGATTAAATGGAACTGGAATGCAGAGGAAAAACCCGTACATTAGGAGAGGCACAGTTGGTAGGGGCTGGAATCATATGCAAAGGACCTAGTCACCCCCAGTCTCCCTTAAGTGCACTGAAGAACCCAAGAGTAAGAGGTATATAAAGTTATACAGCTGGTCTTCAGAAGGAAAAGACCAGGATAGTCAGCATTAGAGATGTATATGCTTCTCTGAAACAAGCACCAAACAGGCCACATCTGGACAAGGGGGTGATTTTATCACTGGGAAGAGGAGACCCACTAAACCTCTGGCAGCAAGGGAAGTATTCCTTAAATTCCTTGCAAACAAGGGGCCAGTGGGCTATACTTAGAGAAAGGATTCATAATCTAGATTATGTAAACTTTAAAAAAAAATTTCACAACTGAAATTCAACATAATTGATTTCCTCAGAATATTGTATTTTCAAATGCATTTAAATGCATTATTCAAAAAAGTTTCCATAGATTTCACCAGGCTACTATAGGGGTCCATAACAGAGAAAGAATTAAGAGTCCCTGACCTAGAGCAAGAGTGTTCTCAGATATTCTGGCTCCTGCCTTCCATGATCCTTTATCCATGTTACTGTTGGGCATACCCTTTAAAGGGTACTACACCCCCTTAAACCCTACAGAAGATGATTGCAATAGTGTAGATGAGAGGTGGTCAGGACCTGAATTAAGAGACTGACTACATGAGTGAAGAAAAGGCAATAAATGTGAGGTTTATTGTGAAGGTAAAATCGATGGGTGAAGGAGAAAGAAGCATTGATGACCCTAAGATTACAATCCTTGGTAATTGATAGATTAGTAGTATCCTCAGTAGAAACAGAGAACTTTGGAAGAAGGGTGAGTTCAGACTCGTTAGACTCATTGAACTTGAGGTGCCAACAGACATCTAATTGGAAATGTACTGTAGGTAGTTAGTACTACAAGAGTGGAATTCAGGAGAGAGAGGACCAGGGGCTAATCCGTTGGCTAATCACCTACATAGTGGTGATGCTGAACCCTTGAGAATGGAAGAGATTATCTAGAGAGAAAAAGAGAAAAGAAGAATGCAGAAGATTTATAAGTAGGGAGTAATGTAGGATGATGAGGTTCATTGCTAGAGAATATGTAACTCATGTATTCCTTATGTATAACCATAGCATATAATATTATTTGTTGATATCTTTGAAATATGCTATTGCTATTATATGCTTTGCTTAATTAATATATATA
>CM053771.1:331132275-331150148 GCA_028658325.1 Potorous gilbertii
ATGTAGCAAAACCTTTCCCATGAAAGAAAGTAAAAATGTTTTAAAAAAGAAAAAATCAGAGCCAACATGGTGGAGCAGAGGAAACTTTATAGCTGAGCTAAGCTTACATTTCCCTTTAAAGAGCTTTAAAATTATGAGCCAAATCTAATTCTGGAATGTCATAGGCAACAAAAGATCAAAGGGGAGACATTTTTCCAGCCTAAGACAATTTAAGAGGTCAGAAGAAAAAGGTTTATGGCACTAAATTGGGATCTGTCCTGTAGTGCATATGGCAGCAAGACTAGTGGTGGACTTTGGAGGCAGCAGCCACAACAGTGGCAGCACCTTTAGAAGCTCTCAGCCAGAGATAGTAAGAGAAGTGGACAACTAGTCAGAAAGAGATTACAAGGGATCCCTGTGCTGGCACTGGGCATGAACTGGGTGCTATTTGGCAATTTTATTGTCCATTATCCATTTCCAGGTCATGGTTCCAGAACACAGAGGAACACTTAATGTCACAAAGATTCAGGAGTCCTAGTGGCAGTTATAAGGCAGAGAGGGGCATTAGCATTTATGTTTGCAAGGGGCCCTGCATAGGTAAGGACCAGAGCTCAGACCAGGAGAACACTGACCATACTTTTCCACAGATCATGACTACCTTGGAAGTACCCCAAACTTAAAGGTCCACAGACTTAGCTGTGGAAACAGCAAAGTGGAAGGACCTGAATATTAAGACAGTCTCTGCTTCCTCCTAAGGTGAGTAGAACCCAAAATTTATATAAAGTTCACAGTCAAGAAATAGTCTAGAAAAAATGAGCAAATAGCAGAAAAAGAACCTGACAATAAAAAAAGTTACTATGATGCCAGGTAAGTTCAAGATACAAATTCAGAAGAAAAAAACAATGCAAGAACAAGTATGAACAAGCCTCAAAGAAAAATTTAGATTGGACACAAGCCCATCAAGAATTCCTAAAAGAGTTAAAGAGATTTGAAATCAAATAAGAGTGGTAGAAGAAAAAAATGGGAAAAGAAATGAAAGCAATGGAAGAAATTATGAAAAGAAAGAATAGCATGGTAAAATCAGCACAAAAATACTGAAGTGCATTTAGGATTAGAATCTTTAAAAAGCAAAATTGGCCAATTGGAAAAAGAGGTACAAACTTTTATTGAAGAAAATAATTCCTTAAAAATTAAAACTGGGCAAGTGAAAGGTAATGACTCTATGAGACATCAAGCAAAAATAAAACGTCAAAATAATTTTAAAAATAGAAGAAAATGTGAAATGTCCGAAAAATAACTGATCTGGAAAATAGATTGAGGAGAGATAATTTAAGAATGAATGGACCACCTAAAAGCCAAGATTAAAAAAAAAAGCTAGACACAATATTTCAAAAAATTACAAAGGAAAACTGTTCAAATTTCTCAGAACTAGATGGTAAAATAAAAATTGAAAGAATCTACTGATCACCTCCTGAAAGATATGCCAAAACGAAAATTCCCAGGAATATTATAGCCTAATTCCAGAGCTCCCAGATCAAGGAGAAAATATTATAAGCAGTTAAAAAGAAACCATTCAAATATCATAGATAGTATCACACAAGATTTAGAAGCTACCATGATAAAGGAATGGAGGGCTTCGAATAAGATATCCTGCAAAACAAAGAAGGTAGGATTACAATGAAGAATAATCTACCAAGGAAAATGGAATATAATCCCTCAAGGAAAAAATATGCATATTTACTGAAATAGAGGACTTTGAAGCATTTCTGATGAAAATATCAGAACTGAAAATTTGACATGCACACACAAGGCTCAGGAAAAACACAAAAAGGTAAACATGAAAGAGAATTCAAAAGAGTCTTTATAAAGTTAAACTATTTATATTCCTTGTGTTATCCTGATTGTGTTTACATAGTACTCGAATTGTTTCTTTCTGGCCGCTTGCAATATTTTCTTCTTAACCAGGGAATTCTGGAATTTGGCTGCAATATTCCTAGGATTTTCCCTTTTGGGGTCTCTTTCAGGAGATGATTGGTGGAGTCTTTCAATATCTATTTTATCCTCTTGCTCTAGAATATCAGGTTGATAATTTCTTGAAAGATAATGTCTAGGATCTTTTTTTATGATCATGGCTTTCTGGTAGCTCAAAATATTTTAAAATTGTATCTCCTGGATCTATGTTTTAGGTCAATTGTTTTTCCAATGAGATATTTCACATTGTTTGTTATTTTTTCATTCCTTTGGTTTTGTTTTATAATTTCTTGATTTTTCATAAAGTCATTAGCTTCATCTTCTCCATTCTAATCTTTAAGCAACTATTTTCATCAGTGAGATTTTAGACTTCCTTTTCCATCTGTCTATTTCAACTTTTTAAGGTGTTCTTCTTCTCATTGGATCTCTTTTGCCATTTGGGTTAGTATATTTTTTAAGGTATTATTTTCTTCAGCACTTTTTGATTCCCTTTAGCAAGCAGTTAACTCATTTTTCATGATTTTCTTACATAAGCCTCATTTCTCTTCCCAATTTTTGCTCTACTTCTCTTAGTTGATTTTCAAAATCCTTTTTGAACTCTTCCATGGCCTGAGACCAATTAATATTTTTCTTGGAGGCTTTGGGTGTAGGAACTTTGATTTTGTTGTCTTCTTCGGTTTGTATGTTTTGGTCTTCCTTGTCACCTAAGTAAGATTCTACAGTCTGATTCTTTTTCTGGTTTTTGCTCATTTCCCCAGTCATTTACTTGACTTTTGAACTTCTTGTCAAGGTAGTTCTTAGCTAGTAGTATGGTCAGCAGCTAGATTCCCCCACAATCTGTGGACCTAGAGCTCCATAAAAGCTACTGCCCCTGCAGCTGTGGCTGCTGCCCCCTCCACTTCCCTGGGGCTGGGGCCAGACCATGCTACTTTCTCACACAGGTCCAACAGGCTTTTTCCACTAGCCTTCCAATTTGTCCTCAGCATTTTGGGGTTGCAAAGTCTGGAAACTACCACAGGTGCCAGAGATTCAGTCCTCCCAAGACCTGCTCAGGTCCCATCTGTGCTAGCAAGACTCATGCTGGACTGCGCTCTGCTCCCAATGTGGTATGATAGATGCTTCCCATGGACTTTCCAGGCTGTCTTGGGCTGGAAATTTGCTTCACTCTCTCATTCTGTAGGTTCTGCAGCTCCAGAACTTGTTTAGAGTCATTTTTTACAGGTATTTGACTGGGCTTGGGGGGAAAATTCTAGCAAGTCTCTGCTTCTACTCCACCATCTTGGCTCTGCCCCTCCAAATCCCAATTTTAAATACCAAAATAGAAATGAGGACAAAGGAGAGGGTAATAAAATTGAAAGGAAAAAAGCATTAATTTAATAAATGAACCCAGGATTGGTTTTAGGGGGAAAAACCCAACAAAATAGACATACACACCACATTAATTTTTTTTTAATAGAAAAACCAAATTGCCACTATCAGATAGAAAAAGAGTGAATGCACCATCAAATGAAGATGAAACTAAAGCAATTAGGAACTATTTTGCCCAATTATATGTCACTAAAACTGACAATATAAATGAAATGGATCAATATCTACTAAGAAAAATTGCCCAGATTAACAGAAGAGGAAATAGAATACTCAAATAACTATCACAGAAAAAGAACTGAACAAGTCATAAATGAGCTCCTTAAGAAAAAATCCCTAGGACC
Source organism: Potorous gilbertii (assembly GCA_028658325.1). NCBI lineage: Eukaryota > Metazoa > Chordata > Mammalia > Diprotodontia > Potoroidae > Potorous > Potorous gilbertii. The sequence continues at coordinate 331,135,935 of CM053771.1, forward strand.
AGAGTGATTTACTAATGAATTTTACCAAACATTTAAAGAATAATTAATTTCAATATCATATAAACTATTTGAAAAAAATAAGTAAAGAGGTCCTATCAAGTTCTTTCTATGACACAAACATAATGTTGATACCTAAACCAAGAAGAGGAAAAACAGAGAAAGATAGAGCCATAGATGCATTTCCCTAATGAATACTGATACAAAAATTTTAAATAAAATACTAACAAGGATATTAAAGCAATATATCAGAAAGATCATATACTATCACCAGGTAGGATCTATATCAAGAATGCAGGGCTTGTTCAATATTAGGAAAACTGCAAGTGTAATTGACCGTATCAGTAACAAAAACAACAAAAAGCATAAGATTGTATCAGTAGAGGGGGGGAAAAGCTTTTTGAAAAATACAACACACATGCCTATTAAAAATACTAGAAAGGACAGGAATAAATGGAGTTTTTAATAAAATGATAAATATTATCCATCTAAAGCCAAAAATATGCATCATTTGTAATGGGATACTAAAAACCTTTCCAATAATATAATGGGTGAAGCAAGAATGCCCATTATCACTACTATTATTCAATATTATAACTAGAATTACTAGTTATAGCAATAAGACAAGAAAAAGAAATTAGAAGAATAAAAACAGGCAATGAGGAAACAAAACTATTACTCTTTGAAGATGATATGATAGTATACTTAGAAAACCCTAGAGAATCAACCAAAAAAAAAACCTAGTTGAAACAATTAACAACTAAGCAAAGTTGGAGGATATAAAATAAACCCACACAAATCATCAGTTTTTCTATATATTACCAACAAAATCCACGAAAAGAAATAAAGAGAAATTCTATTCAAAATAACTGATGACAGCAGAAAAATCCTGGGAATCTATCTAGCAACATAAATCTAGGAACTATATGAACATAATAACAAAACACTTCTCTCATAAATAGACACATCTAAATCATTGTGGGCAGACTGCACCAATATAATAAAAATGAGAATTCTACATAAGCTCATTTACTTATTTATACCAATCAAGCAACCAAATAATTATTTTATAGATCTAGAACAATAATAAATTTCATCTAGGAGAACAAAAGGTCAAAAATATTAAGGGAATTAATGGGGAAAAATGTGAAGGACAGTGACCTAGCTGTACCATATTTCAAACTATATTGCAAAGCAGTAATCATTAATATAATCTGGTATTGACTAAGAAATAGAGTGGTGGATCAATGGAATAGATTACACAACACACAATAGCAAATGACTCTAGGAATCTAGTGTTTCATAAACTCAAAGATCCAAGCTTTGTGGGCAAGAAACCACTCTCTGTTAAAAACTGCTAAGAAAATTAAAAAATAATCTGTCACAAAGTAGGCATATACCAATATTTCACACCATTTAACAAGATAAGGCTAAAATGGGTACAGGATTTTGACATAAAGGATGATAGTATAAACTAACATAGGGGAACATAAAATATTTATCTGTCAGATCTCTGGATAAGGAAAGAATTTGTGACAAAATAAGAGAGAGAGAGGATCATGTGAAGTATTGCATGAAATTAAAAAAAAACTTCTGCACAAACAAAATTAATGGACTTAAAATTAGAAAGCAATCAAGAAACTGGGGGCATTTGCAGCAAATTTCTCTTATAAAAGCTTCATTTCTCAAATATATAGGGAACTGAGGCAAATTTGTAAAGTAAGAGTCATTCCCCAATTGATAAATGGTCAAAGGATATGAACAGGCACTTTTTAGAAAAAGAAATCAGAGTTATAAATAATCACATAAAGTGCTATAAATCTCTAATAATTAGAGAAATGTAAATTAAAATAATTCTGAGATACTAGCTCACACTTATCAAATTGGTGAACATGATAAAAAAGGAAAATGATAAATACTGGTAGGGATGTGGAAAAATATGCACCATGGGGGGAATTGTGAACTGGTCCAGTCATTCTGGAGGACAGTTTGGAAGTATGCCCCAAGGATTATAAAACTGCATACTCCATGACTAAGCAATACCACTAGGTAGTACTCGATCTGTATCCTATAGCAACCAAAGAAAAAGGAAAAGGACCTATATATACAAAAATATTTATAGCATCTTTTTATGATGGCAAAGAATTGAAAATAGAGAGGATGGCAACAAACTAGGAAATGACTGAAAATGTTAAGTTATATGTTTTTGATGGAATGTTATCATGCTATAAGAAATGATGAAAGGAATGGTTTCAGAAAAAAAAACAACTTGGAAAACATATCAACTGATGCAAAGTGAAGTGAGCAGAACCAGGAGAACCTTGTATATGGTGAAAGCAATATTTTAATGATGATAAACTGTGAAAGATTTAGCTATTCTGATCAATACAATGACTCAAAACAATTCTATATAATATATGACTCATATATTGCTTTTTATTTTATTCTTTTTGCTTTCTTTTCAAAATGGATAATATAGAAACAATTTACATGACTTCAGATATATAATGGGTATTATATCATTTGCCTTCTAATGGGTGAAGAAGAGGCTGGAGAGAGGGAGAGAATTTAAAACTCAAATAGCTTTTAAATGTATGTTAGAAATAAATAAATTTTGAAATAATAAATTTTGAAAAAAAATTCAGCAAAGCAATCAACACATTAATGTTCACTGACAGTATTTATCATTCTAGAATGGAAGGAAACGTGTTTTCTCAATTATTCTCTTGGGTCTAAGCAATTACACAACATTTAGCTATTTTTTTGTTATTTACATTGTTGTCATCATATATATGTACATACATTGTGTATGTGTATGTATGTATATGTCTGTGCATATATTCTATATATGTATGTATGTGTGTATACGAGAGAGACAGAGAGAGAGAGAGAGAGAGAAAGCGAGAGAGTTTCTCTCATCAGGGATGCCTATCACTATAACAGTATGCATGCCCACATCTCCACCGCAGGACAGTGGCCAATACATCCGAATTAAAGCATCCACTGACACCTCTAAACCAGAGCTCTGCCACTACATCCCATCGAAGCTTGTGTTGGATTTGACACAGTCCTGTGTAGATTCTCAAAATGTCTTCACCTCAATCCTCCCTTCTTGCTCTCTCTCTCTCTCTCTCTCTCTCTCTCTCTCTCAGTAAGGAAAGAGAAAGAACTGATATCATGCCTTTTTTTTTTTAAAAAGAAAAGTTTCCACAGTGTGTACCAATTTCCTGGCTTAATGATACAGGCACCCCTTGCTGCTATGACATAGACTAAGGGCACTGCTTCATCATTCCCAAAGTACCAAGTCCTTCAACACTGAGCCAGCACACATGGCCCACCAGTAGTGCCCAAGGAGGACTCAGTTTAGCACCGTGTGGGTTTCTTAAAAATGAAGGTGGGGTGGGACCACAGTTAAACAACCGTCCTCATGATAGACTGGATTTACCAATGAAAACTATTATTTTCTTATGTTTCCCCTCCCTCAAAGCTCCAAGTCCAGTTTAGTTATGGGTCATCTGAAGAAGGAACAGGACTCTTTCCACTCCAGCATTTATACCAAAGTATAGCAAAGCTTCATTCATAAGGAAGCAAAGACAAGAAAGGAAATACTACAAACTTAAATGGGCTTAAGTTAGAATAACGTTGGGGAGATAAAGATTGTTTTAAGTGGTTTGCTTAGATTGTTCCCAAATGATCCTTGTCTTTATCAGAACTCCTCACAGCTATCTCAATTCTGAATCATCTTCTCAGCTAGAAACAAACTAGCTTCTGTTCATTCTATCCAATGAGACTTTACATATTAAACTGTACACATACACTAGCAAGAGACTGTTGCCTAAGCAGGCAATTGTCCTTTTAAGTTTAGCTTCTTAAGCCCCATATGCTCTTTAAAACTGACTTATTTACTCTTTGTGCAATGTTCATTGAACACCCCCCTCCCCATCCCTTTTTTAAATACTGAGAAGTGTAGAGTTGCACGGAAAAGGAAGTACCACACCCTGCACACCACTTCATCTCGTCCAAGCTATCAGTCCTTTATAACATGAAGTGATTCGGTCTCTTCTGTTGTCTTACAATGTCATTTCCCCCAGAGATTCTGAATTTGCGTATAGTTGAAAAAATAATCGTATAGAAAAAGGCCAGGAATTTCTGGAAAGTTTGACCTTTCTCTTATCAGTTTTTCAGATTATGGTATTGGCAAATTATCCTTTACTGAATGATCATTTTTTTTTAAATCAAGCATCAGCAAAAGTGCTAGTGCTAGATTAAAGTAGGGTGAGATAATATCAGTTCTTCAGAAATGCTTCAATAGCAAAAAGAAAAAAAAAGATATGAATCACAATAATCTAGGCACATGGAATAGAAAGGATTTTACCTTCCTTTTGCTTCTCTGGTACATACCAGTAAGCAGGGGTAAAGTGGGGGAGGGGGGGTCAGAGTTTACCAGAAAAGAAAGTCCTTTGTCTAATGACACTATTAGAAGGAAATTTGTGTCATCATTTAGTCCCTTTTCCTAAAGGATCCTGGCAAGAGTATAGAGGCTTCCTTGGGTGCTGGCCACGCTATCTCTCACCTCTGTGATTTTGCACAGGCTGTACTTTGGGCCTGGGATGCACTCTCTTCTCATCCCCACTTTTAGAATACCCACTTTTCTTCAAAACCCAATAGAAGCATCACCTTCTTCATGAAAATTTTATCTCCCTCTAGTCTTTTCCATCAAAATTACCCTATATTTATTTACATCAGACAATACTTGGTAAATTCTCGTTCCCTTCTTGTCCCCATGACACCTCATAAGCAGCTAAATAGGGTGTCCCAAAAGTCATAGTGTTTTTTAAGATATTGTGCAGTTTTAAGTTATTAAAACTTAAAACTGCACTAAGACTTATGAGGCACCCTATATGTATGGGGGTGAGGGGAGAAATTGTTAAGCACCTACTTGTAGATGTGAGGCATCATACTAAGCATTTTATTAATATCATCTTATTTGACATGTCTTATATAGGTATATGCATATATATCAGAAGCTTCTACTAGCCAGGGACTACTTCAGTTTTGTCTCTGTGTCTCTAACATATACCTGACACATGATAGGCACTTAATAAATACTTAGAGAATGATTCATAATGTTCATAATAATTCATAAAGGAAGTAGTCCTGAGTCTGAGGAGGGGCAGCTGCTATTCACTCCCCAGTGAGAGTTTCACAATCCATTCAAGTTGGTCAATAGATAGAAAATACAGCTGAAATTCACCAACCTTAACAAACGTTTGGATGATACATTAAGCTACAGTTTCTGAGAAACTGTTGGGTTTCCAAGTATACTTAGGAGACACTGAATTGTGTGAAATCAAAACTTAACTGCTTTGGGATTCATTAAAGAAGGGTGTGACTTCCAGGAACACTGTGGTGATATTTTACTGTTCTCTAATCTCTTCTGGGTGTCAGTTCTGGGTTTAAGAAAGGCAGTAATAAGTTAGGGAAATGTCCAAATTCGAGTAACAGAGACAGTAAAGGTCTTGAGCTCTTATAGACAGATAGCTTGAAGGAATTGGGAGTGTTTAGTGTAGGGGAAAAAATCAGGGGAGCATGCTCTAACTCTTTCAAGGATCTAAAGAGCTGTCACTGGAGGTGAGGGGACACTTGTCCTATTTGGCTCCAGAGGGACTACAATGGGCTGTGGTTTTTTAAACATTTAATTAATTTATTTGTTTTCAGTTTTCAACGATCACTTCCATAATTCTTAAATTTTCTCCCCTCCCTCCCTGAGATGGCATGCAGTCTAATTGGGTTCTACACGTATATTCTTATTAAGCACATTTTCACATTAGTCACAATTTTCACATTGCATAGAAGAATGAAAATGAATGGGAGAAATCTGAGAAAAACCAAACCAAAACAAAACATAACACAAGAGAAAATAGTCTGCTTCATTCTGTATCCTGATTCCACAGTTCTTTCTCTGGATGGCATTCTGCTTCAAGAGTCCTTTGGGAATGTTTCAGGTCCTTGCATTGCTGTGAAGGACTAAGTCTGCCAGAAAAGTTCTTCACACACAGGGTCACTGTGAGTGTTGCTTGGTTCAAAGTTCTCCTGGTTCTGCTCCTTTCACTCAGCATCAGTTCATATAAGTCTTTTCAGGATTTAGAATGTGATATCTTGAAAGGTAGTGGATTGGGGGTCTTAAAGGAGAGGTTGGGGTTTCATTTGTTGAGTATACTATAGTGGAATTCTTTGGTAAGTAAGAGTTGGACTAGATAATTGCAGAGGTCCCTTCCAACTCTCAAATTCTGTGATTCACTGGACCTAGAAGACTCTATGGAAGGTCCATGGTTACAAGGAGCCATATAAACAGAAATCCTATAAAACAGTATGACAGTCCAGTTGTTGGTGAACTGGAAGAAAGGCCTGAACATAGAAATATAATTGATATGTGAATCACTGTGAATAGATGAGCTGATTAGAAATAATTGGTATTTAGACTCTACTCCACCATTTTTTTAAAAACTAGACCCATGATTTCACTTATATATGTAACTCCTAGAATTGGAACTCCTGATAATGCACATGGGAACTTATTTTGGAACTTATGGTCATATAGGATTCTCTGGGTGCTGAGACATTAAATGACTTGCCCAGAGTTCATACATAGACAACTCAGTCTTTTGGATATGTTTGTTTCCACTATGTTTATTCATATTATCAAATGCATTCACTCCTATTCAATCTATGAATTAGTCCTTCGGTGAGCCTTCTCTGTACTTTGACAGTACTCGGTGCTGGGGATATATAGACAAGAACAAAATAGTGCCCGCCCTCAAGGTGTTTGTGCTCCATTAGCTAGAGAGAGGAGATAACACGTGCATAAATAGGTGTATACATACATATAAATACATGTGTATATGTATATATATGTGCAGATATGTCTATATACATATAGAGACACATAAAAATTGGAATTGCAAATTGATTCACATAAACTGTTAAATTTTTAGTGTGAGCATTTACGCCTTGGAAATTGGCAAATAGTACAAATCTGGACTTGGTTTATCATTTGGTTGATTGTCTAGACTTGAGAAAGTGATGGAGAAAATGTTAGTAATATAGATTAAATTTAAAAGTGTGATCTGTATATTTTTTTTGGTCGTTGAGTCAGTTGTTAAACATTTACCAGCACATTGCTATATGTAACGTATACAAAAGAAAATATCAGATAAATTTTGGAAGAGGTGGACATTAGCAGTTGAGGGGGAGACCAAGACTTAAGCTACTGGAGAAAATTCAGCACCATAGAGAAAATCCCTAGTGAATCACTTTCTTCTTATCATGACAACAGAAGAAAATTATCTTCTACCCATGGAAAATCCCTTTATGGACATGCAGGAAAGTGGAAATATTTCTAGTTCTTAAATGGGAACTAGAAGTCCAAACAATTAAATTATCTATAAGGTTGTGAAAATGGATGTTAAACCAAATATGATGTCCAATATTGGTAGTTCCTGTAGTTGGAAAGGCTAAAGCTGGTGGATCATGAATTTGGGAGTTTTGAGAAGCAGCAGTCACAGGTCCACAATGTGGCACCAATATCAAAAGTTTCCAGGGATCAGGAAGCCAGTAGACTGCCTAAGGAGGGATGAACTGGCCCAGGCTGGAAATGGAACAAGGATGATCTGTAGTGGCCTGTGAGTAGAACCATTTTTATGAGCCTTAGCAAATCAGAACAATTAAGTCCTTTGGACATGCTTAGTTCTATTGTATTTTATCATATATCATACTATTGAATATATTCACCTGCATTAATTTATTTATTCAATTACTAAACAAGGATTTAAGTGACTACCACATGCCTGGCACTGTGTTAGGTACTAAGGATTCATAGACAAAAATAGAACAGTTTCTGCCTTCCAGAAACTTACATCCTATTGAGGGGAGAGGGCACATAAATGAGTATATACAATATATATCAAACAAATAATAAAGTAAATTTTTTGGGAGACAGATATTAGTGCCTGAGGAAGAGACAAGGGCTTTAATCTCTTAGAGGGTACATCTTGATATTTTAAGAAGTGTTCTTTCTGTCTGATGTATATGCAGGCATTCTGTGAGCACTCAGTAAACTCAATTCAGGAAGTATTTATTGGCAATCTACTTTGAGCTCAGTCCCTCTGCCCTGCCCCAATTAGCGAAGTATTGATCCACATTTCAATTGAATTCAATGCAACAAACATTTATTAAATACCTATTATGTGCCAGGTGCTGGGGAAACAAAAGTAAAACATGAAAGAGCCTCAAGGAACTTATAGAACCCTAATAATTTTCTGACTATGATTAATATCTATGAGTCCTATATAGTCTAATAGTCTGTTAGGGCTGACCATAGATATTGGGCTGTATAAAATATGATAAAGAGGAAGCAGGATTTGCCCTGTGTTGAGACCTCCTCTTCATTGGTCTTTTGGCTCACTAGTGTCACCTTTACATTAGCATTATTCTCTGTCACTCAGTGACACTCTGTACTAACATCACCTCTAAGATTGTAAATCTCACTCACCTGGACCTTTAATACCTGCCAAACCATACCTGGCCAGATAGACTTTTGTTTCTAACTTCTCATGACTATCTTAGTTTTTTGTTGCCCAAATTTAGCATGATACTTTTCTGATAAAAATGACCAGGATGTACTTCTTACTTTTGAATCAACCATGGAGGCCCCAAGAGCCACTGAAATGAGTCCATGAACCTATAATTAAGCCAATATATCCTATCAGCACTTGAAAACGTCTCTATGTACTTGTACCACTGCTTTTCAAGTGTAGGGAACTGTTGTGATTAAGAAATACCAAGTCACTTAAAATCATGATTAAATTCAAATGGAATTGAAATTGGAAATAAACTCTTCACTTGGTCCAAGAGCTGCTCATTAATGCACAAAAACCAAACTGAGTTGCTATGAAGCTATTTAAGGAATTTGAAAGTTCTTCAGATTTCAGTAACAATCATTTATGTTTCCATAGGACTTTGACATTTCAAAGCACATTTATGTCTAATATCTTCTTTAATTTTCAAAGTACAAATCTGTGAGTAGGTAGAGGTTAGTGGGTAGTGACAGATATAGAAAAAAAGAACATCAATAAAACATTTAAAAAATGCATAGAAGAAAAAATAAGTGCAGAAATGGAGGCACAATTATAATCTTGTTAAGCTTATATATATATATATATATATATATGTATGTATATATATATATGTATATATTTATATCACCTCTCTATCTACCTAAATTCATATTTATGAGGTTTACATTCCCCCAAAAACAGGAAAATAGCAAAAATGGAGGAGGTTATGTCATATTGAAATAAATGCTTTTTTTTCTTGGTACTGACCTGATATTTCAGTAGTATAAGGAATTCCCAGTGAGAAAACTCTTTAGAGTCTAGGCCCTATACCTGTCTACATACTTCTTACTGTAGGCCAAACCAGATTAAGGCAAATGGTTACCTGCTTTGCAGTTTATAGTCTAAGAGAGTTGCATAGTGGCCTTAAGAGATTAAGTGACTTGCACAGGATCACATCACCACAGTGTGTCAGAAGTGGGACTTGAATTGGAGACCACCTCCTAATCTAGTACTTTATGCTACCTCTCGTGTAATCCTTAGGTCCTATTTAGTGGACAGATCCTGGAAAGGATCCCTTGGCCCAGTCTGTGGATAATATTGCTTGAAATTTCTCTACTAGAGATATATCTTCAAGAATTAAAGTTCTGTGTCTCCAATAATTCTCATTTAAATGAAAATGTATTTGAGAGGTAACACATTTAATCACTTTTGGTTACTAATAATAACTCAGTGGGCATTATTTATGTAGCTTCTGTCCAAGAGACTGTATAGACTTGTCTAGTAGATTTCTTATTTGCCTCTTCACCCCTTCTTAGGGGATAGAGTCAAGATCTAGACAGATGTCAGATGAATTAACGAGCAGAACAACAGCCCATCCCATAAAGACCAGTATCTCTTTGACTTTGGGGCATTTATCTATAGTTCCTTTCTTGTCCCACTTACTGTCACCTCCAGTATTTTCAGATATGATTTTGAATCCTTATTCTTTTCTCTTTATGAATGGTTCTAGTCTAATTTAATTTTTTTTATTTTCAGTTCCAAATTTCTTCCCTCCCTTCACCAAGAAATATGATACTCATACATATGAAGTCATGCCTGTGACTTCTGATATATAGATTCCTTCCTTCTTTGTTTACTGCTAATCTTGATAAAGAACTGAGTTGATTTGGGTCTACATTTCTCAACATTTTCTCACTTACTTCTATTCCCTTTATATCTCACAGAATTTGTCTTTGAACCAACCTGAAGCACATAAATGGATGTGGATCTTCTGAGGATACAGATACTTACCTTTAAGCATGGATTGCAGTCAGTACTCTGAAGGGGAAAGGTGGAGGAATATGTACTTTGTATGGGTCACTTCTGTAATGGCCGCTGAGAAATCACTAGCATGCTACACGAAGACGCTGAAGACTGAGTGAGCTACCATGAAAGAGGACAGTATGGAAGGGTCCTGAAGACAAACTTTGTGACTCCATCATTTAATTTTAGTTCAACTTCGCCTCCATCCTCCTAGTCACACGTCTGTGTGTACACACCTACAGAGTTTTATTTATTTTTTTAATTTAAATTTCCTATTTTATTATTAACTCAAAAATAATGAGCAGGGGACAGCTAAGTGGGGCAATGGAGTACTATACCTGCAATCAGGAAGACTTAAGTTCAAATCTGGCCTCAGATATTAGCTGTGTGATTCTGGGCAAGTCATGTAACTCCAATTGATTCCAAAAAAAATCAATGACCATAAAGATTTCTATACAAAAACAACAGAAAAAGTAAATTGTATATTAAATCATGAATCAATGCATCTAGTTTGCTATAGCAGCATGTCAGTACATAAAGAGTTGAGCTTGAAGCTAGAGGATTGTGGTTTGAGTCTGACCTCTTCCACACAGTAGCTATGTGATTCTGGGCAAGCCACATAACCTTTTAATGCTCCTGGTCAAAGGTATCAAAACCACTTCTTGTGGGAAAATCCTGTTCACACACTTCTCATTGTAGCCCAAACCAGATTAAAATGTAAATGGAAACTATTTAACAAAACAAATAAAAACACAATAAAACACATATAATGTTGATATGTGGTTTTGTAAGTCAATATACTGCAGCATGAGTCCTTACATATGGTTTAGCAGCCCCATTTTTATTTGAGTTAGATATCACTGCTCTAGGCAAATCTCTAAGACTATAAATTTGCAGAGATGATAACCTGCATTGGTAGAAGGAGTTTCCTCACTTGAAAGTTCCCTATATCAATGAAATATCAAGTTCAGTTTCTATCATCGTTATTGTCATTTTTTTAAAGTGTAGGCTCTGAGCCCAGAATCAGGAAGACCTCAGTTAAAAATCTGACCTCAGACACTTCTTGTGTTACCCTGGGCAAGTCACTCAATCCTGTTTGCTTCAGTTTCCTCAACTGTAAAATGAGGTTAATAATAGCACCTGTCTTACAGGGTTATTGTGAAGATCCAATGAGGTAATTGCAAAACTCTTAATATATATCCTGGCACATAAACTACGAATGTGACTGCAATCAAATACAGTACATGTATAAGTTCTTATAGGCATACCTTGTTTTTTGAACTTTTTTGCATTTTGTATTTTTTTTTTTTTTTTTACAAATTGAAGGTTTGTGGCAACTGTGTGCTGAGCCAGTCTATTGGCGCCATTTTTCCAACAGCATGTGCTCACATAAATTAATCTGTGTCACATTTTGGTAATTCTTGAAATATTTCAAACATTTTCATTATTATTACATCTGTTATGGTAATTTGTGATCCGTGATCTTTGATGTTACAACCTATATAACCATGCAGAGATAAGACCAGACTTATTGGATAAATGTTACATATGTTCCGACTGTTCCACTAACTGGCCATTCCCTTAAATCCTTCCCTCTCTTTGGGCCTCCATGTTCCCAGAGACAGAAGAATATTGAAGAATACTACATAAACTTAGTTGATAAAGTAATGGCAATTATGAATGAAGATTATACTGTGGTTAAAAATGCTGTCAAACCGTATCGCATGCTGCAGAGAAAACTTTTATAAAAGGAAGAGTCAGTCAATGGGATAAGCTTCATTGTTGTCTTATTTTAAGAAATTGCCACAGCTACTCCAGCCTTTAGCAACCACCACCTTGATCAGTCAGCAGACACCAGCATCAAGGCAGGATGTTCCACAAGCAAAAAGATTATGACTGATGAAGGCTCAGATGATGGTTAGCATTTCTAGCAATAAAGTATTTTTCCATTAAGGCATGTACTTTGTGGGGTTTTTTAGACATAATATTATTTCACACTTAATAGACTACAATATAATAAAAACATAACTTTTATATGTACTGGAATAACAAAAAATTAATGTGACTTGCTTTCTTGTGCTATTTGCCTTTTTTGTGATGGTCTGAAATGGAACCCTCAACATCTCTAAGTTATGTTGGCATTCAATTCTCCCTTTCAACCAAGAAAAAAACTCTTCATAAAACTAATAAATACAGTCAAACAAGACAAATTCACATGCTGGCTGTGTCTGAAAAAGTATGTCTCATTTTGAACCCTTGGTCCCTTGCCTCTTTGCCAGGGGATGAAAGCATGTTTCCTCTCCAGTCTTCTGAAACCACGATTGGTCATTATGTTGATCTGAGTTCTTACATCTTTCGAAGTTGTTTGTCTTTATGATACCACTGTTATTATATGGATTATTCTCAGGGTTTTGCTCCCTTTACTCTGAGTTAGTTCATACAAGTTTTACCTAGTTTCTCTGAATCTGTCCTTTTTATTATTTTTTTCTGTGCAATAAAATTCAGTGACATGTATGTACAGTAAATTGTTCAGCCACTACTCAGTTGAAGACATTCCTATTGTTTCTAGATCTTTGATACAACAACCAAAAAATAATTTGAATATCAAAGCATGTAATTCTACTGCTTAGAATGAAGTGTAGATTCAGTTGTTCATGAAAGGGAAATTAATTTTTTAAGCCAAACTCCAAATGAAGATGCATATTACGATGTCTAGAAATGCCTAAAATATAATGAGTACACATTGCCCAGGTAGTACTCAAAGCTGATGCTGATGATCATGAAATGGCATGTTTTTATAGCACAAGACTGCAAGAATGCAGCAAAGAGTGGAGCCAAAAGTCCAGTTAGAAGGCAGACCACTTGAAAGGGAAGCACCAAACTATATAGTAGATATGTAACTGTCAGGTTAATGGCAATGATAGGAGTTCAAGGTATGTAGTAGCACGACAGGACCTATAAGCAGAGAGTATTCAGTGGTGTGCTGATTGGGATGGTGATCAGGGAAAAGATGGGCAGTATGCTTTTTTTTTTTTTGAGCAATGGGCTATTGATCACCTCCAGGGTTATGTTGAAAAGGTTGTAGCTTGACATTGCAGACTGACTATTACAGTGACCTCCAGTGACATTGCCTCATTTTCTATAGAATCTGAAGCATGGAGAGGTTTAAACTATTTAGAAAAATACACTCACTATTTAGTAACTGAAAATACAAAATATTTAAAACAAAAAGGAAGAATGTGCTGGAAAAATAGCACAGATATAATCTCAAACTCACTTTTCTCTTTTTTGTTTTTTGAATCACAGAACAATTTTAATAGTAACAAAGTACACTTTTAAGGTTTATAAGGTGCTTCACACATGCTAACTACTTTGAACCTTGCCATTATCTTACGAAGTAGATAGTGCAGTTTACAGATGAGGAAACTGAGACTCAAGGAGGTTAAGGGGTTTGCCCAAGATGACTCACCTGGAAAGTCTCAGAGCAAGGATTCAAACAGATTTTTTTTGACTCCAAATTCAGATTTCTTCCTACCAAATTGTCTTTTTCACTCACAGACTGCATAATAATCCTATTGTTTCTTCTTCATATATGAACATATAAAGAAAAGGTAGTTCTTACTATAATTTTGAGTTTTATTTCTATTCTCCAGAGCAGGGGTGGGGGAGAACCTGCCACCTGAAGGACACACATGATCTTATAGGTCCTTGGGTACAGCCTTTTGACTGAGTTCTGACAAGTTTTACACAACAAATCCTTTTATTAAAGGATTTCTTCTATAAAGTTGTATTCTCTCTC
>CM053771.1:331150648-331172022 GCA_028658325.1 Potorous gilbertii
GGCTTAAGGGGGGAATAACATGCTCACTCCATTTGGTATCAAAATCTATCTAACAGTACAGGAAAGTAGGGAAGAAGGGGACAAGTGGGGTGAGGGGGATGATAGAAGGGAGAACAAATGAGAGGAGGGAATAATTAGAAGTAAACACTTTTGGAGAGGGATAAGGTTAAAAGAGAGAAGAGAATAAATGGGGGGCAAGATAGGATGGAGGGAAATATAGTTAGTCATACACAACATGACTATTATGGAAATCTTTTGCAAAACTACACATATGTAGCCTATATTGAATTGCTTACCTTCTCAGTGGGTATGGGTGAGAAGGTAGGGAAGGAGAGAAGTTGGAATTCAAGGTATTAGGAACTAATGTTGAAAATTGGAAACTTGGAAATAAGAAATACAGATGATGGTGTATAGAAATCTATCTTGCCCTACAAGACAAGAGAGAAGATGGGGATAAGGGAAATGAGGGGGCTGATAGAAGGGATGAGATATTGAGGGAAGGGATAATTGGAGTGCAAGGTGCCATGGGGTGCAGGGTGAGGAGAGAGATGCAGAGAAAATTTGGAACTCGGCATTTTGTAGAAATGAATGTTGATAACTAAAAATAAATAAATAAACATTAAAAATAAAGGAAGAAGGAAAGAAAGAAATTTTTTAAAAAATTTAAAAATGAAAAAAAAGAGAATAGGATCCACTAAAAAGAAGTCAAGAAGGATGAGGACTAAAAATAATATTTCTGGATTTAGTATTTAAGAAAATAAATAGAAATTTCACCTTGGAGAAAGCAATTTCATGTATTTCAAGAAATCATTTTAATATCCTAGACACTTCCTTTTTATTTTTTTAACTTTCTCAGAGGTACCTATTTACCTTACTTCTCATCAAATATTTCTTTTTCACAGCTTCTCATATAATAATCATTGTTGGAAATATGCTACATATTACTTAGACTTACAAAACACACTTCTAAGCCTTTGGGGTTTATGATTTTACTTCTGAGATCATGATCATGTTGCATGATTCTCATTGATGGAGAAACTCAGTTGAGATTGGTGGAAGAAGCTCAGTTGGATTCTACTCTTTCTCTCCCCAATGTCCAATGTAATAATTTGGAAATCTCATTCAAGGAGAATAATTAAGAAGAGTAATTGGCCTTGACCAAATAAAATCAAAGGATTATAAGCTTGAGAATTCTAAGGGATATTAGAAATCATTTGGTCCAACATTTCCATTTTACAGGAAACAAGGCCCAGAAATATGCTGTGACTTTCCCAGGATTACACAGGTAACATGGCCAGAATTTGTACTCACCTTTTCCAACTTCATTTCTAGTGTTCTTGCTTTTGTACCACAAAGAAGCCTTTCTTGGACTTGACAGTCATGTGTAGATTCTCATAATATCTCAAAGTGAAAAATATTTGAAAATAATGGGGAAAAATCACTACACTTTTATTAAAGAACCAAGATATCAGCAACTATTTACCCATTTGCCTAATTTCTCATGTTTATAAGATCATCATGATAATATGCCTTGCATCCCATTTCTCATCCTTTCATTAATTCATTACCTGTTTCTCTGAAGAACTTTAGATTTGACTGTGCAACATGGGAGATACTGGCACAGGACTGCTCAGCATGGCATGCCCACATAAGAAAAGGTACTGTGCTCTTTGAGCAAAGCAGAATTGAGACAACACAAAGTAAATGCAGGATACACAAATTTGGCATATTTCACCCCAAATATTCACATGGACACTCTGTGTCCAACCTGTGGTAGAGCATTCCGAGCTCATATTGGTCTGATCAGCTGAATCACTTCACAATGATGATGTCATTTTGGCCCTCTTCAAAGACAAAGGAAAGCAACCAACCAACCTGTCTTTGGGGAAAAAAATCATTCTCCAGAGATTCTGACCAAGGTAAAATTGAGTATTTGGATACTTTCTGATCATGTTAGAATAGTTGGATGTGCCTTTCCTGTCTGTGGAGGTCTTTTTCTCCTCTCTTCTTTTCTATGATTCTCAGAAATCATCCCTGTTGAGTATCAAGTACTGAGACAAAAACTATTGTGAGAAAGTTCTATGCAGAGAGAATTCATTAATGTTATTCTCAATAGAGAGGTGGCTGGTAGTAGAAAGAACATTCAATTTTGAGTAAAAAGAACTGACTCAATGGTACCACCATCTACTAGCCAGGTGGCTGAATAAATATCTAACTTTTCTGGTCATTTTGTTCTTGTTCAGTCATTTTTCAGTTGTGTTCAACTTTTTGTAACACCATTCGACTTTCCTTGGCCAAGATAACTGCAGTGGTTGGCCATTTTCTTCTCCAGCTCATTTTACAGGTGAGGAACTGAGGCAAAGAGGATTAAGTGACTTGCCCAGGATCACACAGCTAGTATTTGAGACTGAATTTGAAGTTAGAAAGATGGGTTTTTCTGACCTCTGTCCGAAAAATACCCAGCGTATTTTATCCACCACACTACCCAACTGCCCCAGTCTATAAGATGGGAATAATATTTACATTATTTATACCTCATGGTTATTAGGAGGAAAACACTTTGTTAATTTAGTACATAGATATGAACTTTTCTGCTATTTTCAAATGATGAATCCATTATACAGGTCTTTGCTTATTCAAATTAAAGACTAACTTTTGGTTCAAAAGAATCATAATTCATTATTCTTTTAAAAAATCATTTATCCATTTCCAAACATAGGAAAAGAAATTTGTGTTTGGGAAGTAGTTTTTATCAAACTGAATTTGGTCTCCTTAAGAAAATAATTAGTCAATAAAAAGCTTTTAGTTTTTACAAGAACATCTGAAAAGCTCAATTAGAGCTATATGATTCCTATTTCAGTATGACCAAAATGTTTCCTTGGAAAAATGCCATCACATTTTGTTTTATTTTGAGGAAAATCTAATGATCTGAACCAGAAGATCAGTATGTCTGTTAAGTTCTGTCAGAGGTCTCTCACTGTTCTGCCTTTCCTCAGTCCTCCTAGTGAATGTATTGAAGGACCTACATAAAAGGTATCTGAAGAGAAGAAAATGCCAAGGGAGAGAAATCTTACCCTAGTAAGGGGTAAACAAGACCCCTGAAAAGTGATGTAGGTCACATCAATAACTATTGATCCATATTCCTACTGTCCCATCTACGAAAAATCTTTTCAAGTCATCTATACACAAATTGAGGGCATCTTTGATGAAGGTATAAGTAAGTATAATAACAAAGGAGTAATAAACAGTTTTCCATGAGTGGCATTTAACAATGGGCTACTTTTTGTCATTTCATAACTAACTGAAAGATGTAGAGAATATGAGATCCTATTCTGCTTATTGTTTATTGATTCCAAAAAACAGTTTTTGATTTGGCAGAACAAAACGTCACCTTAGGAGGTCTTTTACAACAAGGTGTCTCCCATACATACTTCAAAATCATTAAACATTCCTTGAAAGATGTAGCAATAATAACTATTAAATTTTCCTCTAGTGTTTAACACCAAGCAAGAGATAAAACGGAGAGATGTGTGCTTGTAAAAGGTATTCACTACAGTGATGGAAAAGATACAGCTCAGTGTTAAGGTCAAATAGAGAGTCTATCTAATGCTCCTGTTTATAGATGAGATTTTGCCAATTGCCTGAAGTCCCAGAAAACTTCAGAGCCTCCGGTAAGAGATCAGCAGTCACTCAAAGGAGTCTGCTCTATCCATTCACACAGAAAAGACCAAGTGGATGAAGAACTCCTACTGCACAATTTTTAACATATATTTGGATGGACATCCTACAGAGCTTGTCCAGAGGTACATATAACTGATACAGATAGGATAGATGAACAATGAGCTGATCCAGAGTTTAAAAGGATGAAGAGAGCAGGATGGATTGTTTTCACTCAATTGTTAAACTACTTTACAGATCCCAAGTCTCCCATGAAAGCAAAAGACCATCTGTTCAAAACTAAGATTTTACCAGTGTTACTATATGGCATTACTAAAAGTCAATATCATGGAGAAACACAAAGTAGGTATGTGTAGACTAGAATGTAAAACCCTTAAGAAACTCTAATGGAAAATATGAATAAAAGAATCCTAGATATTTATGAAAGAAAAAGATGGGCTGTTCTTATTGGTAAAATCAAGGAATGAAAAATAGACAACCTAGAGTACTCCACTAGTATCATCTTGAAGTTAGGAGAAAGTAAAGGCCTCAGCAAGTTTGATTGATACCATATGGCAACTTCTGGGGAGAAGGTGGGTAAGAAACAAACAAGATGTACAGACATGGACAAGTTGTGATATTAAAAGTTGGAAGGAACTTCCACATCAGTGAAATCACAGAGTCACTTGAGTATTCAAGAAACTCAAAAGACTATACCCTTGATTCAATTTACTCTTACCTCTTCTTTAACATTTCTGTCATTTGTCTTCAATTTCTCCATCTCTATTGGCTTACTTCTATCCACCAACAAATATATTTAGGTCTTTTCAGCCTTAAGGGGAAAAAAAAACTTTCTCTTCATCCTCCTAGTTCATCTGGCTGTTGTCTCATCTGCCACCTCCTCTTGATTGGAAAAACTCTTTAAAAATTGTAACTGGTGCTTTCCCTATCCTTATCACTGTCTCTTCCCCTCAACCTATTATAATCCAACAGTAGACATACAGAAACTGCTTTTTCAAAAGCTGCCAATGGCCTAATTATCAGTTTCAAGGGCATATTTTCAATCATCCTCTGTGACCTTTTTGGGAATTTGATCATGTTTGCTATCCTTTCCCACTATATATTATTTTCTCCTTTGACTACAAAGACACTTACCTCTCCTAGGTCTCCTTTGACCTTTATAATTAATGTCTTCTACTTCTCATCTTCTCAGTACCTTAAGGTTAATGTTTTCCAAGTTCTGTTTTTCACTCTTTTAACTTCTATAAACTCTTTTCCTTAGCAATCACATTCACTTTCATGACTCCAGGAACTACTTCTTTGCAGATAACTTCCAAATCTATCTCCACCCTTGATTCCTCTTTTAAATTCTCAACATGTATCTCCAGCTACCTTCAGGATATCTCTACCTGGGTAGCTTAGCAATTTGAAGCATAGAGGTTTCCAAACTTTTTTGAGTACATATCCCGTTTGTAAATATGTGTGTATGTACATATATATGAGTAATCATATGCTCATCTGGATATATGAGCATACATTCACAATATATGTTTGCTTATTTACAAATATACATGAATTGCTGTGCTAAAAAGCTATATACATTATAAAGCTTACATAAAACAGATATAAAGGAGAGCATTGATTGTGTGAACTAATTAAATTACTCTATTGCATTTAAAATGTTGGATGAGCAGCAATTATCAAAGCCACCTGATATTGGCTAAGAAACAGAAGGGTAGACAAGTAGAATATGCTAGTACTCAAGACACAGTAGGCAATGAATAAAGCAATCCACTGCTTGATTAATCCAAGGACCCCAGCTTCTGGGATAAGAACTTACTGTTCGACAAAAATTCTTGGGAAAACTGGATAACAGTGTGGTGAAAACTAGGCCTGACACAGTACACAAGAATAAAGTCCAAATGGGCACATGATCTAGGTATAAAGATTGATACTATAAACAAATAAGTGGAGCAAGGAATAGTGTATTTATCAGATTTATGGAGAAGGGAAGAATTGTTGACTAAATAAGAGATAGAAAGAATTATGAAGTACAAAACGGATAATTTTGATTACATTAAATTGAAAAGGTTTTGCACAATCAAACCCAATGCATCCAAGATTAGGAAGGAATCAGAAAACTGGGAAAGAATTTTTGCAACTGGTGTCTGTGATAAAGGCCTCATTTCTAAAATATATAGAGAACTGAGTCAAATGTACAAGAATACAAATCATTCCCCAATTGATAAATGGTCAAAAGATATGAACAGGCAGTTTTCAGAGGAAGAAATTAAAGCTATCTATAGTCATATGAAAAAAATGCTCTAAATCTTTATTGATTAGAGAGATGCAAATCAAAACAACTCTGAGATACCACATCACACCTATCAGATTTACTAACATGACTAAATAGGCAGATGATAAGTGTTGGAGAAGATGTGGGAGAGTTGGAACACTAATTTATTGTTGGTGGAGCTGTGAGCTGATCCAACCATTCTGGAGAGGAATTTGGAGCTTTCCTCAAAGAGCAATTACCACTTCTAGGACTGTATCCCCGAGAGATCATGAAAATGGAAAAGGGTCCCACATGTACAAAAATAGTTATAGCAGTTCTCCTTATGGTGGCCAAAAACTGGAAATCAAGGGGATGTCCATCAATTGGGGATGACTGAATAAATTATGGTATATGAATGTAATGGAATACTATTGTGCTATAAGAAATGATGAACAGGAAGACTTCAGAGAGGCCTGGAAAGACTTATAAGATCTGATGCTGAGTGAAAGGAACAGAACCAGGAGAACTTTGCACACAGTGTGCAAGGACTTTTTTCTGGTAGACTTAGAACTTTACTGAAATGAAGGACTTAAAAAATTCCCAATGGTCTTTTAAAACAAATGCCTTCAACATCCAGAGAAAGAACTATGGAATTCAATCGCAGAATGTAGCGAATCATTTTCTTTTATATTACATTTTGGTTTGTTATATGATTTCTCCCATTCATTTTAATTCTTCTATACAACATGACTATGGTGAAAATGTATTTAATAGGAATGTATGTGTAGAAGCTATATAAAAGTGTATGCCATCTCAGGGAGAGAGTGGAAGAGGGATGGAGGATGGACAGGGAGGGAGGGAAATAAATCTAAGTAGATGGTAGTGATTGTAGAATGCTAAAAATAAGTAAAATTTTATAAAAAGAATTTAGAGAGATACACTTTTCCCTAAGTATTGCTTTGTCTGCAGTCCATAAATTTTGATATGTTGTCTCATTGTTGTCATTCTCTTTAATAAATTATCAATTGTTTCTATGAAAAAAAATTTTTAAAATAAAATGTTGAGATGTTAAACTCTGATAGCAGTGTTCCAGTGATTTTCGTGGAAAAGTACAAAATCCTCTAGAACTCTAATATTCTCAAGATCCTCCTCCAGTCACAGGAAAAAGAGATTAAGACCAAGGTTGAGGCCTAGGGTGTGGCTCTGATCCTGGGCTCTAATGAGTAACTTCTACATGGTTTAACTGAAATGCTGTCTCCCCTCTGCTACCAAGCACTTGACTCTTTCATGGCTCATATTTTATAGGCAACTCACAAAGCATGACCAAGTTTCCTCAGTCAATACAAACATAATTCCACACTTCCCATGCAATGCACACCAGTAGAGCAGTCACTGTGCTAAGACAAAGTAGTTCTTACTATCAGTGGCAGCTAGGTGGCTTGGTAGATACAGTGCTGGGCCTAGAATCAGGAAGACCTGAGTTCAAATCTGATTTCAGACACTTACTAGCTGTGTGACTCTGGGCAAGTTGCTTAATCCTATTTTGTCTCATTTTCCTCATCTGTAAATGAGCTGGAGAAGGAAATGGCAAACCACTCCAATATCTTTGCCGAGAAAACCCCAAATGTCATGAAGAGTTGGACACAACTGTAAAATGACCCAGCAGCAACAAAAATATCCCAACAACAAATCATCAGTCAACATGATCTATAACAAGAATAAGTTAGAAGCCTTGTCAATAAAATCAAAGGTGAAGCAAGGAGACCCATCATCACCATTATTATTCAATATTGTACTAGAAATGCATGTAGCAATAAGAAAATAAAAATAAAATGAAAAATTAGAATAGGCAATGGGGAAAGAAAATTCATTCTTTGCAAATAGTATGATAGAATATTTAAAGAATTCAATAGAATCAACTAAAACACTAGTGGAAATACGTAACTTCAGCAAAGTTACAGGATGTAAAATTAAACCATATAAACACACTTCTATATATTACCAACAAAGTTCAGCAGGAAAAGATATAGAGAGAAATTCCATTTAAAATATATGCAGACGGTATAAAATACCTGGAAGTCTACCTGCCAAGACAAACCAAGGAACACAATTAAAAAATACTTTCACACAAATAATGACAGATCTAAACAATTAGAGAAATACTGATTGCTTATACATAGGTTGAGCAATATTGTAAAAGTGACAATTCTACCTAAATTAACTTACTTATTCAGTACTATACCAAGAAAATAAGCAAAAACTATTTTAGAGAGCTAGAAAAAATAGCTAAATTAATGTGGAAGAACAAAAGGTCAAGAATATGAAAGAAAAAAAATGTGTGAAGGAACATGGCCTACCAGTACCAGATCTCAAACTGTATTACTGCCAAGAATGAAATCTGAAATAACAAGAAACAATGGACAGCTTATATTGATTTATTAACAATGTGCACCAACTGCACAAGAAAGTAGGACCTGACCTCTTCAGTTTAGTACTGGGTCCCGAATATAGGAGAGAGATTTTTATGAACTAAAAACAAATCACAAAATAAGACCAATTAATTAAAATAATTAACAGAACACAAACCAAGATACAAAATTAGGTAACCTGATTTCCAGTTAGAGCAAAGATCATAGATTTTCCAAGTTGAGAGGGGGAGAGCAAATGTGTAATTTCCTGAAATCATAAAAAGAGGTGTCCTACTCTCCCCAGGTTCTGTGTTCAAGAAACAATAACTTAGCAACCAATATGGGGACAGTTTTCAAATAATACATATGGATTGCTTGCTCACCTCCTTTTGTGAGGAAGTGGATTAGAAAAGGTGCCCTAAACATTGCTTGCTTACCCAACCCGGGCCTGATTACCGTGGTAGGTGGGGAATCCCACTATGCAGTTGAATATACAAAAAAATGTACGAAAACATCTGCAAAGATGATTCCACTCACCATCGACACATGGAACATGCACACACTAATAGACAACACAAAATCCAGTAGACTTGAAAGAAGAACTGCTCTTATTGCCAGAGAACTCAAAAAATATTGCATTCAAACAGCAGCCCTGAGTGAAACAAGGTTGGCAAATGAAGACAAGCTTACTAAAGTTGGAGCTGGAAGGGGAGTGCCATGAAGCTGGCGTGGATTTTGCAATCAAAATCCACTAATCTAATCTAATCAGCAAGCTGGAATGCCTGCCAAAAGGAGTTAACGACAGACTCATGACAATGCAATTGCCACTTTCAGGAAAACCCCATGGCACCATCATCAGTGCCTATGCTCCTACACTGACAAAACCTGATGAAGTCAAAGAAAAATTGTATGAAGTCTTAGAGACCCTTATCATCAATGTGCCAAAAGAAGACAAGTTTATAATTCTGGGTGACTTTAATGCTATGGTAAGCGCAGACTACCAGACTTGGCAGGGAGTCCTAGGGAGGAATAGAGTTGGAAACAACCATAGCAATGATCATTTACTGCTGAAGACTTGTGCATCGCATGACATTCTCATCACCAAAACTGTCTTCCATTTACCTAAATGCAGTAAAACTTCATAGATGCACCCCCACAGCAAACACTGGTACCTAATAGATTATGTGATTATAAGGAGAAGAGACAGACAAGATGTGAGAGTGATAAAGGCAATGTGTGGTGCAGAGTGCTGGACTGATCATAGACTTATCCTTTCCAAACGAAATATTTGCATTCATCAAAAGTGCTGCTCCTAACGCAAAATGACTACCAGAGGAATTAATGTCAACAAATTAGAGCTCTTCTCTGAAAGTGAACAGTTTGCTGCTGACTTAGAGGGAAAGTTGAACCAACACACAATTGGCAACAGTGGAGCAGCAAAGGAGTGGGCAGCTCTCAGAGATTTGGTGTACAGCACAGCATTTGCTCATCTGGGTCAGAACACTCGCAAACACCAAGACTAGTTTGATGAAAATGATGGGCAAATTCAAAAGCTGCTAAATGAAAAATGTGAACTCCACAGGATTTACCAGCAGGATAGTTCATCCACTTCCAAGAAGGCAGCATTTAATTCCATCAAAAGCAAGGTACAAGCAAAGCTTAGAGAGATGCAGGATTCCTGACTCAGTAAGAAGGCAGATGAAATTCAGTTTTATGCTGATAGTAACAATCCAAAGCACTTTTATGATTCCCTGAAAGCTATTTATGAACCAAAAACTTATGGTGCATCACAACTACTCAGTGCTGATGGAGCCACATTGATTAGTGATAAGGACATGATCCTAGAGAGATGAACTGAACATGTCCATAGTGTTCTCAACAGATGATCATCAATCAATACTGAGGCCATTGACCATTTACCTCAGGCTGAAGTCAATCTCCCTCCTTAGCTGAACTTCCAGCTGAAGAAGAGGGCCATTAGGCTCCTTTCATGTGGCAAAGCAGCTGGTGCTAATTCTATTCCAGCTGAAATTTGCAAGGTAGGGGGACCATTGCTCATACAAAAGCTGACTGAAATTTTCTAGGTTATATGGCAAGAGGAGGTTATCCTCTAGGAGTTCAAGGATATCTCCATTGTCCATCTCTGTAAGGGTAAAAGGAATAGATTGTCCTGCAATAATCACAGGGGGATCTCTCTCTTTGTTATTGCTGGCAAAATTCTTGCTAGAGTCCTCCTTAATAGTCTGATCCTTCACCTGCAAGATGGGCATATACCTGAGAGCCAATGTGACTTCAGAAAAGGCCAAAGAAAAGTCAATATGGTATTTGCTGCCTGACAACTCCAGAAAAAAATGCCAGGAGCAGAAGAGAAGTTTGTACACACAATTTATAACTCTGACCAAGGCCTTTGACACTGTTAGTCATGCTTATGGAAAATTATGTCAAAATTTAGTTGCCTGGAGAAGTTCATCAGTATTGTACCTCAATTTCATGATAGCATATTTGCCGGGTTCTGGATAATGGACAAAGCTGTTGTGCCTTCCCAGTCACCAATGAAGTAAAACAGGGCTGTGTGCTAGCTCCCATGCTTTTTAGCATGATGTTTTCAGCCTTGTTGACAAATTATTTCAATGAGGATGAACATGACATCAAGGTCAACTACTGTACTGATGGTAAGTTCTTCAATTTGAAAAGGCTACAAGCTAAGAACAAAGTGGAAGGAGTGTTGGTGCATGATTTTCTGTTTGCAGATGATTGTGCACTCAATGCAGCTTCTGAAGCTGAGATGTAATGAAGTATAGATCAGTTCTCAGCTGTCTGTGCTAATTTTGGCCTAATAATTAACACTAAAAACACACAGGCGCTCCATCAGCCACCACCATACCATCCATACATGGAACAATCAGTTACAACAAATGGAGAAGTTTTGAATATTGTGGATAAGTTCACTTACTTTCAAGGTAGTGTACTTTCAAGGAATGTACATATTGACAATGAGGTTGATTCATGCATTGCCAGATCTAGCTCAGTGTTTGGGAGGCTCCGAAGAAAGGTTTGGGAGAGAAGACATATTAAACTGATGGCCAAACTGAAGATCTACAGAGCCACTGTGCTGACCTCATTGTTATATGCTTGTGAAACATGGACAGTCTACCAATGTCATGTCAGGAAACTGAATCGCTTCCATTTGAACTGTCTTAGGAAGATTCTGAGGATCACCTAGCATGATAAGGTACCAGACACTGAAGTCCTTGCTCAAGCTGAACTGCCAAGTATTCAAACTATGCTTCAGAGAGTCCAACTTCGATGGGCTAGCCAAGTCGTTCAAATGCAAAATGTATGCTTGCCAAAAGGATTAGTTTATGGAGAACTTGCATGGCACAGGCAATCACATGGTGGCCAGAAGAAAAGATGCAAGAACATTCTCAAGGTCTCTCTCAAGAACTTTGGATTTAGCTGTGTAACATAGGAGACATTGTCACAGGACCACTCAACATGGTGTGCTCACATAAGAAAAGATACTGTGCTTTTTGAGTAAAGCAGAATTGAGACAGCACAAAGTAAACACAGGATGAGCAAATTTGGGATATCCACTCCAAATATTCAGTTCAAATAGACTATCTGTGCCTACTCTGTGGTGGAGCTTTCCAAGCTCACATTGGTCTGATCAGTCACATCTGGACACACTGAAATTTCACTTTACAATGGTGATGTCATTTTGATCCTCTTCAAAGATGAAGGACAACCACCACAATGGATTGCTTGAACTATATAATTGTGAGAAAACCGCTTGGATCAGTCTTCAGATCTGACTGACTTTCTGGTCAGCATAACCATGGTCCTTAGTTAAGGGTCCCTAAGCAACAGGTAGAGGTGGTCCAACTTCCCAGTCATGCAGGGTGAGGTTCAAACAATGCAGTAAAGTTTTCTCACGATTCCTATAATTGAATAAAGTTTTCTTACAAGACAAAAATTGGACTAGATTCATAATTGAATAGAAAGGGAACTGAACTAGTTCCAGAATTGAATCACAAGATGGAGTTAGTGTGGTTCACACAGTTCCCACAATTTCCTCATTACAAAGCTGTAATCATCAAAACAACCCAATAGTGGCTAAGAAATAGAGTGATATATCAGTGCAATAGATTAGGTACACAATACACAGTAGTAAACAACAATAGTTATCTAGTGTTCAACAAACCAGAATATCCAAGCTTTTGGAACAAGAACTCACTATATGACAAAAATTGTTGGGAAAACCAAAAAGCAGTTTGGCAGAAAGTAGGTATAGACCAATCTCTCACACCGTATATCAAGATATAGTCAAAATAAGTTCATGATAAGTTCATAGACATAAAGGGTGATATTATAGGCAAATTAGAGGAACATGGAAAATTTTGCCTGTCAAATATATAGATAAGAGCATAATTTTAGACCAAACAAGAGATAGAAATCATTACGGGATACAAAACATATAATTTTGATTAATTTAAATGAAAAGGTTTTGCACAAACAAAAGCAATGCAGCCAAGATTGGAAGGAAAGTGGGAAACTAAGAAAAAAATTATAGCAAGTTTCTTTGATAAAAACCTCATTTCTCAAATATATAGAGAACTGAGTTAAATTTATAAAAATTAGTTATTCCCTAATTGCTTATTGGTAAAAGGATATGAACAAGTAGTTTTCAGAAGAAGAAATCAAATTTATCTATAATCACATGAAAATGCTATAAAATTACTATTGATTAGAGAAATGCAAATTAAAACAGCTCTGAGGTACTACCTTATACTCTATCAGATTGGCTAGTATGATAGGAAAGGAAAATGACAAATGTTTAAGAGGATGTAAACAAATCACTGATGCATTAGTGTAGAGTTGTGAACTTGTCTAGCCATTCTGGAGAGTAATTTGGAATTGTGTCCAAAGGGTGTATAAAACTGTTCATACCTTTTGACCCAGGAATACCCATTTTAGATATTTTATTTCAAAGAAATATAAGGGGAAAAAAACCTACATACACAAAAATATTTAAAGCAGCTCTTTTTGTTATGGCAAAGAATTGGAACTTGGAGAGATGTTCATCAATTGGGGAATGGATGAACAAGTTAAGATATATGATTGTGACGGAATACTATTGTGCTATAAGAGATGACAAGCAAAACTCTTTCAGAAAAACCTGGGAAAACTTTCATGAACTGATGCAAAAGGAAACGAGCGCTACCAGGAGAACAATGTACACAATAACAGTAATTACAAAGATCAACTGTGAATGACTTAGCTATTTTCACCGTGCAGTCATCCAAGACAACGCCAAAGGACTTACAATGAAATATGGTACCCATCCCTGTTAACGAACTGATAGAATCTGAATTGAAGCATGCTTTTTTTAAAGCTTTATTTTTTTCGGTCTCTTTTGTCTGCATTTTCTTTGGCAGTATGGCTAATCTGGAAATATTTTGTATGACTGCACATGTTTAATCTATATCAAATTACTTGCCTTCTTAATGAAATAGGAGGGAAAGGAAGGAAAAAGAGAATTTGGAACTGAAAATTTTTTTAATGAATGTTAAAAAATTTTTACATGTAATTCAGAAAAAAATTAAAAAATAATTAGTTTGCAATTTGTAAATTTTTTGTATTATAAATTAGATGTTATGTTTCTCTCATATAGCCAAAAGATGTTGCAATGTGGACATTTTTAGAACTCTAAACCGGAAAAAAAGACTCAAGAATAAAAAAACAGGAATTCATGTTCTGCCTACACAAAGTTCAATTTGGGTTCACAACATTTATAGTCTAATCTTAGGGAAATGGATCCTTCCATGCCTCATTACAGGGGTTTTCCTTTCTCAGACAAGAAAGGGTACAGAAACCTATCTTGCCCAAACTGTTTCAAATGCTTTTTTATAGTCGAAAGCTATCCAAGATATGATTTGAACAATTCAGTGCAGAGAGGAAGTGTGCTTATAAAAGAGAAGCAAGTCGCATGTCGTCAACTCTGAACACGTTTTGCTCTGATGAACTTGACTGTATGTAATTGTCAGCATAGAGTTAAACAGGAAATCTCAAAAATAGTTTCTTGTCTGTCTATATGACGGTACCAGTCATAGTATTCTGCTCTGGGGTCGAAAGTAACACTTTTTTATGAAATATGAAATCAACTGGATTAATGTGATTCATACCTATCAACTTGAAATATTAGAAAGGCTTCACGGCAAATGAGGCACACCACATATTCTGAAATGAAGATTAAAGTAAGACTCTTCAAACTATTCACTCTTGCAAGGTCATTTCCTGGGTAAGGTGCTTTGAGGAATAAGCATCTGTCAATGTTTTCTGAATTTAAAGAAGTTTCATGCTAGAATGAAGGTAAGCAGACTGAGTTTTAACTTTCTTTACATCTTAATTGAGGATGTTTTAAGGATTGTCCAGGCTTTGTAGTGTTGGAAAGAGGTGATGGAAGAAGTAGGTTAGAGAAACAGAATATGAAGAGAAAGTTGTCTGTATTTAGGGATGTATTGAAAGGGAACTCAGAATTACCAGAAGTCTCAAAGCATTAGAATTGATTAACAATTTAGCTAAGAATTATATAATGGTCCGTTGACTCTCACTAAGTCACTAGGGACATTTCTTTATTATTTTTAAAAAACTGGTCCCCAGGAAGGATTTTCTCCTGAAGGCAGGTATAAATTATGAACATTCCTTGAAGAGAGACAAATGAAACCAACAAAATTTAAACAAAGTTTGGAAAGAAGATATAAGCATCTCACCTGCGTGTTAACTAATCTGAGACCAAAACTCCCTGTAACAGCTTTGTTTAGAAATCTGTATCATGTATGTCCCTTTATCAGTTGTAGTTATGCCAAAAGGATCTTAATAGGCATACACCTCAGGTAACTGAGATCCTAGTTTTCTAAATTTATAATATAAAAAAGGGACTATGTGCACAGATTTGGGTACCACTTGAGATTGATAAAACAGAACTCCTATGACTTTTATTTTTCTAGAACCATGGGATGAAGTTTTATTTTATTGTTCATTGTTGTTGATTTTGAATGTATATCTTCAAGTATTTAGAGGTATATGAGATTTCTTTTCTCTTTTTTTGGAAATATTTTAACAATGCTCTTTTAAAAAACCACAACTCTGCTACCTTCTAGTGATCGTCCATCCCTACTCCTTCAACATAATCTTTAACAAAGAAATAAATTTAAGCAAAACAAATATGACCCACACATGTCTTACATATATCAAACATATATGTTTATATGTGTTTCATTCTGTAATTAAAGCCCTCCTCCTCTATGTCCAGAGATGGGATATATTTCCAAGAGCCAGCAAAGTACCCTTCTATAGATATCATGTCAGTTGGTCAAAAACCCTGTTTCAACCAAGCCCTTACTGTAATGTTCAAATACGTAGTCACTAAATGTCTGTTGACAGGCTTTACTATTTTTTTTTAAAACCAAGTAAAGAAATCCTCCCCCAATTCTTTATTTTGATTGTCATACTCGATCTAACTTCTGGTTTTGAACTTTAAAGACTGTACAGATATCAGCTTTTCTTAAAAGTCAGCTCAGTAGCCTTATATAATAAGAACAGCATTGGTCCTGGAATCAAGGGAGACTTGGAATTGGAATTTCACCTCTGACACTTATTAATTCTATTATTTAACTTCTCTGAACTTAACTGAATTTAGCTTCTCTTTTACACATAGAATGAGGATACTAATACCTGTCATACTTATATGATGGAATTATTGTGAAGATCAAATGGAATAATACAGGATGATCCCTGCAATCTTACTGACCTTTTTAGCTATTGAAGCTTAATACTGCACTAAGATTTCTGGGACACTGTGTATAGAACTTTAAAATGACAAATATATTGGCTGTTATCTTATTCTCTCAAAAGTTTTATAGGTAAAAGTGCTGTTTGGATATACTTATTGTTCATCCTTCATTCCCAAAAAAGACAGTGACATCAGGAGAATAATGTCTTGACTTGCAAATGAATTGAATTTAATGGAAGCAAGGCTGTGCAAAGTCATTGGCCTCGCTTTTTCCTCTAGATTTATCAGAGGCCAGCATCAAGTCACAGGTCAAGAGGACTGGAATGGCCCTGGATGCAGGGGGAGACCGTGACCTTTTAAGCTAAGGTCTTTCCTAGGTCTCAGTTTGTCTGAGGCAATGCCCATTCAGTAGTAAAAGGCTAGGTATAAAAGAATCAATCTACTTGGATATTGAGGTTCATGATAGAAAGATAATCAAATTCTAGAACTCTCTGAGCAGAACCTGAATTATTTCCGTAGCACTTGCATAAACCTGGGGGTCTGCTATCCAAGAACAAGGAGTTGAGTAGAGAAATCAGGAGAAAAAAGTAGGTGACAATATAACAGCTTGCACTTTTAAAATTCTTAACCTGATATCTACTCTGTACATGAGAGAAAGTGACAGATTTATCATTTTATCCTTGAAGAAATGAAAAAAGTGAAACATGGCAGACCAAGAACGCAATCTAGAACCTATTCAGCAAGTTTGAGAATCCTATGTTATGATTTTTATATTTAATGACTCATTTTTTTAATCTTAACACAACTAAATATTGATATTTTCACTGTTATGTGAAGAAAGAAATCTTAAGCATCAGGTCATTTCCTGGTTATGGGTAACCAAAGAAGCCTAAGGGGTTTGTTTAAAGATATAAAGATTTACAGCTTTGAGGCCTTCAACAGAAAGCACTTCCCATATCAGGGCTTCAGTGTTATTATGTGTAAAGTTAAGGAGTAGAACATTCCATCAATCTATGATTCTAAAAAAAGAATAATCCAATAAATAAATGCTAAAAGCCTATTAGCTGAGTGTCTTTTTCAGGAGTGCTAACACATGGTCATCACGTATTAGTTGCAACCATTGTCTAAGCACCACAGTTGTTGGATTGACAGTCTCAATTCAGTTTCTGATGGCTTACCTGCCCTCAGTCAAGTTGTCCTCTGGCAATTTCAGAATTTGACTTGTTTTGTCTTAGTGTAAAGATTTGGCTAATGTCTTTCCTTAAAATGGCACTCAGATCCCATGTAAGATATAAGCTAATAAAATAGTGAATGTAAGCCAGGACTTATTTAACATGTCAAAAGCCATCAAAATACCCAAGACTTTAAATAATGCCCATCTAGTGGGTTCCAGGGACCTGTTAGGTTACTTCAGACCACCTTCAATCACATAGAGAATGTACTTGAGCTGCTAGAGAGTCAAGCAACCTTTTATTGCCCTACTTCCCCAAGAACTCCAGACATTATACTATCCTGAGAAGGGTGACCCTTTGACAAGAAAGAATGTGGGGCTTCTAAAGAACCAACCAATACTCCTGTGAGTCCTGTGTTCCATCAGCTTGTACACAGCATACATAACTCAGAATACCAAGAAAGAGATAATGTGACCTTATGATCTGTTGATCCATCTTCCCCTTCACATCTGCTTCTAGCAATGGAACCTCCTCTCCTGTGTCTCCACATAGTTCCTATTCTTCTGTGCTTGTAGTACTCCAAAGGGCCATGTAATTGCACAAGTATCTCTTAGCGCTCACATCTGTACACAAGCATCCTTTTCCCTTCTCTCTGTATTTTCCTGTTTTTTAAAGTTCAAGTCTAAGGATATACAAATGTACAGATTATGCATAAACTTGAGTCAATGAAGATCTCCTTTATAAATCAAGAGGACCCTCCAAAAGAGTAAATTTTTGGTCTCTTAAGGCAAAATGCCTTCCACGTCCAGGGAAAGAACTATGGAATTCATGCAGAATGAGGCAGATCATTTGCTTTTGTATTATGTTTTGGTTTGGTTTGTGATTTCTCATTCATTTTAATTCTCCTATGCAACATGACTAAGGGGAAAATATATGTGCAGAATCTATATAAAACTGTATGCCGTCTCAGAGAGGGAGCAGGGAGGTGGGGGGAAGAAGGAGAGGGAGGTGTAAAACCTAAGATATATGGAAGTGATTGTAGAACACTGAAAACAAATGAAATAACTTTAAAAAAAGAAGAAGAGTAGATTGTTCCTAGTATAGTAAATTTATACGCTGTCAAGGAGAAACAAAAGGAGTGAAAAGATCACTTGGTTTATCCTGAAGGCAGTGATTCTGGTAATTCTGTGGTTGTGTCAACATAAAAATCATAGTAAAGGCCTGAATTCTTCTAAAAGAGGAGAGGAGAGAGACAGACAGAGGGAGAGACAGAAATAGAGAGACAGAGAGGGACAGAGAAAGACAGAAACAGAGAAAGAAAGAGAGATAGAGAAAAGATGAATGAAAGGATGGATGGATGGTGGGTGGATGTTGAGTTTATATTATTATTTATACTACTTTCTATATATTTATTTATTGCCTATTTATACTTTCATTAAAATCTTTCCTAGATGCCTCATTGAGGCATGAAGATGGCCCTTAGTTCTCAAAAGTGCTTGTCAGCAAGCATAAGCTCTGGGAGGTCCTACCAAACTAGAAAGTTGTAAAGTATGACTTAAGTGAGGGCCTAGACACTAAGAGATTAATGATACAACTACTTGTATAATAATAATATTCATTTTACTTTATAGAAATGGTTGGATAGTGTTTTGGAAAGAATTAGGCTTAAGACAATCAGTATCTCTAAGGCCAATTCTTGGTTCTGACCTGTCATTGTAACCTGGGCGATCAAAATATAATTTAGAAACAAAAGGTACCTTAGTGGTAAAATTCTCCCATTTTACAGACAATGAAACTGAGGCCCAGAGCCACAGAGAGGCTTAGCCACAAGTAATATTAATAGCTAGCATTTACATAGTACTTCAAGATTTGCATAGAGCTTTACAAATATTATCTCATTTGGATCCTCACAACAACCCTGGGAGGTAAGTTGCTATCATTATTTCCATTTTACAGATGAGGAAACTGAGACAGAAGTCAAGTAATTCGCTCAGGGTCATACAGGGAGTAAATATCTGAGGTGGTTTGTGAATTCAGGTCTTCCTGATTCCAGGTCCATTGCCACAGCTATTGCACCACTTAGCTGCCTCTAATTTTTGGAAAAATAATCGTTTGAGATCATTGCCTGAAATCTGAAGATGACCGGGGACGTTTATTGCACAACTTCAAAGGCTGTCTCAGGAAATCTCTCATTTTCTACTAGACTCAGAGAAAATTTGGCAAAAGCTCAAACACTCAGAATTTTCTTCATTTTTCTTGGGTTATTCCACAATTAGCGTTGTATTCTGCTTTTCTGGTGACACTTCTAATTGCTGGTTACTATCTCTATTAAGACAGAACAACTTCAATAATTTGGCACCTTTGAAAATGGATATCTTACAAGAAGATCTCTTGGAAACTGTACTAGAAGTTTTTTAAAAAGATATTCTGTTAAAGAATTTGCTAAATTTGAAGTAAACCCAAAGGTTGTTTGATTTCTTTGTGGCTTAGCTACGTGCTGTCTTTTATACTGAGGTTATTCATACTTTCCACTGTGGGGGACTCTCAAGATCTCTAGCAATTCTCACGCTACACCAGTTTTAGGTACTTATGGACAATCAAAAGGGAAAGAAAGATGTTTTTGTCTTATTCATGTCAGACAAACTGAGACCTAGGAAACACCTTAACTTAAAAAGATCAAGGTTCCCCACTCTATTTGGAGGCATCACCAATCATCTTGAAATGTGTCTTTGTCAATGAACACCAGTGACTCTGGAGGAGAGAGTGTAGCTCATGACTTTGCACAGCCCTGCTTCATTTAAATCGAATTCACTTTCAAATCAAGACATGACCCTTCTGATGGCATTGATTCTCTTTGAGACTGAAGACAGAACAAAAAACAACAGGGACAGAGTAGGTGCCCCATGTGTAGAGAGGTTGCCACATGTGTCATAGAGGCCTGTTGTTGCATATGTGGCTTGAAGCAAGACAGAATAGACATCTCCCTTCTCCAAGGGAGACTTTCATTCCTGCCAGAAGCAGGCATTGAGGCTGAAGGCCACCATATTAAGAGGAGATACTGGGCTAGAATATATGTATTTGCTCCCTTAAATATTGCTCATCTAGGGGATATGATTGGATTTGAGCTAACTTTTGATCACTGTCACTGTGGGGAGCAGGAAGGCCCCAAGTTTTATACAAGGCTTTACTCCTTTCCCACCAAATACCAGTTCCATAATGAACACACATAGAGAATAGCAAAGTCCATTTTATGCAAATCATAGCAAAACAGAAACAAGAGAATGTACATGTAGGTCATACAGAGTGAAGGAGATTTCCTATTGGGAACAAGAAAACTCAACTCAACCAAGAGCAAGAGTCCAGGATCTCACCCAAGACTTTAGT
Source organism: Potorous gilbertii (assembly GCA_028658325.1). NCBI lineage: Eukaryota > Metazoa > Chordata > Mammalia > Diprotodontia > Potoroidae > Potorous > Potorous gilbertii. Next base: position 331,171,337 of record CM053771.1, read on the forward strand.
ATTTCCCTGAAGTCTCTGAAGTAGCAAGCCGGCAATAGGGACATGATAGAGACTTCCTCCTTCTCTCAAGTCTTCCCAGTCCTTTTCCTCAGCAACCTGAAATAAGGTTGGCCTCTTGCATCTTCTCTCTCAAAGTTGGAAGCCACCTGGATGACAGTCAAAGAAGACCCTTTCTTGGAGTCCCTAAGGAGGACTCTCATTTGAATAGTTTCCAAAGAGGAAGTGATGAGAACTGTACAACTCTTGTCTCTCAACAATTCCTCCTTGCCCCTCACTCAGGACAGTGTTTTCAATCTCTACCAGTAATGAGAGTCCCTTACCAATGGACTTTGAAACAGGAGTTATATTCATATCTCTATGGGGAATGCTGGAGCCAAATCAAACCAACTATTTTCAAAGTGAGCATTCATACCTTGGAAATCAATAAAACAGCAAATCAGGACTTGATTTCTTGTTCTTTTAATTTTCAAGACATAAAAAAATCGAAAAATGTTTAATAATGCAAATTAAACTAAATAGTATGTTGACCCTTTCCAAGAGCCAGCACCAGCCAGCACATTTCTGTATTCAACGTATTTATATAACATCAAAGAGGCACTTCTCATGGGGCTATGGTAGATTCATAAGGCATGATCCCTATCCTCAAAAAGCTGACATTTTTATTGGGGAGATAAGATGCTCATTCA
>CM053771.1:331172522-331197601 GCA_028658325.1 Potorous gilbertii
ACACACACACACACACACACACACACATCTCTCAACAACTACTTCTCCACCTTTATAATTCATGCCTGGATCTTTGTTGTGGCCATCTATGGACCTTGATATCACTCTCCCTCTGCCAAAAGAAGTTCAGTTTTCTTCTTTATACTAACTCCTGCTCTCCCTTGAACATCCCGAGCTCCGTATTTCCCAGCCTTCTCACCTACTATGACTTTTGTTTCCATATCAACCATTGGAGTGGCTACTCAACTACCCTGCTCACTCATCTGAATTTTTCCTGGATGCTGGAATTGAGAATTACTACTCTAAGTTAAAGAGGCACTGGTATAGTGGGTAGAGTACTGGATCTAGAACCAAGAAGATCTTGGTTCATACTCTGACCACTGCCACTTAGCTGCTGTGTGATCATGGGCAAGACACTTAATCTTTAGTTTCCTCATCTATAAAATTATAATATAATTATAATAACTTTACCATTTCCCTCATAAGGTTGTTGTGAGTGTTAGGTAAGATAACTTACCTAAAGAACTTTCTAAACTTTAAAGTGCTATATAAATTCCCATTTTTTATTTTCTTCTCTAGTTCCTAGTTCCTTTGACCAACTGCCATAGGACATAACTTTCAGTCACCTCACTACTGAGTTACTTCTCTGGTCACATTCTAATTTGTCAGTGTTCTTGAGTTGTGGCAATCGGAAGTGAACGTATTATTCCAGAGGCAACAGAATATTGTGGGGAAAGTGCTGGATTTACAGTCAGAAACCGTGGGTTCAAATCCCACCTCTGATATTAACTACTTGTGTGACCATGGCAAATTATGTAATCCTTCTGGCTCTTAGGTTTCCTCTTCTATAAAATAAGAGAATTAGACTAGAGGATTCCCAAAGTTTCATTCAACTCCATTTCTATGAAACTCTGAAAGATGTGGTCAAACCATAAAATAGCACAGCTAGATAAAAAGAACCTTCTTCATTCTGACATTATATTTCTAGCAACACTGCCTAAGATCTCCTTAGTATTTTCATTTGTCATATCATGCTAAAAATTCATATTGAGCTTGCAGTTCACGAAAAATCCTAGGTCTTAAAAAAAAGTATTACTAATGTTCTTTATCTTTAAGACCCAGAGGTATTCCCCAGAGACTCCCCTCCCATCCCCCACCTTCACCTCCATCTCTGGTTCCGCAACAAATAAAACCTTCTTTACAGTGCAGCAAAACCTAATCAATTTTTGACAACTTTGACAAACATATCAATCAATTTGATTAATCAATGAACATTTAATAAACTATACTACAGTATACCTGATTCCAAACCAAATCTATCACCTCCTTGCTAAGAAGTAGGAGTCATGTTTTTTATGATTTCCAGAACTTTGGCTCATGAACCATCTTCTATTTCTGTAAACTGTACTTGCATAGTTTTTTTTAAAAATTGATATGTAAGACTTTGCATTTATTTTTATTAAATTTCATCTTGGATTTTGTTCTTATTAGAGCTGGATCACCATTTTTCTTAACTTCTTTTTCAATTTTGATTTTTATTTGCTACTTCCAATCTGCTGTAGGCTTGAAAATCAAAAATTGTCAGGATTATGGGCATAGTAGGGTAACTAGGGGCTGAATGAGAACTTCAAGGTCTCAAGAGGATCCTATTTCAGGGGTTTAAAGCTTATCTCAATCACCTTCCCAGAAATTCCAGGTCCCTCTTGGAATGGATTCAGGAGGCATATGACCTTCAATTCTTGATCCTGTTGAGTTACTTGTATTCAGAGACACTGGCCTCCTTGTTTTTCATGTACAGGACATGCTGTTTTTGGCTCTGATTATTTTCTCTGGCTGACCCCCATACCTGGAACACTCTTTATACTGTGTTCCCACTACTGACCTCCTTGGTTTCCTTTAAGCCTCAACTAAAACCCAACCTTCAACAGGAAGTCTAAGGTAGCTAGGTGGCACAACGGATAGAGTGCTGGGCTTGAAGTCAGGAAGGCTTATCTTCCTGAGTTCAAATGTAGCTTCTAACACTGGCTATGTGACCCTGAGTAAGTCACTTAACTGTTTTTCTCAGTTTCCTCAAGTGAAAAATGAGCTGGAGAAGGAAATGGCAAACCACCCCAGTATCCTTGCCAAGAAAGACTCAAATGGGGTCACAGAGATTTGGACCTTACTGAAAAGGTTTAACAACAGAAAGCCTTTCTCATCCCCTCAATTCTTGTGCCTAGCTTTTGTCAATTATTTCCTATATATACCTTATTTATAAATATTTGTTTGCTTGCCAGATTCTCCATTAGCTTGTAAGTTCCTTGAGGTCAGGGATTGTCTTTCTCTCTTTTTAAAAAATCTTCTGAGCTCAGCATAGTGCTTGGCATATAATAGATACTTAATAAATATTTACTGTCACAACTGACGCCTAATCACCTTTTACCCTTTCTTCCCCCATTGCTAATATTGCTGTAAATTTTGCATCTGGTCTTCCCCACTATCCTGATTTCCTTACTCTATCATATTATACTTCAGACCTTAATCATAGATTTCCTATGGTTTATTACAAAAGGTTTCATTAGGGCATGGGGGATGTCTTGTGTAGAATCCAAACTAGTCTTGTTATAAGATGATATTGTGCTCATTTGCATTGAGCCCTGGATCACTACAGGACCTTGAGACTGGTCTAGCCATTTATACTGGAAAAATAAAGTGGATGAAAATCATTTATTGCCAGATTGGATATCTGGATGAATGGCCCATTGAATTTGTCTTTTAGTATGTATACCTTGGAGAGATGGTGAAGATAATAAACTGACCTCAAAACTGAATAGAAGGAGATGGGTTTGGATTACTTTAGGAAATCTCTTTGTCTCTCTTTGTCTTAGTTTTCTCATCTGTAAAATGAGCACCTATCTCCGAGAGCTGTTATGAGCATCAAATGAGATGATAACTGTAAATCACTTATTAAAGTGCCTGGCACATAGTAAGTACTATATAAATGTTAACTATTTTTGTTATTGTGGCTATTTATTTGTTTTAAAAGGAAATTGTTAAAGCTTTCACCTATTCTAGCTGTTTGATGCTGAAGAAGCCCATCTTTTTAGTACTGTGTTTCAGAATAACAACTATCATGACCAATGTTTCCCTAGTGAATGGTTGGCTGAAAATCACAACTCACCACAGTCTCAGAAGAATAAAAAGCACAAGTAATTCAAAGGGCAATGGCAGATTCAAGATGGGTGAAAGTAGACCATCAGTTCCCTCAGGATTTGCATACCTAAGGCAGATTTTTAATTTTGATGATGAGTCAATCTTTGATAATTCCAATTTTGACAATGATTAGCTGGATCCGAAGCTTTCAGTTTTCATTGTGTTATTACATTTCATTCTCTGCAGCCTTCATGGACCAGATGCTGACATGCTATTTGATATTTTAAACTTTTATCTTCTCTGGCCAATTGAAAGGCAGAATGTCTATTTTCAAAAGGTAAAGTAGTGATTGCAGCAGTATGGGGTTTATGGTCAAGAATGACTAAATCTAATCAAAGTACTTCTTCCAACTCTGAAACAGTCGAATTTTCAGTGATGACTTGTACACTAGTGTACATTAAAAATATTAGCATATATGTATTATCCAAAAAAGTAAATGGAGGTCTTATATATGGTGAGACAACGAAACTATCATACTGTGTCTGTCAGTATTAAAGAACCAAGAGAAAGTCTTTGGAATATTGAGTAGATCTTCTGTGGAGAGCTTAGATGAAAAGATGAACAGAAAACCCACAGGTGATAAGAAGGTATGGAAGCTAGATGGAACAATGGATACCTGAGTCAAATTCTGGTTCTGCTACTTTATTATATAAGTGATCTTGGTAAAGTCACTTAATAGCTGTTGGCCTCAGTTTGCTTATCTGTAAAATGAAGGATTTTGACCACATGGCCTTTAGGGTCCTTTTCCATTCTGTAGGTACAATGCTATATAGGAATACAATCCATATCACTAGAGGAATTACCATTCATCAACATATTCACAAGAGAAAAAAGAATATGCAAATTCAGAAATAATATAGCAGATAAATAATATAGCAGAAAAAGTAATTACAAGTGTGGGTAAAAGAAAATTACAGTTCTTAGAACCTGTACCCTAGCTCCCATTAATGTTAGCTCAAATGCACCTCATTCAAGAGGACTTCATTTATTACCATAGTTTTTAATGTTCTCCAAACCTAAAATTAATTAGAATTTATTTGTATGTGTTTAATATTTACTCATCTGATCACATATTGTTTCCTCCCAGTAGGATGTAAGTTCTTTGAGGGAAGGAACTGTTTCATTTTCTTTTTGTTTTTGTTTCTAAAGTACTTGGTACAGTATCTAGCACAAAGTAGATGCTCAAGTACTGCTTGCTTATTTGAATTCAATTTCTAACTATTCTAGTTAGTTTTCTGGGTTCAACTGGCTACATCTACATGTTTCCTTTTGTCTATGGACCTCCTAGCTTCTTTGTGACACCCCAGAAGAGAATGGCTTCTCTCTGTGCAGGCGTACCCTTATTGCTAACTGGAGATTTGCCCATCCAGGGGTTCAGGATATCTCATTCACTTATTCTATAATCCCTGACTCCCTCTCAGTCAACCAGAGAATCTTTTGTGGGCATGTTTAGGAAGTATTCCACATGCACTCCTATCCAATTAATATTATTTAACTTTCCCTTATTTCAATCAAGGAAAAGGAAAGAAATATAACTCATTACAGAAAGAATTACCATCACTTCAGAAAATAGAATACCCCTCTGCTCCATGCCCCAGAGGCAAGGCCATTTTATGAGTCGCAACTTGTGAACTTTAGCAATGGGCTTTATCTCATCTATTTTGACTTCTCAAAGAACAGTACATTTCCCTTCAGGTTTTCAGCTATGCTCTGATTAGCTTAGGAGGCAACAGAATTAAGGTTCTAGACAAATGAAGGGTTATTGTCATTTTGTTAATTGAAATAATCAAAAGCATGGATTTCAGGAGATGGTAGGGCTCTAAGATCTCTTGTAGAAAACTCATGTATCTTAGCAGGTCACTCACTCTTCATTCTGCATCTTTTCATAAAATAGACCATACTTTATTCCTTCCCTTTCACTTAAGATGACAGTTACCCACAGGGCTACCTTGACGTGAGATATGACTCATAAAGATTTCCCCCAGTGGAAATTGAATGCACACATTTAAAAATAGGTTAACACGTAGGATTAAGACTTACCTCTGGAATATGAGCCATCTTTAATCACAGAGTATTGAATTTCTCCATCTCTCTCCTTAACTGTCCCACTATTTGTTACAACTCTGATACTGTTTTAAGGAACCTGTGAGGAAGGTTCCTCAAACTAATTTTAAAATGTTCAAGGTTTCACTTTGAGTGTGAATTTTCTGCTCAGCTAGTTAACACCCAGGTGTAAAATCCACAGTAACTGTTAATGTTGACCACCATCCTCAGGTTGTCTTGGTTGGAAGTCTGCATTTTCCTTTGTTTTTGGGATAACCAGCAAGCCTGGTTATGTATTCATGAGTCAAGGACCAAAAATCTTTCTTTCTCTCTCTCTGTCTCTCTCTGTCTCTGTCTCTGTCTCTCTCCACACACACATACACATACATATATATATGTATATGCATATGCACATACATATGTACACAGATATTTAATTTTATTTCAAAAACTTAAATATTAAGCTCAAAGCTTCAGTACATTTTAAATAAATTCCTAAATGCTTTCAGTTTTGCCTCTACATATTTTTTTTTTGGTATCCATTCACCTCCATTCCATTTACTTTGCCATTACTTTGATTCAGGCAGGACTCAAGCTTTTCAAATGGACTATTATCATGGCTTCCACACTGTTCCCTCTCCCTCCAGTTTTCCCTCTTCAGCCTATCTTTCCTTTTGCTGCCAATATAGTCTTCTCAATCCACAGGTCTGATCAAGTCAGTCCTTTGCTCTGAAAGTTTTGAGGGCCACTCACCGGAAAAAAAAAGTGGAACTCCTTAACCTGGAATTCAAGGCCCCACCTAACTTTGTCCTCTTCAGATTTATTTCAAGCAACTTCTCTTCATATATTTATTTTTTATTTTAAAATTATTTTGTTTGTTTTCAGTTTTCTACAATCACCTCCATATATCTTAGATTTTTTCCCCTCCCTCTCCCTTCCCTCTCCAAGATGGCATGTAATCTTGTATAGGTTCTACGCATACATTCTTATTAAACACTCTTCATATATTTAACATTCCAGCCAAACTCACCATTCCCCAATACTATCCTGTCCTTTCCCACTACTTCACATTTGCTCAGGTTCCTCTTTCTTCCCCCATCCCCACCCTCCCAGCTTGCAGCAATGTCTTTCAGTGTCTTATTTTTATAGATTATTAGAACTAAAAAGTACCTCAGAGATCAACCCTGTTATTTATACAGATGAGAAAAGAGGTTCCAAAGTTGAAATGACTTGTTTAGGGTCACATTGCCCTAGAAAATGGTAGAAGCACATTTCCAAGTGAGGTGTCCTCACTGTCCTCTCTCCAGGTCACTCCCACTGACCTCTTCCATCTGTGGAAGTGATAACAACCCACAACAGCAACAGCTATTTCTATAGGGTTTTCAAGTTAACAGTGTTTTTTTTGTAAAAACAAACAAACAGTGAAATAAAAAAAATGCAAATGTTATTACTTCTGCACGAAGGCTTCTCAGTGGTACAGTGAGCATAGAACTGAGTTCAAATCTAGTTTCAGACACTTCTAGCTGTATGAGTCTGGACAAGTTATTTAACGTGTTTGCTCTACTTGGGAGTAGCTAGGTGACAAAGTGGATAGAATGTAGAGTCAGGGGTTGGAAGAGGTCAAATCTGGCCTCAGACACTTACGAGTTATTTGACCCTGGGCAAGTCACTTAGCCCAGTTTGTCTCAGTTTCCTTGTCTATAAAATGAACTGGAGAAAGCAATAGCAAGTCATTCTAGCATCTGTGCCAAATGGGGTCACAAAGAGGCAGACACAACTGAACGACAAGGACAATTGCTCTACTTTAACTATAAAATGGGGAAAATATTAACACCTACCTCCCAGGAATGTTGTGAGGACCAAATGAAATAATTTCTCTAATTTTTTCTTTGCAAACCCTAAAGCACTATGTAAATGTCAGTTATTATTGTTCAAATTTCTCAGAAGAGGTCTCAGGAGTGACTTGACTGAGGCAAGTCTGAACATCAAAGAGTTCAACTCAGGTGTGCTGACCTCTTTCACTAAAACACACCCACTTCCCTAGGTCCAGCTGAAGGGCCATCATCTTGGTAAAGCTTTCCCTGATCCTCACAGATGGAAGTGATCCCTCTCACCCTAAATATCTTACATCCCTCCTACTCCTCCTAATCCTTTATTACACTTTCAAGAGAGAGAGAATAAATATTAATTATAGTGTCAGACATTACACTAAATGCTCTATAAATATTATTTTATTCTGTTCTTTCAACAGGTGCTATTATTATTCCATGTTACAATGGTAGGAAACTGAGGCAGCATAAGTTTAAGTGGCTTGCCCACTGAGCTTAGATTTGAATGCAGGCAATAATTTGCAGCATAGTTGTTTGTGTACATGTCTTATCAATCAATATACTCTTAAGGGGCATATGGGATGTTCAGGGACACCTCTGGTGTGCAGGGTTGCCAAACCCTTTTCAGGGCTGCTCATCCGCCTTCATCCAACTCTCATCCATGGCTCCAAGCTGTAGCATGCATAGCGGCCACACCTGGTAAAATTATCTTGGCAGATGGATTGCGAGTAACTGACAGGCCTCAAACCTGTTAGTGAGTTAGGGTGATGTCTACCCCAAGCATATGAAGACTTCCCTGGTGGAATGAGTGGATGAGAACAATTTGTTCCAAAGGCCATGATGTTGGCTAAAATGGGGGCTGTGGAGCACTTAGAGCTTGGTCAGATATCAAAGATGCATCCTGGGCCCTCACCAGTCATCCTGGCTTCCATCTTGCCACTGGACTTTGATGACTCTGGAAGAGACCATGAGGCTGGTTGATGACTTTGTGCAACTCTGCCTCACTTCAATTTATGCATAAGTCAAAGATATCACTCTGTAATGTCATTGGTCATCTTCAAAAACAAAGGAAAAACAGCAGCAACATTAAGTGCCTACTGTATGCCAGCCCCCGTGCTATTTGCTACTAAGTGTTATCCCTTTAATAGCCTGTAAATTTCTTGAGGATAACAATTAGTTTTAAGAATTTGCAACTGTCCTTCTCTTCAGTCCCCATCCATGCTATCATCTCTGTGCATTTACACTGGTTATTTTCCACTCCTGAAACTTCACCTCACAGCAGCTCTCACTTCCTTCAAGACTTACCTCAAGCACTACGTGAAGCCTTCTCTGATCCCCTCAACTGTTAGCACCTTTCTTCCCTAACTAACTTCTATTTAACTGCCTTGGGTTTATTTCACAATTATTCTATACATCCTTACATACATAGGTGCACATTTTCTCTCCTGAAGCTTCTTGGGAGCAGGAACTGGTTCATTTTTTTATTTTTTGTATCCTAGTGCCTAGAATATTGCTTGGGACATAATAGATGCTCAATAAATACTTGTGTATCATTTGATTGATTCATAACACTTAGCACACTTCATGAATATTTGTGAAAATGAAAAGACAGCATGGTTTCATGCTATATATGTAGTGGATAGAAAGCTGGCTTTGAAGCCATTACTACCTAGGTTCAAGTCTCACTGGTGACACACACTGGCTATGTGACCCTGGGCCTTTCAGTGGTCTCAGCAATTCTCTAAGATTATGCATTGCAGAGAAGGTACATTGATGGAAGGATTTTTATCACCTCAGAGTTCCCTATATTAATATAAGTCTAGGCCTTATCTCTTGCTGAAGTGAAATTGAAACACAGAAAACATATAATTATTTCCTCTTAGAAGGCCAACTTCATGTTACTATTCCTAGTAAACCCTGAGAAACCAGCAATTGTTAATGAGTTCATTTGGGTAGAGTCCACTTGGTTAAGTAGTAGTCTTTAAGTAAAAGTTATCCTCAGTATGAATTACTCACTTATGCAAATGCATTCTTTCTTTTGCCAGTTAGTATCACTTTGTCATTGACCTAGAAGATAAAATGCATCCTGGGAAGTATTCAGCTTGTATCTAGTTTGAACATACTCAGCTAACAGTGTCTTACCAATTACTACTATCTTCCTTATTAACTTATTTGGTGTTATAAAAGTTGAATTTTGGTCAACCAACAAACGTTAAGTTTCCACTATGTGCCAAGCACCATGGTACAACAGATATAACCATAAAAATGAAACAGTTTATGACTTCAAGGAACTTATATTCTAATGACAGAGACAACAGATAGATAGATAAATAATAGATATATTGAGAGTTAGATGGATAATTAGATAAATATATAAGTTAGACGGATGGGCAGGTAGATAACTAGATAAGTAGATTAGACAGACACAGACAGACAGGCAAATAGACAGAAAGATAGATAGATAGATAGATAAATGGGTAGGTAGACAGTTAAAAATAACTACAAGACAGTTTTTGAGGAAGAAGGCAATAGCTGTTGGGAAATCAGGAAAGACTTTATGTAGAGAAAGTAGCCCTTAAGCTCAGCTTTGATGAAAATTAGGCATTCTAAAAGGTTGTTAGTGAGGAGAGAAAACATTCCAGGTATATTAGGAAGGCAGCACAAAGAAAGATATTACAATATCATCTTCCATTAATATTTTTCTTTTTACTTTTTCTAAGTATTGTCACGCAGGATAAAACTATCAACTTAGGGTTTTTTTAGAGACAAGTTAATGGGGCTAAACAGTCCCATTAATTAGTGAGAATAAATGTAGATTATCTAAAATTAGGAGTAGAGACTGGACCTGTGATTTTATTGGTGTAGGGAGTTTCTAGTAAGAAACTTCCTCTATCAAGGCAGATCAGACTCTGTAATTTATAATCTTAGAAAATAACCTAAAGCAACACTTCTTGAACGGTGGGTCGAGACCCCATATGAAGTTGTGAAAAATCTGGTAACAGTAAAATTAATTAAAAATCAAACAGGTAATGAATCCGAGGTGTTTCTGAAATGGCATACTTGGGTTGCATCTGGCAACTTCACTGTAGCTTCAGTTCTGAACACCAAGCATGAGTATTTCGCACGGTGTAGGCCATGCTCCAGAACAAACATTCCAGAAATCTGAAAGGGGGTCACAAGTGAAATAAGTTTAAGAAGTCCTGGTCTAAAGTACTGAAAGGATAAGGAACTAGCCCACAGTCACACAGTCAGTATATATCAGAAGCAAGACTTCTAACCAGGTTACCCTGGCTCCAGCTACACCTGACTGCCTCATCATCTAAAGTTACATTTAGTGAAATGACTGAATTCACTCAGAGTAGGGCCTTAATTTTAGAATATTTCAATTTGATTAAGCATTTACCAAGTACCTGCTACATGCATAAGACACTATGACTAGCCTGGGGATTTAAAGACAAAAGAAAAGGTGACCTCTACTCTCAAAGAGTTTATTTTCTTTTGGGATGAATTAATTAATCTGTTTTAAAGGCTGTCCCCAAAATCTTAGTTCAGTTTTATGCTTTCCTCACTTTAAGTTCCAAAAGTTTAAAATGGCACTAAGACTTTTGGGACACCCTGTATGCAGAAAGACCTCACCTTATTGGGTCAAAGAATAACAAAAATATTTTCTTGCTGAGAAACACAGATGATTAATAAAGAAAATCACATTGTTAACTGCCACCAACTTCCCCCAGCACTTGCAGTCCTTGTGGTCAGAAACTGGATGAAGCTCTGTCTGACGGAAATCGCTAATGAGATGATTGATCTCTGTTTCCAGCTGTTTCAGCAACCAACATGGATTGCAACAGAGCTGGGTAAGTTAAGGTGACAAATTCAGATGAATTAATTGAAAAATAGTCAATTCAGTTATCCTGCATAGACAGGGCCTGCCTTAACAATTCGTGCTCGCAAAAGTAAATGGCGGTCTGTTGGGTTACTTTGTTGTGACAGCTGTTGTGTTCTCCCTCTCCCCCATAGCTACATTTATCTTTTATCAGTCACTGTGGAAAAATCAGCAAGAACAGAGACCAAATGGCAAAAACCAAGCAAAACAAACACTCAGTCCTGTCATTTTTATAGTTGAGGAAATTAAAATTTAGAAAAAAGAGTTGGAATATTCCAATGTTATCTCATATTAATAATGTGCTTTTTACTTTTCCTAAGTGCTATCATATAGGATTAAACTATTAATTTAGGATTTATCAGTAGATAATGAGTAAGGGAGGATAGAGTGCTGGGCCTGGAGTGAGGATGGTTTTTCTTCCTGAGTTCAAATCCAGCCTCAGACACAAGCTATGTGACCAAGGGCAAGTCACTTAACCTTGTTTGCCTCAGGCTCCTCAACTATAAAACAAGATGGAGAAGGAAATGGCCATTCCACCATCTTTTCAGAGTCTCTGACAACAGATTCAGTGTGCTTTCTATTATCCCACAGTTTTGATGGGCTCATAGAATGTCAGAGTCAGAAGTGGTCACCTAGACCAACCCGTAGCTAAACAGCTAAACTCCAACGTCCTTGACCAGTAGTCATGAGGTCTCCAGAGATGGGGAACTCATCACTCCTCAAGGCAAGGCTTTACTTTGGGAACAGCTCTATTTGTGAGGGAATTGTAAAGATATTTAATTGCCCATTTTGAACATTCCCATTCCCCTCTGTTCCTAGTTTCACTCTCTGAAGTCAATCTCTCTTCCCCATAACACCTTCTTCATATCTGTTTTTATTTTATGTAGTAGGTCTTTTGTAAGGGAGTAAAGACAGAGCCCTAATCCTTTCTGTCATTTCTCCATTTTCCTTGATGATACATATTCTCTAGCTTGGTTTTTCTCTTCTGATATTAGGGACTTTCAAAATCCTTCAAAGCCACAAAAGGAGCAAAAGCTTTCATATGCAGCTTTTGTTTTGGAGAACTTGCCCAACTATCTTAGTTGACTTTATTGCACTCCCCATATCTCAGAGACCCAGGCTCTCACTCTCAGCAGGTCTTACCTGGCCTTTCATCCTTACTAGTGTGGTACCTGAGGATAGCAGCTGGAGACTCCCACCAGCGAGAGCACTGCTAGGAGGGGTGGCGATCGCCAATCCGACGTGCTTGGAAGCTTGCTTCCAAGAAAGACTTAGATGAAGGAACTTATTGATTTGGGTCATTCTGTGACCAGGAGGCAGATCTGTGTGTGTAGTGGTGGAGGGAGAGAGGTTGCTCAAGGAGGGTAAAGGCACATAGAGCTGGAGAATGTGATCTCACACATGTAAAACTTGTCAGGGGCATCTTTCTTTCTTGTTCAGCACTAACCCAAGAGCACTTTTTCTTGGTAAAGAAGCAGCTATTATTAGATTGGATTCATGGAGTCAATACTAATACTTTTTATGGATAAGTGGCTGTAGAATTTACTACTCTCATTTAGTGTTTAGTGTTAAGAGGGTGAGATCGATGGCACAGCTGATAGAATACTGAACTTGCACTTAGGAATCAAATCCTGCCACAAATATTTGCTAGCTGCATGACCCTTGGCAAATCACTTAACCTCCATCACGCTGTTTTCTTTTCTTTTCTTTCTTTTTTTTAAAGGCAATCAAGGTTAAGTGACTTGTCCAGTGTCTAAAGTTGGATTTGAATTCAGGTCCTTCTGACTCTAGGGCTAGCGCTCTATCCCCTGAGCCGCCTCTCTTCCCCCTCAGTTTCTTTTTCTACAAAATAGGGATAATGATAGCACCTACTTCACATAGATGTTTTAAACACCAAATGGTATGTGTAAAGTGATTTACAAATCTTAAAATACTATATAAATGGCTAGTGTTCACTTGTGCCAACTCTTTGTGACCACATCTGTGATTTTCTTGACAAGAATATTAGAGTGGTTTGCCATTTCCTTCTCCAGCTCACTTGGCAGATGAGGAAACTGAGGCAAACAGGGTTAAGTGACTTGCCCAGGATTAGAGAGATAGTAAATGTCTGAGACCAGATTTGAGCTCTAGACCTGGTGCTCTATCCACTGTGCCACCGAGCTGACCCAAAATTCTGACTTTGAGTCCACACGTAAGAGAATCATTGACAACCTACTTACTTTGAACAAGTCACGAAATTCCAGATAGCTTTTGGTTCCTTGGTTTGATCAGCTGACAAAAGGGATATGCTGCAGGTCTGTTTTGAGTAAGGACCAATAAAACTGATCTTGTCAGGAAGGCTGAATTCGAATATTACTTCTGTCCCTTACTAGCTGTATGACCTTGGACAAGTCACTTAAGCTGTTTCAACCTCATAGTCCTCAACTGTAAAACAGAAACAATAATAGCACCGTCCTCACTAAATTGTTATAGGGGTCAACTGAGAGAATGTATGTAAAGTACTTTGTAAATGTTAAAGCACTATATAAATGCTAACTAGTATTATTATTTTTAATCTGAAGAATATAAAATGCCAGAAACAAACGCCCTTCATCCATTTCCTCTTTTGGGCCAACTCCATTGCTAGAATGTTATCTAATGTTTTCTCTACTTGTCATCCCCAGCAGTGCATTACACATACATGGATTCAGTCTTTTGGGGAACTCAGCAATATTTATCTAGTCTTAATTAGGTCTATTTATCTAATCACTGATGGGGTAAGACATATATTTGCCTGGTACTTTGTATGAAAAACTGCACTTTTTGTTTTTAGAGAGGTGCAGGAAGAGAGAAAATTTATCCACCCATCTTATAGAAGTAACCCCTTACAAAACCAAGGGAAGAATCCAGCCTGAGTGGGTATTACTGGCCTTTATATCTTCCAGCTATGAAACCAGCCTGTGAGACAACAGACAGCTCTGCTGAGTGGAGGACCGAATTTGCAGGATCTCAGTTTTTAAAAGGAAGCAATGGATAAACCACCTGAATTACTGATCTTTAGGACATAATGGGTCTGGGGATATACTTGGGGGGAAATGGGAACTGGGAAACAGGTGGCCATGAAGGTGGGGTTAGTAGAGCTATGGAAGGTCAGGGCCAGGAAAGTTGGAGTTGCCTCTGGGCAACATACATGGAAGCTCATTTCTGATTGCCTTCTGTCTCCGAGGAGCTATTGAATGACACTAAGGCCCTCTTGAATATGAGAGGCATTTGATAAATATTTATTTAAATTCCCTAGGAAAGATGATACCTGAGAGAGTAAAATGATTACAAGACCTGGAGTTAGAAGATCTGGATTCAGGGATTCCAACTCTGCCAAATCCTGTGTAACCACGGGTAAATTATTTAACTTCTCTGGGCTTTAGTTTTCTCATCAGCAAAATAAGGACAATACTATTTCCACTTATCTCACAAGGTTAATGTGAGAATCCAATGACATATACTATGCAATGGATTACATATAATGATGAGTTATTATTTTTCATCTACCTCAAGTATTGTTATTTCTAAGGTCGAAGAAAAATTGATATTCAGTGTAACACGTTGCCTTCTTTATGCCAGACATATAAGGTGTAGGGTTTTTTTTAAGCAAATGCTGATTCCACTTTCTATCTCGCATCTCTTTGACATGCTCTGTTCATAATGACTTTAGAGGAAATTAAGAGCATGAAAGAGATGAGCAGATTTCAAAGGAGAATGAGAAGCTGTCTATCTGAGACTTAGTATAAACTTGAGATCACATGCTAAATACCCTTCTGAAATAGATAGGGTAAAGGCACATGAAAAAATGTCCTTATCTATTTCTCCTGTCATATTCTCACTTACTGCAGAAGCTGATTTGCATACAATTGTGTATTTTTGTCTTTTGATCTCAAGTGAGAAAATACTGAGCGTTGCTTTTTTTTAAAAATCTCTTTCCTTTTTTTTTTTTAGCGTCACATAAGTCAGCGCAGTTTTAAGACAGGTTTCATGCATCTCTGTTTCCACACTCACCATAGAACAACCTCTGCTACAAATTATACAGCATAATTTTTCCATTACAAGACTTGCAGGACCCGACATCTTTTGAGCAACACCCACACACAATTAGAAAAGTATTTTTTTGTTCTAACTGTGAAAGATGCAGTCTTGGTCAAGAATAACTTGTAAATTCATTTATTGATGGTCTATTCCTTCCTTTGGGAAGAATGACTCCTTATTAAATGCATATCAGGCAACAAAAAAAATTCTATCTTTAAGTTAGAAGATTGGAATTTAGAAGATTGAAGATGTTTTTCTTTACTTTCTTTTTTTTTTCACAACATAATTGGTGGTTGGTTAGGGCTACCTCCCATCATGCTACATCACAGCAGAGAGTATGGCAGTCCTCTTCTTCTACACTGTGAAGTCCTCCAGCAATTATTACTCTATGCTCTCTGAAAGTTATGTGACTCCTATTTTCTCTTTTGTCTTGGCTGAGATGGCTGAACTGTTGACTTTGAGAAAGATTCCCTTTTAGATGGCTACCCAGTCCCCTAAACATGCCTATAGAGATGTGGCTACTTGGCTCCCTGGGTTAAGAGCTTGGAGCATCACATGGAATGGTCTACATAGGTAAATATTTTGACAAAACTCCGGGAACTGTCTGAAGGTTCTGTGTGAGAGTCCATAGCCTTTGTGGGATTCTACAAGTTGGACAACTTAGTTGCCATGCTTGATATTAACAGGTAAGCCAGAGACCCTGCCCTGCTTTTGCATCAAGTAGAAGTATATCAGAAGTCATGTGACTCCTTTGGGCAGAATGCAGTTATGGTAGATAGACACAGTGTGAAGGAACTCTGGAAGACCTTCAACCAGGGCAAGCATAAACCACAGGGCAGAAGAATCTCAGGTATTGAGAAAATATGTAGTCAAATCCAAAACAAGGAGAAGATTCTAGTGACCCTCCCCAAAGTGGATCACAACTGATGTCACCAACATCTAGATGCCATCTCCCCCAAATTACAAGCTTGGGGACAAGATGGCTACTTACAAGCCTACTGCATGGCCAAGGATAAGAAACTCCTTGATAGTTCTCATGCAATGAAGGCTGAATTCTTATTGTGGAAGACCATTACTCTGAGGGTAGCATAGGACAAGCCATGACTGCTGCCACAGTGAGTGAACCTGGTATCACCATTACTTGCTTGATGGTTGGCAGCATCTCCAAGAAGCAGGAAGCTGGAAGAGGTGCTGACAATATTTCTAATCAATAAGGATGCCATTGTACAGGTCACCAAGAAGAACTGTCTTAAGCTTAAGAAGTCTATTTTTGATGGCAAACCAAAACAAGGGGTAAGCAAAAAAGAGAGAAATATTCCTGTAACTTTAAATATATAAAGTAAATTTTGTTACTGCTGAGGATCAATTAAAATAATAAAAAGTAATTAAGATGTTTTGAGAGAAAAAGAAAGCAATAAGAAATTTAAAAAATTTGAATCAGTATAATATGGCTGTTAATAAAAAAATCTAATTATTTTGGAACTATGTCCCTAAAGTCAATACCCTTTAAACCAGAAACTAGGCCAATTATCCAAAGAGATCAAAGAAAGAGGAAAAAGAACCATATATAAGAAAATATAGCAACTCTTTCAGTAGAGCTAGAAGCCAAGAGGGTCTTCAATTCTGGAATGTCTGAACAAAAGACAGTTAGTGAATGTAAAGGAATGCTATTGTACTGTAAGAAATAATGAAAGGGGTGGATTCAGAGAAACTGAGGAAGCCTTGTATGAACTGATACAGAGTGAAATGAGCAGTATA
The DNA here is from genome assembly GCA_028658325.1 of Potorous gilbertii. NCBI lineage: Eukaryota > Metazoa > Chordata > Mammalia > Diprotodontia > Potoroidae > Potorous > Potorous gilbertii. Next base: position 331,189,287 of record CM053771.1, read on the forward strand.
AGAAGTATAATTCATACGTTAAAAAACTATAAAAACAAACAACTTTGAAAGCCTTAAGAACTCTGATCAATCCAAAGATTAATTATGATTCCCAAGGACCCATGATGAAACATGCTACTCACCTTTTCCTGATAGGTGATGGACTCAGGAAGCAACCTGGGATCTATTTTTTCTGGACATGGCCAATAAAAGAATTTGTTTTTACTGACTATGGACACATATTATTTGTTACAAAAGTTTTCTCTCTTTTTTTCTCCCATTTTTAATGTTGAGGAATGGGAAGGAAAATCTGTTTCTGTTTAATAAGAAATATGATGTCTTTAAATAGTAAAGTTCAGTCAAGCATTATATATAAATGCATATATACACATATATACAAACAAGAAGTTTTTATATATAAATAACTGTATTTGTGACTACATAATTCTCTATATATACATATACACAAATATGTGTATATTTCTATGTGTGTATGTGCATGTGTGCATGCATATGTATGTGTATACAACATTCATCAGCCTGACCAAGGTCTTGACCACAGAAGTTTATCAATATTGTATGCCAGGAAAACAGGGCTAAATTGAGTAGAATTTCATAAAAATCTAGTTCTCTTACTTTTCTTTCTGTCCTAATCACTGTGCCAGATTCAAAGGACACATGTACAAAATCAAGACAGTCACATTTACCTGACAAGTACAATGTAGTCTCCTAAAGATACATGTGGGTGAGGGAAAAAGGAAAATGGTGTTAAATGCTTTTAAAAAGTTATTTTAAACACTAGAAAATTCAATTTGGTTAAACTAATGCAGTCTTAAGGCAGCTGTTCAAAACTTTGGCTCTAGATTATTTTTTAATGATTAGACACTTTCTTAACCTCATTCTGACAAAAATACCTTTGTCATCAAATTGATGGAGACAAGTAAGTTGAAAGAGCAATGTGCGAATTTGGTATTTTCCAGTTTTGTTTTTGTGGCACACCATAGGGTGTGTCCAATTTCTCTGAAGGAGTGACAGAATTTCAAAAACAAAAGAAAACAAGTTTAATTAATTTGACTACTAATAATTGATTGTATATTACAGTATATCACACTGATGGAGAAAGTAGATATGTCCTGAAATCAGTGATAGAACATCGCAGTTCCAAATAATCTGGAAATTATTGGAATCTTAATATGTGGGACCAGACTTCACCTTTTTAAAAAAGTTGGCATGGCCAGGCATAGTGGCATTTGATTGTAGTCCCTACTGTTGGTAAAGCTGGGGCCAGTGGATTGCTTGAGTTTAGTTCTGAGATACTGTAGGACTAAAACATCAGCTCAGTGTGGCAAAATGGAGCAGGTTAAGCTTCTGGGATAAACAGTACTGTTATCCGGTCTGTGAGTGGCCAATACATTTCAAGACCAGGTGAGATAGAAGGAAGGAGGGTGAGAAAGAGAGAGAGAGAGAAGGTGACAGAGAGAGCTGAAGAAAGAAGGAAAAGAAATGAAGAAAAATAGATAAAAAGATTAATAGAAAGGCACACTCTTGAGGCAGAGTGAAGTTGTGTAGTAAAGGCAGGCATTCACTTGAGCTCTTTCCCAAACCCTTTTAAAAGTGACTCTAAACTAATTCTTGATCAACAGAACTCATAAAAATAGGCAATGAAATAAATTTCTAGCCTAAGACAACTTAGAAGATTGGCAGGAAAGGGCTATTGGGTCAGAGTGGAAAGGAATGTAGTCAAGTGCAGGTCATGCCAGTGCAGACTAGGTCCCAATAAATGCAGAGCAGTTCTCTGAGTGACTGAATTTTGTCACAGCAATGGTGGTTTCCAGACCTCTCAGTCTCAGACGCCAAAAACAACTTAGAAAGTCAGCAGGACCATCACACCTGGACAAAAGTGGACAGCACAATCCTGGTCCTAGCAAACCAGGAGCAGGCCTTGGGAGTGACAAAATCAGCAGGGGCAGTGGCAGCACCTGCTTCTGAAGCTCTCAGTCCATAGACCCTAAGGAAGTCAAACAATTGGTCAGGAGATTACAAGGGTCTTTTTGCTAGCACTGAAGCAAGACTCTGTTGTTTTGTCCATACTCAGATCCAGATCTCAGTCCTGGGTAATAGTCCATGGCAAGGAGAAACACTAGTATAGCAGAGTTTGCAACAGTAGTAGAGGCAGAAGAAGAGAACAAGGTCAAAGCCATCCAAAGCCTCCAAGAAAAAATATGAATTGGTCTCAGGCCATTGAAGAGCTCAAAAATGATTTTAATAATCAAGTAAAAGAGGTAACAGAAAAACTGGAATGAGAAATGAGGGTGTTGTAAGAAAATCATGGAAAATGAGTTAACAGCTTGGTAAAGGAGACATAATAAAATACTGAAGAAAACAACACCTTGAAAAACAGACTAGACCAAATGACAAAAGAGGTCCAAAAAGTTAATGAGGAGAAGAATGTCTTAAAAATCAGAACTGGCCAAATGGAAAAGGAAGTCCAAAAGCTCACTGAAGAAAACAATTCCTTAAAAATTAGAATGGAGAGGATGGAAGCTAATGACTTTATGAGAAATCAAGAAACAACAAAAAAAAAACCCCAAAAGAATGAAAAAATAGAAGACAATGTGAAATATCTCATTAGAAAAGCAACTGAATTGGAAAATAAATCCAGGCATGGTAATTTAAAAATTATTGGACTACCTGAAATCCATGACAAAAAAATCACCTTAGACATCATCTTTCAAGGAAAACTGCCCTGATATTCTAGAACCAGAGGGTAAAATAGAAATGGAAAGAATCCACTGATCATCTTTCAAAAGAGATTCTCAAATGAAAACTTCCAGGAATATTATAGCCAAATTTCAGAGTTCCTAGGTCAAGGAGAAAATATTATAAGGAACCAAAAAGAAGCAAGTCAAGTATCATGGAATTACAGTCAGGATAGCACACGATTTAGCAGCTTCTCCATTAAAAGATTAGAAGACTTAGAAGATGATATTCTGGAAAGCAAAGGAGCTAGGATTACAATCAAGAATAACTTACTCAGCAAAACTGAGTATAATTCTTCTGGAGAAAAATGAACATTCAATGAGTGGAGAATTTTCAGGCATTCTTGATGAAAAGACCAGAGCAGAATGGAAAATTTGACTTTCAAATACAAGAATTAAGAGAAGCATAAAAAGGTAAACAGAAAAGGGAAACTATAAGGTACTTAATGAGGTTAAACTGTTTACATTCCTATATGGGAAGATGATATTTGTAACTCATAAGATCTTTCTCATTATTAGGATAACTAGAAGGACATATATAGACAGAGGACACAGGTGTAAGTTGAGTATGAAGGGATGATATCTAAAAAATGTAATTAAGGGATGAGAGAGGAGTGTACTGGGAGAAAGAGAAAGAGAGAGGTAGAATGGGAAAAATTATCTCACATAAAAGAGGCAAGGAAAAACTTTTACAGTGGAGGAAAAAAGAAGGGAGCTGAGAGGAAGTGAATGAACCTTACTCTTATCAGAATTGGCTCAAAAAGTGAATAACATATATACTCAGTTGGTTATAGAAATCTATCTTACCCTACAGGAAGGAGGAGGGGAAGAGGATAAGAGAAGGGGGGTTGATAGAAGGGAGTACAAATTGGGGGAGGGGGTATTCAGAAGCAAAACACTTTCAAGGAGGGACAGAATGAAAAGAGAGACAGAATAGAATAAATGGGGGTGGGAATAGTATGGAGGTAAATACAGTTAGCAATAGCAACTGCGAAAAAAAATTTGAAGCATGTTTTTCTGATCAAGGCATCATTTCTCAAACATATAGAGAACTGAGTCAAATTTATAAAAATAAGAGCCACTCCCCATTTGATAAATGATAAAAGATATGGTTATCTATAGCCATGTGAAAAAATGCATTCACTGTTGATCGGAGAAATGTAAATTAAAACAACTCTGAGACACTACCTCATACCTTTTAGACTGACTAATAAGGTAAATGACAAATGTTGGAAGTGATGTGGAAAAAAGGAGACATTAATGCGCTATTGGTGGAGTTGTGAACTGATTCAACCATTCTGTAGAACAATTTGGAATTGTGCCCAAAAGGCTATAAAACCATGCAAACATGCATACATATCCTTTGACCTAGCAATACTAGGTCAAAGATAGTCTTTATCCCAAAGGAGATAAAAAATCCACCCAAATGGAAAAGAATCTATACATACAAAATATTTATAGCTGCTCTTTTCTGGGGGTAAAGAATTAGAAACTGAGGGATGTCCATCAATAGGGGAATGGCTGAAGAAGTTGTGTTATGTGATTATGATGGAATACTGTTGGAGTATAAGAAATGATGAGCAAGATATTCTCAGAAAATGCTGGAAAGACTTGCATGGACTGATGCAAAGAGAAATGTATTGTGTGCAAAGTAATAGCAATATTGTAAGATAATTAGCTGGGAATGGCTTAACTATTCACAACAATAAAATGATCCAAAACAATTCTGAAGGACTTATGATGAAAAGTGTTATCCATCCCCAGAGAAAGAACTGATGATTTGGGAATACAGATTGAAGCATACTTTTTAAAACTTTCTTCAATTTTCTTGAGTTTCCTTTTTGTCTATATTTTCTTTCACAATATGAACACAGTATGTTTTGCATGATTACACATGTATAATCTATATTGAATTGCTTGCCTTTCAATAAGGGAGTGGGGTGAGGAAGGAGGAAGGGAGAGAAGTTGAAACTTCAAAGTTTTAAAAACAAATATTAAAAGTTGTTTTCATAACTGGAGAAAAATAAAATACTAAATAAATTTTTTAAAAAAGAAAAGAGGGAAGACAGAAAAAGAAAGAAAAGAATAATAAAGAAAGAAGGCTAGCATTAACTCTTAAGACTAAATGGACACTTGTTCTACCCTTACACTAAAAGTCATTTCTGAATGACTGAGTCAGAATAAACTTCATGATATATAAATTCATTCTAAATATGTTAAGTGGTCTTCCTATCTATAACTCTCCCAATATGTTTTAGGATCCTCTAACATACAAATTTACTGTCTTGTCTACCACGTTTAGTTCAATTCAGCAAATCTTTAGTTTGTTTCCACTATATGCAATGTACTGTAATAGAAAAATCTCCCCATACCTCTGTTCTCTGTAGCCCTTCCTTGGTGTCTGTGCTTCATTTGGATGCACCATTCCTCGAGGTTTGAAAAGTCTCTAAACCTCAGATGTCATATTCACCTGTGATATTCAGAGAACAAAATGCTTCCTTACAACCTCTGTCACAGCTATACTGAGGGATCGTTTCAGGTCAAGGTAACAGCATTGTAGCACAGACATTCCTGTTTTGAGTTTTCTGAACTTGTTTCACTGAACTTTTGGTCTGTGGTTGGGTATAACTGATTTAATCTCCAGTTGTGCTTGAATCAAGAGGAAGAAATGTCACGGACCATTTTGATTGATTAGTTAACTCCTTTCATTCAGGAAGTGACAGTTTACTGGTTGAAGATACCCAGCAAGATATCATTTTCCTTAATTTTATCTTTTTTGTTTCTCCTTTAATGTTTACATCTTAATTTAAACTGGTCTTAAGTCTACCTATAGGTAATACTCCCCTTCTCCCTCAAGTACTGACCACAATCTCATTTAACTCTTGGGGACATTCCTGTTGGAGGACATAAAGGAAAAGAGTTGGGTATCATGGGTCTGACAATAACAGAAAAAAGAACAAGTATTAAAGTGGAGGATATTAAAAGATCTTTTTTAAGGATTACAAAATTTTCATTTGAGCAATATAACTACCTCCTTCCTTCCCCTTTCCTTATCTAGGTTTTTGTAATTAACTCCTTTTTGTAGAGCAGGCAACCTTCAAAGAGTCTAGTAACTTCCTGTAAAAATGCATCATAAAACAACCAAATGTAGTCCTGAAGACACACCACAGAATTGTAAAGGCGTTTGCCTCCAATATATTTCTCCTCACCTTCACTGTTCAACTTTTTAAATCTCTATGACTACGCTGAACAGCGGCCCTGCCCATCCAGCTTATCTGAATCTCAACCCCAATTGCTGGCTTGGGAGAACTGGAGGTCAGGTGGCTGTGGAGAGGAAATTCTGCTGAGATTTTGGGCACAAAAATCTCTTCTTGCTCCCAGACCAGTTTACACGCTTGATTGTGCCACCTAGGAGGAATTGAGATCTTACAGATTTCCAAAGTATACCCTACTCTTGACGAAGGACCCAAAAGTCAAGTAACTGGTTGGGAAAAATGCCCAAAAAAGAAGAAAAAAAATAAGACTATAGAAGGTTACTTTCTTAGTGAACAGATATCTTCTCCCATCCTTTTGGATGAGGAAGAACAATGCTTAACCATCAGGGAAAGAAATAAAAGTCAAGGCTTCTGTATCCCAAACATCCAAAATTAAATCTCTATGACTGTTTTGGTTTTGATGGCTCAGAATGAGTGAAAATAGCAGTTGTTTGTTCTGACCAGAAACTCTGAGGGTCTTCACCTTCCAGACTGACACTTTTGTGAAGGTAAAAGTAAGTCATCTTTTACCTCAACTCTTATCTAACCTTTAATCACCAAATGGGTGCTACCTCAGACAAACTGAGACCTGGAGAAGACCTTAGCTTAAAAAGGCCAGTCTCCTGGGGCCGTCTCCCCTGGTTTTGACCTATGTCTTGCTACTGGACTCCAATGACTCTGCAGGAGAGAGTGAGGCTGATGGCTTTGCAGAGCTCTACCTCACTTAAATCCAATTCACTTGCAAGTCAAGATGTCACTCTCTTGATATCATTGGTCCTTCCTGAGAATGAAGGATGAACAACAGCAATTTTTAGATCTTGATTAAAGAGACAAACAACAACAAAAACTCAAATAAAGCCATGCTAACCTCTTCTCTCTTGTGGCAATTATCATGTCATATTCTTTGATGAAAAAAATAAATATAAATCCCCCCTGCCATCAGTCCATTTAGAAGCATTTGTGGTAGACAGTGAAGTTCCCAGATTCGTCGTATTCTTACTTGTTGATATATGTCTACTGAAAAGAAGATGAAAGGGAGACCAGAAAGAAACCTCTAATCCAGTTACAATACTCCAACTCAGGTGGAGCAACTGATGTTGATTTCATTGTTTTAGGGGCTAGGATTGTAACCCCCTTTTGCATTATGTCAACAAAGCCAAGTACATGGTGATAACAGACAAAACATTTAAGTTTCTATTACTGTGAGTAAGGAATTCCATGAAATTGCTGCATATTTGCATTATTTGAAGTTATACTTGTGAAAATTTGGTAATTTGTTCTAGCCCAATAGGAATATGAAGTGTTAATTTAAATAAATTTTGCAGCTGTTTCAAGTAATAAATTATTGGCATTAATTGTGACCTAACTATAAGGTCTTGACTTATAGATCTTTATAGATGTCAAAATCACATTTAATGACTGAACAAAGTAGAGAGCATCTCCTTGATGCCATGCACAATTTCTCTCTTAGCTAAGTTAGTGAAATAGTAACCTGTCTTTATGTCAGGATCTTCATGAGGTAGTCCCTCAGGCCAGCCAGAGCTAGGTGGAGTATCCCATAAAGAGGAGTATAACTTTCCTAGAGAGGCACAGTGTGATGATACCATCACTGGAATCCATTGCAATACCAACGATGTGGCTGGAAGAATATAGCAAAGTCTGGATGGTAACATTCATGACTGGGATATTGAAGTTCTTAAATATTGTTTTTGTCATCTTTTGTCTGAAGGCTTTGAGATTCTGAAAGGAATGGAAGATGCTTCTGGATAGAATCACAGCCAATGTTTCAGAGGGTTTTTTGTTTGTTGTTTTTTTACCAAACTTTCTTACTTATGGCTATATTCTTTAAACAGCATTGACTCAGAAAGCAAAAGAAGACATTGTGTTGTGCTTTTAGGAGAGCTAGGAAGGCCCCACAGTTCGGCCATCTTTCAACCAGTGACTGATAATGACTGAACTCTTAGCATTATTTAGTTTAAGGCTCTCAGAGTGTGCTAGTAAATATGCAACCACCAGTGTTAAAATATATACACACACATGCACACACACATCCATATGAATATATATGTGGGTGTATATACACATATATACACATATAAATACATGTACATATATATATATATATACATACATACATATATATATTAACCAGGACATTATTAAACACTTTTCCATTTTTTCTGTGTTAACACTTTTTCTATCACTTTAAGTTGAGACAATTATCAAAACAACAAATCAAGCCCTGATTTGTAGATTTATTTGCCTATTTCTGAGGTGTAAAAGCTCACTTTGAAAATGTAACAATCAATTTTCTAACTAGAAC
>CM053771.1:331198101-331215301 GCA_028658325.1 Potorous gilbertii
TCAAACTAGGGAAAAGGCAAGATGATCAGAATTGCATTTCCTCATGGACCTCATAACACATTTGAACTTCCCTTGGAAAGAATTGCATTTATTTCCTCATGGACCTCATAACACATTTGAACTTCCCTTGGAAAGAATTGCATTTATTTCCTCATGGACCTCATAACACATTTGAACTTCCCTTGGAAAGTTTATGACCCCATGGACCATACACTCCACGGATATTCTTGGCAAAGAGGATTACCATTTCCTTCTCTAGTGGATTGAGGCAAGCAGGGGCTAAGTGATTTGCAAGGGTCACACATCTAGTAAGTTTCTGAGGCTGGATCTGAACTCAGGTCTTCCTGACTTCAAGCCCAGTGCTCTATCCCCTGAGCCCCCAGCTTCTCCTTTGAAGCAGCTTAGCCAAATGCAAAAGTGGATATAATTTTTAAGATCATAATCTAAGCATTCTACACAATGTCAAGAGATGTCTCGAAAAAATAATACTAGGGTATTCTTGACAAAAGATAAAAAATGTCTTTAGTGGAGTCTGAAAAGGGGCTAGGAAGTCATAGGCTACACATGTACTGAAACAAATTAATGCTAATTAAATGCTAAATGCTAATAAGTAGATGATCCGCTTCTAGATCTGGAGTTGTTTGTTTGTTCGTTTCTAGCAAAACAGCTAGGATTTGTTAAAATCATATTATTTTAGAAGAGTTTAGTCTTACCCTACCGATAAAGTGGTTTATGTTTTCTATTTAGTGATCTTGTTCATCACTACGAAATTAAAGGAAATTGACATGCAAAGAGCCATTCTCGCTAGACCTGTGAACCTCAGCCACCAAGTGACCTTGTCACTTAAGACTTCAGTAGTCCTCTCCCCTTCTATCCTTTCTCTTCCCTTCCCAGTTTCTCCCCTCCTCTCCTTCCCTTCCCTTTCCGATCTCGCTTACATGACCTTCTTCTCCTAAGTGCTATTATCCCTATTATCTTTTAATTAGCCCATCTGACCTCCTTGCTCCCCCAACTGGTGATCGCTGCACACATAACACCTGGGACATGCAGCATGTGGCACAAAACCTTTTGTAAGGGTGTTAGCACAAAGGTGAGAACTGGTTGAGTAAATTAATCGTTAACCTTTTAGACTATAACTGCTTCCACACAAGCTTGGGGAAGTTATGCAAAAAGGTATATGAATCTGTTGACTGATAAAAGGCTGGATGAAACAGGATTTATCTGTGTAAGAAATATATTTCAGTTTGTTGAGAGACGTTGGGTACATGTGGAGTAAAAAACCTTCAGGGAGGCAATTTGTAGAGAGATACTTTTTAATATTATATTAGAGTTCTCTGAGACATACGTATATGGGAACCAGATCTTTCACGGTCCTTGATATCCCGGGTTTGCAATTCTAGAGAAGCAAAGAATAGACGTCTTCCCGGTGAAATCATTGCCTTTCCCTGTGTGTCCCCAAGCTTTCCACAAATTCAAGCAAAACTTCACACAAACATGCATAAAAGTGCTCAGCATTCTCTCAGTCAGTCAGGAGCCACGTCTATCTCCTAACAGACAGCAAGAAACCCAAGGTGTCTCCCTCTGCAAAACCATTCCAGGGTTTGTTGGGCATAAACAGGGTTATATTTATTTAAGTCCTCTAATAGCACAAAACACAAAATAATATTAGCCGAAGGAAAGGGGAATATATTGAAAAGTCATAGAGAGAAAGAATGTAGCTCAGGAAAAGGGAGGGGGGGTATGTGGTTGGAGAAGGGTGTGTATATTCAAGTCCATGACTTTTTCTTGTGCGGAGATTTCTTCCAGTAGATCAATCCCTCTCTTTGATCAGAGGAAGAAAAAGAATCTGAATATAAACTTTAACATTATAAATTTGATTACAGAGAATCCGAGTGGTTTACAGGGCGAGGCAGATAAAAAAACAGGTGGGCATCCAGAGACATGGGGGGATGAATGACTACAGAGAAAGAGAAGAAAAAAATTCATGATTTGGGCAAGATTAGATTGGTGTAGTGGAATGAAAACTTGTCTTGAAATCAGAAAATGTGGGTTCAAATCTCATCTCTGTCCCTTACTACTTTCATGTCTTGGGCTAATCTGTTTCTTCTTTTTTCTCTTTATCTATAAAATGGGGGGGGGAGAGTAAAAACGATGAACTCTAAGCTATTTTCCAGTTCTAAATCCTATAACTTCTAGGAGGAAACACTAATGGGAAGAGGGGAGTGAAGAACTAAATCATAGAGCAAAAGAAAATAGAAAGTTATCTATACAGCAAAGGGAGTTAAAAGAATAACTTCCTCATGGACATTTCATGCTAGACACAATTGTCAGCAATTCTTGATTGAAATCAGCTGCTTCATGAGGTTGAAATCACAGGTTCAGTCCCTTCATGGGTTTGTTAGTTTTGCAAGGGAAAAATCTCTTGTCCTTGGTTATAAACTGCATGCCTTAGAAATACATAACATTAGGTTAGACAGAGAATTGGGGTCAGAGAGTGTGGATGACTCATAAAAACCCATCACTAGTACTTGTTAAAAAACAAAAACAAACAAAAACATACCCTAGCAAGGTCTTCATAAGAGAGAGTCACAGTTTCAGATACAATTAGTTCCCCTTGGGCTACAATGTCTATAGGAATACTCATTTTATTTGATATTTGTTAAAGTTCAGGATAAAAGAAAAAGTATGCCTTCCTGATAATAGAATTGCGGCATCATCTTTGCCTGCAAACATAGTATTATTAGTGCCATCACTGTGGTGGTTGTTGTTGTACAGTTATCTGAATTATTCATGTAAGGAGACGATAGTTTTTGCTTGTCTGAGGACAGGCTGATGGCTCTTTGGAGTACAGCTGAAGCTGCCTAGACAAAGACAGCCAAAGACAGGCCAACCAAAGCCCTTTCAGGCTATGGATTGTTTGTTATTTTAACTGCTTGGCCCATTACAAATTTGTAGCCCCTAATTCCAACTACATGACTTAGAAAATTCCTTGTAACTCGTATTTAACCTCATATTAACATCTTATTCCTCTAAAGCCCATTTTGAAAACTCGGCCCCTCTCCACAAAAAAAATTAACACAGTAGCTCTATAAAGATTAGGACTGAGATACCCAATTTACACCCCCAGTGATCTTTGACATGCAAATGAATTTGATCAAGAATACAAGTTTAGATAACATGGTCTTGGAGTTAAAAGATCTGATTTTGGATCCCAGCACTGTCACTCACTACTTGTGTGATCTTGGGGAAGTCACTTCTCCTGTCTGGAACTCAGCTGCTCAGGTGTAGAAAGAAGGAACTGGACTCTAAACACCAGCTCAGCTCAAGAGCTTGGATACTAAAAGCTGGTTGAAAAAGACAAGGTCATTGCTTGCCTCCATCCTGGTCTACATTCTTAGATAGATAGATAGATAGATAGATAGATAGATAGATAGATAGATAGATGATAGATGATAGATGGATGAATAGACTATATGCATATACTCTCTCTCTCTCTCTCTCTCTCTCTCTCTCTATATATATATATATATATATATATATATATATATATATATATATACTCTATATATTTCTCATACATATATACACACTTTAGTACATATACTGCTATACTACTGTATATGTCTGTGTGTATATACATATATACACGTATGTGTGTCAATTAAAAAAACCAGACCAAACCACCCCTGGCATTTACATTATTCCATAGACAGAACAAAACCTTATTGTCTCCCTACATTAGTTAGGAATGCAGTAGCTAGAGCAGTCATATGCAAAGTACTGGGTTCCACCAGCTTCAGCACTTATCAGCTCTGTGGCCATAAGCAGTTATCCTCCATTTTAATATAAGGATAATAAAGCTTATACAATTCATTTCACCAGGAGGACAGTATTTCATAATTATTAAGGCTATAGAAAAATTTAAGTTGTGTCTGCTTCCCTTTGGTGATGGTTTCTCCTATTTCTTCTACATTCATTAATATGGTTATGCAAACAATGTTCAGTTCTAAGCATTATGCCTTTTCAAAATCCAGCTTTAATAAGAACATTTGACCTGCTTGAGTGTGTGCTGGATCAGTTCGTAAATTGAACTTGTGGCTTCTTGAAATGGTTATCATGTTTCTGGTGAGAGAAAACCAAATCCTTTGCCCAAGGGGTGAGATGTTTCGATGCTTGATAAAGCCGGAAACACAGAGACATGTACATACACATGTACACAAACACATGTACACACACACAGATCTTCAAAGCAGGAAAAAGAAATTCACAGCCAAAACAACTATGGGTTTGGCAAAAAAAAAGTTTGCTTATTGAGAGTAATCTGATGTCCCTTTCCTCTCTGAAAAATATCTTCACTCAGCCAGCAGCAAGGACAGTTTCAGGATTTTCCTGCCTCAGTCAGCTTTCACATTTTCTAGCTTAATGATAAAAGACTTCCGTAATTCTCCTCTGCTCTTGCCTCCTTCCTGGGTGTAGACTTGTCTTGCCCAGAACTTCCTCACTCAATTATATAGACAAGTGTAACCACCCCTTTCCTACAAAGAAGAGTTCTATCTCTCTCGTAAAGTTTTATCTACCCATTCCAGCCCACAGTGACCTCTTCTACTCTGAACTACCCTCAACTTTTTGTATCACTCATCTTGACACAAAAATCTCACGTTGCAATTGACTCTTGCAGGGCTGGCCAGCTCTTGCCTCTCCAGTGATTTTAAAAACAAATAAGAATTCAACTGACTAAGGCATTTGTGGGCTTGAGTTTCCTCTTCTGCAAAACGAGGGGCTTAGACGAAATGTCCTTTGAGGTCCCTTTTAAGTCCAGGTCCATGATTCTATACTGCTATGTCTAATCAACTCACAAGTCATTCTAGAGCACTTTCCAAATTGGAAACCCTGCCCAAAACCTAATCATAACCAAATGCCTTTCTTATAATGAGGACACTTGAAAAGTGAAATGGATCACCTTGGAGTGTTAATGAGTTCCCCAACCCTAGAGGGCTTCAAGAAAAGATTGGATGACCATTTCTCACAGATTTTGTAGAGAAGATTCCTGTTCAAGTACAAGATTAACTAAACTAGATAGTCCAAGCTCCTTCCTAGTTTTGAGACTTCATGATTTTACAAATTCCTTAAGAATAGTACCCCCTCACAACACATGGTACTCTGCAGCTAGTAAATGCTTAATAAATATTAATTTATTTCATAAATATTAATTTAATTCATTAATTAATGAATCAAAAGTAACTTGGGTGGGAGCTTCTCTTGAAAAGGAACTAAGTTATTAAAAGCAAAGAGCAAGGACCATGATATGCCCTTTGTCACCACTTTGGTGAATCTGTGTGTGGACAAGTCCAAGAATGGCATAAAGAGGGAGTGATAGATACATGCTTAGTATTATTGGCAGCTCTTGTTAATTGATTGATTAACCATAGTCTTATCTGCTCAAGGTGCAGATATCTGTCAAGAGATCAAAGGTTGCCAACTTGAAATGAAGGTGCAAGACTCAATCTTGATGTATTGGATCCTGTGTTAGACCCACCTCCTCCCAGAAGTACTGTATAATAAATGTTATTTAAGGGGGCAGGGAATGGACTAGACAGTTTTTATGTTTCTTCCATTCTATAAACTAGGGATGATCTGAAATAGAATCTGTGTTATGAAATGGAAATAGCTCTAGACTTGCCAGCCTGGGTATGAATTTACTGCTACCTGTGTGACCCTGTACAAGTTGGAAGAGACTCATCTCTACAGATCATCACAGTTTTCTCTCTGTAAAATGAGAAGACTGAGATTCTCTAAAGTCCTTTCTAGTTCTAAAAGCTATGATCTTTTTTCATGTAAACAAATCAAGTCAGGGCTGAGAATCCCTGCTTGGGGGGATGGAAGGTGGAGGATGGAGGATGTTGCTTTTTTGCTTCATCTGAGTCTTAAGTTTTGTTCATGGGTTTTTTTCTCCAAATGAATCATTTCAACCTTTTGCAATGAACTAAAAATACTCCAATTTCACCCTTTTTTCTGAGGAACATCCTATAACTTAACAGCAAAGACCACCATCACAAGTATCTCATGGATACCTGCCCAAAAACCCACTTCAAACGTTGACTTTGGTTGTGGGGGAAAGAAAAGAGTAGGGACAGAATGAAACAGTCCTGTGGTTGTGATTGTGAACCACAGCAGGGCCAGTTGGATGATGCTCAAAGAGAAATAAGTTTCTTAGTCACTGAGATATTGTAAATTCAATGTTTTAGGGGTGTTTTATACAATTGTTATTTCCTAATAATCCTACTAAAGCAAGAAAAACAGCTCCCTTTTTAAAGCAAGCATTTATTAAATGCATACAGGCACTGTGCTGAGCACTTTACAAATACTGTGTCATTTGATCCTTCTAACAACCCTGGGAGGTAGGTGCTACTATTTCCCATTTTTCCCATGAGGAATTAGAAGCAGACAAGTGGTAAGTGACTTGTTCAGGGTCACACAGCTAGTAAATGTCTGAAGTTGGATTTGAACTCAGGCCTTCTTGACTCCAAGTCCAGAGCCCTATCCATTGTATCCCCTTTGACAAAGAAAAAGAGATAAACAAAATAAGCTTTCATCTCACAATCTAATCATCACTCTGTACTACTGTAGTATACCACCTCTACAAGAGGCAGTATGGTATAGTTATGGCATTGGATTTAGAAGAACTAGGTTCACATCCTTACTGAAATATTTGCCAGCTGAGTAACCCAATGCAAGTCACTTAATCATTTTCAGCCCCATCTGTTCAATGGGTAGAGTAATACTTATAGTACCTACCTCATAGAAGTGTTGTGAGAATTAAGTCAACTAAAGTGTAGAGAGTGTTTTTTAAAACCTGAAGTGTTTCCTGAGAGAGGTGTGGATCACAGCTGGTCCTCCACAGTATGAGTTAATTATTTTCCTCTGTTAAATATTTTCATATAAAATTTGAAGGATAGGAGTAATCTAATCTATCATTTCTTTGGTACAGAAATATCTAGTTAATGAAGTTCTCTCTGCTAAAACAGATCAACAACTGTTTTGTAATTTAGAGTCCTAGAGAATCACCCAAGACAGTGGATGGTTAAGTGACTTGTCCAATCACACAGGCAATGTCAAAGATGAGAGCTGAACCCAGGTCTTCATGACCCAAGGCCACTGAACCACAATGTGTATTCCTTGCACAGACACTATTTTTTCCCCATAAAAATTCAGTTTGCATAAAAGCAAGTACAATATCATCAGGGAGTGAATTGGTACATATGATTATCAATGTCTGTATCTTAATTTTGGAATGAATTTATTTCCTTTCTCAAAGTTTTCCAGATAGAGAAAACTCATAATGGCACCCAATGATGAAGCTTATGTCACTCCAAATATATGGTCCATTCATTGTCTCCATCCATGAGCATCTATTGCTTCATCAGTGACTGTCACTGGGCCCAGGTTCTTCACATGCTTCACGTTCATAGCACACATTGTTATCACACTTTCATAGAAGGCAAGTTCCTTAAGGGTAGGAAATCTCTTTTTCTTTCTTTCTTTCCTTCTTTCTTTCACACACACATATGTAATCTTAGATATCTATGTATAAACATTTACATATAATCTTACCTTGTTTTTCAGTCATATTTGGCTCTTTGTGACCCCATTTGGGGTTTTCTTGGAAAAGATATTGAAGTGGAAGACATCATGCCTCACCCCCCAGATGGACAAGGCACTGGGGAAAGGGGGCTCCACCAAGCTACCCCTTCCTCCCCCTACCCTGCTGGGTGCCCAGGAAAGTTTTCAGAGTCTCTCTGCAGACAGGAGGTTAGACTTAGACATCGCAGGGGCCTTAAAGGCAATCTAGTGCCCCCACACCTAAGGTCACCCTGGGAGAAGATTCAGGATTAGAACTGGGATCCTCCCCCTCCCTTCCCCCTCCCCATTTAGTTAGTGTTTTTGAGGAGCCTTCTTTGGGGGGGGGTGGCATGCTAGCCGAGGAGATGTGGGTTTTTTCCCCAGCATTTGGTGACGCTGTTGCTTCCACAACCAGAGAAAATTCTCCCTTGTGCAGATAGAGCCAGGTCCCCAGGCAGGATCGAACCAGTCACTTACCTCTCTCCAGGACCCTTGAGTCTGCAGAAAGCCTGGTGGAGAATGGCATTTCAACATTGACATTGACCAAGGAAATGAAGATGCAACTAGGCCTAGGTCAACTCTTGAGAACACCAGGAGTTCCTTCTATCCCAGTCTGAGACAGTATTGATTTAGTCTCTCTCCTTTACAAGCCCCTAAAACCTATAACTCCAGCCTCCCCTTTGATTGGTACCCAATTACCATTGGGTAATGGCACAGATTGTCTGTGAGATGCCCGAGATGGAGCCTTTCCCTATTCTGTTTCCTCATGGTCACCGTGCTCTGATACTTCAACCTCTCTTCCTGTACTGTGATTGAAAACCTCAACTGGATATATTTATATGAGTACAAGCCCATTAACCATTCAGAATTTGCCTTTATGCTGTGGGACAGGCTTGCTCAGAGCAGAACCAGTCCCTCTCCCTCATCATCTTGGAAACTTCACACCCCAAAGATGTGAAAGTCAGACAGGTCGCTGGGGTTACTTGAGTGAAAAGAAGTTTTGGTGGGAATAAGAAGTCCTAACATACTTTTTATTAGACCACCAAATGAAGTCAGAAGATAATATGTTGGCCTTATCTGTAAAAAATGAAAGCATTTTTTATGGTGACATAATCCCTCAAGACTTTATAGACTTGTACTTCAACCTGACCTTAAAGACAATCATGGCATTCAGGTGGGTTACAGAGTTTTGCCCTATAGTAAAATATGTAATGAAGGCAGACTCTGATGTTTTTTATCAATACTGAAAACCTAGTAAAATATCTCTTGACACACAACCAGTCTGAGAACTTTTTCTTGGGTTACCTTTCATAGATAATTTTTCCAGTAGAGAATTTTTCCGAAAAACATATATTTCCTACCAAGAGTGTCCCTTTAGGGTGTTTCCACCATATTGCAGTGGCTTCGGTTACATGCTATAGGCGCATGTCAAGTCTATCAGATTTGAAGATGTTTAAGTTGGGATCACTCTGAGTATCTTAAAAATGGACATCTAGTTCCTAAATCCAATGACCTCTTTCTTTTTGTACCAAAGTAGATTTAATACCTGCAAATTCAAGCACTTGATTGCAGCCCATGGCTACTCTCCCAAGGAACTAATCCAGTATTGGTAACTCATGCAAAAGGAATGCAGTTGTTGACTCTGTTCTGCTCCAACCAAGTCAAGGCCTTTGCAAAAAGCTCATGAGGTTGGACTGGGAGAGTCCTTTCAAAGACTGTGTTTGTCCTGGTGTCCCACTTCACTTTTATTCATTCAGACCCTACCCCTCTTTGCAGTGACTGCCTCCTGTGTCACTATATTTTGCTGTTGAGGTTGCCAGTAGAGGAGAGATCTCTTGTAATATGAGAGAGAGAGAGAGAGAGGTGCTAAAAAAAATCTCCGTTGAAGGAAAATGGTAGATTTTACCAATTATGCAAAAAAGGCCTAAAGATTTGAGCATGTCACAGAAAATTTTTCTAGTAGAGACTTAATAGAACTCCATTTTATTTATAGTAGACTCATTTATTCAAGACTACTGATAAAAATGAGGTTTTCTGGGAAAAGGACTTGATATGGAAGGTTAAAGAAGAGTGTTGGCTGAGGATTCTGGAAAGACAGCAGAGTAAGTCAGAAAATTCCAGGCTCTCGAGATTTCCTCCCCCAAAAAGAGTTAAAATAGAACCTTAAGGCAAACAAAGTATGGGTGAGATAAATAAGAATGAGGACACAACCCGGGTCTTCCTGATACAGTAAGAGATCTGAAGAAAAATCCCAGGATAAGGTTTGGTCCCTATGAAAAGTAAACACCTCCAGGCTAGGCTCCATTTTAACAAGTGGTAGGTAAGCCCTGGGTAAGTTGATTTGAGAGGCTGCCTCAGTTCCAGCTACAGGAGCTTTCACCACCCGCATAGAGGGGAGAGTTGGGCATTTGAGCCCAAGAAGATTAAGAGAACCTTTGTAGATAAGGAATGCCATATCCAGTCATGCTGTGAAGAGTGGTGTTGGTGAGAAAGATACAACACACACCTGGTGAGTGGAGAAGCAAAGGGTGCAGAAAGCCCTTGGGTGTGGGTACTTAGGGGAGGTTAGAGGTTTGTCTTTGATTCCAGGCTAGAGAGGAGAACTGAAGATCTGGGGCAAGAGGCATCGTTTCCCATTCTCCAGGGCTAGAAGTGATTACAAAAATTAAGCTATTACCACAAAAAATAATGTACAAGCAAAAATCCAACCATAGAAAGCTGTTATGGAAATAGAGATGACTGGGGTTCATCTTCAGAGGAGGATATTGAAGTAAAGAAACCCCCATAGAGTAATGTCAAATGGTCACCTGCCCAAAAAGAATTCATACAAGATCTTAAAAAAAGATCAAAAATCAATTGACAGAGACAGAGGGAAAAACTGAAAGAAAAAGAAAGAACCCAAGAAAAGCAAGAAAGGTATGAAAGGAAAGTCAATCAATTAGAAAAGGAGATCCAGAATCTTAAGGAAGAAAATCACACCTTGAAAATTAGAATTGGGCAAAGTGAAGTCAGTGAAATTATAAGAGATCAAGAAATAATTGAACACAATATGAATAATGAAAAATAGAAGAGAAAGTGAAACATCTTATAAGAAAAACAACAGATCTGGAAAATAGATCAAGAAGAGATAGCATAAAATTAATTGGACTAACTGAAAATTATGATAAAAAAAAGAATCTTGACACAATAATACAAGAAATAATTGAAGAAAATTGTCCTGAAACATTAGAACAAGGGGAAAAAGTAGAAATAGAAAAAAATCCATCAGTCACCACTTAAAAGATATATTCCCCCAGCTCAAGGATAAAATATTAAAACCATCAAGATTAAAACAATTTAAATATGATGGTGCTACAGTCAGAATCACACAAGACCTGGCAGCAGAGACATTAAAGGACCACAGGTCTTGGAACATAGTATATCAAAGAGCAAAAACACTGGGGCTCCGGCCAAAAATATCATACCCTACAAAGTTAAATATTATCCTGAGTGGGAAAAAAGTGCATTTGATAAACTCTCAGACTTTAAAGGCTTTGTTTAAAAGAAATCTTGAACTTAATGGAAGATTCGATAAACAAGAACCAAGAGGAATATAACCAAAGGCTGATTATAAGAGATTGGTAAGGACAAATTGCTTATTTTTCATACATGTAAAATATGTCTAAGATTCTTGTTAATAACTGGGTAGCTCATAAAAACCTGAGTATGACATGAATTTTAAAAAGTAACACCATTTAGGAACAGCTAAAAAGAGTAATTATTATATACAACTGAGATGCAAGAGGAAGAATTATCACCAGGGGAGGAATTAGACAGGAGCGGAGGACTGGTAGTTCTAGTAACCTACTTTCATCAGAAATAGGTTTAAGAGGAACCTACATATATATATATATATATATATATATATGTATATATATACATATATATGTATATATATACACATACATACACACACACATGACTATAAAGTCTAAATTCAGAAGAAATAAAATAGTGGGGGCATGGGAGGGGAGAGACGACAAGGGAGGGATCTTTAGAAGGGAGAATGAGGGAATAGGTATAAAAGGGGGGTATAGAAGGGTATTTAGATTTATGGGAATGGAAGGATGGGGAGGGGGATAGTCAAGTAATAGGAGGATAAGGTAGTGTATACTAAGACATAAGTCTATGTCTATATTGGTATGCGTATATGTATAGGTGTTTGTATATACCTATAGCTATAGAGAAACATATCTAAACTTGATTCTAGCCTTCTGGGAGTGGGGGAATAGAGAAGAAAAGAACAAAGTAAAAAAGTACAAAGCACAAAACAAAAGAAAACTCACAAGGAAGCAAAGAAAAAATGGACAATTCTCGACACTATGACTTATCACACAGGTTTTCTTGAAATGAAAACGTATTGTTATATATTTTATATCTCCTATGTTCTGCTATGTACATGACATGTTTTTTTTTCTTTCTTACTTTGTATTTGTTTCATTACTTAAATTTATGATATATTTTTGTTTCTTTTCTCTATTCTGTATTTGTGTTCTGGCCTTTGCATCTAAAATAAAAATTTTAAAAAAAAGAAGAGTGTTGTCGAAGATATGGTGTATGGATTGACCATTTTCAAAGAGTTGCAATGCACTTAATCTTAATATTGTACTGAACATAATTTAATGTTTTTTCTTCATACGAGAGGCTTTCAGTATGGCCCCTGTAACAGATCAATTGGATTTTCTGAAGACAAATCTAGCTTATTATGAAGAAGCACCTCACCTTTAGGCTGGCCGCTTAGTGATGACATTATTTTGGCCATACATAGGAGGGATATGCTTGGATGAATTGTAATCTGTGTCACTGGAGTTTGATTTGTGTAGTTTATAGAATCCTATAAAATCCTCTAATTTTGCATATGAGAATACAGAGGACCAGGGAGCTTTAAATGATTTACCCCAAGCTAAAAGACATTGGAACTTTTGATGTCCACTGGGTCACTATCATGGTCGTCTGCTATGATATTGATAGTAAAAACATGGGGTTTCACTATTTCAGGTTTTTACATTTAAATTCTGGATATATTTTGTGCCCTTTTTTGGCTGGAATACTTCTCAGGAAACTCTTTATGGTGTACACTTTAATGACAGGAGATGGACAATTGTAAAATAATGCTGTGGGATGAGAGAATGTGAACACCTTGAGGGCAGGCATGATTTCCTTTCTGTCCTTGCCTCCCCACAGCCTAGCATGGTGCCTGGCCCATGCTAAGTGCTGAGTAAATGCTAACTGAATGTTATAACATACTGAAAGCCAGGCAGATTTGAATTTCAGAAAATATTTCTTCATATGTATAGATGCTGATGAGAAAAACCCCAAATTATATGACTTGTTTCTGGAGGGAAAAAAAAAAAGATATTGAAGTGGTTTGCCATTTCCTTCTCTGGCTCATTTTACGTATGAGGAAAATAAAGGAAACAGGGTTGAGTGATTTGCCCAGGGTCACACAGCTAATACATGTCTGAGGCCCAGATTTGAACTCAGGAAGATGAATCTTATTGACTCCAGGCCAGCCCTCTATACACTGTGCCACCTAGCTTCCCCATCTTATTATGTATTATCTGTCTTAAAATATATCATATATGATATGTATAAGAATAGATGGATAGAGAGATGATAGAAGGAAAAATGGGTGGGTAGATAGATATTGATAGATTGATAATATATATGTGTGTATAATATACACACATATGTATGTATGGTATGTCATATACTAGATTAAATGTAATAATTCTATAATATATAATAACGTATTGTATAGAAAATATACATAGCATGTATGTTTATAACATATTTACTATATAGTGTATGTACTAATGTCTATGGATATATGTATGCGTATATAGTATGTATGTATACATACATATATGTGTATGTAAACTATGTATATATATTTACATGAAATTTCTCCCTCTCCACTATGCAAAGTCTAAGACTTCATAGATTTAGAGCTAAAAGGGACCTTAAAGTTAATGTGCATATTAAGACTCATTTATAACCTTAGTGACATTTGATAATGGATATGGGACATTTCCATTGCTACTAAGTTGGGAATCCTTCAGGAAATCACCTAAAAGTGATATTTATTTGCTCTAGTCTGTGATAGTAGCTTTTGTCATTACCACCGGGTGATTAATGTCACCTCTGCTTGAGGTATTTCCCAGTGCTTGGATGAGGAAATCTTTGAGTATGGGAAATTACTCTTCCGTATGTCCTGCTCTCCTGGACATATGGAATACCAGAAATGGCTATCCAATAAAATTCAGATAAACAACACAATGTTGAATCTGGCCCCTGACCTCACTATTACTCATTTCCCCAATGCTGGGGTCCAATGCAGCAACATGAGCCACAGTCACGTGTCATATGGCCACGCATCACAATAATAACTTGGGAAAGAAGAACTAAGCCAAACATGACAGGTGCTAACACACTTTTAACAAGCCAGACTGAACAAAATTCTTATAAAGGGGAATTACACTGACTCCCACCAAACACTCTCACTACCACATTCTCTCACACGAGTATATGCTAATCTCTACATACAATCAAACCACTGTATATCAGCCCCCTTCCTAATCTATGATGTCCTTAAAAGGCCCAGAGGAAAAACCTATCTAACTATCAGCTGAATTTCAGCTGTTCCCCATCAGAGTCATAAACATTCAAAGTAAACCTTTGTACACTTCATACAGTACCTCCTACATTCCCTTACATTTACCAACTCCCCCAAAGTGCTTTAATCCTCTTATTGCACTAAAAGAAAAGAATACACAAAGAATATATCATTTAATTCTGTATTTAACATGAAGATGTGCATATTTAAATGTGTAAGATCAAAAACAAATGAGTTAATTAACTTTGGAGTTAAGTGGATAGAATGCTTGATTTGGGGTGAAGAAGATATGAGTTCAAGTTCTGTCTCAGAAACTAATAGCTGTGCGACCTTTGGCAAGTCATTTAATCCCTCTCTGCCCCAGTTTCCTGATATGAAAACTGAAGATCGTAATACAATCTGCCCAACAGGGTTATATGTAAATATATATACAAATTTGAATGAGTAAACCAAGTGATATCAAATACAACAAAAAGAAAAAGAATACCATTAAGTACAAAAGATGTCACATGATGTTCAACTTTATTGAAATAACTACTTTGCCCTTCTCAATCTCAAAAATCTTTGTGTATTGCCTTCATGCGCTAAAGTGTCAACCTCTTGAAGGTAGAAATTATCATTCTTTTTGCTTGTATTCCCAGAATTTAGCACAGTATATAGCACATAGCAAGACTCTAATACATGCTCAATATCTTCACTCCATGAAGCAAAAAATCACAGTCCTAGATGAAGGGGAAAATTACTGAGCAGCTACCAGTGATCTAAGTAGTCTCCAACAGAGGCATTCGGTTACCTACTGTATTCAAGGTGTAATGATGGTTAGAGATCACATGGTTAGAGAAAATAAACAAGTAGTCAGATAACCAGGGTTACTGATTCTGGCCTAGCCAAGCCTTCACTCTGTATTCTTTTAGAGGATGAATAACCAATTGGTGTGTAACACAATTATTTTGTAGTTTTCCAAAGGTAGTCATGAAGGGAAGCCATTGCTCCTACTCTAAACCACATGCAACTATGGGGGAATGGTCAAATCATTTTCCCTGACATGGAGCAAAAGCTAGGATTAATTCTGTTTTTCCAGTTTAGGAAGAATTATTTTCATTGTTCAAAGTGGAAATGAACCATAAAATTACAATTATTAAATTGAAATAAAATCATAACTTCAACTAATAAACTAAAATTTAAAAAACAATACTGCACTAATTGGTTTTGTTATCATTTCCAGGCCTCTGAAATCAAGGAGATTAGAAAAGGAATTGGAGTTGAGTTTAGACATGACTATATGTGTGTATACACATATACATATGTGTGTGCACATATATACATGTATGTACATATATACTATGCTCTCTACATGTGTGCTCTCCTCACTGATGGTCTAGTAGCCAACAGGAGACTGTATTCCCACTTGTTCACAGGGCAATTCTCCTTTTGTTACTTCATTTACTATGCATTTTAAATACATATAATTCATTTATATATAGAGAGAGAGAGAATATATATATAGTTTGAACTAGACTAGTAAAAGCAAGTATTTAAGTGTGAGTTCATTAGCTATGGTTTTTAAATTGGTGCTGACCCACTGAGCACCTCAAATCTGGTATAACTTTGCTGGAAGATTCATGTAAGGGGGGGTACTTTAGAGATTATATACTGATTTTTGATTATATAATGAATGTTCTGCCTGTTTCTATGAGAATAGTTTGGATTCTGGATTCATACAAACTCTAAAGTAGTGAGAATGCCTAAAATCTCTACATGGCAGCCCAGTGGTGTATGAATATAATGTGGTTGTTACTGTGTACAATGTTTTCTTGATTCTGTTCATTTCACTGAGCATCAGTTAATACAAATCTTTCCAGGTTTTTCTGAAGTCTACTTGCTCATCATTTCTTATAGCTCAATAGTATTTCATTATATTCATATACCACAACTTGTTCAATCAATCAACCTATGAATTCCCCAATTGATAAGCATCCTCTCCATTTCTAATTCTTTGCCACCACAAAAAAAGAGCTGCTACAAATATTTTTGTACATGCAGGTCCTTTTCCAACTTGTATGATTCCTTTGGATACAAACCTGGAAGTGATATTGCTGGGTCAAAAGGTATGCATAGTTTTATAGTCCTTTGGGCGTAGTTCCAAATTATTCTTCATAATGGTTAGATCATTTCACAACTCCACCAACAATGCATGACCATTCCAATTTTCCCACAACTTCTCCAACTTTTATCATTTTATTGTTTTGTCATGTTAGCCAATCTGATAGTTGTGATGTGGTACCTCAGAGTTGTTTTGATTTGCCTTTCCCTAATCAATAGTGATATAGAGCATTTTTTCATATGATTACAGATAGCTTTAGTTTCTTCCTCTGAAAACTGCCTGTTCATGTCCTTGTACCATATATCAACTGGGGAATGATTTGTATTCTTATACTCAGTTCTCTATATATTTTAGAAATGAAGCCTTTATCACAGACACTAGTTGCAAAAATTCTTTCCCAATATTTCTACTTCCTTCCCAATCTTGGTTGCATTGGTTTTGTGCAAAAATTTTTTCAATTTAATATGATAAAAATTATTCATTTTGCATTTCATCATGTTCTCTGTCTCTTGTTTGGTCATAAATTCTTCAATTCCCCATAAAACTGACAGATAAACTATTCCTCCCTCTCCCAGTTTGCTTATAGTATCATCCTTTATATCTAAATTTTGTGCCTGTTTTAACTTTATTTTGGTA
Source organism: Potorous gilbertii (assembly GCA_028658325.1). NCBI lineage: Eukaryota > Metazoa > Chordata > Mammalia > Diprotodontia > Potoroidae > Potorous > Potorous gilbertii. Next base: position 331,215,117 of record CM053771.1, read on the forward strand.
GACAGTATTAAGACGTTGGTTTATGCCTCATTTCTGCCATACTGATTTCCAGTTTTCCCAACAGTTCTTGTCAAATAGTGAGTCCTTATCCCAGAAGCTGGAGTATTTAGGTTTATCAAATAATAGATTACTGTAGTCATTGACTACTGTGTCTAGTATCCTATTCCACAGATCCACCACTCTAT
>CM053771.1:331215801-331231385 GCA_028658325.1 Potorous gilbertii
CCTCTCAGCCCGTCTCCCTCACTAACCTGTGAGTCTGTGTGTGGAGGGACCTTCGCGCTGCCCGGAGATTCAGGTCCCTGCCGCCCGCTGGGCTCTGCTGGCTCCTCTCAGTGCCGCGTGGCCGGGGTGGGGAGGGGAGCGCTCGGCCGGGCAGGGCTCCGCAGGGCAGGACTCCGCTCCCGTCCGGGGTACCTTTGTGGTCGGTTCTTCAGGGCTCTCTGCAGCAGAAATCTCCTTCACTGTGTTTCTGCGCGGCTTCCACTGTTCCAGAATTTGTCAGGAGATCTTTTTACAGGAAATCTATGGGCTGTGGGTTCGGACCTAGCATAGGTGAGTCTTTCTACTCCGCCATCTTGGCTCCGCCCCCTGACTTTATTTGTGTGAAAAATGTCTTGTAATTGTGTTTATATAGTCCCTGGATTTGCTTTGGCAGGTAAACTCCCAAGTATTTTACAGTGTCTACCCTAGCTTTAAATGGGATGTCTCTTTCTACTTCTTACTGTTGGGCTTTGTTAGTAATATATAGAAATGCAGATGATTTATCTGGGTTTGTTTTGCAACCTGCAACTTTGTCAAAGTTGTTTATTATTTCAAGTAGTTTTTTACTTGAATCTCTGGGATTCTCTAAGTATATCATCATATCATCTACAAAGAGTGATAACTTAGTTTCTTCTTTGCCTATTCTAGTTCCTTCAATTTCTTTATCTTCTCTAATTGGTACAGCTAACATTTGTAGTACCATATTGAATCATAGTGGTGATAATGGCCATCCTTGTTTCACCTCTGATCTTATTGAAAATGCATCTAGTTTATTCCCATTGCATATAATGCTTGCTAAAGGTTTTAAGTAAATACTACTTATTATTTTATGGAAAGTTCCCTTTATTCCTATGCTCTCCACTGTTTTTAATAGGAATGGGTGTTGTATTTTCTCAAAAGCTTTTTCTGCATCTATTGAGATAATCATATAGTTTCTGTTAGTTTTTTTGTTGATATAATTGATAATACTAATAGTTTTCCTAATATTGATCAGCCCAGCATTCCTGGTATGAATCCTACCTGATCATAATGTATTATTCTCATGATAAATTGCTGTATTCTTTTTGCTAAAATCTTATTTAAAATTTTTGCATCTATGTTCATGAGAGAAATTGGTCTATAATTTTATTTTTCTGTTTTGGCTCTTTCTGGTTTAGGTATGAGAACCATATTTGTATCATGAAAAGAATTTGGTAGGACTCCTTCTTCACCAATTTTCCCAAATAGTCTATGCAGACTTGGAATTAACTATTCTTTAAATGTTTGATAGAATTCACTTGTAAATCCAACTGGCCCTGGAGATTTTTTCCTAGGGAGGTCATTGATGGCTTGTTCAATTTCTTTTTCTGAGATGGGGTTGTTTAAGTATTCAACTTCCTCTTCTGTTAATCTGGGCAATTTGTATTTTTAAAAATACTCATCCACCTCATTTAGATTGTTGAATTTATGGGCATACAGTTGGGCAAAGTAATTTCTAATTATTGTTTTAATTTCCTTCTCATTGGAGGTGAGTTCACTCCTTTCATTTTTGATATTGGTAATTTGGTTGTCTTCTTTCTTTTTTTTTAAATCAAATTGACCAAAGATTTATCAATTTTACTAGTTTTTTTATAAAACCATCTATTAATTTTATTTACTAGTTCAAGTTTTCTTAATTTCAATTTTATTAATCTCTCCTTTGGTTTTCAGTATTTCTAATTTGGTATTTACTTGGGGATTTTCAATTTATCCTTTTCTAGCTTTTTAAGTGGCATGCCCAAGTCATTGATCTCCTCTTTCTCCATTTTGGCCATTTAGGCATTCAAAGATATGACTTCCCCTAAGAACTGCTTTTGCAGTATCCCATAAGATTTGGTAGGTTGTCTCATTATTGTCATTCTCATGAATGAAGTTGTTGATTGTTTCTATGATTTGTTGTTTAACTCACTCCTTCTTTAGGCTTAGATTATTTAATTTCCAATTAATTTTTGGTTTCTCTTTCCATGACCTTTGATTACATATAATTTTTATTGCATTATGATATGAGAATTATGCATTGACTATCTCTGCTTTTCTGCACTGGATAGTGAGGTTTTAATGCCCTACAACATGGTCAATTTTTGTATACATGCCATTTACCACTGAGAAAAAGGTATATTCCTTTCTACCCCATTCAATTTTATCCAGAGATCTATCATATCTACCTTATCTAAAGTTTTATTCATCTCCTTAATTCCTTTCTTGTTTATTTTGAGGTCAGATTTATCTAGTTCAGAGAGCGGGAGGTTGAGGTCCCCCACTAGTGTAATTTTGTTGTCTGTTTCTTCCTGCAACTCCCCTAACCTCTTCTCTAAGAATTTGGATGCTGTACCACTAGGAGCATATATGTTTCGTAATGATATTGCTTCACTATGGATGGTACCTTTTAGCAGGATATAGTTTCCTTCTAGTCTCTTCCACAGTAGAGGAATCCCCCTTAGCTATTTTCCTAGCCTCAGGTGCTATGAGACTGTTTGCCCCTTCTGCTGATCTCACTGATCCAGGATTTTTCTGGGGAAATATTTTATGGTTCTTTCAAGGACAACAAGGGGAGGGGAGAGAGAATTTACCAATCACGTCACCATTTTGGCTCCCAGAAGTTAAAGCAGGTGACTTACAGATGTTTAATCTGTGGGCTGATAGTCTCAGGAGCTGCTGCACCTGATACCTGGGGCTTAGCAGCAGTCACTCACTTGGCCCTGCTGGTCTCCCACCCTGGGCTGCCACTTTGCCTTTCTGCAGTGCTGCCACTGTCTCAGGCCACCCCAGGGATTTCTTGCTCAGCCACGCTGCTGCAGTGGGACATGGAGCTCTGTGCTGTGGGCTCATCTCCGTGAAACAGATCCTTCCTATTGACCTTCCAGTCTGTCCTGGTCTGTGAATTTGCCACAGTCTCTCTCCTATTGGATTCTGCACCTCCAAAATTTGGTCAGATTCTCTTTTTAGAGGTGTCTGAAGCACTTTGTCTAAGAGCTTAGGTGAGTAGTTGCCCTCACTCCACCGTCTTGGTTCCACCCCCTCATGTTATTTTTCAATGGACTCTTCTTTCTCATTTTTCCAAAGACAATGTGTCATTATAGTATATCAACACTTGCAGATGGTTCATATCTCCAAATAAATTCTCCATCAGTCTTCCGAACGTTTTCTAAAGGTATCTTCAAGATGTGTCATGAATTTTCTATGAACACACTCTTTGGGTATGTTTAAACATGTAAAATTCATATGGACAGGTAGAAGAAGTCTTCTTTTCTCCCTCTTTTTTAGGAAATTGGTAATAGCCATCATACAAATCCAGTACAGAAACCCTTAGCTAACTACCAGATAATTCAAGGCATATTGGACTTTTGGGGTAATGTGTTGGTCTACCATGCTGTTGTTTAAGGTTTGGTAATTATGTATTCATAAATTTTCATTTTTCTTTAGTATCTCTACTCTGAACAATGTATTTGGACTATTGGACTCTGTGCTGGTGCCATTCACCAATAGGTTCTTTTGAATCCTACACAGAGGAATTTTTTCTGTATCTTTCTTGAAATGGCTACTCCTTGGGAACATCCTGTGTTCCACTCAGGTGGTGAAAACATTCCTGTGCTTTTGCTAAGTTTCTGCCTCAGCAGTTCCTTCCATCCCTCTAGTATTAGAGGTTATCAAGGTCAAGTATCTCTGGTTCTCCTTCTGAAAAGCCAATTTCTTATATGACTACTTTGTTCTATATGCTTTGTACAAGCTTCATGGAAAGCAAAAACATCTAGATATTCAATCCTAGATTGTTGTTGCCAGTATTTTGTTAGTATCTTGAAGAAAGTGGAGTTTTTTTTCAATTAAAAAAATGCTCCATTGACATATATTGGGCCTGGCTACACTAAAGCTGTAATGTCCAGTATTTTGTTCACATTAGCATTATTTTCAAGAAATTTCAAGGTCACTTCCAAGCTAGTTTCTATTGCTCCTCCAGAACCAAAGCATTCAAGAGGCTATGTAGGTTTTGCCTTCAAATGATTGAAACATGATGGTCATTTGGAGTCTACATTCTCAATTTTCACAGTCACCTCCACACAATGAATTGTAGGAGAGACCCGTTAGGTATTGTTGATAAGGTCATAGTCATAGTTGTGGGAACCAGATTGAATGCTCTTTTAGCCCATTTTTTTTTAAAATTAGGCCTATATCCAATAGCTTCTATACCACCAAAATTACATTCTTCTCTCAAATGTGTGCAATCTGTATGTGACTGTCTTCACTACAGTTGTAGCAGAAGGTGGTTTTGACTTTCTGGTTTTCTACCATTGACAGGGTTTGTGTACCAGCCTGTCATTGCTTTGTGCCAGTGTTTTTAGAAGGAGACCATTGCTGTCCATGGTATTATACTTCAGAACTTTTAGGGTTCTTCATTAGACTCTGGGTTCTTAGTGAGATTGTGTTTTTAGTGTTACCTTGTATTTTTAGGTCATGTTTGGGGTATTTCTGAAGCATTTGTATATAGAGTTTCACAGTAAGAGTCCTTCTGAACATCACTGGGTCTGTTTTCCAACTAGGACACTGAGTCTATTAATTTTTCCAAACTACATAGATATCATGTAAGGTATCAGCTTTGTAATTGTGTTCTTGTTAATTCTCTTTATCAGTCTCTTATCCAGTCTATTCAACCTGATGTCACCCCACTCCCTAGGTCTTCCCTTCACCAGCAATTGCTATATTTTGTTTTTAAGCGAATTATAAACTTAGTTGATTTCTCTCCTCTATACTGAAATGCTCAGATATTAGAATATGCTCTAACATGCTTTTCATGTTTCGGCAAACAAGTTATTGACATGTTATACGTAGTTTATCATCCACCAGACCCTTCTCCAAAGTCTTTAAGTATTTTTTATTAATGCTCTTCAACAACCTGTCCCTTTTCTATGTCAGAAGTTTTCCAACTCCATGATGCCACTGAAACCTATGTAATTCTAGTTTTCCCTACTTCATTCCCAGAAAAGCATGAATCTTCTCTTGAGAAATTTCCTAATTTGGGCCTATATATATGTATATATGTGTATGTATGTATATCTATTTGTATACATACAATTTCATGTATGTGAAATGCATGTGTATCTCTATATATGCACAATTATGTGTGTATACAGCCAGATATACATACATGTGTGCATGTATGTATAAAATTTCCCCATGCCAACCTCAGTTGATACTTTGCTTTTCTGCTTTATCCATGTGACTCAAGGATTTGTGTGATTACATATAGGAGGGGTAATGAACTTACCCTTATGACTTTTTCTATGAGGTAAATCTTTTATCTTCCATGAATACAGAAACCATTTCCCTAATGCCATAATCTATAGAGAGAGTCAACATCTTTGGAGAAAGAAGGGGAAGGGAATGAAATAAGAATCCAGGAAGAGATAGAAAGAGAAATTCTTTTTAAAATGATTGCTAATGGTACAAAATACTTGGGAATCTATCTGCTAACACAAATTCAGGAATCATATTGAACACAATTACAAAACATTTCACACAAATAAAGACATATAAACAATTGTGAAATACTAATTGCTTATGAGTAGACTGAGTCAACATATTCAAATTTAGAATACTCCCTAAATTAATTTATTTTATTCAGTTCCATACCAATCAAATGACCAAATAATTATTTTGTAGGGTTAGAAATATATATATATATATATGAAATAGAAGAGCAAAAGTTCAAGAATATCAAGGGAATTAATGGAAAAAAAAAGTGAAGGAAGGGGGCCAAACAATACCAAATCTCAAACTACAATACAAAGCAGTAATCATCAAAACAATCTGAGACTGGATAAGAAAAAGAGTGCTTAATAGTGGAATAAATTAGGTACACAAGGCGGACAATATACAGACGTATATGACCTTAGTAATCTAGTATTTGATAACCCAAAGATCCCAGCTTTTGGGGCAAAAGCTTATTATTTGACAGAAACTATTGGGAAAACTGGAAAGCAATCTAGGAGAAACTAGGCATAATGAAAATCTCATACCAAAAAAAGGTCAAAATGAGTGTATGATTTAGACATTTAGGGGAGCCTGAAAAAAGTTACTTGTCAGATCTATGGATGAGTCTTCCCTATATTTATGATCAAATATAAAGAATCACAGGGAGTAAATGGATAATTTTGATTACATTAAATAAAAAGAAAGTTTTTTTGCTGAAACAAAACCAATGCAGCCAAGATTAGAAGGAAAAGAGGAGAAATTTGCTGTAAAATGTTTTTTCTTCTTCCAAGTTCAATAAATAGAATGAAAAGAAAACTCAGTATACGGTCATTCTCCAAATTGGTCAGCACTGTAATAAATTTATTTCTAGTGTCAAGTTGTAAAAATAATTGTAACTTACTAAATGTAAATAAAGAAGAGAAAATTCACAATCAAAACTGATCTTTAATGTTGCATCTGCTATGTTCTTTGTTATCCTCATTGTGGTGCCATGATATTTGAATTATTTCTTTCTGGCTGCTTGAAACATTTTCTCCTTGACCTAGTCATTCTGGAATTTAGCTACAATGTTCCTTGGGGTTTTCATTTTGGGATCTCTTTGCAGAGGTGATTGGTGTATTCTTTCAATGTCCACTTTACCCTCTGGTTCTAGGATATCAGGGCAATTTTCTTTGATAATTTCTTGAAGTATGATGTCCTCCTTTTGATTATGGCTTTCAGGTAGTCCAATGATTTTTAAATTATCTCTTTGGAACCATTTTGCAGTTCAGTTGTTTTTTCAATGAAGCATTTTACATTTTCTTCTATTTTTTCATTTCTTGGATTCATTCTTCATGTGTCATAGTCATTAGCTTTCAAATGCCATTCTAATTTTTTTGTTTTTATTTTTTAATATGTTATTTATTTATATTTCAGTTCTCAACATTCACTTCCATAAGAATTTGAATTCAAAATTTTCTCCCCATCTCTCCTCACCCCCACCCCAGGACAGCATGCACCACATCCACACCTTCCTCTAGACTGTACTCCCTTCTATTCCTCCCCCTTCTTCTATCCCCTCCCTTCTATTTTCCTGTAGGGCAAAATAGATTTCTATACTCCATTGCCTATATATCTTATTTCCTAGTTGCATGCTAAAACAATTTTTAACATTCATTATTAAACTTTGAATTCCATATTCTCTCCCTTCCTCCCTCCTCACTCACCCTCATTGAGAAAGCAAGCCATTCAAAATTGGTCAAACAGGTGTAGCCATGCAAAACACTTCCATAAAGTTGAGAAAGACTAATCACATTTCCCTCAGTCCTATCTTGCCCTCCATTTATTCCATTCTCTCCCTTGACCTGCCCTCCCAAATAATGTTTGCATCTGATTATCCCTTTCCCCAATTTGCTGTCCCTTCTATTATCTTCCCTCTCCTATCCCTTTCTCCCCTGCCTTCCTGCAGGGTAAGATAGATTTCCATATCCAATTGAGTGTGTGTTATTCCCTCTTTAAGCCAAATCCCATGAGATTAAGGCTCACTTATTTTCTTTCATTTCCCTGTCTTCCCCTCCATTATAAAAGTTCTTTCTTACCCTTTTATGTGAGATGATTTGCTACATTCTACCTCTCCCTTTCTCTTACTCTTACTCCATTCTAGGTATTCCCCCTTCATATTCTCCCTTTGTTTATGTATGCATGTGTGTGTGTGTGTGTGTGTGTGTGTTTGTACAAGGCAATGTCCTGTTTGCTCCACCATCTTGGCTCTTGGAAGTCCCAGGAGGTCACTTCCATTTTTAATGTTAGTTGTTACTGTATCCTTCTCTCTTCCAATCAGAAAGAAGGGTGGGATTGATATCCTTACAGATTATATTCTGTTCACCTACTGCACTTGCTTAGAGGAGAACATTTCTATTCACTATTGACATTTCTTTCAAAATTGCCCTTTGATTCTGAACACTGATTTTGGTTAGTCATATGTGTGCAATACAGGGAACAACTTTTAATCTAAAGTGATCAGTCGTACAAAATACCATTTGCTACATTACATCTGTAACAAAAGGTAAATAGATTTAAGTCATATCCCTAAAAACATGTCTACCTTCATTTTGCAAGTCCTGTTAGCAAGATAATAGATCTCCCTTAGTTCTGCATGAGTATTCAAGATTCATTAATATTATGACACATCTCCCTTAATTCGGTATGGGCAGTAAGATGTGTAGGGATTTTATATACATATATATGTATTATGCATACATATATATATATATATATATATATTTAAATTAAGGTGATTTATGAGACAACTTAGCTCAGGCAGGAAGGCTGAACTTCTAAGCCCACAAAATTCTTAACTCAGAGACAAAGAAAGGCACTTAGTTACTAATACAAAATACAGAACAAAATCAACTACAAATAGAATTAATTATAAAAGTAGAATTGACTAAGAAGTGAAGAAATTTGAATTTCTTAGCATTATATACAGTAAATGCTGTTATGATACTGCTGCTCTTTTTCCACTTAGAAAGCAGGTTTCATTCTCTCTGATAATTGGAGAGTAGAAATACTTTCTTCAAGCTCCATCATTTTCTTCTTACACCACTATTAAGTATGAGAGGCAATATTCAAATTCAGGCTCATTGTGTCTTTGCAGCTAATGTTTTTTCCAGTGCACCATACTGCATAGATGACAGATATTATTGTTATTCCAAAAGAAGCTTTGGGGTCTAATAATTTGATTTTGTCTCTTTCAGATGGTGAGCCAGAAGACGAAGCCGGCACGTGTTTTCATCATTATTCTTGTATTTTCTTGTTTATGTTTGATCATATCTAAGATGAACTCAACAGAAATATGCGTCTTTTGCACAAGACAGAAAGGCACTGTAGTTTTTAAGAAAGATGATAAGAACTTTCTTCAACTCCCAGATATAGACTGCAAAAAGAATCCTCCATTTTTGGTTGTGATGGTGACTTCATCCCACAATCAAATTAAAGCACGGATGGCTATCCGTGAGACCTGGGGAAGGGAAAGAATTGTAAAAGGTAAACGTATAATAACATATTTTCTGCTAGGAATCACACGTTCAAAGGATGATAATGTGGTGACACAAGAAAGCCAGAAATACAGAGATATTATCCAGAAAGACTTTTTAGATGTATATTACAATTTGACTCTTAAAACAATGATGGGGATAGAATGGGTTCACCGTTTTTGTCCTCAGTCTGACTTTGTGATGAAGACTGATTCTGACATGTTTGTAAACGTCTACTATCTAACTGAGCTTCTTATAAAGAAAAACAGAACAATCAATTTTTTTACTGGTTTTTTAAAGATGAATGACTTTCCAATTAGAAATATATTTAGTAAGTGGTATGTAAGTAAATATGAGTACCCATGGGAAAAATATCCACCTTTTTGTTCTGGAACAGGTTATGTTTTTTCTAGTGACATTGCAAGTGAGATTTATAATGTTTCAGAAAAAGTTCCTTTTATTAGACTGGAGGATGTTTTTATGGGCCTCTGCCTTGCAGAACTAAAAATTGAACTAGAAGAACTACACTCAGAACAGACGTTTTTCCCAGAAGGGCTTAAATTTTCCATCTGTCGCTTTAAGAAAATTGTGACCTGCCATTTTGTTAAGCCAGCAGAACTGCTGAACTATTGGAAAGCTTTGGAGAAGTCCTTAGATGAAAAGTGTCCAGCCATTTGAAATTATAATGATGACACACCAGGACAAACATTAGACACCCTGCAGTGGATATGTGGGAAGGAGAAGCACATTTTGGAATGGCATTGTTGAAAATCAGAGCTATCAGCATTAGGGAAGGAGAGGAGATCAGAGTCATGTTCCTCAGCGAACATAAGACTAAGATGAAAAAACTCAAATTGTTATCCAGAAATGATTTATTATTCCAATTTTGAGCCTCCTTAAAATGAAAATAGCCAAATATCAGTTTATTGGCACGTACAAATTATTCTCTCTACCTTCAACCTATCCCAACGTTACTTGATGTTAATATTTATCTGATTTTATCTGATATCACCAATACAGATGTCCTCACATCCCAGGCTTCACTAAGACCTGGCTAGATAAACAAGGAAGCCTAATGCTCTCCACTTAGCGGTCGGTGCTTCATTGAGATGAATCATATCTCAATTCAGTTCTAGACAGCATCTAGTTCTAAATTGGAGTCAGTGCTCATTTGGATCTTCTATTCAAAACCCCAAATAATAAAAAACAGTATGTAGAACATTCTGTTGTACTACTGATGCTTATTAGATCTTTTGTCTCAGAACTATTCTGCATTTGAAATTCAATTCTATATGTCATTGATTGTTCATTTAGCGTAGAAGAACCACTGCTGGAAACACAAGGGCTTAGGTATTCATTTCTTCCTATATCCAGCTATGTGAACCAGTTTAATGGTGGAGTCTTCCTCTCAGTAAGAGGGTCAGAATTCCCATTGTCACACTCTTTTGCTTACTAAAAGCCTCCATCACATCGTCTGAGTGGTGATACTAATTTTGGTGAGTCTTGTGAATTTTAGTGAAAGTCTGGTTTGGCGTTTGGGTCTTTTCATTTAGGTATGGGGCAGATACTTTTTTTCTACACAGTAAAAGGGGTACTAAGCATAAAAGTAGATTAATGCATGCATTAATAGAATGATTAGGCAGAATTTAGTAATTTAACTAAGAAGTACTGGTATATTCATTTGGGAGGCTAATATATAACACACCAAAATATAGAGCAGTTGTGTCAGCTCTGGTAATTTCACCTCAGTACATCCCCTGCCATGAGCTATTGATGCCCTGAGGACACTGAAGCTCCTTTTGTAAAACTTCTTAAGATTTTGGGGATCTTTGGATCTTTTAAACCTACAAAGTTCCAGTCCTGGACATAGTCATCATGGGATAGTCCTTCATCTAAGATGAAGAAGAAATAAACAAAAGGATATGTTGTGCTCATGGTTGCAAGGAGATTGGATGGGAGACAAGACCCTTGACTCTTAGGATGCAGCTCTTGGCAGTCTTCACACTTCATAGCGAGAAAGAAAGAAGAAATCACAGGTCCCAGTAACTTACTTTTTTATATTTCAAGTAATTAGTTCTCTTGATTCAGCAACCAGTTTAGGAGATTGTAATCATATAGTGCAAACTCTGCATGACATGAAATATGCCATACTTAAGTTTTTGTGTGGTGGATTGGAACAAGGCAGAGACCACCTGATGTGCCTACACCAAGGAATAGCTGCTTTCAGTCCGTTTAGTCCGTTTACCCTTGTTATATTTAGGTAGAATGAGATGAGTATTTCTCAAATTTTCATATTTAAAGGAACTTAGGGTTCAGATATTGGGGTATAAGCATATTCATTGCAGGACTCTTAATGCATGAATTAAGTTTTTGCTAAGTTAATATTCCTTTACTGAACATGTACTATGTGTCGGTTACGTAAGAGTTTCAGAGACTCAATCTTTTGGACTCGTCTAGCCAGATAGATGAGTTTTTGAGTGTTTTGAGTTTCTGTGTTTTCTCTGTTTTTTTTTTTTCTGAATGTAGATCTGAATATACCATTTTCTCAGGGATGTGGTGAAAATGATGTAACTTTTTTGCAAAGGACTCCAAGTGTTTTGGTAACATGCCTTATATAATGCAAAATTAGTACTTTGTAACTATTATTTATTATTGTCTCACCAGACTTTAATTGGTGATTATAATAAAGCATCTCAAAAGTGTAGTGTACTAAATAGTAATGTTCTTTATTATTGCTATTAATTTATTTGTTTTCAGTTTTCTACAATCACTTTCATAAATCTTAGATTTTCATCCCTCCCTCCTCGAGATTGCATGCAATTTTATATCAGTTCTACATAGACATTTTTATTAAACACATTTTCTTTTTTTTCTATAAAATTTATTTATTTTCAATTTTCAACATTCACTTCCACAAGAATTTGAATTCAAAATTTTCTCCACATCTCTCCCCAACCCCAACCCCAGGACAGCTTGCATTCCATCAACCCCTTCTTCCAGTCTGTCCTCCCTTTTATTACACACCCTTCTTCCATCTCTGTTCCCCTCTATTTTTGTATAGGGCAAAATAGATTTCTATACTCCATTGCTTGTATATCTTAATTTCCAGTTGCATGCTAAGACAATTTTTAACATTCAGTATTAAAGCTTTGAGTTCCATATTTTCTCCCTTCCTCCCTTCCTACTCACCCTCATTGAGAAAACAAGCAATTCAACATATGTCATACATGTGTAAAAATGCTAAGCATTTCCTTAATAGTTATGTTGTAAAAGACTATTCACATTTCCCTCTATCCTATCCTGCCCTCCATTTATTCCATTCTCTTCCTTGATGTATCCACCCACAATAGTGTTTGCTTCTGATTATCCCTTTCCCCGATTTACTGTCCCTTGTGTTATCTTCCCTCCTCTATCCTCTTTCCCCTTGCCTTCTTTCAAGGTAAAATAGGTTTCCATATCCAATTGACTGTGTGTTATTCCCTCCTTAAACCAAAACCCATGAGAGTAAAGCTCACTTATTTCCTTTAATCTCCTCCCTCTTCCCTTCTATTGTAAAAGATCTATGTGAGATGATTTGTTACATTCTACCTCTTCCTTTCTCTTACTCCTAGTACATTCCATTCAAGAGTAAATTTTATTTTTTTAGGTATTCTCCCTTCATATTCAGCTCAGCCTATGCCCTCTGTGTATATATACCTCTATATATGCACACACATATACATGCACAGATACACTCATGTACATATACATACCTATGCATAAATAACATGCAAATATATACATAGCGACATCCACACCCACCCCCACCCCCCACATTCCCTCTAAAGACCTTAAAACTGTAAAAGGTCGCATGAGTTACAAATAACATCTTTCCATGTAAGAATGTAAACATTTCAATTTTAATGAGTTCCTTAAGGCTTCTCTTTCCTGTTTACCTTTTCATGTTTCTCTTGATGTTTGTATTTGAAAGTCAAATTTTCTATTCAGCTCCGGTCTTTTTAACAAGAATGCTTGCAAGTCCTCTATTTCATTGAAATTCCATTTTTCCCCCTGAAGTATTATACTCAGTTTTGCTGAGTGGGTGATTCTTGGTTTTAATCCTATCCCCTTTGACCTCTGAAATATCATTTTCTAAGTCCTTCAATCCCTTAGTGTAGAAGTTGCTAAATTCTGTGTTATCCTGATTGTATTTCTACAATACTTGAATTGTTTCTTTTTGTCTGCTTGTAATATTTTGTCCTTGATCTAGGAACTCTGGAATTTGGCTACAATATTCCTGTAAGTTTTCCTTTTGAAGTCTCTTTCAGGAGATGATTGGTGAATTCTTTCCATTTCTATTTTACCCTCTGGTTCTAGAATCTCAGGGCAATTTTCCTTGATAATTTCTTGAAAGATGATATCCAGGCCCTTTTGGTGATCATGGTTTTCAGGTAGACCAATAATTCTTAATTTATCTCTTCTGGATTTATTTTCCAAGTCAGTTGTTTTTCTGGTGAGATATTTCACATTGTCTTCTATTTTTTCATTCTTTTGGTTTTGTTTTATAATTTCTTCCTTTCCCTTAAAGTCGTTAGCTTCCATCTGCTCCATTGTAATTTTTAAAGAACTATTTTTTTCAGTGAACTTTGGAACCTCCTTTTCCATTTGTCCCATTCTGCTTTTTAAAGCCTTCTTTTCCTCATTGGCTTTTTTGACCTCTTTTGCCATTTGGGTTAGTCTGTTTTTAAAGGTGTTACTTTCTTTTTTTTTAAATTTTTGAAAAAAATTTTTCATTTTTAACACAGTTCATATCACATAAAACAATTCCAACTTTTGGTCAAGTGATACTTCTTTTAAAGCATTTACAATATAGACCACAAACAAATTTTTTTTTTAACATTGACCAACTGAGACACAAATCATAATTATGCATGCTAACTTCACAAGTCCTTGACTTAATTGTCTCCACAGTATTACTAAGAGTTAAAGGACCCTAACTTATTGTTGTTGGTCTAAAATCCTAAGCCTAATAGGTTAATTTTAGACTTGGCCTTGGATGTTCCTCTATCAACAGTCTATAATTTAATGGATCTGATGTTAAGCTTACAAACCTTTTGACTATAGGAAATTGCCACTAAGTGTAGGGACATAACAGGGAACCAATATCTCCCCAGCTTCATGTCAGTTCCAGGTAGAAGTAGATTGTCTATTTGCATTCAGTCAGGCTTAAAGTCTGCCAGATGTCAGTGGGGAAATTGAATTAGGAAAATCCTTCCTCAGCCCAGGCTGAACAGCTGCTCTCCCACCCTTACCATGATATCAACTTTTGCAGTTCATACCAGCATCTCACAGGCTTAACGGCATCATGAATTGGAGGCTCAGGCCACCTTTGTTGCTATTCATACCTGGAATTAGACTCAGAAGAACTGTCAGTTAATGGTCCCATAGAATCTTAAAATAGCAAGTTCCAATAACCAGGTTTCAGATATGACTATAATTTCACATTTGCTAAGGAACATCTTTTGAGGCAAGTCTTAAGTGGCTTACATGCCTTTCTATACATGTTCTAGTTACTGACTGAACAGCAATCATAAAATCAAATTTACCATTAAAACCTTAACTTTTCCATCAATGCCAAATTTTACCCAAGGTTACTTGCCTCCAGGAAATTTAGACTAAAATTCTTTTCCCCCAAACTAAAGATGTCTCTGATTTACTCTCAGTAAATAATTCAGTCAATTGTTTCAATACAAATTGCTTTTACATCACTTTGTAACACGTCCAATTTTTCTTTCCTCTCCTCTCCCCTCACCCCCAATACCTTGCATTCTGATTACCCCACCCCTCAAATATACCCTCCCTTCCATCACATCCCATCCTTTCCTTACCCCTATCTTCTCTCTTTTCTTGTGGGGCAAGGTAAGTTTCTATACCCCATTACCTCTGTTTCTTATTTTCTAGTTATATGCGATAGTAATTCTCAACATTCGTTTCTAATACTTTTGTTTTCCTTCAAGACTCAGCTTGAGTGTCATCTTTTGCAGGTATCCTTTCCTATCATCTAGATGCTAAAGCTTTCTCCTCTAAGTTTACCTTTTATTTTATTTGCCTTATATATATGTATATTTTTGTACTTAATAATATTTTTTCCCCAATTACATGTAAAGATACTTTTTAACATTCTTTTTTTTAAATAAATTTATTTATTTAACTTTTTACATTCATTTTCACAAGATTTTGGGTTCCAAAATTTTCTCCCCATTTGTCCCCTCCCCCCTCCCCAATACACTGAACATTCTAATTACCCATATCACCAATCTGCCCTCTCTTTCTTTCATCCCTTCCTTCCTTTACCCCATTTTCTCTTTTGTCCTGTAAGGCCAGATAACTTTCTATTCCCCATTACCTGTATTTCTTATTTCCTAGTAGCAAGAACAATACTCAACAGTTGTTTCTAAAACTTTGAGTTCCAACTTCTCCCCATCCCTCCCTCCCCACCCATTCCCTTTGGGAAGGCAGGCAATTCAATATAGTCCATATCTGTGCAGTTTTGTAAATGACTTCCAT
>CM053771.1:331231885-331252103 GCA_028658325.1 Potorous gilbertii
GTTTCTTTCTAGCTGCTTGCAATATTTTCTCTTTGACCTGGGAACTCTGGAATTTGGCCTCAATGTTCCTAAAAGTTTCTCTTTTTGGGTCTCTTTCAGGTGGTGATCGGTGGATTCTTTCAATATTTGCTTTGCCCTCTGGTTCTAGAATATCAGGGCAGTTTTCCTTGATAATTTCATGAAGGATGATGTCTAGGCTCTTTTTTTGATCATGGCTTTCAGTTAGTCCCATAATTTTTAATTTGTCTCTCCTGGATCTATTTTTCAGGTCAGTTGTTTTTCCAATGAGATAATTTCACATTATCTTCCATTTTTTCATTCTTTTGGTTTTATTTTGTGATTTCTTGGTTTCTCATAAAGTCATTAGCCTCCATCTGTTCCATTCTAATTTTTAAAGAACATTTTCTTCAGTGAGCTTTTGGACCTCCTTTTCCATTTGGCTAATTCTGCTTTTTAAAGCATTCTTGTCCTCATTGGCTTTTTGAACCTCTTTTGCCAATTGAGTTAGCCTACTTTTCAAGGTGTTTTTTTCTTCAGCATTTTTTTGGGTCTCCTTTAGCAAGGTGTTGACCTACTTTTCATGCTGTTCTTGCATCTCTCTCATTTCTCTTCCCAGTTTTTCCTCCACCTCTCTAACTTGATTTTCAAAATCCTTTATGAGCTTTTCCATGGCCTGAACCCATTGAATATTTATTTTGGATGTTTGGGATACAGAAGCCTTACCTTCTATATCTTTCCCTGATAGTAAGCATTGTTCTTCCTCTTCTGAGAGGATGGGTGAAGATATCTGTTCACCAAGAAAATAGCCTTCTATGGTCTTATTTTTTTCCCCTTTTTTGAGCATTTTCCCAACCAATTACTTGACTTTTGAGTCCTTTGTCAAGAGTAGGGTATACTCCGGGAATCTGTGAGATCTCAGCTCCTCCAAGGTGGCACAATCAAGTGTGTACTAGTCTGGACGCAGAAAGAGACTTTTGTGCCCAGAATCTTAGCAGATACCTCTCCACAGCCACTTGGCCTCCAGTTCCACCAAGCCAGTAGTGGGAGCTGATTTTCAGATAAACTGGGTGGGCAGGGCCACCATTCAATTTGAGACAAAGACCAGCTCAGCTAGGGCCTCCACCCAGGGCTAAAGTAAGACTCAGCTCTTCAATGCCCCCAAGGGTTTTTATGCTCCAACAATGGAGATTCTGTAAGGGCTGCTGTGCTGGTTCTGTGGCTGCTGCCTGCTGCAGGAGCTATGGGAAGGCCCTTCTCCCTTCCTGGCCCCTTGATAAAACCCCATCACTGACCTTTGGCACCTGTGGGTTGAGAGATCTGAGGACCTTCTGCTGCAACTCAAGATTCCAATCCAGAGGTGTCCTCCTCCCAGAGTCTTATCTTGTCATACTGTGCTGGTTCGCCAAGGCTGGGCTGGGTTCTATGCTCAGCTCCACCACAACCGACGTTTCTGTGGGCCTTTCAGGTCACCGTGGGCTGGAAATCTCCTTCACTCTGTTGTTCTCCATTTCCGCTGCTCCAAAATTTGTTGAGAGTCCCTCTCTACAGGTATTTTATGGGCTGTGGGGAGAACCCTGCATAAGTGTGTCTTTCTAGTCTGCCATCTTGGCTCCGCCCCCAGTTTTTTTTAAAATTAAATTATTTTATTTGTTTTCAGTGTTTGACAGTCACTTCCATATATCTTAAATTTTTTCCCTTCCCTTCCCCTTATTCCGCCCTCCTTCCCAACTCCCTCCCTGAGGTGGCATGCAATCTTATATAGGCTCTACACATATGTTCCTATTAAATATATGTTGCATAGAAGAATTAAAATGAATGGGAGAATCCATAGAACAAAACAAAACATAATACAAAAGAAAATGGTCTGTTTCTTTCAGCAATCCAATTCCTTAATTGTTTCTCTGGATGTGGAAGGTGTTTTGCCTCAGGAGTCCATTGGAAATTTTTTATTTTACTTAAGGTTTTATTTTTTTTTTAATTAAATTATTTTATTTGTTTTCAGTGTTCTACAATCACTTCCATATATCTTAGATTTTTTTCGCATCCCTTCCCCTTCTTCCTCCCTCCCTCCCTGAGGCAGCATACAATTTCATATAGATTCTACACATACATTCCTAATAATTATATTTCCACCTTAGTAATGTTGCATAGAAATATTAAAATGAATGGGAGAAATCATAAAACAAAACATAATACAAAAATAAATGGTCTACTTAATTCTGCGATCAAAATCCATAATTCTTTCTCTGGATGTGGAAGGTATTTTGCTTAAAGAGTCCACTGGGAATTTTTTAAGTCCATGCATTGCAATGAAGTACTAAGTCTACAGGAAAAATTCTTCGCACACTGTGGTTGTTACTGTGTAAAAAGTTCTCCTGGTTCTTCTTCTTTTACTCAGCATCAGTTCATATAAGTCTTTCCAGGCCTCTCTGAAATCTTGTTCATCTCTTCTCATAGCACAATAGTATTCCATTACATTCATATACCACAACTGGTTCAGCCATTCCCCAATTAATGGGCATGCCCTTGATTTCCAGTTTTTGGGCACCATAAAGAGAGCTGCTATAAATATTTTTGAACATGTGGGACCCTTTCCCACTTCTATGATCTCTTTGGGGTAGAGTCCCAGAAGTGATATTGCTTGGTCAAAGGCTATGCACATTTCTGTAGCCCTTTGGGCATAGTTCCAAATTGCTCTCCAGAATGGTTGGAACAGCTCACAGTTCCACCAACAATGAATTAGTGTTCCAACTCTCCCACATCTTCTCTAGCATTTATCATTTTCTTGTTCTGTCATGTTAGCCAATCTGATAGGTGTGATATGGTACGTCAGAGTTGTTTTGATTTGCATCTCTCTAATCAATAGTGATTTGGAGCATTTTTTCATATGACTATAGATAACTTTAATTTCTTCCTCTGAAAACTGCCTGTTCATATCCTTTGACTATTTATTAATTGGGGAATGAATTATATCCTTGTACATTTGAGTCAGTTCTCTATATATTTTAGAAATAAGGCCTTTATCACAGATACTAGTTGCAAAAATTCTTTCCCAGTTTTCTGCTTCCTTCCTAATCTTGATTGCATTGGATTTGTTTGTGCAAAAACTTTTCAATTTAATGTAATCAAAATTATCCATTTTGCACTTCATAATATTCTCTATCTCTTGTTGGGTCATAAATTTCTCCATTTTCCATAAATCTGACATATACACTATTCCTTGTTCCCCTAATTTGTTTATAGTATCAATATTTATACCTGGATCATGTATCCATTTGGACATCATTTTTGTGTACACTGTCAGGCATTGGTCTATACCCAGTTTCTGCCACACTGTTATCCAGTTTTCCCAGCAAATTTTGTCAAACAGTTCTTATCCTCAATGCTGGGGTCTTTAGGTTTATCAAATAGTAGATTACTACATTCATTGACTACTGTGTCTTGAGTACCCAACATATTCCACTGATCTACTCCTCTGTTTCTTGGCCAGTACCAAGTGGTTTTGATGATTGCTGCTTTATAATACAATTTGAGATCTGGTAGGGCTAGGTCACCTTCCTTAGCATTTCTTTTCATTATTTCCCTTGGTATGCTGGACCTTTTGTTCTTCCAGATGAATTCTGATAATTTTTTCTAACTCTAGAAAATAATTATCTGGTAGTTTGATTGATATGGCACTGGATAAGTAAATTAATTTAGGCAGAATTGTCATTTTTATTATATTAGCTCAGCCTACCCAGAGCAACTGATATTTTCCCACTTACTTAGGTCTGACTTTATTTGTGTGAAAAGTGTTTTGTAATTGTGTTCATATAGTCCCTGGGTTTGTTTTGGCAGGTAGACTCCCAAATATTTTATAGTGTCTACCCTAGCTTTAAATAGGATTTCTCTTTGTACCTCTTGCTGTTGGACTTGGTTAGTAATATATAGAAATGCAGATGTTTTTTCTGGGTTTGTTTTGTAACCTGCAACTTTGCCAAAGCTGTTTATTATTTCAAGTAGTTTTTCACTTGATTCTCTGGGATTCTCTATCATCATAGTTTCTTCTTTGCCTGTTCTAATTCCTTCAATTTCTTTTTCTTCTCTTATTGCTACAGCAAGCATTTCTAATACCATATTGAATAACAGTGATGAAAATGGACATCCTTATTTCACCCCTGATATTATTACAAATGTATCTATCTTATCCCCATTGCACGTAATGCTTGCTGACGATTTTAGGTAGATACTGCTTAATATTTTATGGAAAGTTCCATTTATTCCTATGCTTTCCATTGTTTTCAGTAGGAATGGAGGTTGTATTTTGTCAAAGGCTTTTTTTCTGCATCTATTGAGATAATTATGTGGTTTTTGTTAGGTTTGTTATTGAGATGATCAATAATGCTAGTAGTTTTGCTAATATTGAATCAGCCCTGCACTCCTGGTATTAAACCTACCTGATCATAATGTATTATTCTCATGATAAGTTGCTGTATTCTTTTTGCTAATGTCTTATTTAAAATTTTTGCATCTATATTCATTAGAGAAATTGGTATATAATTTTCTTTCTGTTTTGGCTCTTTCTGGTTTAGATATCAAAACCATATTTCTATCATAAAAAGAATTTGAGAGGACTCCTTCTTCCCCAATTTTCTCATATACTGGAATTAACTGTTCTTTAAATGTTTGATAATCCATTTGTAAATCCATATGGCCCTGGAGATTTTTTCCTAGGGAGTTCATTGATAGCTTCTTCAATTTCTTTTTCTGAAATGAGATTATTTAAGTACTCAATTTCATCTTCTATTAATCTGGACTATTTATATTTTTTAAAATAATCATCCATCTTATTTAGATTGTCGAATTTATGGGCATACAGTTGGGCAAAGTAATTTCTAATTATTGTTTTAATTTCCTCCTTATTGGAGGTGAGTTCACCCTTTTGATTTTTGATATTGGTATTTGGTTTTCTTCTTTCTTTTTTACAATCAAATTGACTAAAGGTTTATTAATTTTATTGGTTTTTTCATAAAACCAACTCTTAATTTCTCTTAGTTTTATTTATTAGTTCAATAGTTCTCTTAATTTCAATTTTATTAATCAATTTTATTGGTTTTTTTCATAAAACCAACTCTTAATTTCTCTTAGTTTTATTTATTAGTTTAATAGTTTTCTTAATTTCAATTTTATTAATCAGTTAATCTCTCTTTTGGTTTTCAGTATTTCTAATTTGATATTTACTTGAGGATTTTCAATTTGTTCTTTTTCTAGCTTTTTCAGCTGCATGCCCAATCCATCAATCTCCTCTTTCTCTATTTTATTCATTAGGCATTATTTTATTATAAATAAAACAAATAAATAAAATAAAATATATTTATAAATAATTTTATTCAGTAGGCTAATTAAATAATATAAAACTTCTCCTAAGAAGTGCTTTTGTGTATCCCATAATATTTGTCTCATTATTGTCATTCTCTTGAGTGAAGTTGTTGATTGTTTCTATAATTTGTTACTTAACCTACTCATTCTTTAGAATTAGATTGTTTAGTTTGTAATTAATTTTTGGTTTATATTTCCATGGCCTTTGATTATATATAATTTTTATTGCATTGTGAATTGAGAAAGATACATTGACTATCTGTGTCTTTATGCACTGGATTATGAGGTTCTAATGCCCTAGTACATGATTAATTTTTGTATATGTGCCACATTCCACTGAAAAAAGGTATATGCCTTTCTATCCCCATTCATTTTTCTCCAGAGATCTATCATATCTACTTTATTCAGAGTTTTATTCACCTCCTTCACTTCTTGTTTATTTTGAGGTTAGATTTATCAAGTTCAGAGAGAAGGTGGTTGAGCTCCCCCACTAGTATAGTTTTGCTATATATTTCTTCCTGTAACTCCCTTAACTTCTTTAAGAATTTGGATGCTATACTAATTGGAGCATATATGTTTAGTAATGAAATTGCTTTGTTGTCTATAGTGCCTTTTAGCAGGATATAGTTTCCTTCCTCATCTCTTTTGATTCGTTCTATTTCTGCTTTTGCTTTGTCTGAAATTAGTATGGCTACCCCTGATATTTTTTACTTCAGCTGAAGCACAATAAATTCTGCTCCAACTTTAACTTTACCCTGTGCGTATGCCCCCATTTCAAATGTGTTTCTTGTAAACAGCATATTGTTGGATTATGTTTTTTAATCCGTTCTGCTATCTGTCTCTGTTTTATAGGAGAGTTCGTCCCATTCACATTCACAGTTATGATTACTATCTGTGTCTTTCCCTCCATCCCCTTTGCCCCCATTTATGATTTTAGTTCTCCCTTCTCCCTTCCCCTGGACAACAGAGTTTTAATTTTTGACCACAATCTCCCTCAGTCTTCTTTCCTTTCTTTTAGCCCCACTCCCTTTTAGTCCTCTTTTCCCTTATTATTTCTTCCTTCCCTTTTAGTCTCCCCTCCCTTTTCTTTCCTCCTTCCCCTCCTACTACCTATAGAGCTAGTTGTATTTCTATACTTAACTGAGTTTGTTGTTCCCTCTTTGAACCCAATCAGATGAGAGTAACTCTCAAACAATGCTCATCTCCCTCCCCTCTTTCCCTCTACTCTAATATAGTTTAATGTCTCTTCCTGTGATGTAATTTACCTTTTTCTGACTTCTTTTCACATCTCCTATCACAGTCCTTTTGCACTCTTAAATCACATTTTTATCATTGCATCATTTACTTTATACCACTCCCTCTATGCATATCCCTTTTATATATCATAATAAATATACAGCTCTCAAGATAAGCAAGTATCATATTCCCTTATAGGGATGTAAATAGTTTACCCATAGTAAGTAACAAGTTTTTTTCCCTGTTTACCATTTTATGCCTCTCTTGATACCTGCATTTGAAGATTGAATTTTCAACTGAGTTCTGACCTTTATGTCAGGAAAGTCTGGAAATCTCCTATTTCATTGAATCTCCATCTCCTTCCCTGAAATGTTATGCTCAGCTTTACTGGAGTAATTGATCCTTGGTTGTAGTCCCAGCTCCTTTGCCTTATGGAATATTGTATTCCAATTCCTTGGATCTTTTAAGGTAGAAGCTGCAAGGTCCTGTGTGATCCTGACTGTAGCTCCTCAATATTTGAATTGTTTCTTTCTGATTCCAGCAATATTTTCTCCTTCACTTGATAGTTCTGGAATTTGGCATTGATATTCCTTGGTGTTTTTAGTTTGGGAGCCCTTTCAGGAGATGAACAGTGAATTCTTTTGATGACTATTTTGCCCTCTGGATCTGGGACTTCTGGGCAATTTTCCTTGATGATTTCTTGGAAGATATTGTCGAGGCTCTTTTTTTAATCATGACTTTCTGGTACACCAATGATCCTTAGATTTTCTCTCCTGGATCTATTTTCCAGGTTAGTTATTTTTCCAATTAGATATTTTACGTTTTCTTCTATCTTTTCATTCTTTAGATTCTTTTTGACTGATTCTTGATGTCTCATAGAGTCATTGGCTTCCACTTGCTCTATTTTAATTTTTCTCAAATTGTTTCCTTCAGTTAACTTTTGCATCTCCTTTCCATCTGTCCTGTTGTTCCTTTTAAGGAGTTATTTTCTCGAGTTAGGTTTTGTACTTCCTTTTCTATTTGTCCAATTTTCCTTTTAAATTCTTCTGTGATTTCTTTTTCCAAAATTATAAAATCATTGGTCAATTTTTTTTATTTCTCTAATTTGACTTTTAAAAACCTTCCTGAGCTCTTCCAAGAATGCTCTTTGTGCTTCAGACCAGTTCATATTCCCTTCTGAAGTTTCAGATGGAGTACAGAGTCAATGCTGACCTCTTTGGTATTCGTGTTTTGGTCCTTGTCCTTATAGAAAGATTCTGTGGTCATTTCTTTTTGGCTTTGCTTCTTACTCATGAAGATCAATCACCCTTTTCCTGGCTTTTAAAGTAGATCTCTGCATCTGGGGCAGAGGGGGCTCTGTTCCACAGTTCTTGTACTTACAACTTGAGGCTTTGTGTATTGTGGCCTCTGGTTCTTTCAGCTGGAAGTTAAAATGCTGCATCTTATCTGATGGTGAACTGGCTGGTGTTGGAAAGCAGAGGCCAGGTGAAGTCTTTTTGGGTTTCCCCAGAGTTACCCTGGAGCTAGCTGCATTAAGTGTGGGGGAGGGGTGGTCTGGTTACAGGAGGTTTCTGTTGAGCTAGAGCATAGGCAAGCTCAGTGATTGGTGGCCCTGTCTTCGTTAGTGTCCTCCCCATTCCTCTGGGGTACTGAGGCACACCTGGGGTACTGGTATTGGCAGTTGTGGGCTTCACCCCCTGGGGCTCAAGATCTTCTCCCAGTTTGTTGAGGTGGGGCTATCTGAGACAGCTCTGGTCCTGCACTTGTCCCTTTCAGTCACAGCAAGAGGGACCTTCCTTAGCAATTTTCTTAGCCTCATGGCCTAAGAGACTGTTTACCCCTTCTGCTGCTCTCGACTTTCCAGAGTTTTTCCTGGGGAGATATTCTCTGGACTTTTCAAAGTCAACAAGGGGAGTGAGATAGCTATTACCAATCACTCTGCTATCTTGACTCCCAGAACCAGAAAACCAGGTCAGTTGTTTTTCCAACAAGGTATTTCACACTGTCTTGTTTTGGTTGTGTTTTATAATTTCTTGATTTTTCATAAAGTCATTAGCTTCTATCTGCTTCATTCTAATTTTTAAGGGATTGTTTTCTTCAGTGGACTTTCTTTTCCCATTTGTCCAAGTTTGCTTTTTAAAGCATACTTCTCCTTGTTGGCTTTTTGAACCTTTTTTACCATGTGGTCTAGACTGTTTTTTAAGGTGTTATTTTTCTTCAGTATATATATGTGTCTCCTTTACTAAGCTATTGACTTGTTTTTCATGATTTTCATGATTTTTCCTCCCAATTTTTCCTCTACCTCTCTGTTTCAAAATTTTCTATTTTCAAAAATCCTTTTTGAGCTCTTCCATGGCCTTTGAACAATTCACATTTTTCTGGGAAGTTTTGTATATATAGGAATGTTGACTTTGCTGTCTTCTTCTGAGTGTGTATTTTGATCTTCCTTGTCACCCCAGTAATTTTCTATTACTGGAGGTTTTTTTGTTTTGTTTTGTTTTTTGTTACTTGCTCATTTCCCCAGCCTATTAGTTGCCCTGTAACTCTGTTAAAATAGTGCTCTGCCAAGAAGGGTGGAGGGCACACTGTTCTAAGCTCCAGGGGTTTTGTGCAACTGTTTTCAGAGATACTTCTAGGGACCTTCAAGTTTTCAATTTTTCCAAGGTGGTATAATTTAAGGAGAAGTGTTTACTACTCTCCTGGCCTGTGCTCTCATCTGTGAATGACCACAAGCACTCTTTTCTTCCCTGGAACTATGAAGTGGGTCCCCCTTATATTTCTGCTACAAGCTCTGCTATGCTAGTGCTCCTCCTTACCCCAAGACTGCCACCCAGCACTGTGACCCAGATCTAAGTATGGGAAAAGCCACAGCGTCCTGTATCAGTCCTAGCAAAAAGACCCTTGTAAACTTCTGACCAGTTGTTTGACTCCCTTAATGTGTATGGGATGAGAGCTCCAGATGCAGCTGTTGTTGCTACTGTTGCTACTTCATCTGCCACTGCTGATTCAGTGACTCCCAAGGTCTGCTCTTGTTTGCTGGGACTGGGGCTGTGTTGGTTCAGCCCATGCAGGACTGTGCTCCACTCTTACCCAAGTGTGCCAGATCTTTTCTGCTGAACTTCTAAGTTGTCTTTGGCATCTGGGACAGAGATGTCTGAAAATTGCTGCCACTGGTTCAGTGGCCCAAGCCTTATTCCTGATTTTCTGGGACTTGTTCTACACTGGTGTAGCCTGTGCTGGACAATGCTCTTCTCTCACCCTGGTACAACAGACCTTTCCTTCAGACCTTCCAAGTTATCTTGTGCTGGAAATTTGATTAACCTTGCCTTTTTGTGGGTTCTGCTGATGTAGAATTTGTTTAGAGTCATTTTTAAAGAGGAATTTGGAGGAGTTTGAGGGAGAGCTCAGGCAAGTCCCTACCTTTACTCTGCCATATTGGCTTTGCCTCCTAATCAACCAAAAATTTCATCCTCTTTTGTTAATTTGATGGGAGGGTAGGTGGGATTTCAAAGCTGTGTTTTATATTTCACTGATTACTAGAGATTTTGAACACTTTTTCTTATGATTGCTCATATCCTTTTACCCTCATATCAAGAATTGCCTAATATGATTTCATCATCTATCTATTCTATTCTGATAAATTTGTAGGAAATAGATCATTGATATTTTCCAGCTCAATTAGGATATCTTTTTGACCTTCGTCTTCTTTGAAAATGAAGGACGAACACAACCTTTGAGTAGACCTAGCTGCCTGAGTGGAGACCTAGCTAATTGGGTAACCTAGCTCTCCCTTCTCTCTCTCTCCCTCTCTCTCTCTCTCTCTCTCTCTCTCTCTCTCTCTCTCTCTCTCCTTCCTTTGGAGTTTACTGGCTTGATGTCTGACCTCCCTCCCTCCCTCCCTTCCTTCCTTCCTTCCTTCTCATTCCCAAAACCTTAAACAGTGTACTCTGAAACCCATAGATTGGATGATGATAAGTCTCTGCTCAAGATCCACTTAATGGCTGACTTAGAGTGATTATCAATAGTAACAATAGTAACTGTTTCCCTCCCAGTTTGATTTAGTTATTTTTAGTTCTGCTCATTAAAAGTTCCATTCCCTGAGTACTTCTTAAAGAGGCCTGTTCATTCAATGGACATTACCTCCTAAGTGAGTAGGTGAAAAGGCCTAGACTAAAAAGGCCAAAGTATCCCATTGCATCCTGGGCCATCTCCACTCAGCCTGAGAAATATCTGGTCACTGGATCCAGATAGCTCAGGAGGAGAAAGAGAGGCTGGTGACCTTGCACAGCCTTCCCTTACTTAAAACAATGTCAAGTGCAAGGCATGTCATCATTTCTCTGATGTCATGGTACCCTTAAAAAACCAAGGATGAACACACACACACATACACACACACACAAGCAGTTTTAGATGTAATACAAGTAATTAAAATAAGAAAACAGATCTGAAATTTAAAATAAAATTTGAAAATACTTTCTTTGTCCAAAAAAAAAGAAAAATATCTTTAGAAATATCAAGAGTTACATTTGAGGACTATTTAAAATTACTCAATACATTTTTAGAAGGTAGTTGAGTCAACAGATATATTGATTATGGTAAAGTTCAAAGCACTTTGCTCATGATAAAATAGATTCCTTGGTTGAATATACTGACCAAAGATCAGGTTATACAAGGTCAGTTGTGAAACCATTGATTTTTCTCCAAACGTTTCTTTTGTTTGGAAAATAAAGGATGACCAAAATAAAAAAGAATTGAAATGAAGAAACTTCTTTCCTATGGTATGTATATGTGGTATGGTTCTATCCACAAGAATGAATAATGAGAGAAATTCCTCAGTTCAAAGCTACATGGAGGAGTAGCTAGGTGGCTCAGTGGATAGAGCACTGGCCCTGGAATCAGGAGAACCTGAATTCAAATCTAACCTCAGACATATGACACTTACTAGCTGTGTGACCCTGAGCAAGTCACTTAACTGGGATTACCTTGCCAAAAAACAAAGCAAAACCCCAAAACAACCCAACTGGATAGGGAATTCATAATTCTTCATGGGTCTCTTGGATGGATTTCAGGGGGTCTATGAACATGGATGGGAAAACATTTACACCTTTATTTTCATTAACTTCTAATTGAAATTTGGCATTTACTTCAGTTATGAATATGGACCAGAGGTGTCAAAACACATCACCAGTTGTCACCACTTTTGAACCAGATTAAAATGTAATTGGGAAATATTTAGCAAGATAAACAGAAATGCAACAGAACATAGATAATGTCAAGGTGTGCCTTTCTAAGTAAATATGTAGTCCACAGGGACCTTAAGTCCAGTCTGGGGGCCCTCATTTCTATCTGAGTTTGATACCATTGATAGATATCCAGTAACTCGGACCAGGGGGGTCAGTTGACTTTACCAGACTACCAAAGGTGTCCATGACTCAAAAAAAGGTTAAGAATCCTTGAGCAAGATTATGATATGAAAAAACTTTATAGAATCACAGAATTTTCAAGTTAAGACTTAGAGATTTATTTTCTTTCTTCTTTCTCTTTCTTTCTTTCTTTTTTCTGATTTATTAAGGTATTTTCCATAAGATTTGTTCAATTAGGAGTTCTTTGAAATAATGCCATCCTTCTTTGCCAGCCAGAGAATAGAGTTATCAGATTCTCTCACTTGCTCCACAAATTGCATAAGTTTTAAATTGGCCACTGAGTCTGCTGGTGACCTTGTCACACCCAGCCACGTTCATCTGGATGGATGCATTGTCTGTGGCCCTAGTGATGCTGTTGCTCACAGAGTATTTCCACAGCACCTGTAGATCCACGGACTTGCTGGTGTCGTTCTGAATGTCTGAAGTTGAGGGACTGGGTGAAAATACTGAAGTGATGTACGTGAGAAAGGAGGTGGCACTTCTCCAAGCATAGTTCAACATCGATTTTCAATCAAGTTCTATGTGACATGGACCAATATCAATGAATAAGAAAAACTATCAAAAGGAGAAAAAAGTTTCATCAAATATTTCTGATAAAAGTTTGATATCTAATAATTCTCTATCAAGAGGAGAATAAAGAACACTCTCATTCAGCCACATAGAAGGAATTAATTCATAAATCTTTACAATAGGTGAGTAGTTGAGGCATATGACCAAATAGTTTTCTAAAGAATTCCAAACTTTTCACAATGAAAAAATACTCCAAATTACCAATAAGAAAAATACAAATTTAAAAAATGTTGAGTTTTCATTTTAACTCCATGAAATTGGTAAAGATGATAAAATGGAAATACATGTTAGAGGAGCTGACAGATTGATGTACTATTGGTGGAGTTTTGAGCTGCTTTATCTGTTCTGGAAAACAATTTGATATTATGTAACAAATGAACGTCATATTAGTTGGCCAGGGATCCTACTGCTAAGCATATGCTCCAAGAAGACCAAAGACAGAGAGAAAGGTATATACTGAAATAGTAATAGCGGCATTCTACAATTGTAAAAACAAAAACAAAAAACTGGGAACAAGGTGGTGGCCTGTTGATTGGCAAAATGATTGGTACAAACTGTGGTCGATGAATTGAATGAAATGTCATTGCATCATAAGAAAGAATTAAAACAGGAAATTCAAAGAAATGTAGGAAGACTGATATGAACTGATGCAAGGTGAAAGCAGAACCAGAATAATATATATGATTACTGAAATAATGTTAAAACACAAATAGCAGTAAGGGACAGTTGGATTTTGATAAATTTCTATGACTGCACTTAGTTTTAGAGAACAGATGATGAAACACCTTTCTTGAGATTTGGAAGAGAAGTATGGGTGGAATTATGGAAGTGGAATGTTAATGTCATATACAATTGTTTTTTCAGTTGGTTCTGCTTGCTTGTTTTTCTTTCTTACAAGAAGGAGTTTAAAGCAAGGCAGTTGGCATATTTGAAAATGACTGTGATATGAAAATGAAAGGTAAATAATAGTGCTTTTCCTTTTTTGTGTGTGACTGGACCTTCCTATTTTGCCTTGACTGGAAATGTAGCAGCTCCTCACCAGTCCAATCCTGCTGCTGATCAGCATGTAAATTTGATCTTCTCTCTTTTTGACCAGGGTCAATTCTTCTATCCTTGGGTAGCCTAATTGTCCCTCATTTTCAGGACTCACATTATTGGTGCCAAACTTAGTGTGGACACTGTAGTGTGGACTAGTCGGTAGCCTAGAATTACCCAACTCAAGGGATCTTCCAGTCTCAGGTTTGTCCCATAGCATGTATTACAAGCATGTTCTATCATATCCAGTGATAATTTTTTTTTAACAAGTAGAATGTACCCAGTGCTATAATGGGGATTGTAGAGGAAACAGAAGAATTATATTATGCCCTATTGTGACAGGTGGAATCTAAAATAATTGAGGAAACAAAGATATGAACTTCTGAGAATATTTTTTTATTAAGCAAAGCACACCAAATTGCATAACAAATCAAGATTAGACCTCCTTAGCACTGGACCCCAAATACAGGGGGAGACAGATTTTTATACATTAAAAGAAAATAATTGATAGGATAAATACCAGGATGCAAAATTAAGTAATCTGATTTCTAATTGGAGGAAAGATTAGGCACTTAAGGGAGAATGAACAGATGCAATTCTCTGAAATCAGAAAAAGAGGTATCCTGTATATTCTATTAAAGAAACATGAAAACAATAATTCACTAGACAGTGCAGGGCCAGTTTTCATATAAGACATATGGGTTGCTTGAGGTATATGATTGTGAGAAAACTCCTTGCATCAATCTTCAAATCTCATCAGGTTTCTGGACGGCATAACCAAGGTCCTATAACAACTTTCCAACCACTCAGACCTAGGTTCAAACAATGCAATAAAATTTTCTCCCGATTCTCATAATTGAATAAAGTTTTTTTTCCCATCAAAGAATTTGGATTAGACCCATAATTAAATAGGAAGAGAATGAGCTAGTTCCAGAATTGAGTCACAAGATGGAGTCAGTTTTTAACAGATCATCATCAATCAGTGCTGAAGTCATTGACTGTTTACTTCAGGTTGAAGTTAATCACTCTCTAGACAAATTTCCAACTGAAGAAGAGGTTTTGAATGCCACTAGGCTCTTCTCCCATGGCAAAGCTTCTGTTTCTGATTCTATTCCAGCTGAGATTTACAAGGTGTGAGTTACATTTCTCATACAAAAGATGACTGAAATTTTCTGGATTATGTGACAAGAGGTTATCTCAGGAATTCAAGAATATCTCCATTGCCCTTCTCTGTGAAAGTAAAGAAAATAAGTTGCCCTATAACAATCACAGGGGTCTCTCTTAAACATTGATGGCAAGATTCTTGTCAGAGACCTCTTTAATAGGCTGACCCCCTGGAAGATGGTCACTATGATTTTTTCTGCCTGGTAATTCCAGGAGGAATGCCAGGAGCAGAATAGAAGTTGGTGCACAATGTTTATTGACTTGACCAAGACATTTAATATAGTCAGTCATGAGGGCTTATGGACAATTATATCAAAATTTGGTTGCCTGAAGGAGTCCACAGCCTTTTATGTCAATTTCATGATGGCCTGATTGCCTGGGTTCTGGATAATGGACAATGCTCTTGCTCTTTCCTAGTCACCAGTGGAGTGAAACACGATTGTGTGCTTGCTCCCATGCTTTTCAGTAGGATGTTTTCAGTCCTATTGTCAAGCACCTTCAAAATAAGGATGAACATGGCATCAAACTCAGCTACTACATTTATTCAACTTGAAAAGGCTACAGGCCAAGACAAAAGTGGAGGGAGTGTTGGTGCATGATTTTTTGTTTACAGATTATTGTGCACTCAATGCAGCTTTTGAAACTGAGATGCAACAGATGGATTCTCTGCTGCTTGTATTAATTTTGGCCTAACAATTAATACCAAGAAAACACAAGTGCTCTATCAGTCAACACCACACAATTCATACATGGAACCATTAGCTACAGTAAATGGAGGAGTTTTGAATGCTGTGAATACATTCATTTACTTTGGCAGCATACTTTGCAGGGAGTACACATTGATAATAAGGGTGACTCATGCATTGTCAGAGTTAGCTCAGTATTTGGGAGGCTCTGAAGGAAAGTACGGGAAAGCAGAGGTATTAGGTTGACTACCAAAATGAAGGTCTACTGAACCATTATGCTGACCTTATTGCTGTATACCTGTGAAGTCTGGACAGTATACCAGTACCATATTTGGAAAATGAATCATTTTCATTTGAATTGTTTTAGGAAGATTTTGAAGATGACCTGGAAGGTATCAAACACTGAAGTCCATTCTCAAACTAAACTGCCAAGCATTCAAATTCTATCACAGAGACCACAACTCCAGCAGGCTGGCCACATTATTCAGATGCCAAATGTACACTGCCCTAAAAGAGTATTTTATGGAGAACTCAAACAAGGTAAGTACTCACATGGTGGTCAGAAGCAGTGATACAAGGACACTCTCAAGGTCTCTCTGAACAATTTTGGAATTGATTGCATGCTGGCACAGGACTGCTCAGCATGGAGTACCCGCATCAAAAATGATGATATGCTCTGTGAGTAAAGCGGAATTGCAGTACCTCAAAAGAAACGTGAGATGCACAAATTTAGAGAATTTGCCTTAAGTGTTCACATGGACTATTTGTACCTGACCTCTGATAAAACCTTCTGAGCTTATATTGGTCTGAATAGTCACAGGTGGACATACTGTAACTTGGTTCTAACATAGTGATGTCATTTTTGTCCTTTGAGAACAAAGAACAACCAACCAACTATACTATGCTATATTAAATACTCTATATAATAACATACTATATTGCACTGTACTATACTATAGTATATTAAAATAGAAATGGGGAGCCACTAAACTGTATATAAGGATTCCTGCAGGTTGCATATTGACTTAGTAAGTCACATATTAAAATTATTATGTTCTATTGCATTTCTAATTATTTTGTTAAACATTTCCCATGTGTTGGTACAATGGGAGAAGGCTTTGTGGAGGAGAAAGCATTGAACTGGACATTCTACAACAACCTACCTTTTCTATCTTTTACTCTACCTGCTTTCATGTTCTCTCCAATATATTCTAGTCACACTGGGCTACTTATTGTTGCTTTGGTTCAGTTCTGTCAGACTCTACTCTACATGATCCCATGGACTTTTCTTGGCAAGATACTGGAGTGGTTTGTCATTTCTTTCTCCAGTGTGTCCCCATTTTACAGATGGGGAACTAAGGTAAATAGAAGTTAAGTAACTTGCCCAGAGGTCACATTAGTAAGAGTCTGACTTTGAATTTGAACTCAGATCTTCTTGACTCTAGGCTGACTGCTTTATTCACTGTACTACCTAGTAGCCCTGGACCAGGATATGTATGAGATCAGTAGTCTGACAGGGTTGAGTAGGTGTTATGGAGTCATGGGAAGTAGGGCTGGGGAGACATGTAGTGTTAGAGTAGAACAAGGTTTGAATTTCACGTAGTAGATGATGAGACTCTTCTGGGCTCTTGAGAAGTGGAGTGACTTGAAAGCCATATTAACTTCTTTTTAAATGACTCAACAACAACAACAACACAGCTCTTTAATGTTTTCGTTGAGATACACCTACAGACACACACAAAATCTTATTTAAGGCACATAAAGACATTGCATAATAGATTCTTGAATTTCCCCCTTTTTACAGATAAAGACTCAGAGGCTGAGAGGTTAAGTGCCTTGTCCAGGATCACATAGTTTGTAAGTGTTTAAGGCAGAGTTAGAAGACCCTATCCACTATGCCGCTTAGCTGATTTGCATATCCAGCCGGAATGGGGGTCATTTTCAGAAGGTTGATTCCTTGAGGACCCTGACTCAAGCTCTAATCAGTATTGGTCAGTTCATTATGATTCTGTAGGAGTAGTGATTATAAGTTCTGTATATTTGGCCTTAGAGCAATGAGCTACAGATTGTACGTTCACTTGTTTAATCATAAGAAGTTAGTCAAAGGCTCTCCGCCCTTGCTTTTAGCCCAGTGTGGTAGAGGTGACTCAACTAGTTACACAGAAAGTCCCCCAAATTTATTTCTGTACCTCTGGAACATTCTCTTTTGTCCAACATGAGCAGATACTCATCTTATGACCACCTAATCAGTGGAGGTGTTCCTTGCTTTGCCCAACCTTTGACCTTGCTAGTATATTGTTTGCTTATTTTAACCTATGCATCATATGTCAACTGATGGAATTATTCTGTATTTGGTATAGCTGTTGTTAAATGTTTAAATTATCTAACACAATAAAGTTGTGTTCATCCTTTGTTTTCAAAGAAGACCATGACAACAGAAAAATGATGACATGACTTGCACTTGACTTTGTTTTGTGTGAGGGAGGGCTGTGCTAGGTCATCAGCCTCACTTTCTCCTCCCAAGCCACCTGGATCTAGTGACCAGATATTCATCAGGATTACTGGAGATGACCCAGGATGCAATGGGAAACCTTCGCCTTTGTAGGCTAGGCCTATTCACCTGCTCACTTGGAGGGAGGTAATGCCCACTGAGTGGCTAAGCTTCTTTAAGAAGTGGTCAGGCATTGGCCCTTCTAATGAGCAAAGGAAAAAAATAACTAAATCAAACTGGGAGGAAAACAGAAACTGTTACTATTGATAATCACTCTAAGCCAGCCTATTAAGTAAGTGGAGCTTGGGCAGGGAACCTATTGTTGTCAAACCTATGGGCTTCATAGTGCAGTGAGTTTAAGGTTGTGGGAATGAAAAGGAAGGAAGGAGGGAAGGAAGGAAGGAAGAGGAGAGGGAGACAGAACAAAGAAGATGAGCTGGGTTAGCTGGGTCTCCACTCAGGCAGCTAGGTCTACTCACAGGTTGTGAGTGTCCTTCATTTTTGAAGAAGACCATGACATCACAGAAATGGTGATATGACTTTCACTTGACTTTGAGTGAGGGAGGGCTGTGCAAGGTCACCAGCCTCACTTTCTCTTCCTCTAACTCAATAAAAATAGGTCTCTGGAAGGAGAAGCATCTCAGATAGGGAGTAAGATCTGAGGGCCACTTCTTTGGAGAGAACTACAGACCCTTTAATAAAGTGCCACTAGCTAAAAGCTCTACTCCATTTCTCTTATTGTAGATTGGATAATTTTTTATCACCACATTATTGGCATCCTGAGACAGGACAGTGATGCAACCCAACTATTTTTGGTCAGTGTCTGCAAGGGACCCAAAAAAAAGAAGTGCATGGTGGGACAAATTTTCATTGACAGCTCCCCCACAGACACCAACTGTGGGTGGTTGGACTGCCTTCGCTGTCTGCACTCAAATTCTCTGAGCCTGAGGTACGTCTCTTCAAGACTGGTGAGTCTCCCTTGATTTATCTTAAACTTATTTGTGACTAATCCGTCTAAATTTATAAGCTCTGGTGCACTAAAATTCTATTTTTTTTTATAAAAAATATATAACCATAATTTTAACTTTTTAAACATGGGTTATTGCTTGTTTTTTCTCTGTTTTTCTTGCTTTCATGTTTTTATAACTAGGGAAATTCAACAGTAGAATTGCAAGTTCCTCATTTTCAGCCAGCTAGTCACCTTGCTAATTTAAAAAACTTCCTGTTAGCAAGGTTAAAATAGATATTTTTGTCTTTAAATTATTTTAACAAGTAGTAATTAAATCATTTTTGTCAGTTGAGAAATCTCTTAAATTGGTTGAAGGGGAACTTTTAGGACTTTAAGGGAGAGATTCCCGACCTCATCAGTAAACTGTCAAGGCTGGACTGTTCAGGGAGGAGGGATCCTACTCTCTTTTGACCTGGCAAGACTTATTTTAATTTTACAGATATGAGGAAAAGATAGTTTTTGTTTATCTTCATGTAGGACTAAGTCAGTTATTGACAATCAGAGCTAAATTTTCAAGAAGTTTTCAAGGAAAGTAGGTATAAATTTTGCTGAATATTCCCTTTATAAATGACCTTTAGATCCTAGTTGACTGGTCTGAAGATCCTAAACATTTTTTTTAGTATTCATTTTTTTTTAAATTTTGAATTCCAAATTCTCTCCCTCCTGCCAGCCCTTCCAGCACCAGTTGGGATAGTATTTACTTTGAAAAACATACAAGTGATATGAAATGGAAACTCATGGTTTCACATATGATTTTTTCTCAACATTCTGCTTTGAATAGGAAAATGCTTTTTGTTATTCCCTAAGCTCAGAATTTTTTTTAGTTTAAATTTGTTTATTTAAGTTTTCAACATTCATTTCCATAAAATTTTGAGTTCCCAATTTTCTCCTCATTTCTCCCCTCCCCCCACCCCAAAACGCTGAGCATTCTAATTACCCCCTATTACCAATCTATCCTCCCTTCTAACATCCCTCCCTTCCCTTATCCCCATCTTCTCTTTTGTCCTGTAGGGCAAGATAACTTTCTATACCCCATTACTTGTATTTCTCATTTCCTAATTGTATGCAAGAACAATACTCAACAGTTGTTCCTAAAACTTTGAGTTCCAACTTCTCTTCCTCCCTCTCTCCTCACCCATCCCCTTTGGGAAGACAAGCAATTCAATATAGGCCATATCTCTTTAGTTTTGCAAATGACTTTCATAATAGTCATGTTGTGTAAGACTAACTATATTTCCCTCCATCC
>CM053771.1:331252603-331277592 GCA_028658325.1 Potorous gilbertii
AATATCATATTCCAAGCCCTGTGATCCCTTAATGTAGAAGCTGCCAGATCCTGTGTTATGCTGATTGTATTTCTACAATACTGGAATTATTTCTTTCTAGCTGCTTGCAATATTTTCTCCTTGACCTGGGAACTCTGGAATTTGACTACAATATTCCTAGGAGTTTTTCCTTTTAAAGTCTCTTTCAGGAGGTGATTGATGGATTCTTTTGATATTTATTTTCCTCTTTGGTTCTTGAATATCAGGGTAGTTTTCCTTGATAATTTCATGAATGATGATGTCTGAAAAAAGCCCTGTCACTGACTTTTGGAACCTGTGAGTTGAGGGATCTGCAAACCTGGTGCTGCTGCTGCCACAACTGGGAATTTCGCAACTGGAGATTCTGCCCCTGAGGTGTCCTCCTCCCAGAGCTGCACCATGTGACCAAGGCTGGGCTGGGCTTTGCTCTGCTTCTGGTGCAACAGACATTTCCCATGGGCCTTTTAGGTCACCCTGGGCTGGAAATCTCCTCCACTCTGTTGTTCTCCACTTCTGCTGCTCCAGAATTTGTTGAGAGTCCCTCTCTACAGGTATTTAA
This sequence comes from Potorous gilbertii, assembly GCA_028658325.1. Taxonomy (NCBI): domain Eukaryota; kingdom Metazoa; phylum Chordata; class Mammalia; order Diprotodontia; family Potoroidae; genus Potorous; species Potorous gilbertii. Next base: position 331,253,181 of record CM053771.1, read on the forward strand.
TGGGCTATGTGGGGAGAGCCTCCATATGTATATCTTTCTACTCCACCATTTTGGCTTTGCTCCTATTCTAAGTCTTGAATCCAAGTCTAAGTGTCTTCTTGACACTGCATAAGGCTGCTTGCTGGTTAATCATTCAAGGGAAATGCCATGTATCCTTGCAGTCTGATGACTGCCATAGGTGGATGTCTGTTCCTGAGAAAGTCAAAAAAGAATGACCTCATAAAGGTGATGGTAGGATTCTCTAATCCACTTGTTCCTGAGCCCACAGTGACTGGAACATTTGACTTTTGCTTCACCACTGACAGCAGTGACTGATAACTGGTAATTCCTTTGTTCTTGGAGCTTATCCTCTTCTTTGTTTTCCTCCACTCCACATCTATCTACATCTGTTTGTGTTGGCTACAGGGATCTTGCCTCTCATCACCATCATGGGGTACTTGTTTGTCAAAATTGCTTGAATTGTTTTCACAAACTCAAAAGATTTCCAGAACCTGTATGTGCTGCACCTGAACAAGAGCCCTATATCCTCCCAATTTGTTCTTGGTTAGTGAGTCACCTCAAACATTTATTGCTGCCTTTAGAACAGTAAGACTTATTATTTAATCAGATGGAACATAAACAGTGTGTTGTAAGTTGTGCCCATTTCCATCTTTACCAAGGTCACCTTTGTGCCTCTATGAAGGGATTGCCCCCCTACTGGTTTTGTGTCACATATGTAGGTTTGCCCTCCATTCATTTAGATTGTAATGATCCAAAGAAAGACTGGGGATTTTCTGTGGATCAAAGTGGGGAAGAAGAAAGTTGTTTCCTTGAGGACTCCAATTCAAACTCCAATCGGTATTGATCAATTCGTTATGACTCTACAGGAGTAGTGATCATAAGTTTTGTATAAATATATTTCTGCATAAATACATATCACAGCTGCAGAGCTATGAGCTACAGATTGTAAATTCACTTGTTTAATCACAGGAAGTTAATCAGAGGAGGCCCTTTACTCTTGTTTTTCCTTGTCGTGGTGACCAAGTCCAATGTGACAGAGGTGTATCATATGGAAAGTCCTCCAAATTTATTTCTGTACCTCTGAACCATTCTCTCTTGTCCAACATGAGCAAGTGTCAATCTTATGACCACCTAGTCAGTGAAGATATTCCTTGCTTTGCCCAACCTGTGACCCTGCTCATATATTGTTTGCTTATTTTAGTCTATCCATCCTATGTCAACCAATGGAATGATTCTGTATTTAGTATATCTGTTCTTGAATGTTAAAATATCTAACTCTATAAAAATAGGGCATTGGAAGGAAGGGGCATCCCAGAGGGTAAGGAAGATCTGAGGTCTACTTCATTAGACCTCAGCACATAAAGCACCATTGACTCAGAGCTCTGCCTCAGTTTCTCTTGTAGATTGGATACTTTTTTATCACCACAATTTGTTTAAAAAGAGTTGCTCTCCATAATGATGTGATACTTTTAAGGCCTTCTCAATAGTAATAGAGCGGTAATGTAGTTCACTTGTTTTTAATTATCTTCAGAGATGTGTTTCAAAATGGGATAGAAATTATGAAAGACACATTAAATTAAGGATTTATAGTCTATTTCTCAATGGAACTTCTCCTGACTTTCATCCTCTTTTCAGTCAGCCAAAGTTAGTAAACATTTATCAAATATCCCCTCTTCTCCGCCCTATATGTTGCATGGTGAGTGAAAGAAACATAATTCCATTCCTGAGCTTCTTAAATTACACACTGGAGTGACAATATAAGCTTTCTGTCAGGTCCTTGATGAGGCATAATGGAAAGAAGCCTGGACCAGAAGTCAGTATTAGTCACTGTGTGACCCCAGATAAGTCACTTCCCTAAGTCAGTCTGGGTCTCACTTCCCTCACCTATAAAGGAGCAGATTATTAATGATTCTTCTTCTTTTTTTACCTTGAGCAAGTTGCCTGACCAGTCTATGCTTCATTTTCTCCATCTGTAAGTGAGCATAACACTAGTACTAAGTAAAAGAAGAGTTAAAATGATTTATTTTTCACTGGAGTTCAAATTTCTTTCTTGGCAGTGTCAACCATGTTTGGAAATACTTTTCCCACCAAACAGGTGCTCCATATAACCAAGTTATATTCCTGCTTCCAAGTTTTTTTTGTTTTTTTTTAAAATAATACCTTCTTTGGGTTGGGAGCTCTTCTTTTTCTTGTCTTGGCATTCTTTACCTTTCAGGCAGCTATTATTATAATATCTAATAGCTAATATTTTAGAATGCTTCACAGTTTTCACATTATCTCATTTGATCTTCAAGGCAACCATTTGAGATAGGTGCCATCATTATCCTCACTTTACAGAGGAGGATACTGAGGTTGAGAGAGATTAAGTGACATGCCCAAGGTCACACAGCTAGTAATTCTCGGAGGCAAGATTTGGGCAGTCCAGGTTTCTATCCATTACACGATTTCACTGATGCTTTAGTAAGTCAGCAAAAATTTATTACGTACCTACAATGTACCAGATTGAGCAATGGTGATACAAAAGACAGTCCTTCTTCTCAAGGAACTTCCAGTCTGATAGGGTAGACTACATACAAACAATTATATGCAAACAAGCTAACTACAGGATAAAGCTACCTATAAAATCTTCCATAAAGTCTTCCTAGACTAATTAGAGGAGAAATGATGATTACTTTCAATTCCGTTCTCTATATACAATAATATTCACTAAATCAATCAATAGATAAACATTTATTAAGTGCCTACTATGTGTCAGGCACTGTGCTAAGCATTGGGGGAATGGAAAGAGGCAAAAAGACAGTTCTTGCCCTAAATGAGTTTATAATCTAATTGAAAAGATAACAGCCAAACAATTATATATAAAGCAAGTTACATACAGGGTAACTGGGAAATAATTAAGAGAGGTAAAATACTGGAATTAAGAGATGGGGAAAATTTCCTGTGGAAAATGGGATTTTAGTTGGCATGTAAGGGAAGTCAGGGAGGTTAGTAGTCAGAAGGGGAAGGAGTTCTTTTATTTACTGATGTACTACATGTCCTCACCTTATTTTTGAAAGTAATATGTGGAATTTATTATAAACTTTTTAAAAAGTCATATAAAATGGAGGTTCGCAATTTCATATAAAATTCTCTTTTTGTGTTCTGTTGTATATATATATATGGAAATGATTTTTTGGGAGTGTTCAAGTTTTTTTTTTATTATTTTATTTGTTTTCAGTGTTCTACAATTACCTCCATATATATCTTAGATTTTTTTCCCCTCCCTTTCCCTCCTTCTCCCCACCTCCCCATTCCCTCCCTGAGAGGGCATGCAATTTTTATATAGGTTCTACATATACATTCCTATTAAATACATTTTTACCTTAGTCATGTTGCATGGAAGAATTAAAATGAATGGGAGAAATCATAAAACAAACCAAAACATAATACAAAAGAGAATGATTTGCTTCATTCTGTGATTGAATTCCATAGTTCTTTCCCTGGATACTGAAGGCATTTTGCCTTAAGAGACCACTGGAAATTTTTAAAGTCCTTGCATTGCAATGAAGTACTAAGTCTACAAGAAAAATTCCTTGCACACTGTGGTTGTTGCCATGTACAAAGTTCTCCTGGTTCTGCTCCTTTCAGTCAGCATCAGTTCATATAAGTCTTTACTGGTCTCTGAAGTATTCCTGTTCATCATTTCTTATAGCATGATAGTATTCCATTACATTCATATACCACAATTTATTCAGCCATTCCCCAATTGATGGGCATCCCTTCGATTTTCAGTTTTTGGCTACCACAAAAGGAGCTGCTATAAATATTTTTGTACATGTCAGATCCTTTCCCATTTTTATGATCTCTTGGCGATACAGTCCTAGAAGCAGTATTGCTGGATCAAAGAGTATGCACATCTTTGTAGCCCTTTGAGTTCCAAATTGCTCTCCAGAATGGTTGGATCACCTCACAGCTCCACCAACAATAAATTAGTGTTCCAACTCTCCCACATCTTCTCCAACATTTATCATCTTCCTGTTTTGTCGTGTTTGTCAATCTGGTAGGTGTGATGTGGTATCTCAGAGTTATTTTGATTTGCATCTCTTTAATCAATAGTGATTTAGAACATTTTTTCATATGACTATAGGTAGCTTTAATTTCTTCCTCTGAAAACTGCCTGTTCATATCCTTTGACCATTTATCAATTGGGGAATGACTTGTATTTTTGTACAGTTGACTCAGTTCTCTATATATTTTAGAAATGAGGCCTTATCACAGACACTAGTTGCAAAAATTCTTTCCCAGTTTTCTGCTTCTCTCCTAATCTTGGTTGTGCAAAAAATTTTCAATTTAATCCTTACCTTTTCTTTTAAACCTGTGTTTTTGTTGTTATTACAGATCTATCTCCCACCTATGTAGTTATGGTATGTAAAAGCCCTCCACAAATGAAGATTGGTAATTTTTCCATCAGAGCTGCTTTAGAGCATAAAAAAAGGTTAAACTACTAGTCACATAGCCAGTACATACCAAAGACAAAGCTTGAACTTATATTGCCTGGGCTCCAAGGTTTTCCTTATAGTAACTATTCCATGTTACACATAAACACAATATTTTTTTCCATTCATACTCAATGTCTTAGTGCCCCCAGGCAACTCTCTAAGATTATAAATTGTAGGGCTGATTTTTGGTTTGACTCTATCTTTCGTTTATATCTACAAAGGATACTTGTTATTTATTTATGCCTTTGTTTAGTTATCATCATCACCAAGTATGAATCATTTGGTCCAGATCTGTAATTTTTTTAGTAGGAACCTTTGTCTTTGTATCCCAAACACCAAGTACAGCTCCCAACACATAGTACATGGTTGGTTGCTTGTAATCCTTTGTTCTCGAAGAGGACCAAAATGACATCACTATATTAGAGTCAAGTTGCAGTGCATCTGATTGTGGTTGATCAGACTAATACAAGCTCGAAATGCTCTGCCACAGATTGGGCACCAGTAATCCATGTGAACATTTGGGCTGGATTCTCTAAATTTATGCATCTCGCATTTCTTTTGAGCTACTTCAGATCTGTTTTGCACTATTTGCTTAATAAATGCTAGTTGTTAAGTTGAATGAGGAAACTTCCTCAACCAAAGAAGATCCTACAATTTATAATCTTAGAGAGTTGCCTGGGGGCACTGAGAGACTATGAGTGGAAAGAAATATTGTGTTTATGTGGTAAGCACTATGCCAAATGCTGGGCATGTACATACAAAAGCAAAGACAGTTCCTGTCATTGTGATGATATATCTTTTTAATTTTCCATTTCTTTTTCTTATGCTATTCTTCCTGGATTACTTTGGGTTAACTGAAGCCTGTTTTCTGTTAATATTAACCTCACCTAACTAAAATCTGACCCATAATGGTAAGGGAAGACTTTATGACATTCCTCCAGTAAGAAGCCAAAGGGGACTTTTGAGCTTCTCAAGGTGATGTAATTATTTCTGAAAGGATTCTACTACAGCTGTCTGTAGGCTTGAACCCTCTACGTGTAGTTTAATCTGTAACTTGACTTAGTTTGTATGGAGATTTCTTTAACTAGGTTTGTTTCCTTAAGGGCTGTGTGAGATTATGATTCTGTTTAATTAAGTTTGTTGAACTTTTATTACATTGTGGGATTATAAATCTTTCAAACTTTTATATCTAAAAGAATGTATGAGTCTGTGATATATAAAAGAATGTATTTCTTTTGTCTCTCTGTCTCTCTCTCTAGCATAATTCTCCCTATAAAAACTTGCCAGAAACTCCAATCTGGGTTCAAAGTGGTTTTTCTGAATTCTGAACCAGTGCTTCTGCATAATAAAACCTAGACTTTTATTTCTATAATTTCTGTGTTGTGGTAGATTACATGAACTCAAAGAGGAAATATTTCTCCCATAACATCTTCAAGGAGCTAACATTCTAATAAGGGTAGATAAGATGTACAGAGAAGTGTGTTTTGCTTTAAAAGGTTACCAGAATCGTGAGTAGACACGTTGAGGGGCAGACTAACATGGGGGAAAGCCGATATAGCCTTGCCGGTAACCCAGGCGATATTGATTTAGTCATTTCCAGAAATATAAAGCGTGCTCTGGAAGAGGTTCAAAGGAGAAATACTCCAGGATTCAGTTTCTGGTCTGGGTAGCAAAATGACTAGTGAGTAAATGTACAAGGAATAAAGCACAACATGACTGGGCTGGATATTCACCAATCAGGATAGCTAGGTCTAGGATCAGAGTTCTCCAAGTAAAAGGGTTAAGTTATCCCAGGATCACAAAGCAAGTGTGTGTCAGGCAGAGGACTTGATTTGAGGATTGCCTCATTCCTAGCAACACCTTGTCTGCATATGGTTATGATCATCATGTTAAACTTCCTTTTTCGTACTAGACCTTCCAATAAATACCGCTCTCACGCCACCCCCCTTATAACAACAAACGATGCTGAAGAAAAATGATCCAATACGGTAACCACGACTAACAGAGCATGTACATTCTTTCTTCATAGTCTTCTGAGAGGAAGGAAACGAGTTATTTGTTAAGCATCTACTATGAGCCAATAGGTCCTCCTTGAAGGAATCCTCAGAGGTAAGTGCATTTTACAATTGAAGACACTAAAGCAGACAGAAGTAAATATCTGATGCTGTATCTGAACCCAAGTTCTCCTGTTTCTGGCCCAGTGTTTATCCACTGTGCCATTTAGAAGGATGGCCAACATCAGTCAACTGGAGTTGTTATTGATCACTGCATTCGATCCAAGTTGTATTACTTTTAACATTGCCTATTATCATCATGCATGATGTTTTCCTTTCAAATATCTATTATTCTGTAACCTGTTAAGTTTTCAAGGAATGTGAGGTTAACTTGCTGAAGTCTCAAAGTGTTGCTAGGAGACCTCCGAGGATCCTTAACACCTTTTCAAGGAGGTCTGGGAAGCAAGAACAATTTTCGTAATAATACAAAGGCATTTTAATTTCTAATATGGTAAAGACTGATAGATATAATACACATGACAAAAGCTTTTTGGTAAGTCAGAGATAATTTTTAAGAGTATAAAGAGTCCTGAGACCAAAATGTTTGAGAACTGTTGCTTTAAAGCAACACTTCCCAAGATTTTTAATCTATCTGTAAAACCAGGTCAAATTATTTTAGAAATATTTTTGAGGGGGTTATGCCTTAATAAATTATGCCTTATCAGCACTTTGAATAATATTTACAAAATTTGAAATTAATTTAAATATGCTAAATAGCTCACTTAAATAAGGCTACATCCAAATACTCCTTCACTGAAGTTCTGTATGATAGCAAGGTGGCTCAGTGGATAGAGTGCTGAACCTGGACTCAGGAAGACTTCTCTTTGTGAGCTGAAATCTGGCTCAGACACGTGCTAGCTGTGTGACCTTAGGCAAGTCATTTAACCTTGTTTGCCTCAGTTTCTCATCTGTAAAATGAGCTGGTTACAGAAATGGCAAACCACTCCAGCATCCTTGCCAAGAAAACCCCAAATAAGGTTATGAAAAGCTGAACACGGATGAAAAATGACTCACCACCATGACCATCACTGCCAACAAAGTCCTATACCCATCTCATGTCAGTGAAATAAAGGCAGTCCTGGACTCATGACATGGGGGTTCATATTCTGTCCTAACAAACTGCAAAGACTGACTTTGGATCCATTCTTTGAGAACGAGCTTAGCTACATTTAGACAAACTCATCCTCTAGGCATTGGCCACCAACTATAATTTTCTTTTGATTAGAGCATGTCAGGAAATTTTTTTATGGGGCATTTGGAATCTGTCTTGGTCAAGAGCATAACCACACAGATGAAATCATGGATCCATAATCCTTAAAGTATTTTAAAAATAAGTATGTAAAAACTACAGTTTCTGTCCTCCAGCATTCCATCAGCTAATATTTTGAAGCTAAAGTGGATAAAGGTCTACAGTACAGTTGGAGGAGTAGATTTTGAAACCCCATTAGAACAAGAAATTCAAGTTAAAAATATATCTAGCCACATTTGCTCATTTCAGATAATTCCCCAGTGAATCAAAAGCAAGCTTTCTTTGGCATTAAGATAATCACTTTGTTCTTTTGCCAAAATTCCTTTGGGGTGCTGGCTATGCCATCAGTCAGAACTACTTCAGTATTGTAAAGATTCAAGAAAACAGTTTGATTGTTTTAATATCCTCCTACTCTACTGCCAAATGATGATCTAGCTTTACTGGGCATGTGACCCTGGGCAAGTCAGCTAACCTCAATTTACCTCGGTCTCCTCATCTGTAAAATGAAGAAATAATAGTCCTTACCTCCCAAGGTTGTTGTGAGAATCAAAGGAGATGACTTTTTTTTTTTTGGTGAAAGAATTGTTTTAATGATTCAGGTTTGTATTGACTAGAGAATGAATAACTGGTGATGGAGAATTCATTAAATTCCACAGCAAACTATTCCATTTTTAGACATGAGATGATAATATTTGAAAATACTTAGCACAGTACCTGACACATAGTAGGTGGTATAGAAAATGCTCTTATTATTATTCTTCATACACTGCTTTAGAGTTTGCAAAATGCTTTATATACCTTATCTCATTTGACCTTCGTGATAAGGTTGTGTTGCAAAGTACGTACTACTCTTCTCTAGAAGGGGAAACTCAACCTGGAGAAAAGAAATGAAGTGACCTGGATCACATGTCTAGTGAATGTCAGAGATGACACTGAACCCAGGTTCTCCTGACTGAGTGTGGCACTCTATCTACTACACCACGTCCCCTGAAAGAAGTAGGGGAAGAAATCTGCAGAAACATTTTTTATCTGAATTATCTAAATCAGAGGTGGGGAACCTGTGGCCTTGAGGCTCCCCACCCCTCATGTAGATAATAACATCAAAAATCCCCTTTACTCTAGCATTTTATAAACAATTTTAGTCATTCTTAATCCCCATTTCATATACACACACATACACACACAAATCAATTTGCTGTTAATGTTTCTCCTCTTTGATAATCAAGGGCACAATGTTGTTATAGAGAAAACATCTGCTTTACAAAATTTACTTCTTATATTACCAGAAAACTCAATCTTGGCATTGAAAGTGTTCAATGGCAATGTGGGTTTTGTTTAAAGAATCAGGTTCCTAAAATCATGGCAACTTAGTTACAGTTCTCTGTATATGCTGGTGTCTGCTAAGACTTTATTTAAAAATGTAAATAGCATTCTTAGCTCACGGACCTTACAAAAGTAAGTAGCATGGAGCCCTAAGTAGTAGTAGTAGTACTAATGGTAGTTTGCCAAAGTCTGGTCTAGGGGAAACCATCAGTAATGGTGTAACATTTAGCAATGCAGCTCAGCAACTATTCCCTACATAGTTTTACAGAGTTCCTTGATTAATAGTATAGCATTTAATTAAATATGATGAAACAAAATATTACAGAAATACTCATGGAACTGATGCATCAATATCCTTTTTTTCTCACTGTAACAAGCATTTAACATAATTAGATAAAAGGTAATAATATATGAAATATTACACAGCATGTAACATAGCCATAGGCTATCATTCCATTGGATACCTGGACTCAGTTTCTCTGAAAGACAAAAGCCTTTTCTGCAGTGAATTAAACATATTTTTTAGTTCCAAATTATTTCTTTTCCCCCTTCTCTGAGAAAACAAGAAAAATAAAACTTGTTACAAATATGCATAGTCAAGCAAAATAAATTTTCTAATTAGTCACTTCAGGAAAAAAATATGCTTTACTTGCTACTCTGAGTTCATCACTTTTCTATCTGTAGGTAGAGAGCATTTTTCATTACGAATTCTCTGGAATTGTGGTTGGTCATTGTGTTGACCAGAGTTTCTGAGTCTATCAAATGTTATCTGTCATTACAATATTGATCTTATAGTGTAAGTTGTTCTTTTGGTTCTGTCCACTTCACTTTGCATCAATTCATGCAGGTCTTCCCAGGTTTCTCTGAAACCATCCCTGTCATTAATACATGAGCATTCCATCACACTCATATACCATAGGTTGTTCAGTCATTCCCCAATTTATAGGCACTTTCTCAGTTTCCAATTCTTTGCCAATATGAAAAGAAACTGTTATTGAAAAAAACCCTTTTTCTTCTTTTTTTTGATCTTTTTGGAACATAGACATAGCAGTGCCAACACTGAATCAAAAATTATTCATGGTTTACTTGCTTCAGGAGGCATAATGGCATAATTCCAAATTGTTTTTCAGATGACTGGCCCAGTTCCTAGTTCCACCAACAATGCATCAGTGTACCTATTCTCCCCCCTCCCCCACACAGGATTTACCATTTTTTTTCAGCGATACTGTTCTTAATCTTTCATAAACCAGACTGCTCCACCTCCCTACAGCTACCTTGCCTACTCTCTTCCATTTACCCCCTTTGTTTTCAGCTTCCTTTCATGTTTTGTCTTTCTTTTTTTAGAATGTAAGGTACTTAGTAATAGGGACTGTTATTCCCAGTGCTTGGCACTTATTAAATACTTCAAAAATGATCTATCTTTTAAAGATACCATTTTATATTTGAAGCAGTTCATATTTTGCTATCTGCCACGTAGGAGAACTGCTTTGCTTTATTATCTCCTGTTTAATGCAAATAGTATAATACAATTATAGGGACATATGTAACTTGGTAATGAAATGTTCCCCACAAGCAGAAAATAAACTAGGGAGGCCAGGGACCCTGCTCCTGGAGAGATATGATGCACCCACTCTCCTCTCCCATTCAGAATATTCACAAATCTTCTTTCACTGAGATCTCCTGTCTTAGGATTTTTCTCTCTTTCTTTCCTTCCTTTCTCCTGTTTCTTCCAGTACCAACATGGAGGTCATCCTTGTGGCCTGCTGTATAACAACCATTTGCCCCACAAGTTTATTTACTTTTCTATTACAAAAAAATTATTTCTTCTATAGCTGTCTCCTTAATAACTCTTAATCCTTTCCCTTTTGTTTATTGAGGCCATTTCTAAAACTTGTTAGAGACTGGCCAGTGCAAGCCCTATCCTCAGAGCATGGGCAAGGGTGTTGCCAGCAGGGTGGTAGAGGCTAGAAAGATGTGATGATGTATGATGGAGTGACCCTGATCCTTAAATCAGGGCATGGACAAGTATTCTGACTGTTTCTGGTCCGTTTTCCTCAGGGGGATAGGAGATAGGGACATAGGGAGAAAGGAACCTTTTAGGTTGGTCACTGAATCAGAGCTGAGGCAGAAAAAAGACTCCCATGAGGGTGATTGACTGCCTTTCTTTTCTGTCTGTCTGGTTCAAGTATGGAATATTGAAAAGTCTCTGGGCAGACATTGAAACTTCTGTGAACTTTGGCTCTATTCTTTGCCTCTTTGCATTCATTCTTTCTTGCTCTTATGTAAAGGAGTATTAGAGATAGCTATGAACTTATGAGTTTGAAAGTTGGAGTACCCTTGAGTTTGATTCCATGGAGTGGTTTGCACCAGTCAAACAAGGTGAGGGGCTGGTACATGTAAGAGGAGCAGGAATCAGGATAGCAGTGAATAGACCTGGATGAGATGGGAACAAACTATCCAGCCAATTCAACATTTGGAAATGAATTTGGTGATATGACTCTTTTGCAGCAGCTGTAGTAACTGTAGAGTTACTACAAATGCAAATGGAGAAGTTTTGAATACTGTGGATAAGTTTACTTACCTTGGCAGTATACTTTACTGACCCTGCCCTAGAGATTTTAATAAATCTTTCTTCAATCATAGACTTTCTCACAAGATCCAGCATGATGTCTAATACTATTAGGCATGTCTCTCTGTCCCAGAATGCTCAGTAGCATATAGACTCTGCCCAAATTCTAGTTACCTGAATTTAGTCTTTTTGATAGGTTCAAAATTATTGCTATTCCCAGATAATCAATGAGACAACCAGATACAATATTTGCAGTTTTCTCAAATACCATGCTGGCAGCAACGCACAAGAAAGTCACTGGAACTGATTGGATAGGGAGTAGAATTCAGATATCAATTTAGGAAAATTACTTTGGCAGCAATATGTATGTTGGCCTGGAGCAATGAGAGACTTGTGGAAGGCCAATTAGTAGGCTGTTGCAATAATCTAAATGAGAGATGAGGATGACTAGAACTAAGGGAGGTAGCTGTGTAATTGGAGAGAAGGAGTCAGATTATGGAGGTGTGGTAAAAGTAGAAATGAAATCATCTGGCAAGTGATGGTATGTATAGGGTGAGAGAAAGTGAAGGATCTAGTACTAGTTGTGTTCATTCTTTGTTTTCGAAGAGGACCATGAAGAGAAATGATGACATAACTTGCACTTGACTTCATGTTGAGTGAGGGGGGGCTGTGCATGGTCACCAGTCTTGCTTTCTCTTTCTGAGTCATCTGGATAAAGTGACCAGATATTCATCAGGATGATTGGAGATGGCCCAGGATGCAGTGGGAGATTTTGGCCTTTCTAGGCTAGGTCTTTTTACCTACTCATTTAGAGGGAGGTAACACCCATTGAGTGAATAGGCTGAGAGAAAGAGGAGCTAGAGGTTCTGGTGTAGGTTTAGAAGGAGTGAAGTATAGGGAAAGATGGAAAGATAAATATTATAATCAAAGGAAATTAGGGTTCTTGAACACAGAAGCAAAACAATTGTGGGTGATATCAAGGTCAAAGATATGACTTATGTGTAGCTGAGGTGAAAAGGAGGGTATTTCAGAGGACATCCTCATGTGTGTAGAAATCTAGAATGAAGAAAGAAATTAGGGTAGTGAGGATGAGTGTGGACTTAGAGTAGAAAGGAAGAGTATGAGCCTGACACTGAACTCACTGAAAAGATGGAGAATATAGTGAGGGTTGGAAAATAATAGCTGATAAATAGGTGAACAATTCATGAATAAACCAGACACAGAGAGCAGTATGAGGTGTAAAATGGACAATTTTTATTACATTAAATTAAAAGATTTTATACAAATAAAATAAATGTAACCAAGATCAGAAAGATAGAAAACTGAAGGGGAAAGTTTTAATTTTTAATGGATTAATAAACTTCACATTGGAAAAAGCAACAAGATTAGACCATTTCCCCTTGAGAACTAGGATATGTGATTGACTTTCAAATATTTCCATTGGATAAAGGAACAAACTTAAAGGATTTTTCCTAACTGTAATTATATTAGCAACTTCCTAATGCTTGTATCGACCTGTGAAAATGTCTGCTAGAAAACTTATGTAAAGATATTAAGAAAAGAAAATGATAAGATGTACAAGACTACGGCCTGGTATGCTCAGATCTAATCTTCAACCAAAGGGAACGCTGACAAGAGAATTTCTACCTCAGGCTTATTGTGACCATTATGCTAAGAAGAACTGCCCCAGTTTCTAACTTGAGCTTCCTAATGCTGTTTACTTGAAGCAAGAAGGTCATACACGTTGGTGATATCTGCAAAATGAAGCATGGGATATAAACTTCAGTTCCACATTTGACCAATTTCCCCTTTTATTATTTGCTTCCTGACATGTAAACCCTTGTCTTTCCCTCCTCCTTTCTATAAAATTCCATTGTATCAACTATAAGTTTACTGAAACTGATGCCCCGGGATCACTGACTGATTGGTAATTTTTTCAGTATATCCTACGCTCCAAGCACATGCAATATTGTGGTTACACTATGTCTGCATCATTGATTCAGTGATAGATAACAGAACCAATGGGCTCTTGGATAATTTTCATCTCACTAAGATTACTTATTGTGTTAGAGATTCACAGTGTACTAAGCCTGGAAGGAATATTAGAGATCATATATTCCAAAAAGAGGGAGGAAACCAGGTTAAAACTGTTATAAGAAAGGTAGAGCTTAGGCAAGACATTCATCACCTTGGACATGTAGGTCATGATGTCATTTTGTGAAGAGGCAGGATTATATGATTCCTCTAAGGACAAGGCAGCTGGACCCTACTCATCTGGATTCCCCTGGTCAATTTTAGAATTCTCCTTAACTATGCGATTCTTAATTGGCTCCCAAATGACAAATTCATCCTTTTTACCTTAGGGCAAGATGTTTCCCTCTGCTAGTCAATAGTACCAAGTTAGTTATCTCACCTCAGAGGAATTCATGTCTGTGACAAATTAGTGCCACCATGGGAAGGAGAAGGGCTCTCTAGTCTAGAATTTACTTGGATCCGGTCTCAAGGAAAATGTCCAATAATGATGCACTACTTTTGGACCTAGTTCAGCTGACCCTCTCTGGCCCTTCCTTATTTCTTTCCTATGGTAGAATTGCACAGCCTTGAAGTTCCTGCCTACTCTGGAGAAATAGCTCAGGTCCTTTTCAATTGGCAGGACTTTTCCCCTCTAGGATTATTCAGATAACTCCTTCACAGAAAGTGATTGGAAGACCAAACCATGGTACTATTGGTAAATGTCTTTCTTTCTTTCTTTGTTTCTTTGTTTCTTTCTTTCTTTCTTTCTTTGTTTCTTTCTTTCTTTCTTTCTTTCTTTCTTTCTTTCTTTCTTCCTTCCTTCCTTCCTTTCTCTCTTTCTTTCTTTCTCTTTCTTTCCTTCTCTCTTTCTTTCTTTCCTTTCATATATAATTCATTTATTTTCAGTTCTTAACATTCATTTCCGCAAGAATTTGAATTCGAAATTTTCTCCCCCTCTCTCCCCACTGCTCCACCCCAGGAAAACATACACTTCATCTACCCCTTCCTTCAGTCTGTCCTCCCTTCTATTACCCATCTTTCTTCCACCCTCCTTCCCCTCTATTTCTCTGTAGGGCAAAAATAGATTTCTATACTCCATTGCCTGTATATCTTAATGTCCAATTGCATGCTAAAGCAATTTTTAACATTCATTCTTAAAGCTTTGAGTTCCATATTCTCTCCTTCCCTCCCCATCCACCCTCATTGAGAAAACAAGCAATTCAATATAGGTCATACATGTGTAACAATGGAAAGCACTTCCATAATATTTATGTTGTAAAAAACTAATCACATTTCCCTCTGTCCTAATCTGCCCCTCATTTATTCCATTCTCTCCTTTGATCTGTCTTCCCACAATAGTGTTTGCTTCTGATTATCCCTTTCCCCAATTTGCTGTCCCTTCTATTATCTTCCCTCTCTTATCCCCTTCCTCCTTGCCTTCCTGCAGGGTAAAATAGAATTCCTTATCTAATTGAGTGTGTGTTATTCCCTCCTTAAGTTAAATCCCATGAGAGTAAGACTCAATTATTTCCTTTCATCTCCTCTCTCTTCCCCTCCATTGTAAAAGCTGTTTCTTCCCTCATATATGAGATGATTTGCTACTTTCTATCTCTCCCTTTCTCTTATTCCTGGTATATTCTATTCAACAGTAAATGTTTTTTTTTTAAGGTATTCTCCTTTCATATTCAACTCACCATGAGTCCTCTCTATGTATGTATACATATATATATATATATATATATATATATATACATTTATATATACATACCTACATATATATAATATACACATACATACATACCCATACACACCTACATACACACACACACACACACACACACACACATATTCCCTCTAACTACCCTAATACTGAAAAAGGTCTCATGAGTTACAAATAGCATCTTTCCATGTAGGAATATAAATACTTCAACTTTAATGTGTTCCTTAAATCTTCTCTTTCCTGTTTACCTTTCCATGTTTCTCTTGATTCTTCTATTTGAAAGTCAAATTTTCTATTCAGTTCTGATCTTTTCAACAAGAATGCTTGGAAAGTACTCTATTTCATTGACATTCCATTTATCCCCTTGAAGTATTATATTCAGTTTTTTTGATTAGGTGATTCTTGGTTTTTTGGTTTTTTAAAAAATGTTTATTTATTTATTTTAGTTTTCAACATTCATTTCCACAAAATTTTGACTTCCCTATTTTTTCCCCTCTCTCTGCTCCCCCACCCTGTCTTGCATTCTGATCACCCCTTCCCTCAATATGCCCTCCCTTCTATCACACCCCTTCCTTCCCTTATGCCCATCTTCTCTCTTTTCTTGTAGGGCAAAATAGATTTCTATACCCCATAACCTGTATTTCTTATTTCCCAGTTGTATGCAAAAACATTCTCAACATTCATTCCTAATACTTTGAATTCCACCTTTTCTCCCTTCTTCCCTCTCCACCCATCCACACTGATAGGGCAAGCAATTCAATATAGGTTATATATGTGCAGTTTTGCAAAAGACTTCCATAATAGTCATGTTGTGTAAGAATAACTATATTTCCCTCCATCCTATCCTCCTCGTTTATTCTATTCTCTCTTTTGACCTTGTCCCTCCCCATAAGTGTTTACTTCTAATTACTCCCTTCTATTTGCCCTTACTTCTATCATCCCCCTCATCCTATTTGTCCCCTTCTCCCCTACTTTATTGTAGTGTAATATAGATTTTCATACCAAATTGAGTGAGCATGTTATTCCTTCCTCAAGCCAAATGTAAAGAGTAAGCTTCACTTTTTCCTCTCACCTCCTCCCTTTTCCTCTCCATTGAATAAGCTTATTCTTGCCTCTTTTATGACTGATAATTTGCCCCATTCAATTTCTCCCTTTCTCTTCCCAATATATTCCTCTCTCACCCCTTAATTTTTTTAGATATCATCCCTTCTTATGCAACTCACCCTCTGCTCTCTGTCTATATATATATATACGCGTGTGTGTGTGTGTGTGTGTGTGTGTGTGTGTGTGTGTGTGTGTGTATAATCCCTCCAACTACCCAAATACTGAGAAAAGTCTCAAGAGTGACAAATATTATTTCTCCATGTAGGAATGTAAACAATTCAACTTTAGAAACTTGTTTATGATTTCTCATTCCTGTTTATCTTTTCATGCTTCTCTTGATTCTTGTGTTTGAAGGTCAAATTTTCTTTTCAGGTCTGGTCTTTTCATCAAGAATGCTTGAAAGTCCTCTATATCATTGAATGACCATTTTCCCCCCTGAAGTATTATACTCAGTTTTGCTGGATAGGTGATTCTTGGTTTTAATCCTAGTTCCTTTGACTTCTGGAATATCATATTCCAAGCCCTGTGATCCCTTAATGTAGAAGCTGCCAGATCCTGTGTTATCCTGATTATATTTCCACAATACCTGAATTGTTTCTTTCTAGCTGTTTGCAATATTTTTTCCTTGACCTGGGAACTCTGGAACTTGACTACAGTATTCCTAGGAGTTTCTCCTTTTGGAGTGTCTTTCAGGAGGTGATTGATGGATTCTTTTGATATTTATTTTACCCTTTGGTTCTTGAATATCAGGGTAGTTTTCCTTGATAATTTCATGAAAGATGATGTCAAGGCTCTTTTTTTTGATCATGGTTTTCAGGTAGAGCAATAATTTTTAAATGATTGCTCCTGGATCTATTTTCCAAGTCAATTGTTTTCCCACTAAGATCCTTCACATTGTCTTCTATTTTTTCATTCCCTTGGTTTTGTTTTATAATTTCTTGGTATCTCCTAAAGTCATTAGCTTCCATCTACTCCATTCTAATTTTTAAAGAACCATTTTCTTCATTGAGCTTTTGAACCTCCTTTTCCATTTGGCTAATTCTGTTTTTTAAAGTATTCTTCTCCTCATTGGCTTTTTGGACTTCTTTTGGCATTTGGGTTAGTCTATTTTTCAAGGTGTTATTTTCTTCAGCATTTTTTTGGTCTCTTTTAGCAAGCTGTTGATTCATTTTTCATTATTTTCTTGCATTGCTCTCATTTATCTTCCCAATTTTTCCTCTACCTCTCTTACCTGATTTTCAAAATCCTTTCTGAGTTCTTCCATGGCCTGAGATCAACGCATATTTTTTAGGAGGTTTTGGATGTAGAAGCCTTGACTTTGTTGTCTTCATCTGATGGTGTGGTTTGTTCTTCCTTATCTGAAAAGATGGAAGAAAATATCTTTTCACCAAGAAAGTAACCTTCTGCAGTCTTATTTTTTCCCATTTTTTGGGCATTTTCCTGCAAGTTATGTGACTTTTGAGTCCTTTGTCAAGTGGAGGGTATACTCTAGGCACCTGTAAGTTCTCAGTTCCTCCAAGGTGGCACAATCGAGGGAGAGGTGTTTACTCCTCTCCTGGCCTGCATTCTGGTCTGAGAGCAACCACAAGCTTTTCTGCCCAAGATCTGAGAGTAGGATTCCCTCTCCAGAGCCTCCATCAACTTCACCACACCGGTGTTCCTCCTTATCCCATGACTGATACTCAGGACTGAGACCCAGATCAGTGGCTCAATTCCCCCAGGGTCTTTAGGCTGAGGGCACCAAAAATGGACATTGTTGCCACAGTGGCTGTCACTGCCCTGGGGATGGCACTGAGGCCCAACCAGCTCCCTTCTTACCCAGGTCATTGACCTTTGAAGCTGTCTTTTGCATTTGGGGGTTGAACAATCTGGGAACCACAGCTGTTATCTGTGATTCTACACCCTAAAGCCTGCTCAAGTCCTGTCCTTGCTGTGCCAGGTGGCCAAGCCTCAGCTGCACTCCACTCTAAGCCCAGTGCAATGGACCTTTCCTGTTGGCCTTCCAGGTTGTCTTGGGCTGGAAATCTCTTTCACTCTGTTATTTTGTGGCTTCTGCTGCTCTAGAATTTGTTTAGAGTCATTTTTTACAGGTATTTTAGAGGCAATGAGGGGAAAGCTACAGCAGGTCCATCTTTCTTCTTTGAAATCTTGGTTCTGCCTCCATGTGTCTTTCTTTCTAACAGCATGGAGGAGGAACCAACTTGACTGTGTATTTGCCTATAAATCCAGAATATATTTTTAGATGTATTTCATTTCATGAATTTCATGAAACATGTTTTAAAAATAATTTTCTTTAAAGGTTTATCAGACACGAAATTATCTAAATGACACTGGTTTTTTGTTTTTTCTT
The DNA here is from genome assembly GCA_028658325.1 of Potorous gilbertii. Lineage (NCBI taxonomy): Eukaryota > Metazoa > Chordata > Mammalia > Diprotodontia > Potoroidae > Potorous > Potorous gilbertii. Next base: position 331,272,041 of record CM053771.1, read on the forward strand.
CTAGTGATTATTGAATGATCATATGAATAGACTTCATTTTGATAAACATCACAAGCTCAGAAGACCTGAAAATACCAGCCTTCACTGACAGTGTGGAAGTGGAATAACCTTTCCTATATTCTCTCACCCAAGACTTAGCTTCAATTATAGGAGATCATTTTGCCCAGGAAAAAGTAAGTCATTGTTATGATTAATTCTATACCTGTGCTGAAGAATCATATTCAAAATGGAGTCTAACTTGCTAAGGAGGATTCCACCCAAATGAAGAAACTAAACATAATATATATTTGGCTGATGAATCAGATGGGAGATTTAAAAAGAAAAAAAAAGACAACCCCTACAACTGTCAATCAAATACTGCTGTACTATTTCCTTAATAAGCAATCTGATTGGAATAGATAAAATGTAATAAAAGAAAAATATTCATGTGTACACAGAATTTGTATATTCTATTTTATTCCCATATGTTTTCCCAAAGACCGAAACACTCATGTTGTAATCTCTGTTTTTTTCATAGTCCCTGTTCAGCAGGGAGGAAGATAGTTAATTGAAAACATCAATGAATTATTTTTAAACTTCCCATTTCCCAATGGAAAAGATGAAACAAGGAAGGATGCTACAAAGTCATCACTATTTTACATGTAGAATAATTAGTCATAGCCAGTTTAGAATGTGGAAACTTCAGTGATTCTATTGGTCACAGGTACAAAAAGGTCAGCAAGATGAAGCTATGAAGGTAGTTCAGTGAAAATAGCACCAACTTTGTAGTCAAAGGAATCTGGAGACCCAAGAATGCTAATCCCCAGGAGCTGTAATTTCACCATGCTTTGGTCTATCTAGGCTTAATACTCTAGCACTTAAAACAAGGTGATAATAAACTGCTACAGAAGCTAAGACTCACTGACAATTGTAAGAGGACAGGTTTCATTAGGGTCTTTGTGTCCTTCTGAAGTCACTCTTTATCTCTTAATCCCTAACCTCTCTTAATGTCTTAACAATTGAAATTCCATGCTTGGGCATTCTCTGTCAGACTGCCTGCAGTTCCTTTAATCTAAATTTATGCCAAGGAGGTCTCACTTGTTGCTTTGTCCCTATTCAACTTGACCCAGTTTGGAAGTGAGGTCATTCCTTTTCTCTCTAATTTATACTTGTACAGACACAGCATAACCCAGTATCAGATCACTGGGTTTAGAGTCTGATAATATGGATTTGAATTCTGGATTTGTATTTTACTCACTATATGACTTAAGGCAAGTCACTTAAGTTTCTATGAATCTTATCTTTGCCAGATATAAACTGGGAACAACAATAATACCTGCCAACTTGTCTTAGAACAGTTTTTGTAAGCTCCATATGAGTTACAAAATTTCACTGAAATATCATTTTTTCCCCTTCAAGTATTATACTCAGTTTTTCTGGGTAGGTGATTCTTGGTTTTAATCCTACCTCCATTTACCTCTGGAATATCATATTCCAAGTTCTCCAAACCCTTAGTGTAGAACCTGCTATATCTTGTGTTATCATGATTGTGTTTCCACAATACTTGAATTGTTTCTTTCTGGCTGCTTGTAATATTTTCTCCTTGACCTGGTGTAGCACCAATACAGTATTCACAGTGCCCATGGTAGCCATGAATGTCATTTGACAATTGAGAATCACAAAAGACCACAGATGCTCCACATGGAAGACAGAGCCAAAACATTTATTCAGACCCAAATCCATCACAGCAATGAAAATCTATACACAATACCAATGCAGAGCCTTCCCCTTTCTAGGCTTCCCACAAACCAGGTCCATTACACTCATCACAAGCAGGTTCTCTTAAACAAAATCACAAACAATCACAAAATCATTCACACTACCCAGGAGCCTGCATCCTTCATAGCTCTGACTGCTCTCAAGACTAGCTTCCTCTCAACTCTGCTTTAGTTGGGGATATTCTTACTCCACCCATTCAGCAAACTCCTCTTACCACAGATTTCATGTGACTTAATGGGGCTATTAATGAATGGGAAAAATTTTCCAATTCAAATTACCATTACACTTGGGAGATCTGAAATTTGGCTACAATATTCCTAGGAGTTTCCCTTTTGGGATCTCTTTCAGGAGGTGATCAGTGGATTCTTTCCATTTCTATTTCACCCTCTACTTCTAGAACATCAGGGCAGTTTTCCTTGATAATTTCTTGAAAGATGATGTCTAGGCTTTTTTTTTTTTATCATGGTTTTCAGGTAGTCCAATAATTTTTAAATTGTCTGTCCTGGATTCATTTTCCAGGTCAGTTGTTTTTCCAATAAGATCCTTCACATTGTCTTCTATTTTTTCATTGTTTTGGTTTTGTTTTATAATTTCTTGATTTCTCATAAAGTCACTAGCTTCCATTTGCTCCATGCTAATTTTTAAGGAATTATTTTCTTCAGTGAACTTTTGGACCTCTTTTTCCATTTGACCTATTCTGCTTTTTAAGGCATTCTTCTCCTCATTGGATTTTTGGACCTCTTTTGCCATTTGGGTTAGTCTAATTTTAAAGGTGCTATTTTTCTTCAGCAATTTTTGGGTCTCCTTTAGCAAGCTGTTGACTCATTTTTCATGATTTTCATTTTCCTTCCCAGTTTTTTCTCTACTTTTCTTATTTTATTTACCAAATCATTTTTGAGCTCTTCCATGTCCTGAGATCAATTCAGATCTTTCTTGGAGGTTTTGGATGCAAATGCTTTGACTTAGTTATCTTCTTTTGGTTGTATGTTTTGATCTTCCTTGTCACCAATGACATAAGAAAATACCTCTTCACTGAGAAAGTAAGAATTTATAGTCTGTTTTTTCCCCTGTTTGCTCATTTTCCCAGACAATTGCTTGACTTTTGATCTCTTTGTTAAGTTGAGAAGTTGCTGCTGCCTTGGGCTGTGGTTGAACTGGGCCAAAGCAGGAACCATGCTCCTCTCTCAGCCAGGTGAGAGAACCTTTCCACTGACCTTGGAAGCTGTCTTTGGTGTTTGTGGGTTGAGAAATGTGGCCATAATCACCCACGATTCATTCCCCTAAGACCTGTTCCAGCTCTATCTAAATTGGGCTGGTCCACACTAAACTGCACTCTACTCCCAGCCTGGTGTGATAGACCCTTCCTGTCAACTTTCCAGATTGTCTTGGGCTAGAAATTTGCTTCAGTCTGTCATTTTTTGACTTTTGCTGATCGAAAATTTGTTTACAGTCATTTTTTTTTACAGATTTTTAGAGGGGTTTGGGGGGAGAACTCAAGCAAGTCCTTGCTTCTACTCTGCCATCTTGGCTCAGCCTCCCCTCAAATTACATTTCTTAGAATCCTCATGGAAAAGAGAGAATTCATATTTTTACCAAGAATGGTGTTATATTCTTCCACTAGGTTTGCAATTTTTCAGTCCCTTGCAAGATCAGCTATTGTACATTTGATCTATAGAATAATACCAAATACACATCAGAACAGAACAGAATAAAAATGATTAAGCCATTATCCAAGTAAGCATATTAGGGTTCCATGAATAACAAATATACATCAATAAGACAAGTAACAAAACATTTCATAAAGGTCTTCCTGACTTTGGGTCCAGTGATCTGTGTCACACTATGCCACAGAGACTACAAAATTGACATTTGTCAATTGAAAATTTCAAGCCATTTTCTTCCTACCATTTGAACATTTTCATGAGTTTTTTCCTTATGTTATTTTTCTTTTTTATCAGAATATTTTGTTTTATTATATTAATTTTATTTATTTTCAGTGTTCTACAATCACTACCATATAACTCAGATTTTTTCCACTCCCTCCCCTCAACCTCTCCCCTCCATCTCTGAGACGGCATACAATTTTATATAGGTTCTACGTATACATTCCTATTAAATGCATTTTCACTCTAGTAATGCTGTGTAAAAGAATTAAAATGAATGGGAGAAATCACATAATAAACCAACATATAATACATACACACATACACACACACATACACAAAATGATCTGCTATATTCTGCAATTGAATTCCGTAGTTTAAAGAACATTGGGAATTTTTTTAAGTCCTTGTATTACAATGAAGTTCCAAGTCTACCAGAAAAAACTCTTACACATTGTGGTCATTGCAAAGTTCTCCTGGTTCCGCTCCTTTCACTTAGCATCAGTTCATATAAGTGTTTCCAGACATGTGTGAAGTCTTCTTGTTCATCATTTCTTATAGCACAATAGTTTTCCATTATATTCATATACTATAATTTATTCAGCCATTTTCCCAATTGATAGGTGTCCCCTTGATATCCACTTTTTGTCCACCACAAAGAGTGCTGCTATAAATATTTTTGTACATATGGAACCCTTTCCCATTTTTATGGTCTCTTGGGGATACAGTCCTAGAAGCAATATTTCTGAGTCAAAAGATATGCATAGTTTTGTAGCCCTTTGGGCATAGTTCCAAATTGCCCTCCAGAATGGTTGGATCAGGCTCATGGCTCATCCAGCAATCAATTAGTCTTCCAACTCTCCCACATACTCTCCAACATTTATCATCTTCCTGTTCTGTCATGTTTGCCAATCTGATAGGTGTGATGTGGTATCTCAGAGTTGTTTTGACTTGCATCTCTCTAATCAATAGTGATTTAGGGCATTTTTTCATATGACTATAGATAGCTTTAATTTCTTCCTCTGAAAACTGCCTGTTCATATCCTTTGACCATTTATCAATTGGGGAATGACTTGTATTTTTGTACATCTGACTCAGTTCTCTATATATTTTAGAAATGATGCCTTTATCACAGATACTAGTTGCAAAAATTCTTTCCCAGTTTTCTGCATCCCTCTGAATGTTAGTTGCTTTGGGTTTGGTTGTGCAAAAAGTTTTCAGTTAAATGTAATCAAAATTTTCCATCTTGCACTTCATAATGCTTTCTATCTCTTCTTTAGTCAAAAATTCTTCCCTTCTCCATAAATATGATAAATATACTATTCCTTGCTCCACCAATTTGTCTATGGTATCAATCTTTATACCTAAATCATGTAGCCATTTGGACTTTATTCTTGTGTATGGTTTCAGGCATGGGTCTATGTCTTGTTTCCGCCACACTGTTATCCAGTTTTCCCAGCAATTTTTGTCATATAGTGAGTTCTTATCCCAGAAGCTGGGATCCTTGGGTTTATCAAATGGTAGATTGTTATATTAATTGTGTCTTGAGTACCTAGCATATTCCACTTGTTTACCCTTCTGTTTCTTAGCCAGCACCAAGTGGTTTTGATAATTACTGCTTTATAATACAATTTTAGATCTGGTGGCACTAGGCCACCTTCCCTAGCATTTCTTTTCATTAGTTCCCTTCATATCCTGGACCTTTTGCTCTTCCAGATGAATTTTGATATTATTTTTTCCAGCTCTAGAAAATAATTATCTGATAGTTTAATTAGTATGGCACTAAATAAGTAAATTACTTTAGGTAGAATTGTCATTTTTATTATATTGGCTCAGCCTACCCGTGAGCAACTGATGCTTTCCCACTTACTTAGATCTGACTTTATTTGTTTTTTTTTTTTTTTTTTTTTT
>CM053771.1:331278092-331307248 GCA_028658325.1 Potorous gilbertii
AAGATTAAATCAGGTTCTCAGGTTGGGGCAGGGCCACCTCCCAGGCTTACTTCCCTCAGGGGTTTATGCAGAGACCTTTTGTAAGGAGCTGCTGCTGAGCTCCTGCCTGCTCTGGGAGCCTCTGGCCACCTGCTGCCTCTGCTGCTGCCTCTGCTGCTGCCTCCCGAGGGGGCCTGAGTCCCAGAGACACCCCACTCCCCTCTCAGCCCCTCTCTCTCACTGACCTGTGTTTCTGTGGGTGGAGGGACCTTCGCGGCCACTGGAGATTCCATCCCTGAAGCCTGCTCAGATCTGCTTGCTCCTCTCAGTGCCACGTGGCCAGGGCAGGGGAGGGCTCCACTCCCGTCCAGTGTGCGATGGACCTTTTGGGTCAGTTTTTCAGGGCTCTCTGGAATGGAAATCTCCTTCACTGTGTTGCTGTGTGGCTTCCACTGTTCCAGAATTTGTCGGGAGTTCTTTTTAGAGGAAATCCATGGGCTGTGGGTTCGCACCTAGCATATGTGAGTCTTTCTACGCTGCCATCTTGGCTCCGTCCCCTTTAACATTCATTTTTGCAAGACTTTGAATTCCAAAATTTTCTCCTCTTCCTCCTGACCCAAGACAATGAGCAATCATCAGAATTAAACATATTTCCACATTAGTCATGTTGTGAAAGAAGAATCAAAAGAAAAGGGAAAATCCACAAGAACGAAAACAAAACCAAGCAAAAACAAAAATGAAAGTAGTATGCTTTGATGTGCATCCAGATACCACTGTTCTTTTTCCGGATGTGGTTAGCATATTCCATCATAAGTCTTTTGGAATTGTCTTAGATCATTGCATTCCTTAGATGAGCTAAGTCTATCATAGCTGATCATTGCATAGTGTTGCTGTTACTGTGTACAATGTTCTCCTAGGTCTGTTCACTTCACTCAGAATCTGTTCATGTAAGTCTTTTCGGGTTTTTCTGAAATCTGCCTGCTCATCATTTCTTACTGAATAATAATATTTCATTACATGCATATATTATAACTTGTTTAGCTATTCTCCAATTGATGGACATCCCCTCAAATTCCAATTCTTTGCCTATCTTGTATATACCTTTAAAGGTACATGCTGTCTCCCCTGTTAGAATGGAAACTCCTTGAGGGCAGAGAGTACTTTTTCTCCTTGTTTGTGATCCCAGTGTTTAAAACTGTGCCTCGTACATAATATGTTCTTAATAAATGTTTATTGATTGATTATTTCTTCTACTGTTTATTAGTGTTCGTAAATGGGGCACCAGACCAGAATATGATTGCTCTGTATAACTATGGAATAAAGTAGAGTTAGCTGGTTTGTATAGATATTAAATTCATGACAATAATACCAGCAATCAGAAATGTGTGTATTCATTAGCCCAGCTGAGCTAATTAGTCACAAGAACCAATAAGTGGAAATGCATTTCACTTTATAGAATGCATATGTTCTTTAAAAGTTTCCTACAAATCAAGTTGCCCTTTATCTTTTTGTATTTTTTCATAATTGGAGGTGGAGAAAACATTTTATATTGTAATAGAAGAGATCTGGGAGATTCTAGTTTAATTCCTTACATGATGAGAGTGAAACTCACCCAAAGTCACACTGAAAGTGGCAGAGCCAGAAATAGAATACAAGTTTCCTGAATCTTAATGAGTAAATATTAACCCATATAACCTATGAATAGGGGATATTAAATATTGTGCCTCTAGTAGCAGGAATATTTAAAATAATATATTTAGGAGAAAAGTAATAATTTTCATATATTCAAAATAAGTCACAAATGACCACTTTAGTTAATTCACAAACATATTTAAATTAAACCCATGCTCAAACAAAGGAGTTGTCAAAGCACAAAAGAAGAAACTTATTCTTTAAAAGAAGAAATACAAATACTAAGTACTTGAAGAAATTAAAAATTATGAATAATCAGGCAAACACAAATTAAAATAACTTTTATTTACTGTCTCAGTCAAAGTGGCAAAGATTGGAAAAGTCATTGCTGGATGGGACAAACTTGCTGTTGGAACTAACAGAGGTTCAATCATTCTGGAAAAAATTCTGGAACTACCTAAAGAAAGTTACTAAATTGTTCATATCCCTTGACTCATTTTTGGGACTATATCCCAAGAAGATTATTGATTATTAGGAAAGATGTGTTAAAGAAAAGCACCCCAGAAAACTGCACAACATCATTATTTGTGTTACACGTCAGAATCTGACCCCACATCAGAATAAAAATAGAGATGAGAAATGGTTTCCTAGGAGTCCATTGATTGCTGAGGTTATGGGGGAGTGGGGGAATAGAGAGAAAGGGAGAAGAGGGATGGTACCTGGACTGGTTCTCAAAGAATTCAGCAGAAGAAAGAGGAAACTGTGACTCAGGTGTTGATGTTCAGGTCACTTCCATCTTGGGGCCATGTGGACTTTTGTAGAGATAAGCAACTGACTGTATCTCCAGTCGTCCTGATGAATATCAGGCCACAGGAACCAGGTGGCTCAGGAGAAGAAAGGTTGATGACCTTGCACAGCCCTCCCTCCCTCAAATAAAAGTCAAATGCACTTCATGTATCTTGATGTCATGGTCCTCTTTGAGAACGAAAGACAAACACAACCTGTGAGTAGCAGCTCTTCTCTTCTGTCCTCTCCTCTCTTCTGGTGTTCTACCCAGGAGAAGGTACACTCCATGGCCAAAAGCTGCCTTTTTTGCTTTGGGTTTACTGGCTACATTTCTTGTTCAACGACCAAGCCTTAAACCCAGTTTACTCTGGAGCTCATAGCCTAAGACAACAAGTCTCTAGCACAGAGTAAATGTAATTACTGAATAGTACCATTTCTCTTTTACCCAGGAACCCTGAGGTTCTTTCCCTCTCAGATTGATTTTTGTTTTTTTGGATTAAAGGGGTCATCCGTTGCCTTAAAGAAGCCCATTCATTGAATGGGTTTATCTCACTCAAAGTGAGAATGTGATAAGACTTCAGCCTGAAAGGGCTGGGAACTGACATTGCATCCTGGACCATCTCCCGTTGTCCTGATGAATATCAGGCTGCTGGACCCAGATGGCTCAGGAGAAGAAAGTGAGGTTGGTGACCATGCCCAACCTTTCTTCACTCAAATCAAAGTCAACTGCAAGTCATGTCATCATCTTGATGTCATGGTCCCCTTTGAGAACGAAGGATGAACAAAACAATGGAACAAGAATCTTGAGGTCATGTGGACTTTTGTAGAGATAGGCAGCTGGCTGCCCCTACTCAGTGTATACCTACAGCAATCCCCCTTTCCTTCATTGATTTCTGTTCATCCCTTCCCCACAACTCAGTATTATATAAAATATGTTAGCATCTGCTAACCTTTCTTGTGTGTTGTTGTTTGAGCTATAAAAATTGGAACTTGTCTGGAAAAAATACACCATCCAAATTTATTAGATTATTATACTTATACATTATACTATAATATAATAAGCATTGTAATACAATATGTTATATTATAGTTATAATATCATTTTTTATGTTATGGTTAATATTCAGAATATTATGGTTATCTGTTGACACTCCCCTGTCCCCCCAAATTCTTCTTTTTCTTTTGATTCAGTACCTGTGTTACAGTCTTCCTGTCTGTTTCCAGTTCCTCACTGTCTAACTTTATATCTCTTTTCCCCTTGTCAACTAAATTTGTCAGCTTTGAGAATTATACTTGGTGCCTTCACTTCCTCTCTCCTCAGTCACTTATAAACCACTAGCAGTCTAGTTTCAGACCTCATCATTCAACTAAAACAGCTCTTTCTAAAATTACTGCAGATCTTTTAATTGTAAATCTAACAGACTTTTCTCAATCCTTACCCTCATTAATCTATCTGTAGTCTTTGACACTGCTCCTTTCCACCTTCTCCTGGATGCTCTCTGATCTTTAGGTTTTTGGGACACTGCTTTCTCCTTTTTGGCTAGTTTTTAGGCTAATTCTTCATTCAGCTCACACTTGCTAACTGAGAATGTCCCCCAAAGCTCTATAGTGACTCCTCTTCTCTTCTCCCCTCTGGACCAGGGGTTGTAGAACTGTGGTGTACTTGAAAGATAAAAATCAGAGGGTCAATGGATGTAGATGAGAAAAAATACATCTTTATTCTAATATAGTTGTCTTCCTTTGTAATCTTAGGTATTTTATGCATTTAAAAATATTATTTTGAGGAGTTGATAGGCTACCTCAACTTTAAAATGTACTTCACAATACAGAAAGAACTCTTTAATTCCAAAATCTCTGTCATGAATTTCTTTTTTCAGTTTGCTAAAGTTTATGGACCCCTCTCAAGATAATGTTTTTAAATGCCTAAAATACATATGATTACAAAGGAAGATAATTATTTTTAAATAAAGTGTCATTCCCCCACCCCTATCCAAGTTCATCTATATTTCTAGCTTTAGTATCTATGCTGACCTCTACTCTGGCAATATCAGATTAGCCTTTTGGACATCTTGATTTGGATATCCAATAGGTACCTCAAATTCAACATGTTCAAAACAGAACTCTTTATATTTCTCCTCAAACCCTCTCCTGTTTCCAACTTTCCAATCCCTGCATCATCCTTGACTGTTCACTGGAAGTTACCCACATGTCCAATCTCTTTTTTATTTTCTACCTTTAAGACATCTCTCCTCTCCACTTACATAAGGTGGGACAGGCCCTCATTACCTCACAACTGTTGCAATAGAATTTTCATTGATTTCTCTGTCTCAAGTCTTTCTGTACCATTCAGTTGCCAAAGTGCTTTTCCTAAAGTATTGGTCTGACCCCGTCACCTCCTTCCCATCCCCTTCCATTACACATTAAAATTCAGTGGCTCTTATTTCCTCCAGGATCAAACATAAAATCCTCTGGCATTTAAAACATTTCACAACCTGGCCCTTTTCCACCAATACGGTTTTCTTGCACTTTAATGCCCTCCATGTAAGCTATAGTTCAGTGATACAGGTATATGTGCTACTCTCTTACTCATCCATTGACTCTGTGCCTTTTCACTGGTTCGCTCCCATTCCTGGAATGCTTTTGTTTCTCTCTACTTCCTGGTTCCTTGAAGACTCAGCTCAAATCCCACTTTTTTGCAGGAAGACTTTGCCAGTTCACAACCTCTTTCCCCTATCTCTCCCAGCCACTCCAATTGCTAGTGCCTTGCCTCTGAGATGACCTTTCACTTACTCTGTATATATCTTGTAGATATATAGTTGTAGCTATTTTCATATTATCTTTCACGTTAGAATGTGAGTTTCTTTTAGACCGTTGACCATGTTTTTATCTTCCTTTGTGTTCTCCAGAACTCTGCACAATATTTGTTGACTTGACTTGATTTTCTTTTTTTGACTCAGGAGGAATCCTTGGACCCTAGTCACTCCCTCACTTTTAAAATAAGAAACCAAACTTTCCTGAGTGTTAGTCTTTCATGATTCTTTCACTGCATGATTGGGGTTCAGATAAGTTTTCAAGGCATCCTTTCTACACAGAGTACACCACAATTTATCCATGTGTCCCTGTACCATAAACCTCTTGGAGACCCAGACAGATTTCCTTATACCAAAGGATAATTGATGTTTCCCTAAATGGATCCCTGAAATTTGTAAGCACATCCAGAGGTGTTTTGAACTCATTCCTTGCTAGAAATAGGTTAACTTAAAGAAAATGTGCTCATTCAATTCCTTAAAGAGTCAGGAAATGAAGCACCTCTGCCCCAAAGAGCAAACATTCGAGGTTAATTATCTGAAAGTTTTAGACCGTTAGGCAAACTTCCTCCTGTAGACATACAGTCCATAAAGATCTCAGATAAGCTATCTAGACTCATGCGAGCAATAAATCAAGCAATTAAGACTTCATGAAATGAAAAGAAAAAAATAACTTTGCCTAGTTATTATAACATTTATAAATATTTGGACTAGTACTGGGATTAATTATTAGGAACTAACTAATAACATTCAACTGTAAAACAAAAGCATTAACTGTGTATTTTCTTTTTAATTATTTAAAGCAGTGTGCATTAAGCCCACTTCAGACATTAATAATTTGCATCCAGAATCCATTGATTTAACTAGAAGTTTAAGAGGAAGGTGGCCTGGTGAGACACTGGGAAAAGAAAACTCTACCACAATTGCCCATTATACCATGTGTCTTCTTCAGTCAGGATCAGAGGGAACCAGATTCTCATAAAAAAAAAAAAATTACTGACCCCTTCATGAAATGCTCCATTTTATCCAATAAAAGGAAAAGGGAAAATTTTAGAAGTATACTGATGAGGGCTGGAAAGAGGGTGTGAGACCCCCACAAAGACCGGGGTACCAGGGGCAGGTTGTCTGGAGAAGAATTCATGGACTCAAGCATTGCTGAAGTCAAGGTAAAGATTTATTACGCTTTTCAGCGGGTGAGAGTTCTTCGGGAACCTGCAACCTTAGAGGAGTACAGGGAAAGTTTATATAGGATATTCTATAGTATTACTTGTGCCAAATATGCTAATTAGGTGTTTTGGGTGGGGTTAGGGAGTGGTTAAGGAGTGGTCAGTTCTTAAAGGAACATGCACTTTTCATATCTACTTTACAGCTATTTTACCCAAAATTCATCAGGAAGTAGCCCAAAGGTGAGCTACCTGGAGGTGTGATTTTGGGCCTGAAACATCATTAAGTCAACCAACGGTCAGGGCTGACCAGGAAAAACCAGGCTTCTCTCTTCAATGTCTTGTTAGATAAGATTAATGTAAGGGAGAATAGGTAAGTCCAAGTCTAGGATACATATGATTGGTCAGTGAGTAGTAAATGTCTTTATGACCCAGTACACAGCCAGTTCAGTACACAGCTGGTTAAGACTAATGAGTTCTATAGGTGCAGCTGGCTACTATAGCAGGAAGGGAGATAATTGTCGTTGCTGGGCAGGCTGTGTCCTTGAGGGAGACACTGCCTGAGACAGTATTTTGAGGTTAGGGAGAAATGTGATTTTTAAAGAGAAATGGGATTTTAGAGTTGGGGCCCAAGGACATGCAACTAAGCACCCCATTGGTACCATAGTCACAAAAACATCATTGATATCCATGCAATATTAAATACAAAAAAAGATTAAAGGCATTAGAAATGAGAGAATCCGCAACACCATTCTGAGATATTCCCCAGTTTTAATGATGATAAATTATGTTCCACTCCACACACACACACAAATAACAATAATTGCACCTATCTTCCAGGGTTGTGAGAATTAAATGCAATAATATTTGTTAAGTACTTAGCATAGAGTAGGCACATAAATAAATGCTTGATTCCTTCCTTCTACAGTACATTTCACTACATTTTTACATCATCATTTGTTCAACCACTCCCCAATTAATGGCTACCTCTTTAGTTTTCTATTGTTTTCTACTACAATGAGAGCTATTATAAGTATTTGTTTGTACATATGCATATAAATATGAACTTTTTCTTGTTATTCAATCTCTTTGGTGGTATAGGTCTAGTAGTCAGTCAATAAACATTTATAAGCTCCTACTATCTGCCAAGCATTGTGCTAAGCACAGGGGAGAAACAAAGAAAGGTAAAAGACAGTCCTTTCCAGCAAAGAGTTCACATTATTCCAAATCACTTTCCAGAGTGGACTAGATCAATTCACAACTTTACAAAGAATGTATCAATTCCCATATCTCCTTCAACATTTTCAATTTTGTCAACTTTGCCAATATAATGGATGCAAGGTTGCTTTAATGTGCATTTCTCATATTAATTATTTGGAGCATTTTTTCATATGACTATAGATAGCTTAGATTTATTCTTTTTTTTTTGAGATCTGATTGTAATATGTTTTGACCATTTTCAATTAGGGAATGGATTTTAGTCTTATTTGAAATCAGCTTTTCAGAAATCATCCTGGAAACGAAACTTTTGTCACTGAAACTTGCTGAAAAGATTTTTCCTGGTTCATCATTTCCTTTTTTAACATTAGCTGCATTTGTGCAAAAAAAAAAAACCCTTTAAAATTTTGTGTAATCAAAATTATTGATTATGCCTTCTGTAATCCATTCAGTTCCTTGTTTGGTCATAGACTCTTCCCCTATCCATAATCCTTATTATCCTAATTTGCTTATGATGATAATCTTTTATACTTAAGTCATGTGTCCATTTGCAGCTTATTTTGGCACATGGTATAAATTGTTGGTCTAAGTCTAATTTCAGCCAGACTTCTGTCTACTTTTTCTAATAGTTGTCAAACAACACATTCTTAGACCAGTAGCTGAATTCTTTGTTTCATTGAACTCTAGTTTAATATTTTCATTTGCTTCTGTATGTTGTATACCTTAATCTATTCCAATGATCATTCTTTCAATTTTTTAACCAGTACTGGTTTATTTTTAAAATGACTACTTTACATAGTTTGAATCTAGGCTTCTTTCCTTCTCATTTTTAAAAAACTGTTTCTCTTCAGTTTCTTGGGTTTTTGTTACTTCAGATGACTTTTGTTAAATCCTTTTTGATTTTTATTGGTGTGGAACTATATTCAGGAAATCAATTTAGGCAGCATTATAACAATTTTTATATTATTTCATCCTATTTGTGAGCAATGAGCATTTCTAAAAAATTTTTTCCTGTTTATTCCATGAAGTGTTTTACAATGAGATTCATATAATTCCAAGTATTTCATATGTTGTACATTTATTTTAAATAGAATTTCTTTTGCTATCTCTTCTATCAGGGATATATTGTTAATATACTGAAATGCCAGTGATGTGTGAATTTATTTTATATCTGCCATTTTTATTAAATTACCAATTATTTTGACTAAGTTTTTAGTAAACTCTCAGGTTCTCCTAGTACATCATTATATTCTCTGTAAAGAGTGATAGTGTTGTTACTTCTTTGCCTATACTTAATGGTTTTTTCTTGTCTTTTTGCTATAGATATTATTTCTTGCACTATGTCAAACAGAAGTGGTGACAATGAACATTTTTGTTGCAGTTCTGATATTATTGGAAAGAACTCTAGTTTATTCCTATTATACATAGTGCTGGTTCTTGATTTTTAGATACATTCTATTTGTCATATTAAGAAAACGTATACTTGTTTTTATTTTTCTAATGTTCTTAATGGAAATTGATGTATTTTTATCAAAAACTTTTTCTATACTTTTTGCTATAATCATATGATTTTCATTTTTCTTGTTAATAATATGCTTAGTTATATTTATAATTTTTCTAATATTAAATCACCACTATATTTTTGTTATAGATCCAATCTATGGATATGTAGTTATAGCCTCTGCTAATATTTTTTTAAATGTTGCATCAATATTCATTGAGTGTATTCATTATGATTTTCTTTCTCCACTTTGATGCTTCTTGGATTAGACAGTAAGGCTATATTTAGATCATTTAAGGAATTTTCTGTTTCTTGTTCTATTAATATATTATTTACATTTTGATAAATATTCATCCATTTCATTTAAATTGTTTTGCTCAGCAAAATAGTTTCTAATAATATCCTTTATTTCATCTGCATTTATTATGAGTTCTTTTTAATTTTTGATACTGGTATTTAGGTGATCCCCTGTCTTCTTAAATTAGCTAGCATTTTATTTATTTTCAAAAAAAAAAACACTAGCTTCTAGTTTTATTTATTAATTCTATCAAGCGTTTGGGTTTTTTTCCTTATTTCAATTTTGTTAACCTCTTCTTTGACTTACTCTGTTTCGGTGATAAAAGTTTTTTTGCTTGTCTTTTTTTTTTAAGTTGCATACCTAATTCCTTGATCTCTTCTTTTCTTCTGTTGTTAAAAGTGTTTATTTAGGAATATACATTTAGGGGTATAAATTGCTAAGGACTGATTTGACTGAATCCCTGAAATTTTGGTAGTGATCTCACTGATTTTCTCATCATTAATGAAGTTATCTATCATTTCTATGATTTCATCTTTGACCCACGAATTCTTTAGGACTAAGTAATTAGTCTTGGCATATTTTGTTCCTCCAAATGAATTTTATTATTATTTTTTGTTTCTAATTGTTAAAAGTTCTTTTCTTCCTTTTCGAAGGTGCTCCACTTTTTTCCTTGATTCCTAGTGATGCTGACACTACTATCAACTCATTCAGGTGAAAGAAATAATTATTTTTCTTATATTAATAACAATTTTTGGGGAGATCCAGGATTTTTTCACTTTTTTTTCCTTATTCAGAACTCAGCCTTTTGTAGGCTATTCAGTCAGTATCTAAAGGACATTGCTGATAATGAAAGTGGATGAATTTTCTCCTCAATCTTGTTCAGACCCCACTGAATTGGGGAAACCTATTTTATTCTACTCAGGCTTGGATAGGTAGATCCTTTGTCTAGACTGCCCAGTGCTGGTGGTGGTTTGGGCGTAAGTGACATCACTGAAGTCATGTCCCCCAAACCCTCATTACAATAGATTTCATTATGATATTAATTCTTTTCATTAATTGTTAATCAATCAGAGTTGATTGCCACCTGTTGAGAACATTCACTCTTCCAAGATCATATAGGTGTCAAGAAGTTGCCATGATCCCTCTTTGGTTTAGGAGAGACAGCCAAATGACCCTTTTATTAATCACCTGCTACCCATAATTAATAAAATGATTGTTAATTACCCAGAAACTATGTCTCTCAAACTTTTTATACACCACACAGGAATGTCATTTTGGATACCAGTGGGAAAATAGGGTGATCTAACAATCTTCAGATCCTTTGAAACTGGCAAGGTGATTCCCTGGTTAGATTTGAGGAGTTATGGGGACTTATTATACCAGGTTGAAGCTAGGATCTCTCCATTCCTCCTATACAGATTCTTTTGGGAGGTAGACTGGCAAGCAATGGATTCTAATTTCTAAAAAATATTTTCATTTGATTGAGACTTCTTCTTACCTAGTCAAAGCTAAAGTTTGGTGGGATGATTTTTGCCATCCACTCAACTTGTCCAGTTTCTTCCTTGATATAGTTTACTACTTTTTATTTTTTTTAAAGAATAGGCAGTCATGTCATTTTCCTCATTTCTACCTTTTCTTTTTGCATTATTTACCTTGACATTCTTATTGGCATTTTGTTCCTCCAAATGAATTTTATTATTATTTTGTAAATTTTGTAAATTTATTATTATTTTGTAAATTTGTCTAGAGCATCTGTTGTTTAATTTGACTAATATATCACTAAGTAGTGCCCCTTTAGTAGTGCTGTCAATTTTATTATATTGGCATAGCTCAACCATGAATAAAGAATATCAGGAAGACCTGAGTTTAAATCCAACCACAAACTCCTACTAGGTGTGTGACGCTAGGCAAGTAACTTAACCTCTACTTGCCTCAGTTTCCTGATCTATAAAATGGGGATGATATTACCACATGCTTCCCAGGGC
Source organism: Potorous gilbertii (assembly GCA_028658325.1). Classification (NCBI taxonomy): domain Eukaryota; kingdom Metazoa; phylum Chordata; class Mammalia; order Diprotodontia; family Potoroidae; genus Potorous; species Potorous gilbertii. Next base: position 331,289,462 of record CM053771.1, read on the forward strand.
TGTTGTATCAAATGAGATAAAGTAAAACACTTAGCACAGTGCTGGTCACACAGTTGTGAGATATAAATGTTAATTTTATCCTCCTCCTCATTGTTATCATTAATAAATTTGTTCTTTGTTTCTTTAAGAACCATTTTGGAATTTTATCTATATTGGAAGTGACTATCCTTTGGAAGACTGATTTCAAGATAACTGGTGCATTTTGTAGTTATTTTGAATGGGACTTCCCTCTTTCTCATTTTTTCCTGGATTTTGTCATTATTGTTTAGAATTGCTATGATTTTTGTGAGTTTATTTTCTAACAGAAATTTACTGAAGATATGAATCATCACTTCATTTCTTTGCTGTTCTGCTAGAATTTTCTAAGTTAATTGTCACATCAACAACAAACAAGGATGATTTTAATTTCTCTCTTTCTTAGTCTCCTGTTGTCTCGTTGCTCTTGGTAACATTTATAGAACTATGTTAAATAATAGCAGGGATAGAAGACATTCTGGCTTTACTTCTGTATTTATTCAGAAAACTTCCAATGTTTATGCGTTGAATACAATGCTGGCAATAATTCTGTAAGGTAGGCAGTATTATTAACTTCATTTTATAGTTAGGGAAACTGAGATAAACAGAGTCTAAGTAATTTGCTTGTGGTCACACAGTAAGTAAGTGTCTCAGGGTGGATTTGAACTTAGACCTTCCTAATTCCAGGTCCAGCACTCTATCCGTTGTGTCATCTAGTTGCTTTATAGTTCATACAACTTGCAAGCATCTCTATCAGTTATAAACAACTATTACAGCTTCTAGAAATGGGATAAATCCCATCCCACTTCTCCTTTATGTATTCTGGAAGAAGGCACAAGGGAAAATGTAAAGAAGGAAGCCTGAATAATGAAAATGAGAGTATATACCTGATGCCCTCACTTTTATAGATTTTGAGTGAAGTGGTCCCTTAGATCATCGCCTTGAGTCTGAGTTACTGGGAACCAATCACCAAGTTTCTGTGAGTCCTCTTAGCAAAGAATAAGTGTTAATGTACCCCTCTGTGGTATTTGTGTGACAGATGTCGCTAGACAAAAGCCTGTATCATCATGGTGATTGGGGGACTCATCATGTTTAAAGGCTCTCCCTACCCCACTTACAAATGTTTAGAACTAATAAAGCAGCATAACCTCCATAACACTATGCCGGTTACCCTCTGTTCCTTCATTGTTTTATCTTTACTTTGTTTCCTCCTTGACTGTACCCATATCATCTTATGTTCTGGGAAAGCAGTGAAAATTATTCTGAAATATGTCCAAATATTTGGGGACTAATTGAAGAAATGGTGGAACATCAATGTAAGGGAAACATCAAGAAAGAAAAACAGGAAAAATTCAGAGAAAGATGTGTGAAGCATGTGATGTGATACAGAAGGATGGCAATGGAACCACAATGATATTATTACCAATGACTGTAAAACCTGAACAAAGACAACAATAAAAAGCAATAAAACTAATGTGAAATACACAAGACAGTTAAAATTGTATTATCAAAGTTAAAAGAAACAACCTTTTCTGCTAGTCATCAGGAAACTATAAAAAGTAGAAAGTAATATCAGTTTTAAATATGCAATTAGGAGTGTTGCTTGTCTAGTACCTTTTTTGAAAATATTAATTTATTTGTTTTCACTTTTCAACAATCACTTCCATACTTTTAAAATTTTCTCCCCACTCCGTCCCCAAGATAGCATGCAAACTTATATGGATTCTACACATACATTCTTTTTAAACACATTTTCACATTTCGTATTGCATAGAAGAATTAAAACAAATGGGAGAAACTATGAGAAAAACCAAAACAAAGCAAAACATAACACAAGAGAATATAGTCTGCTTCATTCTGCATTCTGGTTCCATAGTTCTTTCTCTGGATGTGGAAGATATTTTGCCTCAAGAGTCCTTTGGGAATATTTTAGGTCCTTACATAGCTGTGAAGGGACAAGTCTATCAGAGCTAGTCCTTGCACATTGTGGCTATTACTGTGTATAATGTTCTCCTGGTTTTGCTCATTTCACTCAGTATCGGTTCATATAAGTCTTTCCAGGTTTTTCTGAAGTCTTACTCTTCATCATTTCTTATAGCACAATAGTATTGTATTACATTCATATACCACAGCTTGTTCAACTATTCCCCAATTGATGGGCATCCCCTTGATTTCCAGTTCTTGGCCACCACAAAAAGAACTACTATAAATGTTTTTGTACATGCGGGTCCTTTCCCCATTTTTATGATCTCAGGATATAGTCTTAGAAGTTATATTGCTGGGTCAAATTACACATTTTTATAGACCTTTGGGCATAGTTCCAAATTGCTCTCTAGAATGGTTGGATCATCTCACAGCTCCACTAGCAATGAATTAGTGTTCCATCACTCTTATCTAGTATATTTAAATATCTAACATAGAAGATTTTAGCCACAGGGATTTAGAGTGGCCTGTGCATTAGAGGGATGGATGTTTAAATAAATATGATCTGAGATCTGGTTTACCCCATTTCCAAGGGAGACTTAAGTTTCTATCTTTGTGGGAAGTAGGAGGACCATAGGTAGGGCTTGTTCCTACATTGCAGTGACATAGAATTATATCTATTTAATACACATCAGAAACTTTCACTCTAGGAGGACAATGTTCTTTTGGGAATTCCATATAAAAATCACTTTTCTTTGTTGATACAAAAGAGACAGTAACAGTTTACTCTTGGTGAGCTTAGCCCTTTTCTTCCAGATGCTTGTTATACAAATCACATGATTGTCTATTCATGAGTAGAAAGCAAATATATTTATCAAAAATAAATAGACAAATAATAATCAGGAAAATTATACATTCGATTAGATGAAGGAACACAAAAGGGAGAATCTATGACAGAAGCAAGATAAAGATCTCAGATCAACTTAAGAAACAAGAATCTCATTCAAGAAGTCTATATTTAGCAGTCTTTGAAGGGAGCAGGCATTGGGAATCAAAAGACATGATGGAGGGCTGTTTATTCTCACATCTTTATGGCCCAGGGGAGATTTCTCATCAGCAGTTCAAAGTTCATACCTTGCCTTCCTGTCTCCTCAGTCTCTCTAAAATTTCCTGATGAGAGATATGTATATGTCCTGAGAGACAGGTGTCTCAAGAAACCAGGACTCCCATCCTCCTGTGCATATGTAGCATCACAGGTCTGTCCTTCAGGGAACTTCTAAAGTTCACCTGAGGTAGGAGATTACAACTATTTTTTTTTTCCTGGATAAACCTTTTTAATGGTTGGCTTGAGTGTTTATTGGGCAGTACCACTTGTGTCCAAACAAAATGTATCAATTAATTATTAATTTGGCGATTTTGGCAAGTCACTTAACCTCTACAATCAGTAGTGACCTTGCTCATAAAGTTGGATAATATTTATTTAAACTCAATTATTATGAGCACTTTGTAGCTATAAAGTGAAATACTTATACATTTCATAATTCTTTCTGCTATAGGGGAGAGATGATTATGGGAACGTATTGCTCTATCATGAAGCACCTCCCATGAAGTTAGGCATAGAACCTAGAGACTTCATTCTCTGATCTAAGGACATATACTTTGGAATGATGCACAATACCTTACTTGTCCCTGCGATTTTCAGGGGATAGATCTGGCAAAGACAATAGGCCATCAAATCAGACACAGTTGCCTCCATAGAAAGACACCACCCCTCTTTTATTTTTGAACATGTTACTTTGAGACTCTACTGGATTTACTTGGACTTTCCACAGTGTATATGCACGTGTGTATGTGAGTGTGTGTGTGTGCATGCGTGCATGTGTGTGTGTGAAATTTTCTCCCTCATCCCAGCAGCATTGGTGGCTAAATCACATTGTAATGGTTGTATATGCTCACCTAGTTGGGACTCTGACTAGACCTCAAGTTCATAGTTTCCTTTTCTGCCTTTGTGATTCTTCCCTGAGAACAGGTCCATCATGAGCAATCAAAATTCTGAGAAATGTAAACTTCTATCATTAGTGCTATAACCTTATATTGCTTTAACTTTATAAGTTAAAGTATTCTTGGGATTCTGAGTTGGTGCCAGCAGCAGGTGCTTCCAGTAAATATTCCACTTCTCTTAGGGGAAAATAACTATTGAGATGATCATTCTAAACTTGAGAAGACTTGCTGTCCAAGAGATCAAATCTTGTGGATTACTTGAATAATGAAGGTCTGAGGCAAAAGTCAAATGTTTGTTCAACAGTCCCTTAACCTTTGCCTTTCAGGGATACTATCATGATGCTGATGGCTTATTGTTTTATGTCTGAACTATTTATTAATTATGCCTTTGAATCATTTACATTTTTAAACATTTTGCTCATGGCAGTGAAAATAACTATTTCACTTGCTATCTACTTTATATACTGAGTATCTTTTCAGAGAGGTATTAATCTCTTTAGTAATACACTCAAGCCAGATTACTTGAAATACTGGAGGAGCATCAAGCTTTTAGCCAAGATGGTGGTGAAGAAAGAAGCAATACAGTCTAGGTCTCTCCCACAACTATTTCAGCAAAGGTTTAGGAAAAGTGCCAGAACAAACCTTGATTAAGAAACAATCATTGTGAGGCATTTTTCTAGCCCAAGTTGGTATAGACAGACATACACATCTGTGGATACTGGGGACAGGGTCTAGCCTTAAGGGTGCAGAGCATTTTATGCGGGGAATCAACTGATGCCTGTGGAAGTGCATCAGGGTAAGAAGAGGTTCCGGATTTAGCACAGATGTACCTAACATTAGGCAAGGAGAAGGAGCAACAGGCAGCTCTGTTGTTCATATTCCAGAACTAGGTCCCAGATCCAAGGGTGGACTGAGGAGGGTATCTGTACCTAGAGGTAATGTACTAAGGTAAGGAAAATTCAAGATCCCAAGGCTGTGTATTGAACAGGAACAGAAGTGAGCAGCAACTATGGGAGTCTAATACCAGTGTGGGGTCTTGACTTCAACACCTGGCCCAGACTGAAGCAAAAACACAGTAACCAGGGTAGGGAGAAGTCTACAATTTCGTCACTCTGAACTGGAAGAACCTGATATCTAACTGACAGCAGATGCCTTGTGTCATGTTTTTGAAGTCATTTCAATATCCTGTGATTTTTTCTTGACTTATCAGAAGTCATTAAATTCAACGCTATTAGTTAATGTTGGCTCAGGAGTCTCCTTCCCACATATAGGGCTCAGGTGAAGCCCAGATTCAGTCCTCAGGGAAGCCTGACCTCAAAAAAAGGAATCAGGTTGTTTTTTTAATTTTTAAATACTCTCTACTCATTGCTCCCGTTACAGAGTTCTGAATAAATTCTATACAGTCAAGTTCAGACATAGTTCATGTCTAGGTATCATTTAAATGGATTAATAGAGCCTCTTCTCGAGAGAATAATCATGCCAACAAGTAATAATGAAAAGATCCTTCCCCCTGCTTCAGAGTATAAGATATGGGTTCCCAAAGTGGGTGATACTTTTGCTAGGGGTTGCTGGAATGATGGGGTGGTAGTAGCCTTGGGTGTAATTGGGGGGCATTAAATAAAATTAAGGGAGTGGTGGCAACATAAGGAAAGAAGAGAAGATAATAAAATTTTGAGAAACTGTTGGTATATGTTTTATCTGTTGTGTAACAGAGCTGAAGTCATAGTGATTACATTACTTTCCAAATAAACACACAAAATGCAATTTATAACAGAGCAGTGGTCAAATTTGCTGACAGGTCTTAACAAGCAAGTGTTGGCCTGTGAGCATATTGCACTTTGTGAGGAAGTCCAGCATGCATCAGGAGGAATATATGCATGAAATGACTTGTTTACAATACTATACTATACTATATACATGACACAAAATTATGTCATGAAAATTTCGATGCATGAATAAATTATTAAATTTGAGTCATTTAAAAAAGATTATATAGTTTTTGAAATGACACACCTTTCTAACAAAATCCCAAATCATTAAAAAGTTAAAGAATGTAGATTTCCAAGGGGACAATGAGGAATTTTTTTTTAAAAAGGGGCAGAAAGTCAAATAATTTTGGGAAGATCTGTAAGGTATTTCCTCTACGACACTCACTCACACACACACAGACACACACACAAAATGCTTAAAATAGAAGACTTATAAGTGTGCAATAACAAATATTTAAAAATGAAAAGTAAGCTCACTTATTTTATTTTCTAGTAACAAGGAGGTGTGAGATATCTCTTTGCCACATGTTTAAGATACATGTGTGCCTTATCATCCTTATGCCTTAAGGATGAGCCCATTTGTCTCATGGATCTCTGTGCACTTGTGGGAGAGTGTGCCTCCAGCTTTTGGGGAAATGTTTTGTAACAAATGTTCTTACTATATTACCTTAGCAAATAAACTTTAGTAAAAGCTGAATGATATCAACTGATTGAAAGGAAACATAGTAAACTGAAGCTTTTGAGCCCTCAAGGTAAATCTTAGAACCCTTTCCAGAGGTGTAGTAATTACCCTCAAGAAATCTAAACTTACCAGGTCTAATGGAAGTTGGGGAAGTAGCTCCAAAGTGAGGGTGGGTGGGGCTAGAACTATACTTGGAAGGAGGCATGGGAAGACATTTCTGAAATAAAACTTAAAAAAAAGTTTACTTTTAAAAATTAGAACAGTGATACTTAATTCTAGCGCTTTTCCTCTGTTTATTATTTCCAATTTATACTGTACGTAGCTTGTTTGTAGGGAGTTATTTGTATGTTTTCTTCCTCATTAGACTGAACTCTTTGAGAGCAGGGACTGTCTTTTGCCATTTTTTGTATCCACAGTACTTAGATATAGTAATATAAGTAGTAGGGTTTGACTAAATGTTTACTGACTGATGAATGGTCATTAATTATAGCACATCTGTCCACTACAGAATAGAGAATGGTTAATGACCTTTGACTCAGAACAGCAATAAACATTAAAGGTCCTGAAAGTTGGTCTCTTTAATTTTCATTACATATATAAGGAATAGAAGTTGCCTTTTCAGTGTGAAATTGTGTTTAGCAACTTTCAGGATGGATTTGTTCATTTAGAAGAAAGAACTTGCCTTATCTTTGATTGATCTGAACTATTCTGGCATATGTATCATCCCTTTGCCAAATCTCAGTATGAAAATACAGAACAGGAGTCAATGTCACCCACACAGAATCCAGACATTTCATTTTAGCAAACTCTTTCACCCTCCTTACCTCTTGTCCTCCTTCTAGCAAACCTTTGCTCAAAATTGCTAACAGGTGCAGAAATGGGCTGATTTGAGTATTACCTACTTGTCCTTCTATTTCTCATCTCCTAGTAAGGAACAGATAACAATGCAATATCCCACACTCCAAATTGGAGAAGTAAGATGATCTAATAGCCTTCAAAAATCTATAAACTAGATATCCATTCATGAGAAATTAAGATTTGGTACATTCACTTTAGAATCAAGGATTCAGTTAGTTTATTTAGATCCTTTTCAGTGAGGTCATCAAAGTTTGCAATAAAGAACATCTATTGTAGCTCTCAGAAACTAGGACCTCAAGTTTTTTTATGTCTTTTTTCCTTCCTTCCTTCCTTCCTTCCTTCCTTCCTTCCTTCCTTCCTTCCTTCCTTCTTTTCTTCCTTCTTCCCCCCCCCCTTTTTAAAAGAAATTAGATTAAATGACTTGCCTAGGATCACACAGCTAATAAGTATCTAAGGTTGGATTTGAACTTAGATCCCTCCTGATTCCAGGGCTGGTGCTCTGTGCACTGCACCACTTAGTTGCTCCTCTTTTTTCACTTATGTTTATTTTGTCTCAAAATACTTTTAATAGTAATAAAATCATGAATAACTCAGACTTTGCATATTAGATAAAAATACCAAAATTCTCTACATGAGAGACTTGAAGGTCTAAGAATCAGAGATTTTAAATTAAAAGTGAATCATTTCTCCCAGAATCAACACCTGGGGATCTGTTGGAAAAACATGACAGTGAATTTCTAGGTCTTATGCTTCAAACAAGGTAAATGTTTAATCAGAATAGTACAAGTTATACATAGGATGAAGCAAGCTTTCTGAGACAGGAATTTGTGATTAGTTACTTGACAATCCTATTTGAACTACCATTTCATGACCTTTGCTCAGACTTCTATCATGACCTAGCTTTGGAGATGGGCAGACATTTCATTCCATGTGTACAGGTATGAACACACACACACACACACACACACACACACACACTCACAATGTATTTCTGGAATGGGAATGCTTTCCTTCAAAGTTAGCATCATCGAATATAGTGGAGTAGAAAGACACATACACTCTAGTGTCTTTCCCCACAGCCCACAAAATACCTGTAAAAAATAATTATCAACAAATTCTAGAGCAGTAGAAGCCACAGAACAACAGAGTGAAAGAGATTTCCAGCCAGAGGTAACCTGGAAGGCTGACAGGAAAGGTCTATCCCACGGGACATTGAATGGAGGGAAGCCCAGCCCTGGCTACTCAGCATGGGGAGGAATAGGACTAGAACAGGCCTCAAGGGCAGAATCTCCACCAGGGAGGGTCCCAGATCCTTCTACCCACAAGCAACAGAGAAAGCTTCAAAGGTCAGTGTGGAAGGGCTTTCTCAGCTGGGTGAGAAGGGATCCCCCCAGCACTGGTTCCAGGTGGGGGTTGAGGTGGTGGCAGCAGCAACAGCAAGTGGAGGGCAGGTACAGTGGCTGTGAAAACAGCTTGGTTCCATTGTTCAGGCAGCTTAACTTAAAGCCTCTGGGGGAATTGAGCAGAGGATCTGAACCTCAGCCCTCAGTGGTGGCCCTGCCTCTGCCTAAGGCCCCTAGGGGAATTAAATAGCTGATTTGAATCTCAGCCCTGAATGGCAGCCCACCCCCACACAAAACCCCTGGGGGAATTGAGCCCCTAATCTGAATCTCAGCCTTGAACATGGTCCTTGAAGGGGAGGACCCTCCTCTTGACAAAGGATTCAGAAGTCAAGTAACTGACTGGGAAAATGTCCCCCAAAAAAGAAAAAAAATAAGACCATAGATGATTACTTTCTTAGTGAACAGGTATCTTCTTTCATTTTTTTGGATGAGGAAGAACAATACATACTGTCAGAGGAAGTCAAGACTTCTGTCTCTAGTACCTCCAAAATGAATATGAAATGGACTCAGATTACAGAAGAGCTTGAAAAGTGAGTTATCAGCTTGCTAAAGGAGAACCAAAAAATGCTGAAGAAAATAACAACTTTAAAAATAGGTTAATTCAATTGGAAAAAGAGGTCCAAAAAGTCAATGAAGAGAAGAAGACTTTAATAAGCAGAATTAGCCAGATGGAAAAGGAGGTTCAAAAGCTCACTAAACAAAACAGTTCTTTAAAAATGAGAGTGGAGTTCAGGGAAGCTAATGACTATATGATAAACCAAGAATTCATAAAACAAAATCAAAAGATTGAAAAAATGGAAGATAATGTGAAACATCTCATTGGAAAAACAACTGATCTGGAAAACAGATCCAGGAGAGACAATTTAAAAATTATGTGACTACCTGAAAGCCATAATCAAAAAAAGAGCCTAGACATCATCTTTCATGATTTTGTCAAGGAAAACTGCCCTGATATTCTAAGAACCAGGGGGCAAAATAAATATTGAAAGAATCCACTGATCACCTCCTAAAAGAGACCCAAAAAGAGAAACACCTAGGAATGTTGTGGCCAAATTCCAGAGTTCCCAGGTCAAGGAGAAAATATTGCAAGCATCTAGAAAGAAATAATTTGAGTATTGTGGAAATGCAATCAGGATAACACAGGATCTGGAAGCTTCTACATTAAAGGTTTGAAGGGCTTGGAATAAGATATTCTAGAAGTCAAAAGAACTGGGATTAAAACCAAGAATCACCTACCCAGCAAAATTGAGTATAATACTTCAAGGGAAAAAATGGTCATTCAATGATATAGAGGACTTTTAAGCATTCATGATGAAAAGACCAGAATTGAAGAGAAAATTTGACTTTCAAACACAAGAATCAAGAGAAGCATAAAAAGGTAAAGCTTAACTGTTTACATTCCTACATGGAAAAATAATATTTGTCACTCCTGAGACTTTTCTCAGTATTTGGGTAGAGGGAGGGATTATACACACATACACATATAGACAGGGAGTACAGGTTGAGTTTAATCAGAAGAGATGATATCCATTAAAAAATAAAATAAAATTAGGGGATGAGAGAGGAAAATATTGGGAGGAGAAAGGGAGAAATGGAATGGGGCAGACTATCACTCATAAAAGAGGTAAGAAAAATCTTTTTCAATGGAGGAGAAAAGGGAGGAGGTAAGAGGGAAAAAGTGAAGCTTACTCTTTTCACATATGACTTAAGAAGGGAATAACATGCTCACTAAATTTGGTATGAAAATCTGTCTTACACTACAGAAAAGTAGGGGAGAAGGAGACAAGGAAGGTGAGGGGGATGATAGAAGGGAGAGCAAATGGGAGAAGGGAGTAACTAGAGGTAAACACTTTTGGGAAGGGACAAGATCAAATGAGAGAATTGAAAAAAAGGGGGGGGGAACAGGGTAGAATGGAGGACAATATAAGTTAGTCTTATACAATATGACTATTATGGAAGTCCTTTGTAAAATTACACATATATAGCCTATATTGAATTGCTTACCTTCTCAGTGGGGATGGGTGGGGAGGGAGAGAGAGAAGTTGGAATTCAAAGTATTAGAAATGAACGTTGAGAATTGTTATTGCATATGATTGGGAAATAAGAAATACAGGTAATGGGGTATAGAAATTTATCTTGCCCTACAAGAAAAGAGAGAAGATGGTGATAAGGGAAGGGTGGAGTGTGAAAAAGGGAGAGCACATTGAAGGAAGGGGTAATCAGAATGCAAAGTGTTATGGGGTGGAGGGAGAGGAGAAATGGGGAGAAAAATTGGAACCCAAAAATTTGTGGAGATGAATGTCAAAATTTAAAAATAAATAAATAAAACTATTAAAAAAAAATTAGTGTTATCCATATTCATGGAAGTGTCATCCATAAACTGTTTGTACTGAAATGGATGGACCGAGAAATTCACAGGCAAGAGTCAATTAGGAATTTCGAGAGTGTCTTTATTAGCCAGGCTGGTGGCTACCTCATGGGAAAACCCAAAGGAGACAGCCCCAAACTAAGGTAGGTGTGTGCATTTTAAGCATTTTGGTGCTTCTTGGTACAGTCTTGTGGTTTCTACAACAAACAGTTCTGACAGGGCTGGGGGCTTGCTGCTAGGCAAGAGACCCCAACAGAAAGTAGTTGCCAAGAAAGGGACCCAATCAGAGAATGGTTGTCAGGAAGGGGGTACCCAACAAAGAGTGGTTATCAGGAAGGTGGGGTGCCCAGCAGAAGGTAGTTGCTTGGCAAAGGGGTCTAACAGGAAAAGTTCTGGCAGGGGGGCTCAAGTTGTTGCCATGCGAGGGGACTCAACAGAAAAATGACTGTTAGTAACTCAACAGATATTTCACAACCCAGGGGGGAATAACGTTTTGACAGGGGCCCAACAAAAGCCTGTTGCTAGGCAGGTTATCCAACCCTGCCCAGCAACCTAACAGATATCTCTCAACCTAGGGGCCCCAGAGAGGAATAATGTCCACTTCACTACATAGTAAGAAAACAACTGCCTGAAAAGTGAATTAGAATTATGCAAAAACAAACAAACAGAGAACACCCCCCAAAAAGGCAAAGTAAAACATCTCAATTATTAAATTAATTCATTGTCCTTTATTTTCCTCCAAGCCTTATTTTTTTCAGGAATGGCTGGGATGGAGGGAAAGTTAGTGTAATAATTAATCAATCAATCAATATTTATTAAGCACTTACTATTTCAGGCACTTTACTAAACTGTGGGGAGGCAAAAAGAGCGAAAATAGCTCACTCTCAAGGAGCTCACAGTTTACTGGGGAGACAACATACAAACAAAGCAAGCTATGACTGGATAAAAAAGGAAATATTTAACAAAGATGTGGCATTGGAATTAAGAGGGCTTGTGGAAGGAATGAGCATGTTCCAGGAATAGAGGACAATCAGAGAAAATGCCCAGAGATGAAAGATAGAGTGTTTTGTTTGTGGAATGACTAGGAGGCCAGTGTCACTGGATCAGGGAGTATGTGCTGGGCATAGGAGAAGATGAGAAAGATAGGAAGGGACCAGGGGATGGAGAATTTTGAATGCCAAACACATACTCTAGCCTAATCCTCCCAACCTCTCCTTTAACGCTGACAGGTTGGGACCCTAAAGCAAAATAACCTCTTCTCCCTTTGGGTTCCTAGACTACTCAAGGTGCTGGCAGGGCTGATTTTCTAGTTTCACAAGCACCCACCAATATGTTTCCTCCCATGGTTATCAGTTGATATTGATTAGCTAGTAAGATAATTTGTTTTTAGAAACAGATATTTCTAAGGTGGTACCATAACAGCTGACACAAAACATCCCACAAACTGGAGATATCTTCTCTGATTAAATACAGAGTCCAGGAGAAAGTGGGCTCATGTGGGGCAAAGGTAGGGAAATTCAGTTTCTGGAAAATTCCATTGTAGGGATTCCTTTCTCTCCTTTGTTGGCCCTCAAAATTTTCCTTAGACATGGTATGGCTTTCTGCTGAGAGCCTTGTAGAGTTCTGAAGATGCCTTTCCTCAGGGTGTCTAATTGATTCTTAGAACCTGAGGCAGACATTGCCACCAGTCGCTGCTTTTCCCAGGATGTTTCAGGGATGCCAATGAGAGGTGCAAATCCCCTAATGCTCTGAAACTCACAAAGTCATCCTCTGGTCAAGCAGAGGAGAGGAGACCGTTCTACTCAACCCCAACCCTCAAAGTCCATCAACTGATGCTTCTGAGTGGCTTGACTGGAATGGCTTTTTGCCTCTAAGTAGTCAGATACTCAAATCCTGGGTTCCAAATTGTCTTGATAATCTTATAAAAGAGCCATAGGAAATAAACAAATGTCTTTAGCCAGTATCTCCTGTGAGGCATCATAATATTTCATTTAATGGCTTTCAAAGGCTCCTCATACGTTTTATAATGCCCTTGATGGGAAGGAAGAGTGATTAGGGAGTGTCTTTCTGTAATGAAAATTTTCTTACTTGGTTAACTTTAAGTGGGGTGGGGTAACAGATTCAATTAATCTCTAGGGCTCTAGGGGCAGGTCTAAGGAATTATCCTGTATCTGAGTCATCAGCTCAAGTCCCCATTCCAGTGTCAATGCCAATCACAAGTTAGTATCTCTCTTAGCATACATATCCTCCAATGATTAGTATCTAGGTTTCGTTAAACCACTTAACATCCATTAGCTTTTGCAAAGGGATAGTTACTGATAATACATAGCCAGAACAGACATAAAAAACCATTCTCGCCAATACCTGGGGCTATATTCTGTGACCAGATATTCATCAGGATGACGGGGCAGCTAGATGGTGCAATGGATAGAGCATTAATGCAGGAGTCAGGAAGACCTGAGTTCAAATCTCACCTCAGACACTTGACACTCACTAGCTGTGTGATCTTGGGAAGTCACTTAACCCCAATTGCCTCATCCTGTGTCATCTCTAGTCATCCTGAAGAATATTTGGATTTAGATGGCTCTGGAGGAGAAGTGAGGCTGGTGCTCAGCCTCTTTCTCACTGAAAACAGTCAAGGGCAAGTCATGTCATTATTTCTCTGATGGCATGGTCTTCTTCGGCAGTGAAGGATGAACACACACATATGGAGATGACTGGGTTTATTAGCCAGTATCTTTTTCCTCCTTACATAATTAAATGCCTGTCAGATTAAGTACATTAATTTTGTGTTTTTTTGGAGGGTTGGGGGAGCTGGGGAGAGGAGAGGAAACATTGTTTATAATGGATTGTGGATATTCCTGACACTTTCATTCTCTAAACACCCCAGGAGGTAAAGGTATGTAACTTCAGCCTCTTGAGTATTTCAGAATACTATGTAAGGTCTCATTTTCCTAATTGTGTTAGCTTTGATGAATAGTAGAATTAGGTATGGTCATTATGTTTTCTTTGTAGTTAGAGTTACCATCTCTCTTTTTTCCCTCCCTTCTTTCCCCCAATTCAAGATATGAAACCTTGGCAATCTGGTGAAGGTCACACTGATCTTGGCTTGCTCCAGAGAAACAGATACCTTTCTGAGCTTTAATTTGGATTTTCTGTCCAGGAGGTTGGAAGGAGTGGGACAGGGTGCACCGAGATTGAGAGAGCTATATCTTCCCTTCCCTTTCTCGCTTGCCTCCTCCTTCCTAGAGAAAGGAATTTGTGATTCTAGAGCAGGTAGGAAGAAGCCAAGGGAAAGCAGAGTTAGAGGACAGAGGTGAGATGTACGTGCTGTACCATGAAATAGTCACAGGTGAGACAGAATCTAACTGACCTCAGTGCTTCTTCCTCTATCCTCCAGTGACTTAGGGAGGAAATCTCTGCAAATTCTAAAATCTTGTCATGGTTTCTTTTTCATATTCCCTTTTACTGGCTGGCAGGAAAGTAGTAGGGAAAAGATAGGCAATCCAAATGATTCCTGCAGTTTGCTGAATGAAAGTACGTTACAATTTGTGTGTTTTTCCGCTAATCTTTTCAATAAATCAAATTATATGGTCATTTATGAACATCATATTAAACCCTATGAAAAGAGATTCTGAAAGAAGAAAGAATGAAATCTCAGAATGAGGCTTGAAGAGCAAAAATTAGAAAATTTCTTATTTTTTGGAACTTGGGGGTATATTCAAATCATACATCTAGACCTCTCTAGGGCCTGGGAGTCGACTGTGGCCTCATAAATCTCATTGTCAGCTAAGGAAAGAAAGTCCCAGCCACAGAGGGTGCACATAGGTTGTCTGAGCACCATCTGGTGGCCAAATATTATGCTATACTTAGCTGGTTAATACAGGACGACACTGCTCTCAATGGCAAGAAACTGGGGAAGAACCAGGTGTGGGTGGATGTTCCTTTGGCAGCTTGAATACTTTCATTTCTAGCACTTACCATCCACACCAGCTAATCATTTTTAATATTTGAGAGTTTATATGTATATTACATATAATATATAATCATATATAAAATTTTTATATATACATGATATATAATATAACATGATAAATAATATATAAATATGTTTATGGTATTTTTCACGTATATATTAAAATTATGAATACCTGAATGGTTTGCCAAATGTCAGAAAATAATACTTTTTAATGTAGCACCCTATGGAGTCCAGGGTCTTGAATCATTACCGAAAGGACAAAAGCAAACTTAATAGTGCATTTCTCAAAATAATAGGAACACAGTGCTATAGTGTTAGACTCTACAACTTGAAGAGGAACATCAAATTAAGATATTAACACAAATAGAGTACTAATTATTAATGCTGAGGAATAGAAGTATACTTTTTAAATTTTATTTTTAATTTCATTTATTTATTTATTTTAATGTTTTACAATCACTACCAAAAAGTTTATATTTTTACCCTCCCATCTACCCCCCATAACCCGCCTCCCTTCCCAAGACACCATACAATTCTATATATGATCTACATATACTTTCCTATTGAATATGTTTTCACTATAGTAATACTGTATAGACGAACTAAAATAAATGGAAGAAATCATATAACACATCAAAACATAATACACATAATACACACACACGCGCACACACACACACACATACAAACAAGATCCGCTACATTCTGCAAATGAATTCCATAGTTCCTTCTCTGTGTGTGGAAGGCATTTTGCCTTCGAAAACCATTGGGAATTATTATTTTAAGTTCTTGCGTTATTACGAAGTTCCAAGTCTACTGGGAAAAACTCTCACACACTATGGTCATTGCTGTGCACAGATTTCTCCTGGTTCTTCTCCTTTTGCTCAGCATCAGATCATATAAATCCTTCCAGGCCTCTCTGAAATCTTCTTGTTCATCATTTCTTATAGCGCAATAATACTCCATTACATTCATATACCACTCCATTACATTCATATACCACAACTTATTTAGCCATTCCCCAACTGATGGGCATCCCCTTGATTTCCAGTTCTTGGCTACCACAAAGAGTGCTGCTATAAATATTTTTGTACGTGTGGGACCCTTTCCCATTTTTATAATCTCTTGGGGATACAGTCCTAGAAGCAGTATTGCTGGGTCAAAGGGTATGCACATTTTTGTAGCCCTTTGGGCATAGTTCCAAATTGCTCTCCAGAATGGTTGGATGAACTCACAGCTCCACCAACAATGAATTAGTGTTCCAACTCTCCCACATTCTCTCCAGCATTTATCATTTTCCTGTTCTGTCGTGTTTGCCAATCTTATAAGTGTGATGTGGTACCTCAGAGTTGTTTTGATTTGCATCTCTCTAATCAAAAGTGATTTAGAGCATATTTTCATATGATTATAGATATCTTTAATTTCTTCCTCTGAAAACTGCCTATTCATATCTTTAACCATTTATCAATTGGGGAATGACTTGTATTGTTGTGCATTTGACTGAGTTCTCTATATATTCCAGAAATGAGGCCTTTGTCCCCGAGATTAGCTGTAAAAATTCTTTCCTAATTGACTACATCCCTCCAAATTTTGGTTGTATTGGGTTTGGTTGTGCAAAAATTTTTCAGTTGAATGTAATCAAAGTTATCCATCTTGCATTTCATAATGCATTCTATCTCTTTAGTAAAAAAATTCTTCCCTTCTCCATAAATATAATAAAAACACTATTCCTTGCTCCTCCAGTTTGTCCATGGTATCCATCTTTATACCTAGATCATATACCCATTTGGACTTTATTCTTGTGTATGTGTCAGGCCTGGGTCTATGCCTAGTTTCCACCATGCTGTTATCCAGTTTTCCCAGCAATTTTTGTCGTACAGTGAGTTCTTATCCCAGAAGCTGGGGTCCTTGGGTTTATCAAATAGGGGGTTGCTATATTCCTTACCTACTGTGTCTTGAGTGCCAAGTCTATTCCACTTGTCTACCCTTCTGTTTCTTAGCCAATACCAAGTAGTTTTGATAATTGTTGCTTTGTAGTAAAATTTGAGATCTGATAATGCTAGGCCACCTTCTCTAGCATTTCTTTTCATTAGTCCCTTTGATATGCTGGACCTTTTGTTCTTCCAGATGAATTTTGGTATTATTTTTTCCAGCTCTAGAAAATAATTATCTGATAGTTTAATTGGTATGGCACTAAATAAGTAAATTGTGCAAAAAGTGTCTTGTAATTGTGTTCATATAGTCCCTGGGTTTGTTTTGGCAGGTAAATCCCCAAGTATTTTATGGTGTCTACCCTTGCTTTAAATGGGATTTCTCTTTCTATCTCTTGCTGTCAGACTTTGTTGCTAATATATAGGAATGCAGAAGATTTGTGTGGGTTTATTTTGTAACCTGCAACTTTGCCAAAATTGCTTATTATTTCAAGTAGTTTTTTACTTGAATCTCCAGAATTCTCTAAGTTTATCATCATATCATCTGCAAAGAGTGATAGCTTAGTTTCTTCTTTGCCTATTCTTATTCCTTCAATTTCTTTATCTTGTCTAATTGCTATAGCTAACTTTTCCAGTACCATATTGAATAATAGTGGTGATAATGGAAATTCTTTTTTTACCTCTGGTCTTATTGGAAGTGCACCTAGTTTATCCCCATTGCATATAATGCTTGCTGAAGGTTTTAGGTAGATACTACTTATTATTTTATGGAAAGTTCCCTTTATTCCTATGCTCTCCAGTGTTTTTAATAGAAATGAGTGTTGTATTTTGTCAAAAGCTTTTTCTGCATCTATTGAG
>CM053771.1:331307748-331322892 GCA_028658325.1 Potorous gilbertii
CTAGGCAAGAACCCCCAAACAGAAGGGGTTGTCAGGGTACTGCTAGGTAAAGGACCCCACCTGAGGAGAGGTGCCAGGAGAGGTAGCCAATTGGGAAGGAGAGGGGGGACTGGTTACCTGGCAATGTTGGTCTAACATTAGGGGGGGCATAGGTGGTTACCATGCAAATGGACTAAACAAGAAATGACTGTTAACAATTTATCAGATATTTCACAACCCAAAGGGGAATAGCATTTTGACAGGGGCCCAAACAAGAAACCTGTGGCTAGGCAGATTATCCAACCCTGCCCAGTAACCTAACAGTTATCTCTCAGCCTAGGGACCCAGCGAGGCCCCATGTCCATTTTACTAGCACTTACTATTTGACACCATCCTTCATAGTACCGATGGGGTGCTTGGTTGCATATCCTTGGACCCCAACTCTAAAATCCCATTTCTCTTTAAAAATCACATTTCTCTCTAGCCTCAAAATACTATCTCAGGCAGTTTCTCCCTCAAGGACACAGTCTGCCCAACAACAACAGTTATCTCCCTCCTGCTATAGGAGCCAGCTGCACCTATAGAACTCATTAGTCTTAAACAGCTATGTACTGAACTGGCTGTGTACTGGGTCATAACAACATTTACTACTCACTGATCAATCTTATGTAGCCTAGACTTGGATATACCTACACTCCCTTACATTAATCATATCTAAAAAGATATTGATGAGAGAAGCCTGATTTTTCCTGGTCAGCCCTGATCATTGGTTGACTTAGTGACATTTCAGGCCTAAAACCACACCTGCATGTAGCCCGCTTTGGGATATTTCCCAATGAATTCTGGGTAAAATGCCTGCATAGTAGATACCAAAAGTTCATGTTCCTTTAGGAACTGACCATTCCTTAACCACTCCCTAATCCCACCCCAAAACACCTAGTTAGTATATTTGACACAAGTGATACTACAGAATATCCTCTACAAACTTGCCCTGTACCCCTTTAAGGTTGCAGGTTCCCTAATGAGTGTGATGGCTAGTGAAAACTTCTCAAGAACTTAAATCTGAAGTAAATCAGACTCTAGATCTGAGTTTCAATTTCTCAGAATGATCCTATGATATGGGAAAACATGAAGTTGTGAAACCACCTGTCACCCCTCCCCCAGATTTGCTTAACCCATTACCTAATCAAATTTCTGAAAATAAGCTGCGTGCTCAGGCTCCTGACTCCCATTTGCTTATTTATGAAAATAAGATCGCTTGCTCAGGCTCTTGACCAAAAGGGCAAGGGGTGGGTTTTGTGGTTTTCTGGTATATAACTATATATCAATATGCTTGGGGGAGGGTGAAGTCCGCTTCTTGCAAGAACCGAATAAAGAATTTTCTATTTGTACTTTGAGATGCCTCTGAGTAGTCAGTTTGAGTAGGGGTCTCACCATCCCTCACACTAAGAACTCTTGCCCACTGAAAAGCATAATAAATCTTTACCTTGACTTCAACAATGCTTGAATTTGTGAATTCTTCTCCAGACAACCTGTCCCTGGTAACACGGCCTTTGTGGGGGTCTCACACTGCCTTTCCAGCCCTCATCAGTCCCACTGTCATATGCCCAGTATGGGCACTTATTAAGACCTGCCTGTACTATTGTAATATCCTTTTGAAAGGTCTTTCTGTTTCCTTTGGAAAAAAATATTTTACACTCTGCTGCCATACTTAATCTACTTTATGTGTAGACCTGGTCATGTCCCTCTTTTTATCAAAGAAATCTCATCATCAGGCAAATTGATACTCAATACCTTCTCAACTCCTCCTCAACTCCTCTCTCCCCTAGAAATGGAGGGCTGGGGGGTAGAGCAATAGACTTCTCCCAAAACTTTCCTTTAGACAGGCCTCTGAACTTGCAGGATTTTTCAGGTAATACTCCATTTTCCATCATCAGCTCTGCTTGGTTTCAACTCCAAGGAATATCAAGCCCTCTGATATCCCCTTTTCAGTTTCCATTATAAGTTTCTTGTGGGCAAGGGCTGTCTTTCTTTTTCATATTTGTACTCACAGACTTAGTAGAGTACCTGGCACCTAATAAGCACTTAATAAATATTTACTAGAATGGAAAGACCTTCAGTGTTTCCTTCCAGATAACTAAGTAAAGTTTAAATTCCTTTATTGGACACCTAAGGTCCTCCAAATTCTGATGCCAACTTACTTCTTCAGCCTTAGTTTATTTGATTCCCTTCCATGGCATCTAAATTGGATTCCCCAATCCATTCCCCATTCTGTACCTCTGTTCATATTACTTCTCCTATTCCTAGAATTTCTTCCTTCTCTCTCTCTCCACTTGCTAAATTTCTACCCATCTATTAAAGCACTGCTCAAAAGTAACCAAGTCTCCAAAGTCTTTGATGACCCTAGTCAGTGACAGCATTTCACTCAAGTTACTGCCATTTACTTTGTGTATGTCTTACCTCCAGGGTTTGTTTCCGCATCTGCAAAATAAAGGATATAACAGGATTATCTTTATAGGTTCCTTCAAGCTATAAAAGGCAGCACAGTCTTTACAGAATTTTATAATTTATGATAACATTTTTATTTTAAAGGGAAAGAGAGGCTGTCCACAAAATGGGAAAGGATTGAACAATTAAAGGCATATGAACATAATGGACTAGTAGGTCATAGGGATTGGACCTGTGATTTGTCACAGGAAGTTCCTAGATGAGAAAGCTCCCTTAATAATAGCATGTGTATGTGTATACATATATATATATATATATATATATATACACACATACATATACATTTATTTATATGTGTATAGGTATATGTGTATATATACTAGGCATATGTGCACATATACCCATACACATATACCTATGCACACATACATATATGTACACATATCTATGTATACATATAACTATATGCACATATATTGCTTACTATGTGCTTGGCACTATGCCAAGCACTTTACAATTATTATTTCATTTGATTCTCAAAACAATCATGATATATTGATACTATTACTACTCCCAATTTATAGATGAAGATAGTGAGACAGAGGCTAAATATCTTGACCAGGGTCACTAGTAGCTTCTTCCTGACGCCAGGCCCAGCATTTAAACCCATGTACTGTTAAAATAATATGGTCTCAAATTCTGAAAGACCTAGGTTCAAATTCTTCCTCTAACATACACTGGCTATATGACCTTAGATAAGTCATTTAAGTTCTCAGCATTCTAAGCCGGTGGTGTCCAACTCAAATAGAAACAGGGCCACACATCTCTGTAGTTCAAATATTGTCTTAGTTTTAAAAAGATAATGGTATGCGTTTTATTTTATTTTATTTTATTATTTATTTTGTTAAATATTTCCCAATTATATTTGAATCTGCTGAAGCAATTGTAAGTCAGTGTATCTGATCCCTCAACTCTAACACTATTAAATTTATGTGAAAGGTTAGTCTGAATTTGTGGTGGATAGAGTACTGGATCTGCTTGGAGTCAGGAAGACCTGATTTCAAATTTGGCTTCAGACACTTATTATCTCTGTGACCTTGGATTATATAAATGTGATTATAATATTATATACTATGTTATAATATATAATAATATAATTTAAATATATATCTAATAATATAAATATATAAATATGAATAAAATTATAATAAAAATATCTAAATAAAAATAATATAATGGTATTATATATTATCATATATTATCTATTGGTAGTGGTAATGTTATACAGTAGAAAAATTAACAGATTTGGAGGCAGAAAAGCAGGCTCTCCTTCCACATCTGCTGTGTGACTTTGGGCAAGTCCCTTGACCCGTTACTTCAGCTATAAAATGGGGCGAGGGGAGGGGATCGGACGACCTTGAATCCTTTCCACTTCTAAACCTATAACTAATAAATGACAGCGCCTGGTCCCAACTGCCTGGCTCGCCTCTAGTCAGTGCTCCAAGTCTTTGCTGGCAGAGGAAAGGTCCAACCCGTCTGACAGCTTTCCTACGATAACAAGAATATTTAAAATGTACTTAGCGATTTAAAGTTTACAAGTAAAGACACTTATTCCCGTTTTGGAGACGGGACCAGCTACAGGACAAACGTGTGAAGCATTACTCGAACTCGGATCTTGCCGTGGTCGTGATTATTCCTTACTCGTCCACGGCACAAACAATAACGAGTCCGGGACTCTTTTCAGCTGGGGCTGAAAGGAGGAGGAACGTGACTGGCCCAGGCCGCACAGCCGGGCCCTCTCCTGGCCAGACTGGGACTTTCAGGCCGGGCCCTCGAGGCACCGCGCCCCGCAGCCCTGCCCCGCCTCCACCTCCACAAACCAACGCGCCTGCGCGGAGCTCCAGCCTCGTACTGGGCGGGGATGGGGGAGGAGCCTGCTCCGGGAAGCTTATAAGCCGCGCGCTCGCCCCGGCGCTCCCTGCCCTCCCGCCGAGTCGGCTGCGCATGCTCGGTGCTGACCGGCTCGGTGCTGACCGGCTCGGTGCTGACCGGCTCGGTGCTGACCGGCCCTCCGCTGACCGGCCCTCCGCTGACCCCGGCTGCAGCCGCGCGAGCCGCGCCCACCTCAGCGATGGTGCTGTACCCGGTGATCAAGAAGCTGGTCAGCAAGCGCGTGGTGCTGGCCAGCGCCTCCTCCCGCAGGCAGGAGATCCTGAACTGCGCCGTGAGTCCCGGGGGCGCGGACCCCTCCGGGGAGGGGGCGGGGAGCCCCGCGCACTCGGCCTTCCCCTTCTTCCTCTTTCCGCTGCCCGGCCTCCTTCCGCTAGGGCGTCTCCTGGCTTGGGCCCGCTCCCCGCGCCGGGGGAGCGGAAGGGGCCTCCCCGCCGTCGGTGCTCCTCCCGCGCCCCCATCCCCCCGCTCACTGCGGCTCCCTTTCGGGCCCGGTTAACACCTCTCTGCTTGGAGTGGCGCCGCTTCTGTGTGGTGTGGATGTATAAAAAGAGGTAGAGTGCAGCGTTACAGTGAGGAGGTTTACCAGAACGCTTTACTGACGTCTCCCGTTACTCGGCAAATTAACCACGGTAACTAGCACGCGAAGGAGGTCGGAGCTCTTCTCCCCATTTTACAGAGGGGGAAACGGAGGCACGTCGTTAGTGTCTGAAACAGGATTTGAACTCTGGTCTCCCCGACTTCAGCCCCCCGGACCGGGGAGAGCCTTCAGACTGCCGCCAAAACCTTGTCCTCTAGACCTTTGAAGTTCCCTGGGCAGCGCTGTGGGCCGGGGTATCCCCGGTCACGTGACTCCGCGAGACCTTCGTCAGGCCCCCCACTGTGGGATGCTTGTTTATCTTAGCGCGTATTATCCCCTTCCCGCTCTGCTGCCGCTGAGCCGGACCATTCAGTGCCTCCCCTGGCTTTGTCCGGCCCCTCCCCCAACCCCACCCCCAGCATTTCATCCTGGCTCCCCTCCCTATTACCTCTTTGATCCAGTCACCCTGCCTTTAATGACCCTTAGTACTTCAGCAGCTATTTGTTTTAGCCTTTCTCTAAAGCACGCTAATAGTGTACATTAAAGTTACTTGTGTTGGTGCTTTACTTCTGTACCCCCATTGCCTCAGAGCTCAGAGTTCAGCACACAGTGGGTGTTTTATACCTCTTCATTGAGTTAGGTTGAATTGTAAGTTAGTCCAGAATGGGATGAGAGAATTCCAAGTGTTTAATTTTAAAAGGCTGGGGAGAAAAATTACAGGAAAATACAGAAAACAACTTCAGTGGAAAAGTAAGGCCTTTATCATGTGGATGGGATGGGGTGCTCAAGCCCCAGCCCTAAGGTCATGCATGCCTCTGGAAGACTCCCAATTTTGCCCCTGCCGAGTGACAAAATTCTCCTCTTATCAGAACAGACTGCCTGGCCCAAGGACTCTCCCTTGAGCCAGATCCCCAAGGTCCTTCAATGTCTGGAGTCGGCAAAGTTATCTCTGCAGACTCTTTGTGTTTTCTTCTCCATAAATCACTGCTCCCAAATCCCTCGGACTCCTAGATTACTTAATTATAATCATTGGCATTCTTTTCCATTATTCCTTTTCCATATAAGCCCAGTACCATCCTTACTATCCTACAGGTTCCTTAAAAACCCTTGCCTGAAAAAAAAAAAAACCTTTGCCTGCTTTTATTGGCATCATCATAAACTTTTTGCCATTAGACTAAGAAAAGGCTTGAGTTTGTGAATAGGTTCCTGGAGAGCCACCTTGACATTTTCAGGGTCTCAGCACCCCCCCCCCCCAACCTCTGCAGATGGATCATACATCCCTTATTGTAGTTCACAAGGATGTCTTGAACAGCTGTTATGTGGAAGGCCTTGTATCAAGTATAAAAACTAGAAGTTTCTGTCTTCAAGACCTTTTGAATCAAGGAGTCTTAATTTTTTATGTATATATGTATGTATATGTATCTTTGGCAGACTGGTGAAGCCTATAGACTTTATCTCAGAATAATGTTTTGGAATGAATGAGATACTTAGGATTACAAAGAAAACTGCTGAAATACAATTATAAAAAAAAATTTTAAGTTCAAAAACCTCAGATTGAGTCCCTGTTTTAAACTAATTAGTGGAACATTAGATAAGTAAGTGTCAAGGGAGTGAAAGGTGGTGAATGTGTGTAGCACATACTCATTGTGGTCCGATAAGTGGTACAGTGGATAGAGCACTGGGCCTGGGGTCAGGAAGGTTCTTCCAGAATTCAAATCCAGCCTCAGACACTTACTAACTGAGTGATGCTAGGCAAATCACTTAACCCTGTTTGCCTCAGTTCCTCATCCTTAAAATGAGCTGGAGAAGAAAATGGCAAATCAGTATTTTTGCCAAGAAAATCCCAAGGTGGGTTATAGAGTCACATGACAGAGCAAATGCAACAAAAATAGATTTAGTGTGTTACCAGGTTTATCATGGTCTAAGTGTGTCCTGTGGCCTGCTGACCAACAGCATTTGTAACTTGTAAAGCCTGGAAACATTGCTTGGGACAATTCTATATTCCCAATCTCTACTCTTTTATTGTCCATCAAAGACTCAGGAGAAGGTTTCAAGTAAGAGTCCATAGAGGTTAGGACAAGATTCCTGTGTGACCAAATGTGTTTAGTGTTTTGGTTTGGGGAGGGGAATTGTTTCTTTTTGGGTTTTTGCCTTTTTTCAAAGAATTTTTCATTCTGGGCCTCTTGGGGGAAAAAAAATCAAGTCATGTCTGTGATAAGTAGAGGATGTAAATTACTCTCTGATAGGGGTAATAACTTTAAGATTTTCAAGAGGGAAAGCTTATTTAACGCCTAACTTCAAAAATGTTGCAGAAATCTGCTAAATTGTGTCCAGTGGGCAGGCACTCTAGAAGCCTGAAGGCTATTGTTGTTTTCAGTTGTGTCTGACTCTTCATGTCCCCATTTGGGGTTTTCTTTGGCGAAGGTAACTGGAGTAGTTTGCCATTTCCTTCTCCAGGGTGTTCCCATTTTACAGATGAGGAACTGAGGCCAACAGGGTTAAGTGACTTGCCCAGGGTCATACAGCTAGTAAGTGTCTCGGGCTAGATTTGAACTGAGGTTCTTCTGACTCCAGAGCCACCACTCTATCCACTGCATCACCTAATTAGTCCTATGTTTTTGTTTTAGGTTTGGGTTGGCTGATTTTTTTTTTTTATTCCATGGAAGAACACTTTTAAGAAGGAAAAGCTTCCATTTTAGCATCCTGGGATTCCCCAGGCCTTTCCTGAAGCTGTTTGCATTGGATGCTAAAATAGAAGTGTTCCTTTTTTTAATTTTTTTTTTAATTTTTTCCCTCCAAATTTATTTATTCATTTATTTTCAGTTTGCAGCAGTCACTTCCATAAGTTTAAAATTTTTTCTCCCTTCCCAAGACGGCATACAATCTTATATGGACTCTACACATACATTCTCATTGAAGAAGTGTTCCTTCTTAAAGTGCTCTTTTATGGAATCTTTAAGGGAAGGAGAAAGATACGATACTAGAAAGACTGTGGGATTTAGACCTCTCTGATGTTCCCTAGCTGTGTAACCCCAGGCAACTTCTCAGAGCTGGCCTACGGATCTTTAAAAAATAGATAATACTACTTAAATTACCTCCCTCAGTGAATTGTGAGAAAAGTGGTTTGCCAACCATAACTTGCTGTGAGCTTCTATGGCCCTTTCATAGGAACCAAAACATCCATCAAGAGTCAGAGGTCCATTCTGAAGTTCAGCTGCCTGTGGCCTGGAGGCATACAGGGCCTTCTGGATCCTAAGTTCTGTAAAGGCCACACTTAAGGATCTAAAATTTGGATTCGGTCAAAAGGCTGCACTTAAGGTTCCAGAAGGCCAAGTTTGGCCTCTGCCGGCCACAGGTTCCCTACCCTTGCTCTAGAAGGTCAGTCTTATAGTGAATGACAATCAATCCCTAATAATAGCTCCTACTTATATAGCATTTCAATGTTTGCAAAGCATTTTACAAATGTCTTGTTCTATCGTCTCAACTGGGAGCTCCGTGTTATTATCTCCACTTTACAGATGAGGAAACTGAGGCAGATGGAGGTTAATCCAACAGAGGTCTTCAAGATTCAGCTTTCCATCCACTGCTCCACCAAACTTCCCATCAACAAGTACGTTGTTGGGCACTGTGGATGTCCATATATTGAATGAAACATTCCCTACTCACAAGGAGTTTTCATTCCATCCAGGGAAAGATTGTGTATCTGCTGCTTTTATAGTTTACTTACTTTCTTTCAGTAGGACTATATAAGTAAGCCTTGCTGTCTTTCTGTCCTAGGGCCTGCGATTTGAGGTAGTGCCATCCAGATTTAAAGAGACCCTAGACAAGGCTTCATTTGCAGCACCTTATGAATATGCTGTGGAAACAGCGAAACAAAAGGCCCTTGAAGTGGCTAACAGGATGAATGTGGTAAGTTTTTTGGGATGCTGGGTTTTTTTGCATTGTTTTATCATTCAATCATTTTCAGTCATGTCTGAGCCTTTGTGACTCTATTTGGGGTTTTCTTGGCAAAGACACTGGAGTGATTCACCATTTACTTCTCCAGTTCATTTTACAGATGAGGAAACTGAGTTAGACAGGGTTAAATGACTTCGTCAGGGTTACACAACTAGGAAATATTTGAGGTTGGATTTGAACTCTGATCTGCCTGGTAATCTATCCACTGTGCCACTTGGCTACAGGGTTTAATACACATGCTGCTGAATTATTATTTGAACTCCCACTGGATTGCAAGATATGTCAGTTGAGGAAAGATTGCCCTCTTTTGAAAATATTTTCAGTTAGGTCATTTTTCATGAATATGGGGTGATAGAAGAATTAAAAGTATAAAAGAGCTCATCAGCTTTGCTGGCTGATCTGCCAATGCAGAAATGTTTCTTAGTGTCTGAATGCCCTCCTATACTTATCTGGGTTTTAGTTGCCTTCATTGATAAAACTGTCTTCCTTAAGAAATGTAATATGACAGCACCTCTATCTCAGAGTTGTTGCAGGGGTAAAGTAAGATGTTTGGAAAATACTTTGCAAACTTTAAAGCTTTATATAAATGCTAGCTAGAAGGGGCACTAGTTAACTTTCCCTTCAAGACCTTGGGGCTTTCAGATTACCTCTGAATAGGGTTTATTTCATTGTTCTGGGTTCTTTCCTTTCCCCACCCCGCGTAAGTCACCTCCTCAGTTTACCTTTTTCCTTTTCCAGTTTGTTCATTTAGATGTTCCCTAGTTGGGATAAAGTGGTGGGAATCCCAGAGTTTTAATAATAAAGAATAAATTGGTTTACCGCTCTTCACGGTTGTTCTGATATTATCCTGCCTTCAGAGGCTAGGGCTAGAAGGAAATCACTTCATAGGATACTGGGGTGGGAGGGCAGGTGCTTCAGTCTAATTAATGTTAGCCAAAGATTCCCCATCCCTGCTGGAAGAGCTTTTGAGGGAAGGGGAGACTAAAAGAATGAGGCCCAATAGGAAGGGCCTTAATTTTCCTGTGGTGCTGAAAATTTCTAGCTTTCTAACTCCCTTCCTTTGTATCCACTTTTGATCTGGTAGAAATCATGCGGCCCCTTTTAAGGTTTACAAAACATTTGATAAACATCTCGTTTTATCCCCACGACAATTCTGTGAAGTAGGTGCTATTGTCATCCTCATTTTACAGGTGAGGAAACTGAGGCAGAGAGAGGTTAAATATTGACAGATAGGTGGTCTAGTGGATACAGACCTGGAGTCAGGAAGACTTGAATTTAAATTTGGCCTCACACAAAGCCCTGTGACCCTGGGCAGGTCATTTAACCCTAATTTGCTCCAGTTTCCTTATCTGTAAAATGGGGACAATAGCAACTACCTCAAATGAGATCATAATTGTAGAGCAATTAGTTCCTAGCACATAGCAAGTGCTATATAAATGTTAGCTATTACTATTATAAGTTCAAATTCAATCTCAGACACTACCAGTGTGACCTGGGGCAAGTCACTTAGCCTCTGTTTCAGTTTCCTAAATCTAAACTGGGAAAAACAATACCACCCACTTCCCAGGGTTGTGAAAATCAAATGAGATAATAACTGTAAAGTGCCTGGCACACAGTAAGTGCTATAGAAATGTTAGATATTATTATTAAGTGACTTGTCCAGGGTCACACAGCTAGTAATATGTTTGAGACAGTATTTGAACTCAGACCCCATTACTGATTATAGACCCTATGCTCTACTCATTATGCTACCTAACTGTCTTTTTAATGTGGATTATATTGCTAATGTTTGCTCTCATTGAAAGGCTATGGTATATATTTGAAACTATTCTTATTAATATGATTAATTAGTTCTTGTTATCTTATTAATTCTTAATACTATCCTGTTTTATTATTTATTTTTTTAGTTTTTATTTTTATTATATATTTATTATGCAGTCTATAATAATATATATAATTAATATATAATATAAATAATAAGTATTATTATTATTTCTTTCCAACTGATTTCCAAATTTCAACATTAACTTTGTATTGGTGATGACATCGTGCTTTCTAAATTCAATGATATAGTTTTTTTTGAAGGGATGAGGTGACAGAAACTTTAAAAAAATTTTATTTCAATCTTATTTTTTATAGAAAGACTTTAGACCTCCAGACATTGTTATAGGAGCAGACACTATTGTGGTAAGTTTTCCACATCCTGCCTTTGCGTGGTTTCCTTTCCTTACCATTCACCTTTCTTCTTTACCTTGATTCTTTGCAGTTATTTCTCATTAACCTAATGTTAGCATTCTGCATGTGTCCTACCAGATGTTTTCTGCTTGTGTTGGGAATGTAATTATGCTTTTCATTTAGGGAAATACTTCCCAACTATGGATGGTGCGGAAAATATGCTTATTTGGAATAAGAACTTAAAGAAGTTCAAACTCTAAGAAAGAAAAATACAAAAGTGTAGATTTATAACACCAAAGCAGCCCCCTCCAGTGCTGTTGGGGAGAGACATCCTAAGTATTTGATAGAGGCATTCTGAGATTCTTACACTAGATCATAAAGTCATAGAGCTAGAAAGGACCTCAGAGGTCAGTACAATTCTCTTCTGTTATACAGTTATACACTGTACATAGAAATGCGCATTTAATTTGGTTTATTAAGTTCAGAATATGTAAGGCAGCTAAGGGCACAATGCGTAGAGTCAGGAAAAGCCTTCATCTTAGTGAGTTTAAATCCAGCCTCAGATACTTCCTACCTGTGTGACCCTGGACAAGTCTCTTAAACCCATTTGCCTCAGTTCCTTATCTGTAAAATGAGCTAGAGAAGGAAATGGTGAACCCCTCCAGTATCTTTGCCAAGAAAGCCCCAAATGGGGTCACAAAGAGTCAGACAGGGTTGAAATGATTCAGTAACTCTCTCTCTCTCTCTCTCTTTCTTTCTTTCTTTCTGTATATATGTGTACATGTATACACACACACACACATACATACACACACACACACACACACACTATAATATATTACATAATGGAAATGATTCAGTTCAGTTATATGCCTGTGAAACCTGAACAGTAAACTATTTCCATGCCAGGAAAATGAATCTCTTCCATTTGAATTGTCTTGGGAAGATTCTGAAGGTCACCTGGCAGGATAAGATACCAGACCCTGAGGTCCTTTCTCAGACTAAACTGCCAAGCATTCAAACTCTACTGCAGAGGGCACAACTATGGACTGGGTACTTTGTTCTAATGCCAAATATGTGCCTGCCAAAAAGATTATTTTATGGAGAACTCACACAGGACAAACACTCACAGGGTGGTCAGAAGAAGCGACACAAGGACACTCAACGTCTCTCAAAAACTTTTTAATTGATTGTGTGACATGGGAGACACTGGCATAGGACCGCTCAACATGGCATGCCCATGTCAAAGAAGATGCCGTCCTCTATGAGTAGAACAAAATTGAAGTAGCTCAGAAGAATCTCAAGGTGCACAAATGTAGACTTCACCCCAAATGAGTCAGGAAAAGCCTTCATCTTAGTGAGTTTAAATCCAGCTTCAGACACTTCTTAGCTATGGGACCCTGGACAAATTACTTGAGTTATTTGTGCCCTCCCTGTGGTGGAACATTCTGAGCTCATATTGGTCTGATCAGCCACAGTTGGACACACTAATTGCACTCTAACGTAGTGATATCAATTGGATCCTCTTCCAGAACAAAGGACAACAACCAACCAATATTATAGTACAGTACCTAAGAAAAGGCACTTTAGGAATCCATCTAGTTTAGTCTTCTTATTTTACAGATGAAGAAATAGGCCCGGAAAGTTACTTGAGTTGGCCAAGGTCACACAAAAGTAAGCATCAAAGACTGGATTGAACCCAGTTTCTCTGACTCCAAAAACAGAACTCTCTGCTTGCCACACAGGGAGGTCATTTTCTCATGTGTTAATTATAAGATTCAGAATATGTTATCCTCTGTATAGAAGAGTACAACATAGTATCTAGAGAGATGCTTTGAGAGTCAGAAAGACCAGCCTTAAGTCCTGCCCCTGACATTCTGGCCATCTGACTGAATACGTCCCTAAACTTCTCAGTTCTCAGTCTATGCAACTCCTCAAGGCTATAATTACCAAGGAAGATGTCATTCGGCATTGGTAGGGAAATTTTTTCATTAGTGAAATCACAAATTTAGGACTATCCCAAAGAAAAGTCCAACCCCCCCCCAAAAAATTCTCCAAAAGTTGTTTTGTTTTGTGGACACCTTTGGCAATCTGAGAAGCCTATAGACCCTTTCTTAAAATAATATTTTTAAATGCATGAATTAAAATATGTAGAATTACAAATATATTGTAATTATCCAAGTTCATAGACTCCTCCCCCCTGAAATTTTTCTATGGACTCTTGGTGGGGGAAGAATCAGTGTATCCTAGGTTAAGAACCCCTGCTGTCTTTAATAGTTTGAGGGCTCTTTCCCAACCTAGACTTTGATAGCACTGTAAATGAAATTAATGTGTCTAGTTTGTAGATAAGGAAATTGTGCTCACTGTTCACAGTGTTGTAGTATGAAGGTGGTAGTCCCTGAATTTGCTAGCGGTCAAATTTCTGCAGATGAGATAACACTAATTTGGTTCGCTTTTATTTTGTTGCCTGTACATGCATGAAGCACCTTTTACAGTCAGGGATACTATGTGAATAAAATCCATAGAGTTGTTCAGTCATTTTTCAGTCGTGTCTGACTCTTTGTGACCCTATTTGGGGTTTTCTTGGCAGAGATACTGGAGTGATGTGTCATTTCCTTCTCCAGCTCTTTACAGATTAGGCAGACATGGTTAAGTGTTAGGGTCGCATACTTAGTAAGAGTCTGAGGTCAAATTTGAACTCATGAAGATTCATCTTCCTGACTGCTGGGCTGAGGTGGCACTGCACCACCTAGCCACTCAAAATACCCTTAGAGCACCAGAGCAGAAACCTAGGTCTTGCTCCCAGGTGAACACTACCCGTTACACCACACTACTTCTGAGTAGTACATTACTCCCCTATGCAGCACAACTCCCCCTCTGAAGTAAATAATGCAGTTGTGTTTATTTGTCTTTTTGTATCTGTACTGTACTTGTGATTGACCTTGTGGGCTAAGTCTAAATATGGCTAGCAAGTACAAAGGTTTTTTTCCCTTTTTAAAAAATTCAGTAGGCACTTGAGAACTAGAAAAATCTAGTTATAACAATTTGGATAATTAATATTTTTAAGCCCATGATACAGGAATAAAAGGAATATAAAATGCAGCTCCCAGTGTGCAGTCACTGGGTCAGGAATTGAAGAAAGCAGACTCCAAACAGAGCTCAGAAGAGGATTTCTTTTCTGAGTACAGGCTCAGAATTCAAACCAAAAGGGCTGCTAGGTGGCGCTAGTGCATGGAATGCCAGGCCTGATGTCAGAAAGACTATCTCCTGATTTCAAACCTGACCTTAGACACTTCCTAGGTGTATGACCCTGGGCAAGTCACTTACCCCGGTTTGCCTCAGTTTCCTCATCTGTAAAATGAGCTGGAAAAGGAAATGGCCAATAATTCCAGTATCTTTGCTAAGAAGACCCCAAATGGGGTCACAGAGTTGGAGGTGCCTGAAAATGACAGAATACCAACAGTAATTCAGATCACCAGGTGTATCCAGCTCCAAGTGGATGGAGCCTCCATATGGACTTCCACAACCCCACAAGCCTGCCCAAGCTTTCCCCCGTATCTGGCATAGGCTTCTACAGCAATTTATAATTAAGAACATTATCTGGGGGCGGAGCCAAGATGGTGGAATAGAAAGACTCACCTATGCTAGGTCCGAACCCACAGCCCATAGATTTCCTGTAAAAAGAACTCCTGACAAATTCTGGAACAGTGGAAGCCACGCAGAAACACAATGAAGGAGATTTCCGTTGCAGAGAGCCCTGAAAAACCGACTGCAAAGGTACCCCGGACAGGAGCGAAGCCCTGCCCTGCGGAACCCCACCCCTCCACCACCACCCTCCCCCGCCCCGGCCTCACCACACTGAGAGGAGCGAGCAAAGCCCAGCAGGCATCAGGGACCTGAATCTCCGGCAGCTGCTCGAAGGTCCCTCCACCCACAGATGCACAGCTCAGTGAGAGAGACGGGCTGAGAGGGGAGCAGGGTATCTCCGGGACTCGGACCCCCTGGGAGGCCGCTGCTGCGGCAGAGGCAGCTACGGGCAGAGCAGGCTGGAGCTC
>CM053771.1:331323392-331382293 GCA_028658325.1 Potorous gilbertii
TAGAAAGTTATCTGGCCCTACAGGACAAAAGAGAAGATGGGGTAAGGGAAGGGAGGGATGATAGAAGAGAGGGCAGATTGGTGATATGGGTAATTAGACTGTCCAGTGTATCGGGGAGGGGGGAGGGGACAAATGGGGAGAAAATTTTGGAACCCAAAATCTTGTGAAAATGAATGTAAAAAGTTAAATAAATTTATTTAAAAAAAAAAAAAAAGAACATTACCTGGGGCACTAAGGAGGTTAAACTCAGACCTTTCTGATTCTAATAACAGTTTCTTATTTACTACCTCATGCTGCCTCTCCAGAACTCAGGAGATCTTCAGTGTAATATTATTAACCCCATTTTGTGGTTCAAGAAAGTGAGACTGAGAGATATAGTTAATTATTCAAGGTCACACAACTAAGCGTAGATACTGGAGTTTGAATTCTGACCTCCTGTTTTCTGTTACTCTTTCCAGTGCTTTTTCTTTTTTTCTTTTCTTTTTTAATTATTTTTTAATGTTATACAATCACTTCCTTAAAATTAAGATTTTATCCCCCCCACACCTTCCTCCCACTACCCTGCTCTGTCTCCGCAACAGCATACAATTCTGTATAGGTTTTACATATACTTTCCTATTGAGCACATTTTCGCTACAGTCATGCCATGTAGTTGCACTAAAATAAATGGAAGAAATCATATAACAAATCAAAACATAATACACTAAAACACACACATACACACAAACATGATCTGCTACATTCTGTGGATGACTTCCATATTTCTTTCTCTGAGTGTGGAAGGCATTTTGCCTTAGAAAACCACCATTGGGTTTTTTTTTTCCAGTAAGTTTTTGTGTTATTACGAAGTTCCAAGTCTACCAGAAAAAACTCTCACACGCTGTGGTCATTGCTGTGCACAAAGTTCTCCTGGTTTTGCTCCTTTCGCTCAGCATCAGATCATATAAGTCCTTCCAGACCTCCCTGAATCATTTCTTAGGGTGCAATAGTACTCCATTATATTCATATACCATGATTTATTAAGCCATTCCCCAATTGATGGGCATCCCCTTGATTTCTAGTTCTTGGCTACCACAAAGAGTGCTGCTATAAATATTTTTGTACATGTGGGACCCTTTCCCATTTTTATAATCTCTTGGGGATATAGTCCTAGTAGTGATATTGCTGGGTCAAAGGGTATGCACGTTTTTGTAGCCCTTTGGGCATAGTTCCAAACCATTCTCCAGAATGGTTGGATGAGCTCACAGCTCCACCAACAGTGAATTAGTGTTCCAACTCTCCCACATCCTCTCCAGCATTTATCATTTTCTTGTTCTGTCATGTTTGCTAATCTTATAGGTGTGATTCATTTGGAAGAACAAAAGGTCCAGAATATCAAAGGGACTAATGAAAAGAAATTTTTGGGAAGGTGGCCTAGTGCTACCAGACCTCAAATTGTATTATAAAGCCACAATTATGAAAACCACTTGGTATTGGCTAAGAAACAGAAGGGTAGACAAGTGGAATAGACTTAGCACCCAAGACACAGTAGGCAAGGAGTATAGCAACCTCCTGTTTGATAAACCCAAAGACCCCAGCTTCTGGGATAAGAATTCACTGTTTGACAAAAATTGCTGGAAAAACTGGTTAACAGTGTGGCAGAAATTAGGCACAGACCCATGCCTGACACCGTACACAAGACTAAAGTCCAAATGGGTACATGATTTAGGTATAAAGATTGATACCATGAATAAACTGGAGGAGCAAGGAATAGTGTATCAGATTTATGGAAAAGGGAAGAATTTTTTACTAAAGAAACGATAGAAAGCATTATGAAATGCAAGATGGATAATTTTGATTGCATTAAACTGAAAGTTTTTGTACAACCAAACTCAATGCATCCAAAATTCAGAGGGATGTAGTAAATTGGGAAAAAATTTTTATGGCTAAGCTCAGGGATAAAGGCCTCATTACTAGAATATATAGAGAACTGACTCAAATGTCTAACCATACAAGTCATTCCCCAATTGATAAGTGGTCAAAGGATATGAACAGGCAATTTTCACGGGAAGAAATTAAAGATATCTATAATCATATGAAAAAGTGCTGTAAATCACTACTGATTAGACAGATGCAAATCAAAACAACTCCAGTGCTTTTTCAGCTTTCATTCTGTGATTCTTGAGAAAAGTAAAGTGATTTAGTTGTCTTGAGGTTATTTGCAGAAGATTATGCCTGTAAACTGCCCCTGAAAAAAACCAAATACCTGGCTTCTATTACATTCATGTGTCTGACTCTGGCTGGGCTCCATCCTTGTCCTGCACTAAGCCCCAAACTAGCTTGTATGCCAGGGCAGGCATGATCTGTGTGCTCCAGAACTAAGCATAGTACTGTAATAGGCACAGATAGCCTTCCACCCCTTACCTCAAATTGGATGAATTATACATCATAGTCTCTGTGCAATTATGGATGTTCTGAACCTCAGTTTCCTCACTTGAAAAGATGAGACAAGTGACAGTCATTAAGTAATTAGCATCTTTTGTTAACTTGAGAACAGGCCTTCTCATGGGCCAGCTTGATGACACGGTGGATAGAGCCCTGGGACTAGAGTCAGGAAGATTTAAGTTCAAATCCACAAGAAAAAGTGGAGGTCCCTTTTGTAGATGACCTTTAGTTTAGCAAAAAAGGATAGAAGAGAAATGACTGAATAGCAGGGATGGAAGGATCAGGCGAGGGTTTTTCCAAGCTAGGGAAGACATGGTGTGTTTGTAGGCAGTAGGAAATGAGCCAGGAGATGGAGAGATTGAAAATAAGGGAGAGAGTAAGGGATAGTCTGTTAGAGGAAACAAGATAGAATGGGATCACTTCAACACTTGGAGGAATTAGCCTCGGTAAAGAGTAAGGCCACTTAATCATGTGAGACAGAGCTGAAGGAGGAGAGTAGCAGAAGGCACTTAACTGGTAGGAGATGAGAAGAGGGAGTTCATGATGAATAGCCTCAATTTTTTTCTGTAAAATATGAGACAAGGGACTCAGCTCAGAGTGGGGAAAAGAGAGGTTTGAGGAGAGATGAAAAGGTTTAGGAGAGTGGGATAGTGAGTTGATTAGGGATGTGTAGTAGGATTGCCTAGCAGCAGGGAGGACCCAGTTGAGGTTGTGTAACACAAGTTTGTGGTGGACCTTATCAGAACACTTGTTACTTTGTCCACCTTCTCCAGTGTATAAGCACTTAGCACAGTGTGTTGCATAGAGTAAGCTCTGCTCTGTATGAGTTATCATCGTCATTCTATTAGTAGTGCAAAGAGTACTCCCTCCACCAATGTAGATCTCAACTCAAATTTATTAAGTGCCTTCTTTATGCTGAGCACTATGCTTGGTGTTAGAAATACAAAGATAAATAAATATTACATTTTATCCTCATGACATACCCCGGAGGTGGGTGCCATTGTGATCCCCACTGTACAGATGGGGAAACTAAGGCAGCCATCAGTTAAATGACTTGCCCGGGGTCACACAGCTAGTAAGAGTTGAACTCAGGTGTGTCTGACTTCTATTTCAGCACTTTATCTACTATCCCATGTAGAAGATTATGTCCATAACTTGCTGGACGGTCTTTGAGAGCTGCTGTGACTGAAAATTATACCACACTGAAGCTAACTAGTTGATGTGCCTACCCAGATTGAGCAAAGCTTCCCCTGGGGCAGTAGAAATAATAATCTGCCCATGGTCCTTTCCTCCAAACTTTTCTAAGCCCTGTAGATTACAAACTGACAGCTTTCACTGCACCAATACTGCCTCAAAGAACCCTGGGTCCTCTCCAAACCACAATGAGGCATCAGATGGACTTCAGAGGAAGAGTCACATCTTTTAGATACAAATCGAATAGCATGGCAGTCTTTAGATTATTTCTTTTGCTAAGTAAGAAAACGACATCTTTTTCTTCTCTCATTTCTACCTCCTCACCTTGTTTCTTGTTTCAGACAGTGGATGGACTGATCCTGGGGAAGCCAGCTGATAAGCAAGATGCCTATAACATGCTGTCAAGGTCAGTGGAGGGGGAGAGCAACTTTAGAGTAGTTTCTTACTACATATGAGACTTATCTATGTTGCATCTTAATTTTAAGCATTAAACTTAATTTTGCAATAATTTTAATAAAACCTTACAAATACTCAGATTAAATAAAGTTTTAGTCACTGTGTATTTTCATTGGTTTCCGTGGTTTGTAACTTAATATGTAGATAGACATCCTCAGATATGACCCCTATAGGCTGTGCTCCCTAATCTGGAGTCAAGGGTAGAAAATAAGAAACAAACCTATTATTAATAGTAGTAATACAGGAAGCAGCCATCAGAAAAAGTAAGTGACCTAAAATGAACTGAAAGCAGAAAGTGGGACATGAATGAAATAAATGAAAGAAGAGTATTGTCAGTAATAAATAAAATTGAAAAGGGAGACTAGAGCTTGTCATTGCCTTTCTAATGTTTAAGTAAGAGGATGCCCAGATTCTAGGCAACTGTTGCTGGTTTTGAATTCAGAGATTGTCTTGGAATGGAACAGGATAATTTACCATGTTGCTGGGTTAATTATCTGGTTAAGTGATTATTAATTAAAATATCCCCTAATTTATAGTGATGAGACCTGGCATCCCTATCACTATCTTAAATTTGCAGGCATTATCGGAGGTGGGCCTCAGGCAGTTACTACAGTGGTTATCCCTACTTAAATAAAACATAGTTAAATGGGTAGAAGACTAACTTTGGCATCACGGATTGAGCTCAAAACCTGCCGCTGTCAATGTATTTAATAGGAGCGTATGTATAGAACCTGTATAAAATTGTATGCCTTCTCGGGGAGGGAGGAGGAAAGGTAGGGAGGGAGGGGAAAAAAATCTAACTTATAATGATGTGATTGTAGAACACTGAAAACAAATAAAATAATAAAACCCTGCCTCTGTCATATGCTTGCTCATGCCCATGGTCAATTCACTTAAACCTTTCAGGTCCTAAGGCAGCTCTTTAGGATTAAATTATAGATGAGTATCAGTCTGTGTGGACAAATTGAGGGATCTTCCACATTGGTGTTACTCTAAGCTGATGAAATTAAAAGTTTGGACTCCCCTTCCCTCCACAAAGTAGGATGAGGACACTGAGGTTCATAGACATTAATAACAATGTTGATGTAGTGTGTTAGGTGCATTGTCCGCTTTGGTTCTCATAACAAGCCTCTGAGGGAGGGGCTATTGTTATCACTCTTTTAAAGCTGGGGAAATAAAGATTCTGTGAATTGCCAAGGGTTGTATAAATAGTGTGTGAAGCAGGATTTGAACTCAGGTCTTCCTGACTCCAGATCCAGCAGTCTGTGTTTTGTCTGTGATCACAGAACTGA
Organism: Potorous gilbertii; assembly: GCA_028658325.1. Taxonomy (NCBI): domain Eukaryota; kingdom Metazoa; phylum Chordata; class Mammalia; order Diprotodontia; family Potoroidae; genus Potorous; species Potorous gilbertii. The sequence continues at coordinate 331,328,759 of CM053771.1, forward strand.
TAAGAAAGAGAATGTTCAGATTCTACACAATTGATGTGGATTCTTAGACAGAAATACCCCTGGGATAAATAGTAATAACAATAGCTTATGTATCTAGTGATGTAAGATTTGTACAGCTTTTACATTTGTTAACTCCTTTACAACAACTCTGTGATGTAAAACTCCACTTCAAAGATGGTGAAACTAAGCCTCAGAAAATTTAAGTTAGGGAAGGGAAAGACCAAGAACTCAGGTAGTGTTTACTATATGTATATGCTAGGTATTGTGCTAAGTGTTTAGGGTTGGGGTTTTTTTAAGCAAACATCTCCTATGTTTCTCTCAACACTGTAAAGTAGGTACTGTTATTGTCCTTATTTTACTGATAGGGAAACTGAGGCAAACAAACTTGCCCAGAGCCACAGAGCCAAAAAAGGTCTGAGGCCAGAGTGGAACTCAGGTCTTCTTGTTTCTAGGCCTGGTGCTCAATATACTGTACCCCCGGTCACCTCTGTAAGTTAAAGAACTTGCCTAGGGTCCACATAGATGTTATTGGTCTGAGAGCTGAGTAGGACAAGTCACAGACTACACTATGTCCCTTCAGAACCTAAGATTTCCTTTACTCTAATTCTTTGCACATCAAGCAAGCTTCAACTTGGAAGAGCAATGAAATGAGCCTACTAGAGAAGCCTACCCTGTTCAGATAAGCAGTCTGGTTGTCAGGCCAATTAAGTCCCCTATTGCAATATATTTGGTATTGGGGGGAGAGAGAGAGAGAGAGAGTGTGTGTGTGTGTGTGTGTCTTGGGGGGGGAGAGAAAGAGTGTGTGTGTGTGTGTGTGTGTGTGTTTCTCTTGGGGGGAGAGAGAGAGAGAGAAAGAGAGTGTGTGCGTGTGTGTGTGTGTGTGTGTGTGTGTGTGTGTGTGTCTCTTGGGCTGATTTGTGTTCTCCTCCTTGCCCACCAGCTTCAGCAGCCCTACCTAAATGTGTAAAATTATCAACAGATGTTCCAAGGTCAACACCACACTGACTCTTACAGTTGTGCAAGAGACCCCACCAACCATCTTTTCCAATTCAGACCCAAAAGAAATCCTGTCTACGTAATACTGACAAGTACTCATCTACTTTTTGTTAAAGATATTCAGTGAAAGAGAATCCATTATTTCAGGAAGCAGCTCATTCCACTTTTAGATATCATTGATGAGAAGTTTTCTTTACATAAAACTTAAATTTGCTTCTTGGTGTCTTCCACGCTTTGCTCCTAGCTTTGCCCTCCGGGGCCAAGTAGAACACAGCAAATTATCTTTTTTCTTTCTTTTTTTAAAAATATTTTTACATGTAAATACATGTAAACCAATTACATGTAAACACAATTTTCATCATTTATTTTTTTAAAATTTTGATTTCCAGATTCTCTCCTTCCCCACTCTCTCCCTGATATAGTAAATAATTTTATATAAGTTATATGTATACGGTCATGCAAAACATATTTCCATATTGATCATGTTGTGAAAGAAAACACACACATACAAAAAAAATTTTTTTAATGGGAAAAAATAGTGTGCGTCTATCTTCATTCAGGCTCTATCATCACTTCTTCCACTGGAGGTGGACAGCATTTTTCTTCATGACACTTTTGCAGTTATCTTGGATTATTGTGTTGTTGGGAAGAGCTAAGTCATTCATAGTTGATTCTCCTAAGATATTGCTGTTACTGTGTACAGTGTTCTCCTGGTTCTGCTTACTTCATTTTACATCAGTTCATGTAAATCTTACCAGGTTTTTCTGAAATCTAGTGGAATCCCCCTTTCAAATGACAACTTTTCAGATACTTGAAGCTATCATGTTCTTACCTAGTCTTCCCTTCTCCAGGTTAAACTACTCCATTTGCTTCAGCTAGACTTCATGTAGCAGTAATTTGATTGAGATCCTTCACCATTCTCATTATCTTCCTCTAGTACTTTGGTAGTTGCTGGTATTTTTCAGCCTATCAATATCCTTCCAACACTGTCACCCTGAATTGAACAGAGTACTATGGGTGTAGCCAAATTGCCAGTATGCAGAGGGACTATTCCATCCCTAATCCAGAGACCCTTCCCAGAGCAGTGAGGTATTTATATTCACACAATATGTGTTGAGTATTAATACTTTCTTAAGGAGAGTAAAGCGATAATATGGTAGCCTTTTGAGAAAAGTAATAGACTGTTTTCGATTTCCAAACTTTTCTATTCATATGCTGCAGCCTGTCCTCAAATATCACTTAGAGTGTGAGACTCTGCCCTTATTCTCGTATAGCATGATTTAGCCACACCACTTCTGCCATTTATGGGGACATCCACCTTCTATAAGGAGGATTCAACTAACAGTTATTAGGAATTTTAGAACTGAAGAGTTAAAATTGCATTGTCAGTTAACATTCATTAGTTGTTTTACAAATTGATTTATGTCTTAGGAAATATGACTAGAAGGATGGAAGAGAAATCCCATATATTTTTTGGGGAAAATTGAAATGCAATTTATGAAATGTAGTTGTAGGGTGGTTGTATTTAGTAAATGTGATTTTTCTTGCTTATTCTTCAGCTAGAGAAGAAATTGCTTTTTTTCCTGAGCTTTGATATGAAAAATAAGAAATGTGTGACACCATATTTATCTTACAGGTTAAATGGAAAAGTACACAGTGTGTTTACTGGAGTAGCAATCGTTCATTGCAGCAGTAAAGGTAATATTTCACTTCTATTTCATAGGACTGTAGATCAATAGGATAATGGATTTAGAAATGGTAGGGGCCTTAGAGGCCAGGAGATCCAACCCTTCATTATAGCTGAGCAAACTGAGTTAAGTGACTTGCACAGGGTCACATAACTAGTGAGTGTTTGAGGCAGGATTTGAACCCAGGTCTTCTTAACTCCAATTTCAGCACCCTAACCACTAAACCACGCTGCCTCTTTGCCAGTTAACAATTGTTTTATCCTTCGAGCCGTGTGAAGGACACTGTGCTAGTCATGTCCCTGATTTACTGATGCGGTCTCTCCACAGTTACCATTAATCTCTTCATTGACAAATCTGATGACTTTTTCTCTTCAGTCTTTGACACTATTGTTCACCTTCTCCTCCTGGATACTCTCTCTCCTCCCTAGATCTCTATGGCACTGTTCTGCTCTGGTTCTCCCTTATAATCACTAGCATTTAACTAGTGCTTTATAAGTATCTCGTTTTATCCTCACTACAACCTGGGTAGGTTAGGTGTTGTTATTATTGCCATTTTACAGATGAGGAAACTGAGGCAAACAGCAGTTAAGTGACTTACTCAGAGTCACACAGCTAGTAAGTGTCTAAGGTCAGATTTGAACTCTGGTCTTCCTGATTCCAGACTTAATTCTGTATCCATTGCACCACCTAGCTGCCATATGTAGACACAGACTGCTGCCCTGTCTGCTTTGCTGTGTTTTCCTCCAAGTCATACCTACTGATTGTGTGTATATACAAGAATCTGTGCTGGAACACTCTCTCTTCTATACTGTCTCAGAAATCTCATGAGCTCTAGTGGGTTCAGTTATTTTAATGATGATACTTCCCAGTTCTGTTTATTGATCCCTAACTTCCATGCTGACCTCCAGCCTCACTGATCACCATCTGCCTCTTAGATATCTCAAACTGGATTTCTCATAGAATCTCAAACTTAACTATGCCCAGAGCAGAATTTATCATGTTCCTTTCCCCCTTCCCTGCAGAATGTGGGACATTTCCTAACAGGGTGACCCCGGGCAAGTCACTTAACCCTATCTTGCCTCAGTTTCCTCTTCTGTAAAGCAAGCTGGAGAAGGAAATGGCAAACCACTTCATTATCTTTGTCAAGAAAAACCCCATTGGGGTCATGAAGAGTCAGACACGACTGAATAACATAATTACTGTTAAGAGCACCATTATCCTGCTTAATACCTCGATGTCACCCTCCCTTGTACTTCATGTACACAAATCCAGTTCATTGCCAGCTCATGTCATTTCTGTCTTCCCATCTCTCTTAAGCCTCCTGTCTTGGACTATTTCAAGAGCCTTCTTGCTCTAAATCTCTCCCTACTGCATTCTGTCCTCCACTTAGTTATGAAAGTGATTTCCCCAAAGTATAGGACTGTGTGTCAGACCCAACTCAAGAAACTCCATTAGCTCCCCTTTTCCTTTTAGGATCAAATATGTATAAATCCTCTGTTTGATTTTTAAGATCTGACCCTTCCTAGCTTTCTTATCTTCTTATACTTTACTCCCTCCATAAATCTAAGAACCACACTACTTGTTATTTCTCACCCATGACATTCCATTTGCCTCCTACAAACGTTTTTTCTGGTTGTCTCCCATTCCTGGAATGCTCTACCTTCCCATCTCTGCTTCCTGGCTTCCCTGACTCTTCATCTGCCTTCTACAGGGGTCCTTCCCTCCTTCCCTGTCCCCCAACAGTGCCTTCCCTCTGAGATTCCCTCCCATTTACACTGTATGAATCTTGTCTGTACATAGTTGTTTACATATGTCTCCTTCATTAGCATATGACTTTCTTAAAGGCAAGGACTATGTTTTTGCCTTTTTTTTTTTCTGGTCCTTAGTAGAGTGCTTAGCACATGAGTTTATGACTTGCTTAAGCTTACAACACAGCTAGCAAAGTATCACAGCCTGAATTTGTATCCAAATCATCTGACTCTTCCTTCAAAAACCAAATGTTGCCTGGAGGGCATATAAAATACTTGCTCTGTGAATGAGTTTTTAAAAATATTTTTATTCTATTCTTAACAAACATTAAATACGAGTATTTCTATATACACAGAGGTCAGGTGCAGTGGACTTGAAGTTAGGAAGACTAATTTTTCTAATTCAAATCTGGCCTCAGACACTTCCTACCTATGTGACCCTGGGCACTCACTTAATTCTATTTGCCTCAGTTTCCTCATCTATAAAATGAACTGGAGAATTAAATGCCAGTATCTCTGCCAGGAAAATAGCAAATGGAGTCACAAGTGAAACGACAGAACAACAAAATAAACACAGAAGTATAGAAAAAGAAAGAAGTTGGGTATTGTTTGAGGAAGAATTTAGCTACTAATGACTTAGTTATGCTCAGCAGCACAATACAAGACAATCCCAAAGGATTAATGATGAAGCATACTTTCTGCCCCCAGAGAAAGAACTCATATTGATTGAATATAGACTGAGGCATGATATTTTTTTCACTTTCTTTCATTTAAGTTATCTTGTACAAAATGACCCATGTGGAAATATTTTGCATAATTGTACATGAAGAACCTGTGTCTGATTGCTTACCATCTCAGAGGGGAGGGAGGGAGGCAGGGATAGAATTTAGAACTCAAAACTTTAAATAAAAGTGTTGAAATTTTAAAAAAAGATGTTGGGGATAAAGTAGTTGATATTTATAAGCCAGTTATTGTTTTCATTATTAGTAGAAATGAATCAGGATTACAACATACATATCTCCTGTGGTTAGGTGACTTGATTGTTTATCTAGGGCCTCAAATAATAAGTTCCTGACTTCACCAACCAAATCATTTTCTTACCATTCTATGTCTAGGGAATAATTTTTTGCTCTTATATACAATGACAGAATATGAAACAGATATAGCATTTTGTAATAAGTAAAATTCCAAGTACTGTGAAAGGCAGCTTAGGATAAGCAGTAGAGTTGACCTCAAAGTCAGGAGGACATGGGTTCTCTTAATATATACTGTGTGACCCTGGGAAGTCAATTTCACATGTCATTGTCTCAGGCAACTCTCCAAGGCTGTACAGTGCAGAGTGGTGTATCAGTCTACATTAGCAGAAAGAGTTTATGTAATGGGAAGTTCCCTATACAAATAAAATCATGAGTTCAGGCTTTCACCACTATCACTACTACCATAAAAAAATGCAACCGTACTGCTCTGAGACACCACTAGGTGGCAGTTCTTGATCAGCTGCCTCCAAAATCCATCCACAAAATGCCTAAAGGCCTTGTGGAGGTATCTTGGGGGTATGTGTGTTTATCTTTGCCGAAGAAGACCATGTCATCGGAGAAATAATGACATGACTTGCACTTGACTTTGTTTTGAGTGAGGGAGGGCTGTGTAGGTCACTAGCCTCACTTCTCCAGAGCCATCTGAATCCAGTGACCAGATATTCATCAGGATGACTGGAGATGAGCCAGGATGAGGTAAATTGGGGTTAAGTGACTTGCCCAAGGTCACACAGCTAGTGAGTGTCAAGTGTCTGAGGTGAGATTTGAACTCAGGTCCTCCGGACTCCTGCACTGGTTGGTGCTCTATCCACTGCACCACCTAAGCTGCCCCACCTTGGGGTTATATGTAAATGTAGAAATGCACATATTATGCATACCACATACACATATATCACACATAAACTTAGTGGGGTTTTTTTTTGATATATGTTGTGTGTATTCTGTGTGCACATGTGTGTATGTGCAGGCATATAGACATACTTATGTGTGTATATATACATGGAGTCAGAAAGTTTTACTATGGAAAATGTTCCCAAGGAAGATTATATGATTATGCAGCATCATTTTTTACCTTTCTTTTTTTTTAATTGAGGGATTATTGATGTGAAAGTGGTTTTTAAAGTCTGGGAATGGCTTTTTAATTCTTTTTGTTAATTGTAAATGTAAATGCAAAAGCAACAAAAATTGAAACTGAACTCTGTGTAATGATTCTGACTGAGCTTGGTGACAAAAAAGAAGGTACCTCCCTCCTGTGGTTTCAAAGGCTATGGGTACGGAACACTCCATAAATCCATACTAAGGTTGGTTAGTTTTGCTGATTTTTTTTTTTGATCTTTTACTCTTAAAGATGGCTCATTGGGTAGGGAAAGGGAGGATTGGAAAATGAAAGTAAAATAAAAACCCGAAGTTATCAATAATTTTTTTAATGCATTGATGAAGGAAGGTCCAAGAAATTACTTGTCATAGTCATATGTTACTTAGAGTTTGTTCTTCTGACTTCTACCATATCTCATAAATCTCTAAGTAGCAACCTGCCCTGCCCTAAAGTATACCATCTACATGGAGACTTAATGGAGAGGCTTAACTGTTTCTATTGACTGAATAACAACAAAGGTAACATTTGGTGGTTTCCTGTGCACTATAATCTATTATGACCAGTGATACATTTTCTATATAGACCAGAGAATCGGACGGGGCGGGGGTAGGAGGGTGTGGAACAGTTTGAACATTTAAGTGTTGTGTTTCTATAGTAGAATTATCTTACAATGAGATCATCAGGATGCCAAGCACCAGGGAAATTTGGCTATCACATGCATTTGAAAATTTTCTTTTTAAAACCCAAGTGGCAAGACAGGGAATGTAAGATTATTCCCATTTTGCTGATGAGGAAACTAAGGAAACTGGAGCTTAAAAGGATTTGACAGAAGTAAAACGTTGTGGATTTTTAACTATTAAATTTAATCTTAAAAAATTGTCTTTACTCTTGATTCTTTTCATTGAGGATAAACATGTTGGCTCATGGTAGAATTTTTGTTTCAGATAAGCAGCTAGAAACAGAAGTTTGTGAATTCTATGAGGAAACCAAAGTTAAATTTTCTGACCTGTCGGAGGAGCTTTTATGGGAATACATTCATAGTGGAGAACCAATGTGAGTATTTTACAAAATCCAGTGTGCCCCAGTCCCGTTCAGAATTAACACAGCTCCATTCATTTAATTTTATTATTATTTTTAGTTTTTATTTTCAGTTCCAAATTCTTTCCTACCCATCCACCCTTCCTCTACTCATTGAGAAGGCAAGAAATATGATAACAGGTAATATATGTTTAAGGCAGGACTTGAGCCCAAATGTTTTTGACTTCAAGTACAGTCTTCTGTCCATGATGCCATGTTACTTCAATAAAATTATTATTTACCTTAAAAATGCAAACTACATGTTAAAGAGTACATATGCATATTTTTTCTGTTCTTCGAATATGGACAAATTCAGATTGACAAAAAATAGAAATTATTAAAAGAAAAAATAGGTGTTAGTCGTAACAGTGGAACTAGCATAGACCTTTATCTATTGTCATTTTGTTCTTGTTTTGCCAAAGAAAACCAAAATACTATTAGAATTTTTTACATTTTCGAAATATATATATATATATATATATATATATATACACTTGAAATGTATATGATAGGTCACTATATATTGTACAAGAAACTTTTAGGCAATGAATAATTTTGATATAGCAAAAAAAAAATGAGAGGAGGTAACAAATTCAGACAGAAAAGAAGATGGTTCAAAGACCTGTTTCTGACTTTAGCAGCAAGATAGTTTGATTCTGACAGGAAAGCTGTTTAAAAATATAATTACACCTGAAATAGACATGTAATTGCCTCAGTTACATATGTATAAACACAGTACAAAAGTATGTTAGAGTATTTCTTTGCCCTTTTGAAGAATGTTGACTTATAAAGGATGAGCTATTATCTATAAAGGATGAGCTATTATCTATCACATTACAATAATTTTGTTTTGTTTTGTTTTTTGGGTTTGGGGTTTTGGTTGGGGTTTTTTGGGGTTTTGTTTTTTTTTTTTTGGAGTGGGGAAAGCAAGGCAGTTGGGGTTAAATAACTTTCCCAAGGCCACATACCTAGTAAGTGTCCAGTGTCTAAGGCTGGATTTGAATCCAGGTCCTCCTAACTCCAGAGCTGGTGTTCTATTCACTGAGTCACCTAGCTGTCCCCATAATTTTCAATGATACCTTCATCTCACAGCCAGAAATTTCTATCCCAACAATGGGTTATCAGTCAGACTTGTGTTACCTTTGGAATTAATGTCAGTATGAGCTAAATCTTCAGCTACTTAATATTTGCATTTTTTACTTTATACATACTACATATATATACATATATACTTTATATAAAGACATTTACTTGTAAATTAAAGTATTTAAATGTAAAATATTATACAAATCCATATTTGTATATATATGAAACCATTCCATTAGCGGAGATAACTGGCTTTACTCTCATATTCCTCAACTGCTTGGCATGAAACTAAATTCTAGAATTGACTTTAGTCTCTTGGCCTACGGGGTTGTAATTTCTCTTCTCTACCTTTCTCTTCTTCTCCCAGGGACAAAGCAGGTGGCTATGGCATACAGGCCCTTGGGGGCATGTTAGTTGAGTATGTTCATGGAGACTTTTTGAATGTGGTGGGGTTCCCACTGAATCACTTTTGCAAAAAGTTGGTGGAATTGTATTATCCACCCCCTAAAGATGCCATACATCACAAAGAGCATGACTCAATCCCTTCAGTGGAAACCTTTGAAGTTCTAAGTGATAAAGAATATGAGAGTGCAAATTCTACTCAACAAAATGTGACCAACAAGCTGGAAGGTGACAATGCATTCTCTTCTGGAGCTACCAGGAGCCTAGGAAAGAAAGAAATTGGAGACTCTGTGGTGAAATGCAGTGGAGACTTGGAAAACCTGACTAAATTTCCATCTACTCTTGTAGAGCTTTTGGATGGCTTTAAAGCTTCAAAGGTATTTAGTGTCTTGAATTTTTTCTAATTAATAACCTTTCCAAAGTGAAAAGAGAAAATTCCCATCAGTAGGTGAAAAGCAGTTTTCAAGCTGAGTGGTTATCTTAGTACAGATAAATGAAGTCTTATGTGGGGAAAGCATCTCAAAATCCTCAGTCCTTGCTTTAAATACCTCTTAGCTGCATTGTCAACATTAAAAACAGAAGCAGAAATAACAAGTAAGCACAGTTCAAAAAAAAAAACCTGTCACATTGTATTCAGGTGTGGTTAGGGAAGGTGGTAAGAGGTACCCTTGGTAGTTTGGAAGCTAAATAATGTGGTTGAGAAAGAGACCGGCAATTTACACATAAGTGTAAATGTCCTTCATTTCCCAGAGGTGTGCACTTACAGACAAGTTAGCTTTACTCTTGAACCTTGTGCTAAATGCCTTTGAGGTGAACCAGGAAAAAAAAAACCTCAAAAATAAACATGCAAATTTGATTTAGATTAATTTAAAATTATCTGAACCTCAGGCTTTCAAAGTAGAAATACAAAGCTGTCCCTATACAGATAATAAGCTTGCCTAACCTGTACCTCCCTCTTTTCCTTAGCCCATTGCCTTAGACTTCCTCAGGAGATTTCTTAAAGGGAAAGAAAAAGCATTTTAACTCATTTTACCAAAGCAGGTATTTTGCATTTGCCAATTTCTTCCCCTTAATTAAGCTCTTCAAAAAATGGTGGCACACTGGAGTGAAAGGAAGAGCTAACACTCTTCTGAAGTCTCCCTTGCTGATTCCCAGCAAAGAAAAGCTCAAATGAGCTAAAATCTTTCCAAGAGTTTATTAACAGAAAGCAACACTTTGATGTTAACACTGTAGACAAAAGAGAAAGTAGGGCCCAGCTCTAAGGTGATTCAAGCAAATTTGCAAGTTGTCCACTAGTAAGTGAGTTTTAATGTGTATAACTATGATAGAACTCAGTAGCTATGATAGATAGTACTCAAAATGATAGAATGGTAAATTTCTGATGAGTATTTTTGCTTGCTTGCTTTTTTACTCTCAAACTTTTTTTTCAAATATGAATTGGATTGAGTTCTACCTTGACCTTAAAACCAAAACCATACGTCTCAATCGATTAGCAAAGAGTTGTGCATACAAAAATTCATTGTGGGAAGAAGAGAATGTGCATAAAAGGAAACAAACGGGTAGAGACTCAAGATAACATGAGTTGAGGGCAGGTAAGCATGGCATTAGCTAGTTATTTTGGGACATGAGTGATGCTGAGGAGAGATGTGGCTGTATGAAGCCTTTCTAGATGAACTGTATTACTAAATGGGAATTCTGTTAGCTAAGAAGGATAAGGTGGATGGGGTTGTGTAATAGAATTGTGGGTATCCAGGAATCAATGTTGCTTGAACCTGTACTGATGTGGAGATATTTAGGGTTCACCAAGTTGCCTAAAGGGATGCTTCGGTCAGAGTAGGTGTCCTGTGCTTACTGAAAACTTGCTCCACAGAACCTTTCCCTGCAGTGGTACTGTTGCTAGAAGAGCAGCTAAGATCATTTAGTACTGTTTTGGAATACTCCTTTACAGCTTCTCTTTGGATATCCCCCTGTGATCTGACTCCTCTAAGCATCCCTTAAGGCAGGGGTTGATAACCTCTTTTAGCAGTTTGGTAAAGCCTATGGATTCCTCTGAATGTTCTTAACTATACAAGATAAAATACATAGAATTATAAAAGTAAGAAATTATATTGAAACACCATTATTGAAATAGTTCAAAAACTAGTGAACTCTTGCTTAAGAAAAATTACCCTATTAGACTTAGCCCTTCGCAGCAATGCAAGGACGTAAAACATTCCCAAAGGACTCTTGAGACAAAAATGCCATCCACATCCAGAGAAAGAACTATGAAATTGGAACACAGGATGAAGCAGAATATTTTCTCTTGTGTTTTGTTTTGTTTGGATTTTTCTCATGGTTTCTCCCTTTCATTTCAATTCTTCTATACAACATGATTAATGTGAAAAAGTGTTTAATAAGAATGAATGTGTAGAACCCATGTAAGATTGTATACCCTCTTGAGGAGGGAGGGGGAGAAAATCTAAGACTTATGGAAATGATAGCAGAAAACTGAAAACAAATTAATTAATTTTAAAAAAGATTACCATAGAGCAGGCCTGCACAATGTATAATCTGCAGGCGGCTTGTTGCCTGCCTTTCTGGCGGCCTGAGAAAAATGTAGAGGATGTAAAAGAAAGTACTTTGTCCCACTTAACCCACTTTCCACTAGTCACTATTGTGCCTACCATGTAACTTTCCTGGTAGGTTACCAATTTGAACTCTTTCCTGTTTTTCATATGACCACAGCAACCAGCCATCTGAGAGGAGCAATTTCATGGTGAATAAAAATCTTAAGTAATAAGTGTAATTAATTGATATTAATTGAAATTTCCCATTTTAAAAATATGGTTTATTTACAAAATAGTTTGATCATTAATTATTCCTTTTCTTGGAAAGTGAGCCTCTAAAAACCTATCTGCATCCCGAAAATTTTACCTATTTTAATTTTGGCCCCTAGCTACTGCCAAGCTGGTTAGGGCTGCCATAGAGCATTATATTGTTATACCCCAAATACAAAGTATCTTCACCTTAGCACTGGTTCAAGCCGCATTGTCTTCTGAAAACCCACAACTCTATTACATAACTGCATCCATCATTCCCCTGTCTCTTAGCTGATAGAATTCCCATTTAGTAGAAAGTCTATCTAGGAAGGCTTCATATATCCATATCTTCTCCAGTACACAATCCTGTCCCAAAATAAACAACTAATGCCATGCCTTCCTACACCCCACCCATTGGCCACCATATCCATGAATGAAATCTAAGCCAAGTGATGAAATAATCTCTAAGGAAAAGCTAGAACAGTTTTGTAGAATGACTACTAAAGACTCAGATTCTTTTCAAGTCTTAATGAGGTGGTCTGTCAGTGCTCAGAGTAATATTTTAGCCTCTAACTCCTTCCCATTTTCTTGGTAGAACCGTTTTGCTTCAGATCACTTTTATTTGGTGGTTGGTTATTATTAAAACTCTCATAGCAGTCTTATTCAGATGGGAAGACTTGTATTCAAAGATGGAAGGAGGAATCAGATTGCTGAATTGTACATAGAAAGATGTCATTTATAAATTTTAATTCAATAAAACCCTTTTACAACATGCCACTGCAAGATGGAATTATATCATTCTACTTCCCACACCCTCCAAAGAAAAATATAAGTATTTGTCAGAAATGCCCTTGTTTAATTAATATAGAAAATGTTAATCCTATCACTCTAACCCAGGGTTTTTAAAGGGCGCAATTGTGTTTCACTTGAATGAGACATTATTAAGCCAGTAATTAGCATGCCTAATCTTGCTAACTTGATTAGAAATTATTGAGATAAAAAGGAGTATTTGGCTCTTCACTAGATTATATTCAAAGGAATCCAGCGTCATTTCATTAAATAGGTTTATGTCTAGTGAAAGAATCTGGGAAACCAGTGGTGTCTCGATTTTTTAAAATCTCTGTCACCAGGTCACTGAACCTGACAACCGGATCTCACCCTGTGGGAGCAGTTTTGATATTCCATAATCATTGCTAGTCTTTACCTCTTTGGTAAAACTCACTCTGGAAAGAGAGTAGATTCAGTATTATCTGCTGAAGAAAGTTTAGTTATATGGGACCTAGCCTTAATTTTGCATTGCTTTATTCTACCAATCAAATAAAAGCCCAGAATAAGTCACTTAAATTTTGGTTTTATTTGTTTTTTTTAATAGGCAGGAAACCTGAAGGCATTTCAAGTATCATTTGTACCAGGATTTCTTTACCTTTTTTTGTCTCATGAACCTTTCGACAACTTGGCAAAACCTATGGGCCCCTTCTCAGAATAATGTTTTTAAAATGCTTAAAACACATTGAACTATCAGGGAAAACAGCTATATTGAGATAAAAATGTAATCTTAGAACCCCTACTTTAAATAAATCCTCTGAATATCTTGTTAAAGACCAGTCCTTTTGTCTTTTTAATGTGCAGGCAATGTTTGTGGCCTGTAAGCTAAAGGTGTTTGATCTGCTCAAAGGCAAAGCCCTTCTGAAAGCCAAAGATATTGCTGACCACATAAATGCATCTGTAAGTGGGACTGAGAGATTACTTGATTCCTGCACAGCACTTCAGTTATTAAAGAAAACCAACCAAGGTAACTTGAGCTATTAGAATGTGATCCTACAAGTCTTTGCAGGAGGAAGTCTCTAAGAGCCTGCTTCAACATCTGGGAAGGAGATTAAAAGGCCAAAGACTTTATCGATACCTTCCCATCATATTTTTCCTTAAAGGGCATGGATTCACCATGCGGGGGACAAAAGTTTAAAAAGAACGCATGGGCATTTCAGGGGTGTTTAAAAATCTCTTCAGGCATGGTAAGTGAAATATTTTCAAAGGGGCCAGATAGAAAAAGTATCTGAAAGACTATTTACAGCAATTGGGGGAAATAGGCAGATATCACCTATAAGATATTAAGGTGGTAATTATAAAGGCAGAAAGAAAGATGTGTTTGTTGTCTGCATTGAATTCAAGGTGCTTGACTCTAGATATCACAATTGGCAATAGTATTAATTATCTAGGTTATGTTTTAATGTTTCGAGTTAGTGCTAAATAAAGATCTCTTCTTATTGAAGAGTTTGTTAAGTTCAGGAATGACAAAATCAGTTACATTATTTTTCAGGTTACAGCAACACAGAGTTGGCTGATAAGTACTTGGTGTCTAACAGTGAATATTCTGTGCATGGCTATATCATGCATGCTAATGATCATGTTTGGCCATTGTTCACACACCTGGAATCTGCTGTCAAAGAGGGAATAAATCAGAACTTTCGAGCTTTTGGGAAGACAGCTCAGGACTTATTTCAGGTAATGTATATTAGAATGGTCAAGCTCAAGTTATATATAACTTTTGTGTGTGTGTGTCTGTATACTTTATGTACTTATTTACTAAGAGACTTTGGTGAATGAAAAAAACCCAAGGGTATGGAATTATAACCAATCACTTATTCCTTAAGACTGCTGTGGAGTCTCTAGTAGGACTGAAAAAAATATTAATTTAATTAAGCACATTTATAAAGCACCTAACAAATATAAGGCATTGTGCCAAATACTGAGGATATAAAAACTCAGAAATGATCTGTGTCCTCAGCGAGCTTATATCCTCCTGGCGGGGGTAAAACATGAATCAGCAGTTCAGATGTTTTAATATCCATAATCTTGAGGGGAAAATAATGAGATTAAAAATGAAAAGCCCTATCTAGGTGCAATAGAGCCTAAAATTCTAAATTATTCATTTCACCTGCTTTTCTTAAGAAGTTACTTTGTGCCAGGCACAGTACTGAGCTCTGGGAATACAAGGGAAAATAAAAACAAACCCCTCGCCTTAAGGATGCACTTTGTAATGGGGGAAGCAACATTCAAACAACTATATCTCTTGACTGTCTTCTCTGCCAAGGCTAAGCATGGCATTGGTCACTGAAATCCATCAGTAACTACAAATCTTCAATTTGATGAATGTCTGAACTTTTCTTCTCTCTGAAAACAAGTAATAGAGTCGTTGCTGTGAATTTTAACCAGCTTTTTCTTTCCATTCTTACACTGTAGGAAAGGTGCTAATGATAAGCAACATGAATAGTAGAAAGGAGGGAAAAAAGACTGGGAACAGGTGATCCATGTAACATCGTTGGTTATAAAAAAATGAGTCAGTGGGGCAGTGAAGTGGCACAGTGGATAGAGCACCTGCCCTGGACTCAAGGATCTGAGTTTAAATTTGACCTCACCTGTGTGACTCTGGGCAAGTCACTTAACCCCAATTGCCTACAAAAAAAAAATTCATAAGACTAAGTTCTCTTTGCAGTAGAGTTATTCCTATTCTCCTTTGTATCTAGAGGAAAAGCTGTGATAAAATAAAATTCTTGTGTTGGACATTCACAGTCTGTCTCCAACCTATCTTTATAGTCTGATACCATATTACTCCTAATCAGGATCATACATTCCAGCCAAAGTGCCCTGTGTAACACAATGTTCTATGTGAACAACACCCTATTTCCCACTTCTGGGACTTTGCACAGATTGTCCCTTATGTTTGGAATGCTCTTCTTTTTTCATCTCTGCTTATTAGAATCTCTAGCTCTCTTCTTGGCTCAAGTCAAATGCTACCTCCTGAAAGAAACTTTTTCTGGTTACCCCTTTAATTGGTACTATACCCCTCCCACCCCAAAATTATTTTATGTTTATTTTCTATTTGCTTATATGTACTTGTACACTTGTCCCTTTGAGGGCAGAGATTATTTGGATTTCATCTTTATATCCCCAGTGCCTAGCCCAGTTACTGACACATTGCTAGTGGCAGTCATTGAATCCTTCCTCTAGCCTAATAAATACTGATCAGTTGATTTCTGTTTCACATATACAGAGGGGACCAAACATGTGGTTTGGCCAGAAGATTGCTACTTTCTCATTAATGTTGTGACAGCCTGGGAACTGTTAAGACTTTGTACTTTGCCCCTGGAACGTGGAAGTATCTGTTACTAAATGAGTAATTGGGTAATAGCCAAGCTAAACCATAGTGCTTTACTTTGAGTCTACAGCTTAACCTGTGGATTTTGGAATATGGAAATCATTTCCTTTCTGAAGTTCATTGTCCCATAGGCTTTGCTTGTAAGCTGAGCAGAGGAAGAACTTTGGCCCCTACCTTATTCCTCCTATAGAAGGCCAGTGCTTTCTTGTATCCAGTTTCAAAAGCAAAGTCCCATTATTGAACCTTATATACCTGGGAGGATCTCTTCTGATTTGTTCTTTCTTCTAGGCCTTAACAACATACAGATAGAGCCAAGAGAGGGGAGTTAGGCAAGTTGTTTAAGAAATTACTAATGAACAAGAGTGAATCATTAATATGTAGGCAGCTGAGGGAAGGAGGAAGATGCTGACAGCAATTGCTTTGTTTCTGTAGGACAGGACTGTAGAATTAGAGCCTTAAGGGGCTTCAGAATTCAGATCGTGGTGGTTCATGATCGTTCAGATCACGTTCTGGGTAAAGAAACTGAAAACCAGTCATGGTGGCTACACCTGAGACTGAGTCGGCCATCTTCCAAATGTGCTACTCATCAAAAAGAGAAACACCTTGGAGTGAATGAATGAGTATAAATCTTACAATCCCAGCCACTGTGGAGACTTAGGCTGGTGGGTCATTTGAGCTTCAGTGTTCCAAATTGCAGGAGTTCTAAACTCAATCAGATATCTGCACTAGTCAGGCTACAATACTCTCAGGAGTGAAAGAGGGTAAAACATCAGTTTGCCAAAGAGTCTGGAAAAACAGCCATTTAAAACTTCCAGTTATGATCAGTATTGGAATCAGACCCCCTCTACTTCCAGCCTGGATGAGATACAGAATCCCAATATAGAAGAGAAGGGAAAAGAGAAATCCAGAAAAGTTAATGATTTGCCAGAACATGTACTAGGTTACAGAGCCAGGATCTGAATCCAGGTACCTTGAGCACAAATCAAGAATTCTTTCCATTTTACCAAGTACCCAAATTAGCAATGTTACTGCATCAGGCAAGCATCCACAATGGCAAACCACTCCAGTATCTCTACCAGGAAACCCCCAAGTGCAGGCATGAAGAATCAGACATGACTGACTTCTGTATGTCTCTGACTTCTTTTTCTGATTATAGGGCTGGTTTTACCCTCACTCATTCACCCTCCCATGATTCCATTTTGACCAATGGCACGATTTGGTAGATAACTGGCTCCGTTCAGGGTGTAGTCTGTACTTGTGGAACAGATAAAGAGAAGACACTTGGTTCATGCAGAATTTAAACCTGGACCTTGACCTTTTGGAAGAACTTTTGAATGAGATGCAAATGTGTCTGTCATCTATCTGAATAAAATCTTTTCTCAAGACTTGGTGTTATTTTCAGGACTCCTACTATCAAAGCATGGAGACAAAACTACGTTTTATGAATGCCATGCATAGCATAATCAAGCTGACTGCAAGAGATGTGGCAACAGCTTTTGATCTGTCAAGATTTCGCTCTGCTTGTGATTTGGGAGGTAGGATAATGTTTTACTATGGTTTATGCAGGGAAGCCGATGAGTTTATCACTTATCTACTGGATCATCCAGTTTAGATAAAAAATTTTACTTAGGAAAGTAGTTTATCTTGTTTTGATTATTGCATCTGGTTGTAATTGAGTTCAAAAATTGAGACTGTGGCAGGAATCTATGTACAGTTGGGAGGGGCTCTGACTAATAAATCTGATAGTGTATACAACATTCTTTACCCAGCTCTCCCAGAAGGAAAGAAACGTGTTTCACTGACTGTTCTGCTAAGCCAGAATTGCCCATTACAGTTAATCAGTCTTGTATCCAAAGGTAGCATATTAGAGCAGAAGAGTATTGGATTTAGAGTTAAAGGACATGCATTTAAATTGAAACTCTTATCAATCTGTGTGACCTTGAGAAAATCATTTAATCTCTTTGCCGCAAATATCCTCAGCTATGAAATGAAGAAGCAAAATTAAATGACCCCTGAGGTTCCTTGTAGCTCCAAATCTCTGTATTGCCTTTAAGTGCTGTTTTGATTTATGCTATTGGAGAAGCTAGGTGGTGCAGTGGATAGAGTGCCTACCCTGGAATGAGGAGGACCTGAGCTCAAATTAGGTTTCAGACACCTGATAGATATGTGACCCTGGGCAAGTCACTTGACTCCAGTTACCTCACCAAAACAAGCCCAAAGGATTTACATTATTTTTGTTAGTGTTTACATTGTTGTTGTACAATGTAATACAATTTTGTGCCATTTTCGGGTTTTTTTTACACAGTATCTCAGACTTGAGTTTTTCATATTCATTATTTTTTGTGGTACAATATTCCTTATATGCATAAATCAGTTTTTTCAGCCCTTTCCTGATGAACACCCTCTTTCTATTTTACTTACATAAAGAGTGCTACCATGAGTATTTTAACATATGATACCTTACTTTCTGTTCCCTGGGATTCATGTTCAGTTAAGTACCACTAGGTGAACAGCTATGAAGTTTATTTAACTTTGCTTGCAACGCTCCCTCCACGCCTCACACCTAGCTCACCACTGCCATGTCATGCTACTTGCGCCTGCCCAACACATCCCTGTTCATGAGAAATGTGGCCGGCGACACCAAGTGTGTGTCTGAAGATTTGAGCCAGGAATTTGGTCATTATGGTCCCATAGTTGATGTGTGTGTGCCACTTGATTTCTACACGTCATCCAAGAGGATTTGTTTACGTTCAGTTTGAAGATGTTCGTGATGCTGAAGATGCCCTACATAATTTGGACCAAAAATGGATTTGTGGACGTCAGATTGAAATCCAGTTTGTACATGGGGTTCGCAAAGCACCAAATCAAATGAAAGCCAAGGAAGGGAGAAATATATATAGCTCTTCTTGCTATGATGACTGTGACAGATATAGGTGACCCGGAAGCTGAAGTTACGAAAGGAGGAGGTCTAGGAGTCATTCTTTTGATTACAACTACAGAAAATCTTATAGTCCTAGAAACAATAGATCTACTGGAAGACCACACCGTAACAGAACCATTCGGACAATGATAGATTCAAAAGCAGAAACCGGTCTTTTTTGAGGTCTAGATCCAATTCAAGATCACAGTCCAAGTCCCAGTCCAAGAAAGAAATGAAGGCTAAGTCACGTTCTAGGTCTGCATCTCACACCAAAACTAGAGGCACTTCTTAAACAGATTCCAAAACACATTATAACTCAGGCTCAAGATATGAAAAGGAATCAAGGGAAAAAAGAACTAGCCAGATCTAAAGCCCAGTCAAGATCACAGTCTAAGTCTAGGTCAAAATCTAGATCGAGGTGCTGGACTAGTCCAAAGTCCAGTGACCACTAAGAGCATAATCATAATGTTTTTAGGCATGTATCATTCATTTACTCATAGTTCAGTTTACTAAATTATCAGGAATATAATGTTACAACAGTGCTTAAAAAAAAAAGACCAAAAAAAGCCCCCCCAAAAAACTTTTACTTTTGTCAGTTTTCCATGTAGCAGACAATGGTTACTATAATTAAAATGATATACTGTTGAGAAGCCACTCTTACCAGTTTGTTAAATGTCATGGGCAGCTACAAACTGATTGTGGTGTCTGTTATTTTTGTAAAGATTCTCTTTTTTTATGCTTGAAATATTGATAAAAAGCTGTTAGTTGACCATAATTTGCAACATTGTCCTATTAGAAATAAAGTTTGTATTCATAAAAAAAAAAAAACTTGGCTTGCAAGATTCCAAATTATTTTCTGAAATATTTGGATTTACAGTCCTACCTGTGCATGAGTGTGCCTATCTTTACATAGCCTTTCCATATACATTTCTCTTTATCATTTCAACCATTTTGACTATAAGGTGAAATCTAAGAGTTGTTTTAATTTGCATTGTTCTAATTAGTGATTTGCAGTTTTTCATTTGATCATTTATCTATTGGGGAATGACAGTTGTTTATAATTGTGTGTATGTGATACATAACATTTTTTGCTTTAATATTCAGTAGTGGTACTGTTCTCTTTTGGGGCTCAAGTTTTTTCTTGTGGAAAGAGTTTAATGTAGTTTTTGTTCCTTTGGTTTTTTTTCCTATGTGCTTTACACGTTCTTCATTTGAATATCAGTTTTCAGTGGAAGACATCCAAGCTCTCAATAACTATATGAAAAAATGCTCTAAAACA
Source organism: Potorous gilbertii (assembly GCA_028658325.1). Lineage (NCBI taxonomy): Eukaryota > Metazoa > Chordata > Mammalia > Diprotodontia > Potoroidae > Potorous > Potorous gilbertii. Next base: position 331,349,042 of record CM053771.1, read on the forward strand.
CTAATAATTAGAGAAATGCAAATTAAACCAATTCTAACTTTCTACCTTATACTCATTATACTGGCAAAGGTGACAGAAAAGAAAATGAATTATAGTGGTGAGTGGGGCTGGGGGAAAATAGGCATGCTAATATACTATCAGGGAAGCTGTGAATTAATGTGGCCATTTTGGAAAACAACTTGGAACTTTGCCTTAAAAAAGTCAATAAAGTATGCATGTCCTTTGATCCAGAGATGACACTATTAAGTCTATACTTCATAAAGAGCAAAGAAAGAGGAAAAAGACTCATACATGTATACTTGTTTCAAAGGTAAAATCAACAAAGGTAAAACAGATGTCAACAGATTAGATATGGAGGGTGACAGAGAGAGGAGAATGATTGAAAGCATCATGGAAACCTAGATGGAAAAGAGTATCAAGGAGAAAAGGGTGATTGACAGTGTCAAAGACTGCAGCAAATGTCGCACAGCCAAGATAGGTAAAGAACTGATTAAAATCTATTCCCCTAGTATATAGTTGTTTTCTTTTTGTAATGTCATGTATTTGTATTATACATTCTTAAACATTTCTTCTGAGGAAGGGTCGTAGAACTTACAGAATTGCCCATGACTCGTGAATTTTACCTTGTCCCCTTTTCTGTCTCTATCTCTCCCTCTTCTCTCTCTCTCTTTCCCACTCTCTCCTTCTCTCTCTGTCTCACTCTTTTCTTCTCTCTCACTAATGGTATATAGATTTTGTTTAGTCTTTTCAAGAAAAGCAGTTTCCTTTAGATTCCCTGTTCAGTGTGCTTCTTTTTAATTTTAACTTTTGTATATTTTCCCTTTGATTTTCAAATTTTTCTTGGTGGTTTGGTTGATGTTCCTAGGTTTCCATAAATGTACACTCAGTTCATTAGTCCTTGTTTTCAAATTTATCAATGTGTGTTCAATGATATGGTATAATGGAAAGAACACTGGAGTCAGAGGATTTTGTTTTGAATCGTGGCCTGTTTCTTCTTTCCTACATCATCATATGCACGTTATTTCAGTATTCTGAGCCTGTTTCCTCATCTGTACAATAAGTGGGTTGGATTAGATGACTTCTGAAGTTGTTTCCAGGTCAAAATCTATGATGTTGTATTGAATTGGGATCTGAGGGCTATTTCAGCTGTAGCCTATAATTTCGTTAGGTTCTTTGTCACTGTTATCTTCTTAAAATGATTTGTTGTTTCTTTGACTGGTTTATAGATTCCCCTTTCATTGAGGATGTCGTTTTGCAGCCTTCTTTTAGATCTGTTTTTTGCTGATGATTCCTTTATTCACATTTTTATCCTCTTTTCCAGCACAAATAAGAGTGCACAAGAGAAGCTTCCCATGGGCCCCTCTTTTCTTCTCTTTTCTACTTCACTTGGTGATCTCATCCATCTCCCATGGATTTAATTACCTTGATAGGCTGATTATTCTCAAACTTAGCCGATTGGTGCTAGCCTGCGCACAAGAAGGAAATAGACTGGTGGACCTTATTTTGGGGCTGCTGTGTTTTTCCTTACAGAAAGTTTAATAGCGTATCTTCCCTCTCTTTTAGGGAGTAATTTTTGTAATAAAAGTATGAATTTCTCTTTAATCGTTTGATTTATGAATGAATTCTGTCTGGACCAGGAGTTATTTCCTTTGATAAATTATTTGAGCCTGATTTGATCTCTCTCTAAGAATAATCTAAGGTATCAGTTTCTTGTTTGGTTTTATTTTTTCCATTGACCTGTTTTCCTTCTAAATCTAACTGCATTAGACTTGTTCAAAATACAATCAAAATTATTCATGTTAACTTTTTATGCTCTCTATCCTTTGTTTGAGCTTGTATTCTTCCTTCATTCAGCAATCTGAAAGGTATTTTCTTCTTGTTCTTCTAATTTGTTTATGGTTTCACCTTTTATGTCTAAGGCAAGTACCCATTTGGATCTTATCTTGGTATACAGTGTGAAATGTAGGACCAAACCACATTTCTGTGTCGTTTCTAATGACAGTCTAATCTCTTCTTCATGAGCCTTTGTGCTTACAGTTTTCTTCTTTGTTCTCCGTATTTCTCATAGGAAGTGGAACTTAGAGAGAGCAAAAGCATTACTCCCACCTGTTAGTGCAATTATAGATCTCTCTTGTGTTTCCCAACTCCATTTTTTTTAAAGGATCTTTCTCTGAAGAGCTGAATTCTCAGAAATGTTAGTAAATGGAGAAAGCAAGAGAGGATGGTGGAAAGAGCTCCTTCCTGTCTAGACTCGGACATGCCTGTCAAGCTCTCTCAGCCCTTTTACTTACCATCTGTTTATTCTCAGGACAATTTATCATCCCCGTGAATTTAGGCTTCCACCCTCCTTCAGCACCAGCTCCTCCTAGGAACTAGGGTTACTCATAGGAATGCTGACATCCCGCTACCCTGGAGTAGAAGTCAATTTTGAGAAGCTAGGGAGAAGAATATCTACCGAAGTGTACCCTATTCCTGATTGCGGCCCATTTCATGGTCTCTGTATGTTGACTGAAAATGTGGGAATGATTCTTCTTTAGGAGTGAGAACCATTTGGCTGTCCCTTCCTTAGGTATCTCCCTTTTAGTTCTTACCTTGTTCTCCCAGAGCCCCCCATGCAGGTTGAGAAACAAAGAAAATAAAGCAAAACAAGCAAGAACACCCACAACCTTCTCCTTTTGACCTTAGATCCCATCCCTCTCCCTTCTTTTTGCTGGAAATATCTCTTATACTGTGAGGGAGTCTGGATTCTGGTCCACAAAATATTAATTCAGTTCTCTCCTTAATATTCTCTTTATTTCCTTTGAATTATATCTTTAGGGGTTCTGTCTCAATAAAGGTTGCAATTTTTTTTCTTTGTTACGAACCCAGTTGCTGGTCTAGGTTTAGAAGCCGGAATTCATTGCTTTTGCTTCTTAATCTCTTCCTATTAATAATATTTGTATACCTTTCTTATTGTGTATCTTGTTTGATGGGTTTTCCTAGTTTATATTCTGCTCTCTTATTTTCTTCTGAAGGAGTTTTAAAAGTTGTTATCTTTTGCTGAAAGCCCTTCTTTTCATTGATGATTAAGACCAGTTTTGCAGGATGTATAACTTTGGGGTACAAACTCCAGTCTGCTTTGCTTTCAGGAATACTATGTTCCATTGCTTCCTTTAATTTCTCCTAAATAGGAAGTCCTTCTTTATCAATCAGTCAATTTTCCTTGATTTTAAATGTTTCCTTGCAGACTACCTGCAGTATTTGTTGTTGTCACTGAATTCTGTAGTTTGTCAAAAATTCTAGAAAATATTTGGAATTGTTCTAATAGAATCACTAAGACATATAAATTATTTGTCTCACAGATATCACTAGACTGGTAACATATGCAAAAATATTTATGGCATTTTTTTTTTTTTGCAATAGCAGAGAATTAGAAGGAAATTGGATCCAATCCATTGGGAAATGGCTGAGCAAATTATGGCATTTAAATATATTGAATGAGATATTGTTGCAGAATATAATGAAATATTATTACACCATTAGAGTTGCCTAGGTACAGAAAGGTTGTTACTTCAGCCCGTAGTCCTATAGCTAGTATGTATCCAAGCCAGGACTGGAATTTACAAGACCAGCCTCTCTCCTTTGCCAAATGACTATTCATTCACAACCCAAGAATACTAACTTGATGTCTTAATGCCTGTCATATCCTACTGAGTGTTGGAAAGGAGGTGAAAATTAGTAGCAAAATGAGTGAATATTATTTGACCACGCTTACTATAGTCAGGAAAAGGGCAAACGTAAGTTGCTTTTATTTATTTTTGAGATTTGTTCTGCCAAAATGATTTTTCTTCTAATTAAACTATGCAGAATTAAAAATATTTTTAAGATAAGAGAGGACCAGGAGAATCATATGTAAAATGACTATAGTAATATAAATAAAAAGAACACCAAAAAGCATCAAAACAAAATGCATTGCTTCTAAAAAGAACCAATAGTGCAAGTCAAAGGATTTCAGGTGGCTCAGGAAAACTGTAGGGTTGTCACTGGGCGCGCTCCTGTTTGTCACGTGACCCACAACAACCAACCATCATCAGTCTGTCTCTAGTCTAACCTCTCTGTGGCCCCAAACTGCTACCAAGTTGTCCAGGTCTGCAATAGTGGGTGCATTGGATAGAGTGCTGGCTGAAATTAGGAAGTCCTGAATTCAAATTTGATCTCAGACACTTAATAGGTTTGTCACTCTGGGTAAGTCACTTAACCTGATTTGCCTCAGTTTCTTTCCTGATAAATGCTGATAATAGTAGCACCTACTGTCCATGGTTGCTGTGAGGATCAAGTGAGATAACTGTAAACTTAACATAGCATCTGAAATATAGTACTTGCTGTATAAATGTTAGCTGTTACCATCATCATCATCCTCTTGGTAGAAAAGTGGTAGTCCATAGGGAGGCAGTGGTGCATCTTTTGTCAGTTGTGGTAAGTGTGTTGACTGCTTTTTTGTTCATTCTTTTTTTAGTTATCATTAAGACTCCTATTGTGTGTATATGAGGTGGAAGTGAGAGGATTGTTATTTACAAGTGACAACTAAAAAGCACCAAGAAAATATTTAAAAATTAATTGTTAAAATTGAGCTGGGAGGGGAGTGGAGGAGGATTCTGGGAAGATGGTGGAGTAGGTCAGAAAATTTCAGGCCCTCCAAATTTCCTCCGCAAACAAGACCACATGGCCTCAGAATGAATGGCAGAGGAACAGAAAATAAAAGTCAGGGTGAAAAAGTTGTTCTTTTAAGGCAACTTGAAAGGACTTCAGGAACGAAGACCTCCACGGGCAGAGGTTTGGCCTGAGTGAAATGCAGACATCTTGAGGCAAACTCCACTAAGTCAACAAAAAACAAGCCCAGCTGGATCTGCTGCATCCCAGGTTCTTGGAAATTCTCACCTCAGGACATTGTAGAGAGTTGGACAGCTGAGTATGGAAAGATTAAAGGACTTACCTCAGTCTTGGGATACCAATGACTAGAGGAGGTCCTCAGATTGAGTGCCTTAGCAGGAGGGCAGGGACCCTGCTGGCTGTGGGCACTTGCCAGATGGGAGGACTGAAGTTCGTAGTCTCCAGAGGCAGAGCGTGACTGGGACTTAGGGGTGGAGAGGAGTACCTGAGATTGGGACCCTAGGTTTGGAGCTGCACCATTCCCCACACCTTGGAACTAGAACTTGATTATAATAACAAGCTGCTAAAAATAAAATAATAAATCAATAATAAATAATATTTAAAAATAAACAGTATAAATAAAAATGAGTAAGCAAAGAAGAACCCAGCCATTGACAACTACTTTGGTGATAGAGAAGATCCTATTTGTTCATATTCAAAGGAAGATGGTCAAATAAAAATAGCCTCTCCTACCTCAGAGAGAAACATCAAATGGTCACAGACTCCAAAAGAGTTTTTGGAAGAAATTGAAGAGGACTTCCAGAAAAATCAAATGAGAGAGATTAAAGAAAAAATAGAGGAAAAAAGATAAAAGCAATCCAAGAAGATATGGAAAATTTTCAAAAGAAAGTCAATTAAATAGAAAAAGATCAAAAATTTAAGTAAGAGAGTAATTCCTTGAAAACTTGAATTGAGCAAGGGGAAACAAAGTAAAAATAATGAAAAATAGAAGAGAATGTGAAACATCTCATTTTGAAAAGCAATTGATTTGAAAAACAGATCAAGGAGAGATAATATAAGAAGTGTTAGATCACCTGAAAGTTATGATTAAAAAAAAAGAATTTTGATACAGTATTACAAGAAATTATTAAGGAAAGTTGCCCTGAAGTTCTAGAACAAGAAGGTACAATAGAAACAGAAAATGAATCTTACTGGTCACCATCTGAAAGAGGTCCTAGGATGAAAACTTAGAGAAGCATCATAGCCAAGTTTCAAAACTGCCAGGTAAGGAGAAGATGTTACACGCAATAAGAAAAAAAATTTAAATACTGTAGAGCTACAATCAGGATTACACAAGACCTAGAAGCTTCTACATTAAAAGATCATAGAACTTCTATTTCAAAGAGCTGAGATTGCAACCAAAAATAACTTACCCAGAAAAGTTGAATATAATACTGAATGAAAAGAAAAATAGATATTTAACAAACTGAAAGGTGTTCAGGTTGTTGTTGTGTTTGTCCTTCATTCTCTGAAAGGACCATGACAACAGCAAGGTGATGACATGACTTTCAGTTGACTTTGATTTGAGTGAAGGAGGGCTGTGCAAGGTCACCAATCTCACTTTTTTCTCCAGAGCCTTCTGGGTCCAGTGGCCTGATACTCATCAGGACAACTTGAGATGTTCCAGGATGCAGTATGAGACCCTGGCCATTTTAGGCTCAGTTCTTATCAGATTCTCAATTTAAGTGAGATACACCCATTCAATGAATAGGTTTCTTTAAGTAGCTACTCAAGAAATGGCCCCTTTAGTAAAAAAAAAAAAAAAAAATTAGACTAGGAGGGGAATACCCCCAGGGTTCCTGGGTATAAAGGTTATTATATAGTATTTACATTATTTGTGACAAAAAGACTAGAACTCAATGGAAAATTTAATCAAGGAGAAATATATACTCCACAATGTCAAATGGTTTATTTTATGTGAAAATGTTATCAGTATTCTTAAGACTGTCATCAATTACTTGGGTAGTTTGAAAGGTGGCGCTGAGCTGAGAATGATGTGGGTGATTATAAAAAAGTAAATTGGGTAAGAAAAGGTAAAAAGAGCAATTATCTCATACAAATGAGGTGAAAGGCAGAACTGGCACATAGGAAGCAGGTGGGAGTGGAGGACTAGTACTGCTGGAACCCTAGTCTCATCAGATCTAGGTTAAAGGGCAAACTATATCTAGAAGGGTATAAAAGTCTTCAAAAGCTTGATGACTACTTGTCAGGTATGATGTAGAAGGGGATTCCTGTTTGGATCCGAATTGGACAAGACAATTGCTAAGCTCTCTTGCAACTCTAAGCTTCCCTTACTCTCTAGGTAGTAACACTTTGGTGGAATTACATTCCGAAGTGCAACTGACCTTGGAACGTGTGTTCACAATTTTACCCATTTAGCTAGTGCTACTGAAGTTGGGGTGACAAGTGGAGAGGGGAAGGATAGCAAACATTAGCCAGATTCACAAAAGAATGACGTAAACCCTAATGCCAAATTTATTGCAAGAGGGGACATAATTGGCCTGAAAACCAGACTGCTTACCTGAACAGGGTAGGCTTCTCTAGGGGGTTGATTTCATTGCTCTGTCAAGTTGAAGAAAGCTTGATGTGCAAAAGAATTAGACAAAGGAAATTTTAGGGTCTTCAGGGGACACGTAGGTAAACTGTCCTGCTCAACTCTCGGACAAGTAATATATGTGTGGACCATCAGAAAGTCACTTAACTTAGAGGCAGGTGGTGGTGGAGTAGACTGAGCACGAGGCCTGGAGTCCAGAAAGACCTGATTAAAATCTAGCCTCGGACATTAACTGTGTGACTGGGCAAGTCTGTGTGCCTCAGTTTCCCCATCAGTAAAATGGGGTAATAATCGCACCTACTTTACAATGTGGCTGAGAAACAAATGTCGTGTTTGCTTTTTAAAAGAATCCCAAACAGTGTCCAGCACATAGTAGGCACCGCGGAGATAAACTTCTCTTAGCTTTAGGCTTACGTATCCCTAAAATGTGGATAAAAGAAGTTAGAGGGCCAGCAGAGAGGAGAAAGGAGGGACCTTGAGAAGGGTGGAGGATCAGTGGAGAGGAAGAGGGGTAAGGAAGGCACTTCTTAGGGGTGGAGGGTGGCTGGAGGAGAAAAGAGGCCTCTCCGAGGAATGGGTAGGTGGAGGGAGGGGAAGGACTCTTAGGGAAAGATAGTAAAAGAAAAAGAGAGGGACTCTTAGAGGGATGAGTAGATTAAAGACTAAGATTAGTAATTAGGACTAGTAATTACACTTGGAATGTGAATGGGATAAATTTGTCCATATAACAGAAACAGATGGCAGAATGGTTTAAAAATTAGCATTCAGCAATATGTTGTTTATAAGAAACAAAATTTAAAATGAGAGATACAGAGTTAAAATAAAGGACCAGAATAGAATTTATTATGCTTCAGGGGACGTAAAAAATGCAGGGGTAGGAATCAAAGTTAAAGCTAAAATAGATTTAGTTAAAAGAGATAAACAGGGAAACTACCCTACGTGTCACCAATATTATTCAGTAGTTCTAGAAATGCTAGCAGTAGCAATAAGGGGGAAAAAAGAAATCAATGAGAGATGAGATAATAAACTATCCCTTTTTGCAGAAGATATGATGATATACTTGGAAAATTCTAAAGATTCAACAAAAATTAGTTGAAATAATTTAAAAATTTTGGATAAATTTTTGATGTGCAAAGTAATAAAAACCACATAAATCAGCATTTTACATATTGCCAACAACCTGCAAGAAATACCCCATTTAAAATAACTGTAGACAGTATAAAATACTTGAGAGTATACCTGCCAAAACAGACCTAAGAACTACATGAACATAATTATAAAATACTATTTTTACAGATAAAGTCAGATTTAAGTAAGTGAAGAAATTAATTTTTCACAGGGAGGCAAAGTAAGATAGTAAAAAGGACAATTTTTTTTAATTCATTGTCGTCCCAGTTAAATTATTAAAATCTGATTTTAGCAAGTTAGAAAAGATAATAAAATCCACTTGGAAGAACATACAGTCAAGGATTTCAAAGAAACTAATGAAAAAAAGCATAAGGGAAGTTTAGCAGTATCAGTTCTTAAACTGTATTATAAGGTGGTAATTATCAAAATTACCAGGGACTGGCTAAGAAGTAGAAAGGTAGATATAAACACAGTCGTAAAGGATTATAGTGACCTTGTGTTTAACAAATAGATTTAAGTCTTAGGAATAGGAATTCATTATTTGGTAAAAATTATTGGGAAATCTGGAAAGCAGTATGACAGAAATTGGGGCATAGACCAATACTTTAAACCAGGGGTGGGAAACCTGCAACCTCGAGACCACATGTGACCTTCCAGGTCCTTGGTACAGCCTTTTAACCCAGTCCAGGTTTTACAGAACAAATGCTTTTCTTAAGGGTATTTATTCTATGAAACTTGTATTCAGTCAAAGGGCTGAACTTAAACCCTGTACCTAAGATAAGGTAAAAATGGATATAAAACCTAGATATAAAGGGAGATATTACAAGAAAGAAGAACATGGAACAAACATATTACCTATTGGACTCATGGATAGAAGAATATAGATAAACAAGAAATAGAAAATGGATAATCACAATTATATTAAATGTTTAAAATCCTCTACAAATAAAACCATATCCAAGATTAGAAGGAAAGTAGAAAATTGGTTAAAAAAAAAAGTTTTATTGACAGTCCTTCAGATAAAAGTCTCATTTCTCAAATATAGGGAGAGCTTTGTTAAATTTGTGGCTGTGAGTCATTCCCCAATTGATAAATGGTCAGAGAATATGAACAAGCAGTTTTTCATTGAAAAAATGCTCTAAATCATCATTGATGAGAGAAATGTAAATTAAAATAACTTTGAGAGCTCGTCTTACACCTGTCAGATTGGCTAAAGTGATACATGCCTTTAAATTGGGGAATGGGTGAAAAAGTTGGGATTTATGATTGTGAATGCTCATTCACTATAAGACATGATGATATGGTTGGTTTTAGAAGACATGTCAAGTCTTAGATCTACAAAGGAAGATGGTAACCACCTCCAGAGATAGGACTCATAATAAAAGTGTGTATAGTATGGTTTTACATATATGTATATATTCACATTTAATTGTAGCCTTCTCTAGGGTGGGGAGGGAGGAAGAAAAATAAAAAGTGCACAGCAGAGAAAAAAAGAAAACTTAGAAGCACAGAAAAGCTGGGTAGTTTTGAAGACAACATATAGTATTTATCACATAGCTTCTACAAAAAAAGTAAACAGTCTGAATTGGAAATTCATGTTTTTATATTTAATCTTCATTTTATGTTCTTCTGTGTTCATAGAAATGTTCTCTTTTTCCCTCTCATTATGTATTTTAGTTTACTTTTTAAAATTGATTTGTACAGATTATAGAAATAGAAAGCAAATTCGTGGCTATATGAAGACCCTTCAAGAACAAATCGGTTTGATATGTTAAGTACTAAAGTGATAGTGAGGCTTTATCATTCCAATCTTACAATCTGAGCTAAAGAACCTATCCTCATCATGCCCCTACCTTACTTTGGGACATCTGACAAATCACTTTTCTTCTCTTATCTCTAAAATGAGAGTTGCACAAGATCGGGGATTTTTAACTTTGGGTTTCTTAACTTATTTAAATATTTTGATAGCTATTTAAATATAACTGGGTTTTTTTGTAATCTTTTATAATTTTGGGAATTTGTACAAAATAACTTTGTAATTATTTTTATTAAAATAAAATGTATTTTATCTTCTACATTAAAAAGTAAATATTCTTAGAAGCAAGCCATAGGCTTCGCCAGATTGTCCAAGTGTTCCGTGTCACAAAAAATGTTAAGAACCCCTGGTTTAAATCGTCTCCAAGAGTCCTTGAGCTCCAATAACTATGCTTTTATTATCATTAATTTTTAATTTATTAAAATTAATTATCATTTTATTATCATTAAAGGTATAAAATGGGCAGGAACTAGAACTCTGAGAAGTCTTCATACCATTTTCGTCCATTTTATTTCCCAGTTAGGATCTTCGCGTCATATATGGTATTTTTGTATCTATCAACTGCTAACCTGCGCACAAGAAAAAAATGACTCCTTCTTGGTGAGGGCTCTTGTGGTTATTTTAATAATGTTAACACTTCCTGTGAACAAAGTAATGATTATCAACCTTGTGATGTCTTGTGAGCGTCGTGTCATCATGAAAAAGGTTGATGTAATGTAGCCTAAGTCATTAAACTAGTTCCATCATCTCATCAGTATTTCAAGCTAAGGATCAAATTGAGGACTGGAATAATATAAAACTCTTCATGTGTATTCTTTATGCCTAAAATTATTCGTGTCAAATGCCTATTGATACTGTCCATCTATCTATATCTATACACACATATATATCACTAGAGATATAGATATATGTATATAGTACATAGTATATGTATATAGGTAGGTGTATATCACTAGAGCTAGTCAGGAGTCACACTTGATCTGTAGGAATCTCTGTGTTTGGTCACCTTCTCCTTTGTGTCACTGACAGTGGGAACAGAGAGTAGTGCAGAAGTATTCTCTTGCATTACATCATTCTTCATACTTTTGGATTATTATAATACTGCATTATAATAATATTACTGTATTATTCGTATTTTTAGCATTCTAGCACACTAACCTGGAAATGCTTTGAATCTACTGTGTTTCTGTTTTCTGAAGACAATCTTTGCTAAGCTTTTAAAGAGGCTACTTGTCAGGCTGGTCACAGATTCTTAAAGCCTCTCTGCTAAGTTATCAAATGGTTGCAGTCTGAGTAGGTAGAAGGATTACCCATACTTAGAAAATAACAGTCCTTTGCAGTGTTGAAGTCTGTAATAGAGAATTCTTACACAAACTCATCTTTTAGCTTGTATCTTCCATGTCTCCTAAAGGCAAACTTGGCTGTGCTTCAAGCTCTTTATAAATGCCAGGCAAGTATTTTTGGTTCAGAATTCTTTTCTGTCCACAGGCTGTACAGGAGCTTTGGCTCACGCGCTAATAGAAGAATACCCAAATCTAAAAGTGACTGTATTTGACCTTCCTAATGTCATTGAAAATGTTTCCTGTTTTCAACCTACTGGACAAGACACCAGTCGAATAACTTTCACGTCAGGTAATTTTTAAATGTAAGGGGAAAAGAAAGCTGCCAGGCAGAGGGGGTGCAGGGAACTTTCATCACAGGACCTGTGGTGCTGCTTACTGACTGTGTGATCTTAAGTTACTTAACCTCTATATGCCTCTATTTCTTCATTTGTGAAGGAGGGGAGATGGACAAAATAACTTCTAAGGTTCTTTACAACTTTGGAGCTATAATCTTAAGCCCTGTTACATTATTATATAGGCAAAATAATGTTTTGCCTCTGTGTAGGACAGAATGAGAGGGTCAGATCTTGGTTAGATTTCAAAGCAATATTAAAAACTGGTTTGGGTTACAAGGAAATTTGAGGATATTTTTATTTTTAAATTTTTTTTGTAGTTTCCCACTTATTTAAAAAAATCTTTTCAATCTTAAAGTTTCTGAGCATCATGTCATAATTAGAAAGGTTGCTTTAACATATCTTTGGTCAGTGAAAGAAAATGGCCCAACTGTCTCATCATACTTCAAGCTATGGACCTAAATGAAGATTGGAATAATGTAAGACTTTTTCATGTGTATTCTTCACTCCTGGGATTCATCTGTCCTCTAGATTGAGTTCATAAAGCCCTAGAGTCAACGTGTCCAAAATAAGGAGGCTTCAGCAATGAACTTTTTATTATTGTAGCCCTAGTGTGGTTCAGATAGGGATTGCAGAAAGAAATGGAAGATTTCACCTTAATATTTCTCTTGATTCAGCTGAGATGTAGATTTAGACCTAGATGGATTTGAAATTAAAAAAAAAAATAGTCTTCCCTTCTCATTGTGTATGCCTTCTTTCTTGTGGCAATGGTTAGAACATGATGATAACCAAATCTGGGGGAAGCTGGTTATCTTTTAACAAATAGGACCTTTATAAACAACATATGGACTCCAGTTCTCTTAGGTAGAACTTGAATCCCGTTGCTAACAATCACCGCTCTGCCTCCCTGTCTTGCCCCCTTTTACTTCTTTGTGAGAGGCAGTGTGTTCCACTAGGATCGAGAATTCACCTTAAAGCCATGGGTTCAATCATGATAACAGAGGATGAAGGATGAAGAATGCTACTTACTTCCTGAATGGGGACACATTTTGGACATGGACAATAGGGAAATTTGAGTGACTTGACTGTGCTCATTTGTTTACAGGACCTCCATTTTTCTTTCCCCATGGTTGGAGAGAGAAAGTGGGAGGGAGGGGGGAAGATGCTCAATAATTGAGAAAAATACCATTTAAAGTTCAAGTACCACTGGTACATATTATTTATGTGACCCTGGACAGGTCAGTTTTACTTCTCAATGATCCAAGCAAGTGACATTAAACTCATGAATACCATGGTCGTTAAACTGTACATAAGGATGCCTGTAGGTGCATATTGGCTTAGAAAATCCCATACTAATATTACCATATTTTATTCTATTGTTTTTTTTTAATTTTGTTAAATATTTCCCATTTTAATCTGCTTCCATCCATACTCTGGAGTGTTTCTAGCTGCTTGTGGTCTGTGCATGACCTCTGCTCTAGACAGCTTTCTGAGACAATAAATTACAGATGGTGCTCATCTGCGTTGGTAAACAGAATTAAAACAGTAACAGTAAAATAGTGGATCTGGTCCCTATCCATCTCAGCATTGTGGTCTAAAGGTGCTCATATTCCCTTTCATTAAGAATGTTTGAAATGCCTTCCATTTTCCTAAACTTCCCTTCGTTTTATTTTGTGTAACTAGGTGACTTTTTCAAAGATAACCTCCCTGAAGCGGATCTTTACATTCTTTCAAGAGTTCTCCATGACTGGTCAGATGACAAGGTTGATGCATTATTACGTAAAATTTCAGATGTTTGCAAACCAGGTAAAGACTTTCAGTTTCCAAAGCTGTGAGGGGGTTGTGCTAGAGCTGTTCTACAGGTGATACCCTCTTTAGGCATATTCTCCACAAGTCTCTCCCCACTCTCTATGGACCAGAGTACCTCCTCTGCTGGAGTTAACTTTAAATAGTAAACATTAAGCTTTTTGTGGGTTCTGAATCCTCTGATCTCATAGCACTGTAGAGGGCATTTATGAAATTATTTTAAATGATTTTAAAGTAAATGTCAGATTTCTGCTTTTCATATTCTACCTGTTTATGACAAGCAGAAATATTAGGTCTCTTTTATGCTATCAAGGGAAGTTACTTCTGTAGTCTTGTGATATAAAATATTTTCCATTATTCATGGCAAATGTAATTTGATTTATTTTGCCTGTGCATTAATGACATGCTGATAAAATAATATTATATATTATGATACATTATTGTTACATAATACGTTGCAATGATACATCGTATCAAATGTTATATATAATTTTATGAAAATTTTATATATGTACAGTACAAACTTACATAAAGTATAATACATGATATAGCATATATGTGTATTATGATATATTGATACATTATAGTATATTATAGTACATTACAATAATATATTACTATGAAATGGCTTTTTAGAAATTGTACATTCCTTAGAGCATTTGGTAATTGATTTACCTCTCATTTAAATGGCATGTTAATATTTTCTGATACTAAATACATAAATTAATTTAGACATATACTGGATAGTAATATCTAATACTTACAGAGAGTTTAAGATTTGCCGTTTGCTTTATATGTTATTTCATATGATTTTCCCAGTGACTCTGGGAAGTAGATGTTGATTTTATGTAAATATTCATTTTACAGATGAGGAAGTGAGACTGGGAGAGTTTAAGTGATTTGCCCAGGGTCAGAGGAAGAATTTAAGCTCAGGTCTTCCTCACTTCTAGCCCTACATTCTAACACTTGCAGCACCTAACAGTTTGCTTCAAGATACCTTGTCTTTCTAATAATCATCCATCAGCTGGTTGTTCTGCTGTCCCATGAATCTATCAGATTTGTTTACAGCTATATCTGTAGATTTTCTTCCTATTTAAATAAGATGTTAATATTTTCATAATCTGTGTAAGTAAAGAAAGTAAAGGCATGGAAAATACTTGCAAGGGGTCCCATGGGATCTTGTCTTTGTGATAATGGTCTGCCTCTTCTTTTGCTATTCTGTGAATAGAGAAAGTTTGTGCTCTTGACACTCACCATTTTAGTGGAGGATTATAGAGCCTCTGTAATTTAGCCCACTCATTGGAATTCTGAACTCTCTTCTAGCATATCCTTGGGTTTTTGTTGTTGTGTTTTCCAAAAGCAATCAATTGCATGTGTGTCAAGAAACCTGTCAATTTAATGAACTGTTTTGATTTATTTTGAAAATACAGGCTGTGCCTTGCTAGTAGCTGAAATTGTACTTGGCGAGGAGAAGACAGGCCCTCCCAGAGCTGTGCTGCAGGCTCTTAGTATGACGGAAGGCACGCAGAGGAGTAGCTCAGAATATAAACAGTTGTTGGA
This sequence comes from Potorous gilbertii, assembly GCA_028658325.1. Classification (NCBI taxonomy): domain Eukaryota; kingdom Metazoa; phylum Chordata; class Mammalia; order Diprotodontia; family Potoroidae; genus Potorous; species Potorous gilbertii. Next base: position 331,364,270 of record CM053771.1, read on the forward strand.
AAAATATGGATTTACCCAAGTACAATCTAAGAAAACAGGAAACTTTTTGGATGCTATTTTGGGATTTAAAAAAACCACATACATACAGTGAATTAAGCACTTTGGGATTTTGAAGTTCAACTATTTTCATAATACTGGCACCATAAATAAAGCTTAGTCAACCTAGGGAAAAGTCTTGATGGCATCACCTGGACATTTTGATAGCCTCTTCCTGGACCTAAACCTTTGACTCCTTAACACCAGTGACCTTATCATCTCTTGGCATTCAAAACAATCATTGAACTCATCTCTGAGACTGCAGGACTGTATCCCTGATCAAATTATAAATGAAGGTGTGTTCTATTCTATGGACACATTTCCAGGCACACTTATTTCAAGTTCTGTGGAGGGCCTGGATGTTAATGTTTTGTGTGTGTTCATGAAACTTTAGGCCAGTTTTGGGTTTTTGTTTTGTTTTGTTTTTAATTTTTGGCTGGCCAAATAATTCTTTTACCTGTTTACAGTTTATGGAATATGAAATTATTGGCAAGTTTTGCCTGATTTTTCCAAAGTTGTTTTAAATATCACTGCAAGTTTCTATTTTTTCCATTTGATTGTGAAATGCCATTTTCGAACGTAAAACAAATATGCACTAGTTTCAAGAGATTTTGATTCTTGAAGTCAAACCATTTTCATAACATTAATGCACCATAGCTCTGACCTCATGTCACCTTCTTCTGTTCTGATAGATAAAGTGAACTAAGAAGGTTAACTTAGAGTTAAATTTTACATCAGTGACTATTAATACTTAATTCTAGCCAAAGGCTAATGAGTGGGAGAAAGCAGAAAGAAAGTAAAATTGCCTTTGTTTCAGTAAAAGCTTTTGTAGTCGTTAATGCATGTATAGTTTTGTGTCTTTTTTGTTACCATTTGCTGTCCACTGTTGAATCATAGGATCATAGTTGTCCATAGCTATGATAGATAGCTGATCATTGGACCATGCAGTCCAATACCCTCTTTTTCCAGATGAGGGAATGAAGCTCCAGAGAAGTTACATGACTTGCTGAGGGTTACATAGTAAATATCAGAAGTGGAAGTTGAACTGAGATCTTCTTGACTCTTAAGTCCTCCATTCTATCTCTGTTATGCTATGCTGCCTCTCAGAAGGCTAGTTCAGTATGCCTGGTAGAGTAGTGGCCTTCCTTGGTATATCAATTTCAACCCTTTTCCTTTGCTCATCACCTTTTTTACCAACCTCTGTTCCAATGAACCATACTCTGACTTTACCTTTTCTTTTCCTTGAGTCTTTTGACATATATTTGATTCACATCATTGTTATGCCAAGACCTTGCCGTGGTGGACTCTTCACAAGTCTTAAAATTATTTCAGATTCTCAACATTTGTCTTGCTTTTTCAACATTAGGATCTGGCCTCTTGGTGACCGAGATGATCTTAGATGACAAGAAGACAAACAGAAGTGCGTGGCTGCAGTCCTTGAGCATGCTTGTGCAGACAGAGGGAAGGGAGAGGAGCAGCTGTGAATACAGATGTTTACTTGAACAACATGGCTTCAGAAATGTAGAGATTGTGCAAACAGGAAATTTGTTAGATACAATTTTATGCACCAAGTGCTAAGGAAAAAAAATCATACCATTTCTCTGGCTGCATTTGATATTTTTACTAAACCTGCATATTCAAATATATTTACAAATTTTGAAAATAAATCTTTTATGAAATTTTATTCAGTTAATATCATTTCAACTTAAAGTCTTATAAAAATAGCATAGGCCATTTGGTTATTGAAAACTTCATGTGTCTGTGATGTATAAAATATTTCCCATCTTCCAGTAAAAGGAACTACTAATGAATCCTTCTGTATCACTGATCTTAAAGTATGTTATAACAATGAAGACTTCAGTGAATATCTAAGAGTCTTTAAAATGCACAAATAGTTGCCTTCCGCATTTACACTGTAAGGGACACTGAGCTAGGAAGAGAAATGAGAAAATGGGAGTATATTGATTGTTGTAACTTAGTTACCTTATCTCCACAGCATTTTTATTATATGTTTTCTTTTTATGCTCTTATGTTAATGTGCTTTGAGAATTCGTCTTGGATACATTTTTTTTCTGTTCCAATTTTTCCTTTTTAAATGACTTTCAAATGTGTATTTCCCATCTTCCAATAAAAGGAACTACTAATGAATCCTTCTGTATCACTGATCTTAAAGTATGTTATAACAATGAAGACTTCAGTGAATATCTGAGAGTCTTTAAAATGCACAAATAGTTGCCTTCCGCATTTACACTGTAAGGGACACTGAGCTAGGAAGAGAAATGAGAAAATGGGAGTTAGTCAAAGCTATCTTATTTCTCTAAACTGCCTACTTGTTTACCTTGGGGATTTCTTGGGTCATTTCTATAAGATTTCTTTTGTACTTGGATAGAGTTTAGCAGTCTTTTGTGTGCTTCATTCTTTATGTCCAAAAGCTAAGCCCTTTTTTTTGTTTTATTAAAAATATATTTCAGATTTAACATGTTAGTTCCAACATTTCCTCTGCTCATCCATATATTCTGAACTTCCCTTGTGCTCTCCTGCATTTTTTTTGGAGGGGGAGGCAGTTGAGGGGTAAGTGACTAGCCCAGGATCACACAGCTAGGAAGTGTCTGAGGCCAGATTTGAACTTAGGTCCTCCTGACTCCAATGCAGGTGCTCTATCCAGTGCACTACTTAGCTGGCCCTCCTGCATATTTTGTAATGATTCATTGATGCTATTTTCTTCCCCCCTTTTGGGGGGGAGGGTATCACCACTACTATTCTTCCCCCATTCCCTCTCTTAAATACTCCCCTCTACCCCACCCCCAAAAGACATCTTTTATAACAGTCAAAACAAACCTATACATTGATAATGTCTAAAAGTGTGTCTCATTCTGTACTTCTACTCCATTATATTTCTCCTTAGAGGTGTGAATTTATCATTAGTCTTATGGAGTCACAAATGATCATTGCATTGCATTGATCATAATTCTTGGATCTTTCACAGTTCTAGGCATTGTATGAATTGTTCCACTGGTTCTGCTCACTTAATTCTAGCTAACAAATGCAAGCAACAGTTATATATTCAATACACTAAAGGCTTTTAATAGCTTAAAATCTTTTGAAACATTGTGTTTTCCTGGAAATCACCAATGATCAATTTACTGCTAAATCCAGGAGCCTCTCCTTAATTCTAATCTAAATATATGCACAGCATTTGATATTACTGATTATCCCCTTTGAAATATTCTCTGTTTCCGGAGTTTTTCTGACATTATTTTGTTGTAATTTTATTCATACCTGTCAGGACAACAGCATCAGTGTTATTTGTAAGACCATCATTCGTGTCCTGCTTCCTATGTATAGGTGTATCTCAGGACTGAACCCCCTCCTCTTCTCTTTATGGGTGATCTCATTGGTTCCCTAAAATGAGTGTCGAATCTACATAGGCATTCCTTGTTGCAGTCCTGATCTTCAGTCCAGGACCTGTGATTTCACTGGTATTGAGCAGGGGTGGGGAACCTGAGCCCTTGAGGCCACATGTGGCCTTCTAGGTCCTTGGGAGCAGCCTTGTGACCGAGTTCAAGTTTTACAGAATAAATCCTGTGATTAAGGGGATTTGTTCTGTGAAGTGTGGATTCAGTCAAGGGGCTGCACTTGAGGAACTAGAGGGCTGCATGTGGCCTTAAGGCTGCAGATTCCCCACCCCTGGTGTAGAGGATCTCCTGGTACAGATATTTCCTTACTTATTTAGGTTGACAACCAGTTGGTAACTTACATCCTTAGAGATCTCTGGGCAACAGAGAGGTTGTAACTTACCCCATATCACAGTATGTCAGACGGCTTGAAACCTGGTTCTTTTTCCAGCTATTCATGTCGTCTTTTATAAGCTATGCATTATGATAGGAAAAGCGCAAAATGCTTATGACAGTCTCTTAAAGAAGGATCCTTTTTAGACATCATCTCAACCACTTTAATCTGATGCTTCACAGTTTAATTAGTCCTAAAACTTCTTTGAACAAGAGTCTGGTATTGGCATATAGGTCTGTTGTCAAAGAATTCTTCTAGCTAAGTTCCAAGAAGTATATCATGAGATTGACTTCAGAGTAATGAAGTCTTTTTGGCCATAGCAATTTTCAAAGTTCTCACTGCTGAAATCACAGCACAGTAAAATATCAACAACTACTGTAAAATAATGCTTCATACTTTTCTTCGGTTGCTATAAATCTAGACAGAAGGATAGTATTTTAAAGTTAATATGAGCTTTCCCGGTACCCGTAAAGATTAGCATCCCAATCAGAAAGCAAACATTTAAGTAGTAATGGTTTTGAAGAGTGAGGACGTGGTAAAGAGAAGTATCTGATCTTTAAAGAAAAGTATGGTACGAGTATAAAAAATAATATTCTTACCCTTCCATTTATATTAGTAAAAAATAAGTTCAGAGATCTTAACTGACAGTTCTTGTGACTGAGTAGTTGCTTAGAGACCTGCGTAGTGCTGGGCATTAAATAACAGAATCGTAGCATTTCCTTATCAGTTAACTATTCAGTGGAGCTGAAAACAGCAATAATCCCCACCCTTAGATCTGCTTTTCCTTGCTTAGCTTAGGATTTCAAAACAAATTATGTTTGTAGGATAACTAAGAGGTTATTAGTTATGCTGTTTGCTAGAACTTCTCACACCATCAGTGAGTCCTCTGTCAATTGTTAATGCCACTTAAGCTGGTCACTTCATGTTTTACTCTACCAATATAGAAGGCCTGCCATGTGCCGTAGACTATACTAAGAACTGGTTATGCAAAGATGAAACAAGACAGTGCAGTTCCTGCCCTTGAGGAGCTTATAATCTGGTGGAGGGTAAGACAGATTCACAATTAACTAAGACAAAGTGTAATATAAATACATAGGAAAGGTACAATAGCACGAAAGAAGAAAGTGATCCTTTGTATCTGGGGACATCAGAGGTCTTCCTTGCAGGGGATTTTCTAAGTGAGGTCTCTAAGGAAAGCAAAGATTTCACTGGGTGAAAACTGATCTCTGTAAGGGGAAACCATGTAATACATGAAGGCATGGAGGCAGGAAAAGGTACTAAAAGCTAGGGAGATAGAGAGTATTGCAGTTTGACTAGAAGGTACTATTGTACAGGGAAGTAGAAGGTAGGAAAGCTGTACAGGAAAATTGGAACCAGAACATTGATTTCAGGTGTAAGAGTTTGTCTTTTGCTTAGTAATAGGAAGTCACTGAAGGGTCTGAAGCACAGAAGTTACTGGTCAGCCCTGGGCATGAGGAGAATTTCTGTGGCTTCAGTACAAAGGGACAGTTTGGGGATGGGAGAGGTGGGACACAAATTATTATGGTAGCACAGGTAAGAGGTAGCAAGGGCATGAACTATGATGTTAGCCATAGGAATGGAAGGTATATGTATGAGGAATTTCAGGGACAGAATTAGCAAGAGTATAGGGGATAATGAACAGTCAAAGATAACTCCAAAGTTTTGTGTCTGGCCAGGATTATTTCCATTTTATAGATTGGTAAAATGAAACTCAGGCTAACTGACTTGCCCAAAGTCAGAGGAGTATGATTAGTAACTGAACTTGAACTTGTATCTTCTGACTCCTTTCTACTATACCACACTATTCAGCTGTCCTCTCGGTACTCTTGTGTAATTACTGTTTTAATACTGGGAGAGAGATGATGCCATCCATACAAATAGAGAAGTGAGGAAAGGGCATCCTGCAGGGAATTGGAAATGGAGTGGCCTTCCTTCAGGGAAAAGAAATACTAGAGAGAAAGATTTCACACTTAAGGTCGCTAGGGGAAAGAACTTAGAGAAAACTGCAAAGGACAGAGCTGAGGGATACCCACGTGTAGGGAATGGGATAAAGAAGCTTCAGCAAAGGAACATGCAGAGAAAGGTAGATGAAAAAGCACAAAAGTACAAGATCATGGAATCCAAGGGCAAGGGAAGTTTTTTAGGAGGAGGTCAACAACTTTGTATACAGCAGAGTTCAAAGAGAATAAGTTCAAAAAGAACTGGAAAAGGGCCATAGTATCTGACAGGGAAGTCATTAGTGACTTTAGAGAGCAGGTTCAGTAGAGAATGCTAAACCTTTATCTGTGTTCTGGCATGTTTCCCAAGTATCTAATGGAGACAAGATTTCCCATTAGGCATCATTAATGCATGGAGGTCTTTGGATTAAAGCTGACATAAACAGATATCCAGGTCTACCTTGGATAATGATGAAGATAATTAAGACGTTATATAGTTCAAACATTATATGTTCCTTCTACCTCCAAAGAAGAGTGGTCTCGAGAAAGCCAAGAAGAATCTCTTCTATTTTGTTAGCTCTGTTCAACAGAGAGGGATTTAGATGGCTAAATTTTAATGCTCCAGAAGGGTCAACTACTACAGGAAGGCAGCAAGGGGTTGGCCAAGCTAGACATGCAGTCTGAACTAGATTAAAGTGTAATTGGGAGACTTAACAAAATAAATAAAAATATAATACAACATAGATGTTCATTTGTGTTTTTCTGTGCCAATCGTTAGCCCACAGGGATTCCTTTCTAGTTGAGTTTGATATTATTGGTACTAGGCCCTCCTTTTTAGGCCAAGTAACTCCATTTTCCATACATTTCAGTGACTCCCTATTGCCTCTGGTATCAAATTTAGCTTTTAAATACGTCTTTTACAACCTGGCTCCAATTTACCTTTCCAGTTTCATTCTACATTACTAACACTTTCCATTCTGGCAAATTGACCTTCTCTGTGCTCCTCACAAAAGATGCTCTTGTCTCCCACTTCTGTACCTTTGTATGTTTACTGGCTGTTCTTCATGCTTGCAGTGTATTTTCTGCTCAGCTCTTCCTCCAAGGCTAAGCTTAAGTAAGTACTACCTCCTACATGATGACTTTTCTTATCTCTTCATTTAATATTGCTTGCCTTCCCAAACAACCTGGTTTTCAATTATTCTGAATTTATTTGTATTCATTCTCATATTTATTTGGTATGTACTTATACATGTCCTTGGGTTCTCCATTAAAATGTAAGCTGCTTTCTAGTAGAGATTGTTTCATTTATTGCAGTTTGAACCACCTAGTGCCCAGCACAGTGTCCCACTTACAGCAGCTGCTTAATAAGTTGACTCATTGATTTATTGAGAGTTCCTTAAACATTGAAATCACAGATCTGACACTAACAAAAACAGAAACAACACCCCAAAAGACATTCATGTTAAATAGTATGTGAACCTGCCACCTTTTGGTATGATGTTTTAAAATTGTTCAATTATCTAAAATAGCACTTTACAATTTACATAAATCTCTCCTCACAGCAACTCTGGGAGGTCAGAAGGGCCCAAAGACACATGTTCATGTCAACATTTAAACTTAGGTCTTCTCATTCCAAGTCCAGTGTTCTTTCCACTCTACCTCACTATTCCAAAGCATCCTTTGTGGAGTTTTTTAAGAGGAAAAAAAAATAGATGTGGTACAATGAGGAAGTGGTCTAAATTCTAGACTTCCTACCTGCATATTACTAGTTTTATGAACTTGGATGAACGATTTATGGAGATTTTACAGCTAGATATGCTACTTCCTCAACATGGTTATTAGTATGAAGGAAAGAAAACAATTTTTAAAAACTCAGCCTATGGGTATATACATACATACATATATATGCATATATATGTACGCATATATAGATAGTATATATCAGTGTTGATTCTTCACAGACTATATAGAGTTCCATCACTCAAAACCACTGGAAGAATATTGATATTAAAAACAAAAGGCAATGGAGAGATGCATGATGGGAGCCAGCAGATAACATTGTATAACCAGGGATATGACAAGGTTTAAGGGTGCTGGGGACCCCAAAATACCGACAGTCCTGCTCAAATGAATTCAACAAAAACCTTCTTAAACAAAGAAAAACAAAGTTTATTAAAGATTCACCATACTGGGTTGATTCTTAAGGAGCCTAAGCATTTGTAACACTTGTCTTCACAAACAGGCCAGATTGAATCTCGGCTAGACAGAGTCTGAGCGCCTTCTTGGAGGCAAGATGGAACTTAAATACAGAAAAGACTGTAAGAGGGATCTGGGGGGGGGGGGCGGGGTGCTCTGGTAGTCCAGGGTGAGGGGAGGAGGGGTTTAGGGAGAATCATGAAGAGATTAGGGTAACTAGTGATGTCTTTGGGTGGGATGTAGGGGGGGCAATCCTGAGGTAACACAATGGAAGACCAGGGTAGGCCAAGAGAAACAGATTTGAATGTGAAAGATTCTGGGGGACCTGGCTATGAAAGGCCAGGTTAAGTGGCAAGATTCAGGGGAAACTGTCTGCAAATTTGAGTAGGAAAGGCCAGGTGGGAAGATTCAAGGGGAGTTCAGGAAGGTTTCCAGAGTCTGAACTCTATCAGATGCAAATAATATAAGAGCAGTAGTGTCTAACTCAAATAATGATGGATCCCAGCAGGCCTCACGTAGAAAAATCACAAGTTAACATTATGTCGTATTATAATTTTACTGATTTTATTAAACATTTCCCAACTGCATTTTAATCTGGCCAAGCTCACCTAGAAGTTTTGCTGGCTACTTGGGATAAGTGAGAGGTCTCAGATGTAGAAGATAACACTCAGGAAATTGTGTGCTTGGACAAGAAAATGACTAAACATGGTAGCGTTGTCTTTGTCATGTTAAAATACCTAGACATAGTCTTTACCCTAGGAGGTAGCTCCCGGGAAAATTTGGGTAGGAACGGACAAGACCTGTCTAGGATTAGAAGGGATGAAAGGGTTGTAATCTTCATTATCTGAGGGAAAACCCAGATCAGGAGACCACAGGTCACTGGACATTAGCATTACCTCAAGCTGTGTTTGTGACTCTTAATTGACTCGTTTTATTTGTTTTTTTTTTTTTAAGTATTTCCTTGATGCTTTTATCAGTAAAATTAAGCTGGAAGAAAAGAGCACTCTGTCATAATGAGGTAGCAATTTTTAAGAGAATACGCAGAGTTTAAAATTTTAGCTGGGGTCACATTTAATCATCACTAATAACAACTCACATTTATATAGTGCTTAGAAGTTCCAAAGTCCTTTCTGAACCGTAACCCAGGAGTATTGTGAATATAGGTAGGACCCCTATTTAAAGATTAGGAAACTGGCTCAGAGATGCGGAGATATCAGATAACTCTTAGAAAATGTAAGAAAAAAAATGTGTCATAAAATAGATAACTGAGATTAGGCCTCACTTCATTATTTTTTTTCTAACAATCCAAAAGTTTCACCTCACACCCAGAAATTTTTGAAGATAATAAAAGATGGGAATGGTCAAATGTTAGAGGGGTTATGGGAAAATAAGTGCACTAGTACATGGTAGAGCTATGAAGACCATTTGAAAAGGAATTTGAAATAAAATGATAAAAATGTCCACATCCTTTGACCCAGAAATTTAATTACTAGGCCCAAGGGAGGTGGCTGAAAAGAAAGAAAAAAAAGTTACCACACACACCAAAATAATTATAGCTGCTCTTTTAGCAGGAGCAAAGAATGGAAACAAAGCAGATGTCCATTGATAGAAAAATGGTTAAAGCATAGTACATAAATGTAGTGGAATATTAATGTGCTGTATATGATGAATAAGAGAAGCATGGAATGACTTACATAATGTGATACAGAATAAAGTGAGCGAAGCCAAGAAAACTACATACGCAATAGCAATAACAATGTAAATGGGAAGAACAACCATAAAAAATCAGAATGTTGCAATATTACAAAGAACAAACATGACTGCCGAGCAAGAAAAATGCTCCACTGCAAAGGCGGGAGATCCACAAATGTAGGACTTGGCATATATTTTAATATTTTTTATATATATTTAATGATTTTTGCTGATCTTTTTCTTTTTTATCTTGTTTTTTTCTTTTGAAAACATTGTATATGGGATAGCTCTCTGGAAGAGGAGAGGAAAAATTTTGATGATATAGAAAAAGAAAAAAATCAAATTTATTTTTTTAAATAAATGTTGTCAATGCATTCTTTGTGTTTTTATATTATATACATTTGTGTATATGAACCCCTTTTACCCTCACTTCCCTTACAACAAAAACAAGCAAAAAACAAATCCTCCTCAAAAAAAACAACAAACCAAAATCCAATAAGCTGAGGGTGACATTGCATATAACATTGCAAATGACATCCAGTCTCTAGTAATCCCACCCTGGCCTCCCTCTCCACTCCCTGAAAGGAGGTATGTTTCTTTATCTCTTCCCTGGAGCCAAGATTAGTTATTTCAATTAATCTTTTAATAATCTGCTAGTGAATCTCTAGGGCCACCACCCCATAGAAAGTGAATGAGCTAAATAATTTTGTTTGGAAATGTGGCAAACTCATTGGAGTTAGATTTTTTTCTAGAGAGAGAATGAAGTTTCTCAGCATAAAATCAAATTTCTGTGACTTTTCCTTTTTTCCTCTCCTATTTCCCTTTCCATCTCCCATAAACAAAAACCAAACCAAAGTACTGTATCTTTCAAATTAGGATGCTTAAGCCAAGAAATAAATGGATAAAATTGCTGACCCACTTTTCTGTCTCCTGTGTACATCTTCCTCTACTATATGCCAAATGTCGTGAGTTTTCTTCCAATGCTGAATGCTGTGAAAGCTATATATCACTTTTCCAAAAGTGGAATGGACTGCCTTGGGAAGTAATACCATGGGGGTGGAGGGAGAGGAGGGATCTTCAAATAAAGGCTAGTTCGCCACTTGTCAGGACTATAAGACAAGAATCTTATTTGATGAGGTTAGACTTGATGATCTTTGAAATTTCTGCCATTTCTGGTAGGATATAATTCTGTAACTCAGAGTGCAAGGTTTTTGTTTTGTTTTGTTTTGTTTTGACTTTGGAATTTTAATTAATTCATGGTCTTACTACTGTGACCATTGACTCAGCTTAGAATTCCTCCATGCTTTTCTATTCTCTGGGTTCTTGTCCCTGTATTTCCACAGGTTCTCCACAGAAGACTTGCCCAATGTTCTGGAAGTCATCTTATTCTTTTAGTATCTCAGGAGTACGGATTGACCATTTCATCTCTTGAGAGTTGCTCTCACTCCATGTTTTTTTATTCTTGTCTTCAACAATGTCATAGTTGGTAACATGCTATATAGGATGCTTCTAACTACCATGCATCTTTCCACTGTCCTTTGATTATGTATAATTTCTTTTTTTTCTAGAATCACGATATTCCATGATTCATATCAATATGACATCATTAGTTGAATAAAAGGATTTCTGCAGCAATGAGCACTGTGGAAACATTGAGAGTACCATTTCTGCAATGCAATCCAATCTTCCTCCTCAATTCTGAACCCATCTCCTTATACATCTGTGCCATTGTCTGGGAAGCTGTTTTGGCAGCATAAAGAGAAGCATACAGTAATAATGTATGTTGGGGCACAGTAATAGCAGTGAAGGGCTCCTACAGCAGAGGGAACCAGTGAGGTGATGGGTAATGGCTCTAGAAGAAATGGGGCAATTCATACCTTTGCACCCTTCATTTAAAAAAAAAAAGGCCAGTAGCTCTCTCTCCATCAATTTTAGCTTTGCAAAGATGAAGAATACCTTCTATATAAAGAAGCCTTATGAACATGTTTACAAGCTTATCTTCATTTCTTAGTAGGCTGTCCTCCCCCATAAGAGGTTCACTGTTAACAAAGTGAATGAAATGATTCTTTTCTGTTCATGTAGTGTGCCAAATAGGTAAATAGCTCTATACAAGATTCTTCTTCTTTTCCTCCTCCTCCTCCTTTTTTTAAGGAAGAGTCTGTGGGATGTTTGTGGACTATAGTATGTTGTTTAGAGTGGACTTTTATTTAGCTAGCCTTAATTGGAAAATTTCTTTAAACACTCATAGGTAGATGTTTACAGTTAAAGTGAAAATGGAATCTGGCAACAAGGTAAATACAAAAAGATAAAATGCCTAACAAACAAACAACATTTGGCCACATTATAGTAAACTGGGAAGAAAACTAGCTTTGGAGTCAAAGAACTATGTGGCCTTGGGTAAGTCACCTCTTTGAGAATCAGTTTATCAATAAACTGAGATGCGCAAACCTAAGACTTACTTATGGACTTAGAGCCAGACAGAACTTGAGTCCATCTAGTTTAATTTTAATTTCCACCCCCATTTTAAATGAGGAAACTGAAGCCCTAAGAAGCTAGGTGTTCCGTGCTGGAATTGGAGACAAAAGAAAAAAAACTTTGCTGTGGATTCAAATCTCTTTTACTAGCTTTGTGATCAGGGACAAGTCACTTATACTATCTGTTCCCTCATTTTTAAAAAGGTGATAAAAATGCCTCAAGTATTGGGGGGGAGCTATTGCGTTGGGTACCATTTTGGGGGGGTAGTTCAAATTAGATAATATAAGTAAAATGTTTCATAAACTTTAAGTGAAATAAAGATTTCATTGAAAGACCTGAATTCCTGGAATTCCAGGTCTCAACCAACACAAATCAACAACTAGGTTTTGTACCTTGTAGTTTTCACGAGGTTGCCTGAAGCAATAAAAAAATCAAGTGAACCCTCCAAGGTCAAACAATCATTTTGCCTGAAGCAGGACTTGAAGGCTGGTCTTTCTGACGCCAGTCCAGACTTCTATCCATTTATACCATATTACTAATTAACCTCATTATTAATTGTTCACTAGATTAAAGACATAAAAATGGACTCTCAAGTTCTGTCTGGCTCTAAGTCAGACAGGTTAGTAAGTAGCAGAGCAAGGAAGTTCAAATCCAATATTTTTTGTATTTCACCATACTATATCTAAAGAAACTATTCTAATCCATCAATACACATTTAAAAACACCTACTGTGTGCCTGGCATTGTGCTAAAATCTGGGTTATTTGTTTTTTTTAAGAAAAGGCAAAAGACAACTGCACTAAGGGAAACTGCAGTCCTATTCACATCATCACAAGCAAAATATATAAAAAGCAAGCTATGTACAAGCAGGAAATAGTTAACAGGGAAAGATACTAGAATTAAGAGGGACTGGAAAAGGGACAGTTGGGACTTAGAGTAAACCAAAGGGTTAGTAGTAGTACAATAGTGATAGAATAGTAGAGTAATCTGAGGCATGGAGGGGGAGAGTTCCAGGTTTTAGGGACAGCCATAGAGAATGCCTGGAGCCAAGAGATGGAGCATTTTGCTCTTGGAATAGCCAGAAGTCCAGTGTCACTAGATCAGAGTATATATCAGGGAGTAGTAGGGTGTGAGAAAATTGGAAAGGCTGGGAGGAACTAGGTTATGAAGGGCTTTGAATGCCAAACTGTGATGTGTGTGTGTGTGTGTGTGTGTGTGTGCGCGCGCGCGCGCGCACGTGTATGTATGCGCGAGACAAGATCTGACTTGTGTTTTTAGGAAAATCACTTCAGTTGCCCAGTGGAGAATAGATTGAAGTGGGGAGAAACTTGAGACAGGCAGACCCACCATCAGGCCAATAGCAGTAATCAAGGCATGAGCTGATTAGGCCTTACACTTAGAGTGGTGGCTGTCAGAAGAAAGAAAGAAGCATATTTGGCTGATGTTGTAAAGATGAACTTAGTAACACATTGTATTACCAAGAGAGAGTGAGAAATAGTGAGGAACTGAGGATGACTCCTAGAATGGGAGCTTGAGGGACTGGAAGGATGATGTTACTTTCCACTGTAATAGAGAAGGTACAAGGTAGGGTAGGATTTAGGGTAAAAAAAAATAATGAATTTGGGAAATAATTGAGTTTAAGATGTCTACTGGACATCCAGGTAATAATATCTGAAGTATAGTTGGAGATGGAAGATTGGAGGTCAGCAGAGAGATTAGGGTAGGATAGGTAGATCTGAAAATCATTTGCATAGAAAGCCATTAAATTCATGGCAATTGATGAGATCACCAACTTCATTCTCAAAGAGGACCATCAAGATGATGACGACATGACTTGCAACTGACTTTGATGTGAGTGAGTGAGGACTATGTAAGGTCACCAGCCTCACTTTCTCCTCCAGAGCCACATCAGGCTTCCAGTGGCCTGATTTTCATCATGACCACTGGAGATGGCCCAGGAAACAATGTGACTCCCTGGCCATTTTAGGCTAAGGTCTTATCACATTCTTACTTTGAGTGAGATATACCCATTCAATGAATAGGCCTCTTTAAGTAGTTACTCAAGGGATGCCCCCTTTAAAAAGAAAAATCAAACTGGGAGGGGAAGACCCTCAGGATTCCTGGGTAAAAGAGAAACTGTTACTATTTAGTATTTACCGAAGGAGAAAAGAGCCAGGACTGAGGAACAAGTAACAGTTATATTATAGGGTGTGATCTGGAGGAAGATCCAGCAAAGCAGACTGAGAAGGAGTGATCAGCTATGCCACTGGAAAAGGGATGCCTGGATAGATCTCATGGGGTCTGTGAACTTTCATAGGGGAGAAATGTCATCTTTAGTTTCATTAACCTCTAACTGAAATTTAGCATTTCCTTCAATAGAGAGAAGAGAGTGACAGGGAAGAGAGAGTAATCAGTAATGCCAAAGGCCAAGGAGAGGTTAAGGATCGTGATGAGTGAAGAAAGGCTGTTTGATCTGGCAATTAAGAGGTCATTAGTAACTTTGGAAAGAGTAGTTTCATTGGAATGATAAGGTCAGAAGCCAGATTGTAAGCGATTAAGAAGAGAGAAAATGAAGGTACCTATTACAGAATTGTTTGGCAGCAAGTGAGAGCCCGGTTGAGGTTGTGTAACATAACATATATTTTGTACATTATATATTATATACAGTGTATATATCATATACTGTATCTCTGTTATGTATAATAATATAATTGTGTATGTATACATAAACAAATACGTATAATAAAATATTTTGCCTCTTATCATTTATATGTGATATATATTATATTATAACAACATAAATTTATAGTAATATAATTTCTTTGGTAAAAATGCAAGAACACATTTAAGTAAAGCAGCTGGGTGTATTAGAAAGAACCCGAGATCTTGGAGTCAGAAGACCTAAGATTTCAGTCTTAGTGCGGTGTTTCCGTGTGCTCAGCTAACTGTGTGACTCTTTGTGAATTACTTTCTGAGTCTCAATTTCCTCCTCATTTGCAAAGTGGTAGTAAAATTATTGGGTACTGCTTATCTCATAGGGTTGTTGGGGTGGGTGGGGGAGAACAAACAGGGCATTTCAGGTTATAAATGTGAGTAAACATTTATATAGTGCTTTCAGGTTTATAAAATGCTTTCCTAAAAAATATCCTGGGAGGGAGTGGGCACTAGTAACTTGTTCCCTCTACAAAATTCTACATAAGATTGGGGAATAAAGGGCATATTTTTCAATGTCTTATTTTTAAATGACCCCATTGCACTACTACATGTCATTCAGGGATTCAATACAGAGATTGCTTCCTTTTCCAGGAAAAGCTGATAGGAGGGGAAAGAGGACTGAGGGTGGGGATGGACTTTGGTACATTGGTAATGTGGAAACAAAATGTGTAAGACAAATGACCTCTGAGGTACAGATAAGTTCGCAACTTTTGAACAATCTATATTTAGAAATAGCTGTTGTCATCATGTCTCCATTCTTACCCCTCTTCCCCCCTGGAAACCCTCACTAATGAACTTGAGACCTGAGGAAAAAGTGGATGTGATCTTAGTGTTTCTCAGGTGTGCCAGTAACTTGGAACAGGTAGGGAAGGGGGATGGGTGTTGTTAAACTTCCAATGTATAGACCAGGCTTTCATAACTAGGTGTCCCCAGATCCCTGTAGATAGATCTCATGGGGTCTGTGAACTTTCATAGGGGAGAAAATAACACCTTTAGTTTTATTAACTTCTAACTGAAATTTAGCATTTCCTTCAACTGATTAATTTACACAGGCCTATAATGTCACAACTCCCTGCTGTGACAAACGTAACCATTGTTACTGAGTTAACCTCAAGTCTTCTCTGGAGCTATCCAAATCATACTTTTCTAGATCCAGTTCAAATTGACTCCTATAATTTAATCTAAATCTTTTAAGGTTAGTCATTTCCTCCCTACAACAGAACTACTTATTTTGACTCTGAGCCACATACCACTTTTCAGTTATAAAGTCATTTCAAAAGCCACATCACATCTCCAGGCCTGTTTCCTCACCTATAAAAAGGGGTTGGGCTGACTACATGATTTCCAAAGGTTCCTTCTGGCTCTAATATTTGATTTTGTGACCTCGATCCACATAGCAACCCTATGGTGATAAATAATACAACTATAATACGCGTATTATATGGACAAAGAAATTGAAGGCCAGAATCACTGGAAATCCTAAGGTAACCATTAGAAGGGACTGCCACTCATTGGTATTTAACTGTCACATGAAATGTGAAATAAGGGTGTAGTGGGGAAGAGCACTGGACTAGGCAGGACTCAGGGAAAACTGGCTCTGCTACTAATTGGATATATGACCTTGGTCAGCAACATTGACCTAGGTCACAGGTCAAAGAGACCTTAGGGGCCCCTTAACACCTTTATTTTATAGACAGGGTAACTGAACTGCAGAGGTTGTGACGACCTGAAGGTCATGAAGGTCGGGAAAGGCAGGATTTGAATCCAGGACCTCTCTTTCCACATTATCAGCATTGTTACTCTACAAAAACGAAGAAACTGAAGCTCAGGGAGGTTAAATGTCTTCCTCCAGGTCACAGAGTTAATGAGAATTAAAATTTGAACCTAGCTTCTAAATTCAGCGCTGTCTGCACACATGCTATTATTATTTTTATAATACATGAAGAAATGGAGGCTCAGAAAGCGTAATAACTTGACAGCTGACAACTACTAAAATATTGGAGGGAGCCGTTAAAAAAGATAGATCTTTTTACTCCAATTCAGTTTTCTTTGCAGGGCAAGGAGCAGTGTGCATGTGGAGCTGCAGTGGGGTGGGGGAAGTGGCCTGAAAGGCTTTTCAATCAAACCAAAGAAATCTGACACCTCGGGTGACTAAAAGACTTGCCCAAGGTCACGAAGTTCAGCTCCCAAATCCAACGCTTTTTACGCTATTTCCACCTTCGAAATTCCGCGTCCTCTACACCCCTCCCCTCCTTGGCCGTGGGGTGCAGCATTACATGTATTTTCAGTTATTTGCGATGTATTGATCGGTTAGACTGTTTTATTTTTACTTTAAAAATTGGAGAAATTTTTGCTTTGTAAGAAATCGATAGAAATAAAGATTTACTAGAAGAAAAAAAAACCTCCCTGTCCCGGTGACTGTTTGGCACCCGGAACGGGGCCCCGAGGGTGGGGGGAGGGAACGTGACCGCCATCCCCACAGCTGTCCAGACCCAAGAGCAGCCGGGTCTCCTCCCCACGAGGAGTGGGGGGCGGGGGTGGGAAGCGTCCCACGAAGGGGCGGAGAGCCTCGGAGACCAAGCGTCCCCGGGTGCCGGGGTCGTTCGGGGTGACGGGTCAAGCCGATTACCACCGGGGCTAAGCAGCCGGCCCTCCGTCATTCACCGCCGCGCTGCTATGGCAGGCCGGGCGCTCCGGGCACCGGAGCATGACCCCCAACCCCGTCCCCGGCGGGTCAGAGACACCCACGGTCGTCCGCTAGGCCCAGGCCCCGGAGCCGGGACGTGGGCTTTTGTTCTCCCAGAGACACACGCGAGGCCAGGGCGCGAGTCTAGCGAGGAGGCCCCGAACGCGGTGACAGCCCCCCTCCCCCCGCCCCGTTCCGGACGGGCCAATGGGAGCGCCCGGAGGAGGCCGCAGGGGGCGGAGCGCCGAGGCTTTAGCGCCTGCGCGGCGGGCGCCGTGTCCTTTCGCTCCGAGCTGTAGCAAGGGGCTGCGTGCAGGCGGCAGCGACTTCCCCAGCGTTCGGCCCTCTCCCACCCGGCTTTCTTTCTCCAACTCCGACGGCTTCCCCTCGGTAACCATGACGGAGCAGGCCATCTCCTTCGCCAAGGACTTCCTGGCCGGTGGCATCGCCGCCGCTATCTCCAAGACGGCGGTGGCCC
>CM053771.1:331382793-331397808 GCA_028658325.1 Potorous gilbertii
GACACTCTCAAGAACTTTGGATTTGACTGTGCAACATGGGAGACACTGGCACAGGACCACTCAGCATGGCGTGCCCACATCAGAAATGGTGCTGTGCTCTTTGAGCAAAGCAGAATTGAGACAGCACAAAGTAAACACAAGATGTGCAAATTTGGGATAGTCACCCCTAATATTCACAGGGACTATCTGTGTCCAACCTGTGGTAGAGCATTCCGAGCTCATATTAGTCTGATCAGCCACAGTCAGACACACTGAAATTTCACTTTATCATGGTGATGTCATTTTGGTCCCCTTTGAAGACCAAGGATGACAACCAACTGTTTTTAAGTAATACTGGCATAATTTTTTTTTTTAAAGCTTCATGTAATGGTCACACCCCACTTTTTTGCAAAAAAAAAAAAAGAGGCATAAAATTTGTGCCAATTATGTAGTGAAATGTGTATTTACCCCAAAGCTCTGTCCTGAGTGTTCTTTTGTCCTTTTTACACTGTCATTTGGTAACTTCATTAGCTCTCTTATGTTTGATTCCACATGCCAGTGGCCCTGATTCCTGTATCTAGACTCAATTTCTTGAATGCTACTCCCATATCACTGACTACCTATTGGACTTGTCCTAAAAGCATTTAAAAGTCAATATGTTCTGGACAGAGTTCGCTACCTTTACTCAACCCTCTCCCCTTCCAAACTTCCCCATTTTTGTTGAGAGTACATTTTTTCAGGTTTGTAACTTATTGTTCAGGTTTATCACCTTGGCATTTTCTTTGATTTTTTACTTTTCCTTAACCCAAGAAGCCAATCTACGGCTAAATCATGTTGTGTCTGCCTTGGAATCTCTTTACTCTCATAGCCACTAGCCTGTTTCAGGCCCTTATCTTCTCTCACCTGGGCTATTGCAATAACTTCCTAATTGATCAAGTCCTTTCCCTCATCCATTCTCTACTAAGTACCAAAATGATTTTCCTAAAGCACAGTCATTCCTCTACTTAGTAAGTTTCAGTGGCTCCCAATTGACTCTAGGATCAAACATCATCTTAAAATTTTTTTTGTGTGTAAAATGTTACATATGGTATGGATAAATAAGTAAATATACACATATTAAGTGGATGTACTCCAACAAATTTTATAGATAGGAATGCATGATCAAAAGTTCAGAGATCATTAATATAGGGGATAGAGATATGGCCTTTAGAATCAGGGAAATATGACTTCAAGCCCCACCTTTGACATAGCAGCTGTGTGACTTTAGGTTAATATATGACTATTTAACCTCTCAGTGCCCAGAAAACTCTCTAAAGAACATAACTTGCAGAATAGTTGTCTATCTACACTGGTAGAGAATATTTCCTCATCTGGAATTCCCTACATTAATGAAATAATGTCTGGCCTTCATGCCGTCATCTAAAATGTTGATCTCCCTAAGACAAATAAACGAACAACTCTGTTTCACAAGGTTGTCATGAACATCAAATGCAAAAAATCTAATGTATATCTTCTTGGCAACAAGGTGCTGTATAAATATGATTAATGTTTTTCCTCTTATTTCCCTTGTTATCCCCACCAGGAACATTGTCTTCTTTCTTACTGTTCTTTTTCTCCAGGGGCATATCCTCCTACTCTCAAGTAATTATAATAGCTAGCATTTATATAGTGCTTACTATGTGCCATACACTGTGGGAAGCACTTTACAAATATTTGATACTCACAACAAGCCTGGGTGGTAGGTGCTAAATTAAGGAATCTGTGGCAGATAAGTTAATTGATTTGCCAATGGTCGCCCAGCTAGAAAGTAAACTCAGGTTTTCCTAACTGCAGGTCTAGCTCTCTATCCATTGTGCCATCTAACTGCCTCCAGAACTACGTTGGTGATACAGACTACCTGAGAATCTTGACAGATTCAGGGACAATACGATGTTTTATTTTGATGGTGCTAAGGAGAAGACACTGAACCTTGGGATGCTATAATTTGTGGAATGACTGATAGATGGAATAGGCAGAAGGACCCAGTCCTTCGGCAGATGGTTTTATCATTTCGTGTACAGAATAACCACTGTTATCAGGACAGAAAATAGTGAATGATCCTGATGGGCTAAGAATGAATGCAGGAGGAAAAAGAAAGGGAGGAAAGGTCATAAGGTCTTAGATCTAGAGTTGAAAGGACTTTGGAGGACGCAATCCTTTCCTTTCTAGTGGCAGTGTTCTCATCCAGACACCCCAAAATTTGCTCTGGTTGCCTCAGTGAAATGCATTAGGAAGTTGGGTCTTGATTTACAATCCTAACCAACTGGCAAAGACTGGATAGGCACTCATCAGGTATTGTTAGGAGAATATTTGTGTTTTAGTTTTAAAAAAAAAAGTTGATCTTAACTAATAAAATGAGTATTTATGTATACATAGTATAACTAGAAAAGAGGATTATACATGAAACTGAGCTTCTTAATTATGTAAAACTTATTTAAAAAATATGTAATTTAACATATAACTTTCAAAGTAGTCCTACTGTGTCTGATTATTTTTTTGTGTATTATGTGTGGCTTTGTGTTCTCTTTTAAGAATTAACCAAAGAAACAAACAACCCTTCAATGAAAGGAGGATATTCATGTTCTTTCCAGATGATTGACCAGAATACTTCTCCCTTTAGACACTGAAGATCAGTCTAGACTTGTGATTTAATCTACACAGGGAACTCCCAGTGAAGACATTTCATTACCAAAACAAATCTATAGAGAGCTTAGAAGCAGAGGGAAAAACTAAGAGGTTAAGTGACTTGTCCAGGTTCACATAATCAGTATATGTAAGACTTGAATCCAGCTTCTTCTGATCTTTTCTTTCTCTTTTAATTTTAAATTCTCTTTTGTCTCATTAAAACAAAATTCTTTACTAACCCTGTTTCCTAGCCTTACAATGATTCCAATGGCTCTCTCATGAACTATCCTTTAAGTTCTTCAACTTGTTATTAAGTTACAAAGCCCGTGAGGAAGAGGTACCAGAAATTTTCTAGAATAGTATAATAAAGATGGAGAGGAAGCCAAGAGCTACAAGACTTATTTGAGAGTACATGTGCCAGTACATATTTTTGGAAGGCCATCCTAGGGGCCGCGAGGTAAAGATGGCTTGGACTAAGTGGATGTTGGCACTGGGAATGAAGGGAAAGTCACTTTTTTGACAATTCCACTGAGATTTATAATGCTCACCTGAAAATTCTTAAGAGTTTTGATTTAGAAAATAGAAATTCATTCAAACCCTTCCTCCATCCAAAACACCATACATGGTATATATGTTTTATTGCTCTTGGGAATATGTATGTATGCATGCATATATACACATATGTATGGACAGACATGCAGACACATGTACACAATTAAATGGTAAGGATAAATAAATACATGCATATGTAGATAATATATGTGTATATATAATATATAAATAAATGTATGTATATTTAAATCAAATTTAATGATAAATATATAATAACATTATACATACTACTCTTGGGAATATGTATATATGCATGCATATACACATGTGGACATACATGTACATAAAATAGTAAGGCTAAATATATGTACATGTAATATATAAATATATATTTAAATAATAACATTTAATGACAAATATATAATAATAAAAATGTATAATAAAATAACATGTGAATAAATAATAAAATTTAAATAGTAAACAAACATACATATATACACAGCATATAACATGTATAGATATGTGTGTACACCACCCAAATGTATGTATGTATGTGTGTGCACACATACATGTATGTAAACTTCCAGTTGATATTATTAGAAAATCACTTTTGGATTTGATCCAAGAAAACAACTCTGGTGGAAGTAACATCGGTAAATTTATGAATGACTTCCAACATTGTGGCTAACTGGCACACTAGCTGTGTGGGGAATTCCTAGTGAAGAAGGAACTTCCTTTCTGGGAACTTTCCAAAAGGAAATCATCATTTCTCCCTCCATGGGTGATGGCTGGACTTCAACTTCTAAGATATCTTTGAAAAGCCTTCTGACTATGCATGACAATGTCCTGGGCCAGACTAGAAATAGAATAAGAAGGTAGAAGGTAGGTGCTGCAAAGTGGAAAGAACACTGAATTTTGGAGTTAGAGAGGACCTGTATTTAAATTCTGGTTCAGTCATATACTACCTTTGAGACTTTGGATAGGCTACTTTGAGCCAGTTTCCTCATCCAGACCAAGGGGTTTCAAAGATGATCTTTAAGCTCTTTTGCACCTCTGAATTCGATGACTTCATTGCAGACTTAATTCTTTACCATGGGATTTGCAGAAGTTGATCATTTTTGTCCCAGGGAATAGATCTCTTCACATCTAGGTGCCTTAAAGCCCAATTTCAGTGTAGCACTGCTTTCCTCACATGGCCCTGGGAGCCACTACATGCCCACAACCAGGGGAACATCCAGTCTAAAGCATCCAGCAGCAGTCTTGAGAATCCAAGGGCAAAGTCTTTGAACCCAAGTTGGTCCTAGGTGAGCAGCTGCCTGGATAAGATCATTGAAGGGACTCTGAAAAGCCAACATATGGCTAAGTATGGCTACCACTAGCCTGTTCAAGATTTTAACCATGACAGTCAATCCTTTGACTTAAGCCATTTTTGCTTATAAATAACACCTGTTTAAAATCTCTTTCATCAAAACCCCTAAGACTAAGACTAGGAGCTCTGACTGAGTTACTAAGAAGGCTTGAATGCCTTTCTGACTTATGTGTTTCATACATTGCCACCACCCTAGGGGAATATATGGGAAAAGTGTGCTTGAGGCCCAACCTCCAAGGACTTTTCAGTAGAGGCAGGAAATTAGGAATAACTGCTCCTGGTACAGTCCAGACAAGCAGGATTAGATTAAATATGACCTAAATTTCTACAACTGCTTACTTCCCTATGTCAAATGCAAACTAAATCTGGGCCCTAGAACACCATCAAGCCACTTATGAAAACCCACTTAAGAAAACCCACATATACCACAAGGACGATATAAGGAGAAGAGAACCAGGACCTAACAGTGTGGGCACATCTGGTGGTTTTAGGGGGCATTAACTGATCATTTTCACCACTACTCTTTCTCTCCACCATATCCACTAATCTAATTACATCCATCCTTAATTTACCTCAGAAGCTTTTCCATCATCTGGATGCCTCAAGCAGAAGTCACAGTACAGTTAGATACCACTCAAACCCACTGTTTCTTATAGTACAGTTAGTGTCTCAGGGTTACCTCCTCCCTCCCAGTAGCACCTGGTACTGTTTGATCTCTCTTCTGCTATTATACCCCACTTTCTTCCTACTGTAATGACAATATGATTCTAAAAGAGGAGGTGAAATGAGTCTGGAAACTATTTTGAGGCAGGGGGTACAGGCTGTGGAAACCCCCTTGAACTCTCCTTGAATTTCCCCACTTGCTCTTGCATTCACCTGAGGCTATAAGCCTTTCATTTTTGCTAAGCCCAGTTGTCTGTTACCCTTAACCCAGCCCAGTCTTCACAGTCCATTACCTTTGGATTGTCTCCAGCTACTTCCCACCCTTGCTCCTATCTAAATCCCATTTTCTTGGTTCCTGGCCTCTGGCCTCTGACCTCTAGTCACTCCAGACTGCTGGCCACTTCCATGAAGATCCTCCCCAAACCCCTCCTCCAAACACGCCAGGGTTTTTGGTCAACCCTAGATCCCTTTCTGTATATAAGATTCATCTTGTTTCAATGAAAAGTGCTCAGATCCACTCTGGCCTACTTGCATTAGCTACACAAATGCGCAGATTCTTTAGTAGTCTCCCCAGTATGGCGGATCTTTAATAAACCTTGTTTTTCTTTGACTGAAAGAAGGTTGGGGTCGAATTCATTCATGCAGGAACTGAGTGTCACTACTTTGGGGTCCCAGCACCCCTAAACCTCAATAGATCTACTGTTCCTTTAATATTCTAGTTATAAACCCATCCTTCAATATTCAACCCTTCTGCTAAGGAGTAAAACCAGCATGGTCTGGATGTGTCCTGTTTTATTTATTTATTTGTTTGTTTGTTTTTGCTTAGTAGATACTAAAGTTTTGCAGTTTTATTCCCATTACTACAAAAAACACTACCTTCACAACCAATATGCACTTTGGCTTTAAATTGACTAAAGCTAATCTTTTATAAGTCACCTGGCTCTGTAAACCTTCATTATTCCCAGATCTCTAGGCTTTCCTAGAAAATCCCCAAAGCAAAGATGAGACAGATGCTGTCTCTTCAAAGAAGCCTGATCAGGGGTTCCTTTTTGTTTGTTTTTTTTGTTTTTTAATAATTAAATAATTTTTAAATGAATTTTTTTAATTTTTAAATTTTAATAATTTTTAAAAAAATTAAAACCTTTAAATAAAAGGTCCTCAATACCTTTTGCTTTTTAGAGCAACTACTTTTTCAAATATAACCTTCCCCCCAAACCTGAATAATCAAGAAAAAGGGGGGAAATGTCTCCCTTTTAAGTGAAAATTCTACCCAAGGGTTCCCAGATTGGAAGGTAGTTGAAATCCTATTTTCTTTACAATTTGCTTGATTTTCAACTCAACCATATTTTATTAAGTACCCTCTCTGTGACAAGCACTGTAATAAATATGAATACAAACACATTAGTTCGTAAAAGAGCTTACATTCTAATGGAAAAAGACAATGCTCAAGTGAGGGTTTTTTAAGCATGAAGAAGACACGGCTGTGTTTGTAGGCAGTAGAAAAGCAACTAGTAGATAAGCAGGAAAGAGTTAGTATGATAGAGGAAGCTAAATATTTTGCTTGTAAGGTCAAAATTTCTACCTGGGTCTTGGAATAGGTAAAAGCTTGGGACAGTGAGGTGGGGGAACAGGCAGGTCAGAACTCTGTTTTGAATTATCTGACTATGTAATTTACCCTTTACAGGGACAGTGAATAAAATCTTCCTCTAATGTCTCATTCCCTGGTATAGATGTGACCTTGAATCCTGTGAAGTGGAACATAAGGTATGGAAGGCCCTTTCTAGCTGGAAAGTCTTTGAACGTAGGCCCTGTGATAGGCTGAAAGGCTGAATGTCTCTTGTTTAAGGACCACCAGGTCGGCTAGGCTCAGAATGACAGATTTGCTTCAGAGGGATGAATTTTGCCCCTTTCCCCATCTCCAAAGGCCACCCACTAAGTCAGAGGTGGGGAATCTGCATGTGGCCCTCTAACACTGGAGAACCTAGAGGGCCACATGTGGCCTCGAGGCTACAGGTTCCCTACTCTTGTACTAAGTTCTAGGTAGGATCTGTTTTGAAAGAGCATCTTCAATGAAGAAATCACAGATCCTGGAAACATGGAAGCAGCCAATCGGGGAAACTCTATGTTGTCTTCCAGGACCCCTGTGAGTGGTTTGTTTTATTTTGTTTTAAGACTGGGACTCCCTATCTCATCCAGGCTACTCACTGAACTGATGCCCCATGGGAACTGATTCCTTCACTAACTCTCCCCACCTTTTCCTTCCCCTTGCCTGTGGTGGTGGTGGTGATGGAGAGGCTGAAGAGAAAACAGTGAACTGACCCAGGTCAGCCATGGGGCAGGCTACAGTTTCTGTGCTATCAGCGAGGGGATCAGTTCCCACAGGGAATCAGTTCTCTGAGAAACCTGGGTGAGATAGGGAGAAGTAGATTCAGAAGAAAAAACAAAACAACATCTACAAAAACAACCCCAAACCACCAGCAGTGGACCTGGAAGTTATTCTAGAAGAAATAGCAGAAGCTTCCCAGCTGGCCATTTCGATATTTCCAGGATCTGTGATTTCATCACTGAAGGCATTCACAAAGCAGAACAACTCCCCTAGAGTTTAGTAGATGGCCTTTTGGGGATGGGATGGAGGAAGGGATGAGATGAGTGCCTCTGAAGCACATCTGATGCTCTGGGCCTAGCAGAGCTCGTGGTCTTTAAACGAGAGACATTCTTGGGCCCACATTTAGAAGCCTTTTCAACTTGACAAGGTCTTCCGTAGCTTGGATCCAACATCACATCCACATTATAGACATGAGACATTAGAGGAGGATTTTACTCACTGGCTCCAAAAGATTTGCTAAAGCCCACTGAAGCTCAGAGCTCCCAAAATAAAATTATCCACCAGCCTCAACCACTCCAATAACAGAGATTACAGGATGTAATGGCTCTATCTGTAACTGAGTGGTTGAAATTGTCAGAAGTTAGTGCTGTGGAAGTGATATTGAAGCTGAAGTAACCGATTCTAGTGGCCTGGAATGGGCTAGTGCTGAGAAAAACTGTAAGGTAAGAAAAGTTAGGCTTTGGTATTCTATTTCTTCTAACAAAAGTCTCTTTAATCTCTTCTACTTTTTCTTCAATACTTTCCCCCAACCCCCTATTTATCGTATATCCTAGTGTTGCTAATTTCTAGTAGAATGATAACTGAAAACTAAGTTATTAACTGTTATATACTTACGATATATCCCCCTCATGGAAATCCCCCCATTTTCTTAAGGGACACAACTCAAAGCTGCCCTTTGCAATAGTTTGGGATGCTCCCCATTTTCTCTTGTCTAGGGTTATAAGCACACGAGTCCCCAGATACCACCCTTCCTCGTGTTCTTTTCCACAATCTTTAAGGGTAAGAGTGTTAGGAGATGAGTGTTTTGGGACCCCCCCTCCCAACTCAGCTTCCAGAAAACCAAATATTGAAAGGATAAGTGAAATAAAGCTTTGGGGATATGGTTGCAGGTGCAGCACCCCTTGCAGGTTTCCTGAAACCTTTCCTCTACTATTTTCATGGTTTGAACCCAAAAAGGAGAATCCAAAAGTGGCACAGGAGTCCAGCTATAGACTGGATTTTACTTGCTTCATCCTGAGCAACATTTCAGATCATTCCTAGAACTTAAATTCAGAACCTGGGCAGCACAGCTGTGCCATGGTCTGGTGGAAGTTTGAGGTGGAAGAGTCTGAGCATTTTTAGAGTGTGTTAGAGACCAGATAGTAGTATACTGTGGATTTTTAGGAAATCCTTTCTTTGCAGGTTCTAGAGCTGCAGTTTTCAGTGTGCCAAATATAGGATCATAGATGTGAGTTTAGGCCATCTAGCCCAGTCTTTTCATTTTACAAATGAGGAAATTGAGACTTAGAGAGGTCCCATGATTTGTCCAAGGTCACCTAAGTAGTAATGTCAGATATGATTTGGACCCTGCTTCTTTGACTCTAGGCCTTTCTAGTCGTACTGGGTGTGAATGTAAATATATGGAATTTACACTTTTCATGCTATGAATTTACATTTTTAGTCACATGCCCAGTTCTGTCTTAGTAGGTCCTATTTTCCCAAACAAAGAACAATGCTGTGTTTATAGAAAACAAAAAAGTTTCAGAAGCACAGAATAAAAATAGTTGACAGGATCACTTTGATGGTGACTGGAATAAAGAGCCACCTGCTGATCAATATGGGTATTGCACACACTTTTTCCATAACTAATAAATAAGTGGAGGTTTTAGAATGCACTTACGGCAATACTGTAAACCTCACATGCCTCCTGAACCTGTATCATGGTAAAATTATATTAAATTAGATGTATCATTGAAGCAAGCACTTTAAAGCTTTACCTTGCAGGCCTAACCTGGATTATTCTCTTGGTTTGCCTTCCCAAAGCTGGTGCTCACCCTTGACTGGTGTGGTTTTTACATATCAACTAGCACCAGTTATTTACTCATTCATACCTGAAGAGCCCAGGCACTGTTTAGGCAGTGTAGAGTAATAGAAGGAAAGCTGGCAGTGAATCCCGGAAGGGCTAGGTTGAAGTCTTTACCTCTCTACCACAGACTGCCGGTGTCAACGTGGGGCAAGTCACAGGGCCTGAGGCAACTTTCTGAGATGCTAAATTACATAGTAAGTATGACTGATCTCTATTGGCAGAATGAGTTTTCTTACTTGGGAGTTCTCTATAAAAATGAAATGACAGGCTCGGTCTAGAAAGACCTGAGTTCAAATCTAGCCTTAGGGCTCTATGACCTTGGGCAAATCATTAAAACACTCCCAGCCTTAGTTTCCTCAACTACAAAGTGAACATAGTAATAGCCCCTTTCTAGGTGTTATTATAAGAATCTCAGGGTTATTATGAGGACCAAATGAGATAATATTTGTAAAGGATTTAGCATAGTGCCTAGCACATAAAGGCACTACAACAAATTCTAGTTATCTCACTATCTTTCTTTTGACCCTTGACTGCCTCTCTGGACTTCAACCTACTTCCTAACAGAGCCCCTCTTACTACATTATCCATTTTTTTTTCTTGATCTAATTTCTGGTAAATGTGCTCTGATTGTCTGCCCCTCTACTTGTCTGCCCTGCTGCTGCCCATTGACCTCACCGTAGAGATCTACATAACAATAAAATTGTTGTTATAACCTAAGAGTAATAGCACTTATAGGGTGGTAACTATAGTTCAGGTAAGGACCGCTAGGTGGCACTGTGAGCCCGGAGTTTGGAAGGCTTGTCTTCTTGAGTTCAAATTTGGCCTGAGAAACTTACTAGATGTGTGACCCTGGATAAGTCACTTAACCCTGTTTGCCCCAATTTGTTCATCTGAAAAATGAGCGAGAGAAGGAAATGGTGAACTACTCCAGTATCTCTGCCAAGACAACCCGAAATGGGGTTATGATGAATGGCACAGACTGGACAGGACTCATCAAATATGCCAGGTGCTGTACTAAGTAACTGTTTTGCAATTATCAAATGCTTACAATAATCCTGGGAGGTGGAGACTGTGATTATCCCCATTTTACAGATAGGGAAACTGAGGCAAACAGAAGTTAAGTGATTTGCCCAGAGCCACATAGCTAGTAAGTTTCTGAGGCCACATTTGAGCAGAGCTATGTGCATCCTGTATCCAGGCCTTTTGTTTTATCTACTGCACCACTTAGTTGCCCTATTCCCTACATAGTTGGTTTTTCTGGTCCCAGCATTACCAGATCTTGAGTACTGCATATACTTTGAACCCCCAACGATCATTCAGATTTGCTTAGGTCTGGCTCCTCCTATGTCTAGTTCCTTTATCTGACCAATGACCCTTTGCTACTCAGATGCTTGTACTAAGAGTGATATCTGATAAAAAAAAAATGTTTTTGTACCTTTTTCTTTCCCCAGTGGTAAGAGGAATCTGAAAAAGCTATAGATACTAATGTGGATAGGAAAAATGCCCTAAGAGTTAAAATAGTATTGACTGACTTTATGAAGCCCTTGGTACCCTAAAGTCTCCCTTACCACAAAACTTACCTCTTATCCTGCATCATGGAATTCCTTGTCCCCACCCCTCATCCTGGGGAATGGGATTTCCTTATCTCCCTGTGCCTTTATATTGCAAGACTTACTCTAGATCTCTAATCCCCACAAGGAAACCCCCAAATCATCTTATATAAGTTTGACCAGTTTCCTGTATCATTGCCTTTGTTTAGCTCCTTGCTAAATCTCAGGCCAGCTGCTTTTGCATCACTAAAGCTCCCAGTGGCTACAGAGAGATCTAAATGAATTCATTCACATGTTGAACCAGCTCTCCCATCTCTCTTCAACAGATACTCGGTAATTATAGATACTTCTAGGCTATACCTGCCAATAAATAGAACCTAGGTATATATATATATATATATATGATTAAAGTTTAAGAATTTTTTCAAATTTCTCCAGGATTTCACAGTCTAGGATTATCTAAAATCAAAAGGCAAGCGTCTTGAGCAGGAAATCTCTCAGGTGGTCCTCCCAAAAGTAAAAGACCTAATTTTATCCCAGAACAGACTCCACTTGTGACATAGTGTAACTTGTACAATGAGGAATTATTTACTTCAAAAGAATCGCAAATATACAAATTTACCCCTCATAGGTGGGAGGCATAATCTCCCTTCCTCCCAGCACCACCTTAATCTCTGGGGAGGGGATAGAGATTAGGTTCATAGTTTAGCTTTGTTACCTTAGAGCACAGTCCCAGGTGAAAGTCCAGGCGGTTTGATTCCCAGTCACTCTGACTTCTCAGGGTTACTACGCTAGTTTGGTTGGCTCAGCCATCCCACCTGCAATCCAGCCTCCAAGGTTCCCATGGTTGGGATTTCCAGTCCCATGGGGATAACTTCTAGAACTTAAAGATAAAAACAAACACTCCCAGGTCCATTTCTTGGAGCTGGAGTAAAAGAGGCGGAACACAAGAAGATAATCTCTTCCTCTTTCCACTGGTTCAGTTTATGGCTCTATAATTCGTGGTTTCTACTAGGTGCAGCAGATAGAAGTTCCAGAAAAAAGCACTGCTGAAAGCAAACAAATAGCTTGGTAGCATGTCCTATTTTTAAAGATTTTTGTTGTACATTTGTGTCTGACCCTTCATGACCCCATATGGGGTTTTCTTGCCAAAGAAACTGGAGTGGTTTTGCCATTTCCTTCTCTAGTTCATTTTACAGTTGAGGAAATGATGGGGCTCAGATTCTGGGAACCTGCTTGAACTCATCTTGAATTTTCCCACTTAATCTGGCCTTTCAGACTCAGATCTGTTACCCATCCCACTTCCCACTCAAGCCCTCCGTAGTCTGAGACTTCCCAATTGCCTCCAGCTGTTTCTCACCCTTGATTACATCCCTAGTTACTCCAGCCTCATTAAGATCCTCCTTTGACCCTCTTCCCAGACTACTAGACCACCCCTAGATCTTTCCCAAGGATTTTCTGTATATAGATTCCAACTAGCCTCTGGGAACGTGCTAAGATTCAATCCAGTTCTGACTCACCGTAGCTGAGGTCCTCTCTGGGCCATTTAGTAATGCAAGCATCACAAATGCTCAGGCTCCTTAAGAGTCAACCCAACATGGCAAATCTTTAATAAACTTTTTCTTTGACTTTAAGAAGGCTTGTGTCAAATTCATTCGAGCAGGACTGGACGTGTCAGTATTTTGCGATTCCCAACACTCCTGAACCTTAACAAGGTGACTTACATAGCTAGTAGGTGTCTGAGGCCAGGTAGGATAGAAAACTGAGTCTCCCTGACTTCAGGCTCAGAACTCTATCTACTGCTTAATTTAACTTAGTGAATGTGTCAGAAGCAGGATTTGAACTGAGATCTTCCTGAGTCTGAACTCTCTAGCCCTTATACCATCCTACTTGGCACAAGCACAAAACAAAGTTGACTAATTTGATGTTGCAATGACCACACAGAATGTCAAAATTCTGTTGTTTAATATACATAGTCCTTTTTTTTCTTCTTTCTATTCTCCATCTGTCCCCAACTAGTACTTGTGGGTGCTCTCTCCAAAAGAAATATAATTTTTGACTGCTTATATGTGGGTGGGGTAGATTTTTTTCTTCCCTTTTTATGCTGTCATCTTTTTTCAGAAAGCTGAGACAGTTTTTTGTCTCATGTAGTTTTCATTTATGACTTCTTGAACTGTAGTACTGGAAAGTCAGACTTTGAAAAAGCCCATTCTGATTCAAATGGTGCTACTTGGCTGGGCCTTTAAATCCAAATCATTCTGGCTTTCACCGATTGGCCAAAAACTATTGGTCCCAGCCCAAGTTTCTCTTGCTCATAGTTTG
Organism: Potorous gilbertii; assembly: GCA_028658325.1. Taxonomy (NCBI): domain Eukaryota; kingdom Metazoa; phylum Chordata; class Mammalia; order Diprotodontia; family Potoroidae; genus Potorous; species Potorous gilbertii. The sequence goes on from CM053771.1 coordinate 331,396,344, forward strand.
GGTTTTGACATCTCAGAGTGAGTATAAATAATAATTGTTTCTGTTCTGGCCAGAAACCCTGAGGGTCTTCCCTTCTTTGATTGATTCTTTTGTGAAGGCAAATTAGGTTATCTTTTGTCTGCATTCTCTTGTTTAAAATTATTTCTTACCAAGCCTTTAATCGCTGAGTGGGTATTGCCTCCGACATACCTGACCTGAGAAAGACCTTAACTAACCATGGTAAAAGGACCCCTGCTGTTTCCCAGGCCTTCTCCAGTTATCCTGACCTATTTCTTGCCACTGGACCCCATCCGTTACTCTGCTGGAGTGAGGTTTATGACCTTGGACAGCTCTCTCACTTAAATCCAATTCACTTGCAAGTCAAGACATCACCGTCCTGACATCCTTGGTCCTCTTCAAGAACCAAGACAAAAGGGCCGCTACAAACACATTCCTTTAGAAAACCTTTGGAAAAAATGTGATTCAATTAAAAAAAAAATCACATTAGCGGGCTTGGGCCTCATTTGCTCCCAAGTTATTAGTATAATATTTATTAGTATAAGAAGTAGTGATCCTCATGTTGTCAAGAGAGGTTATGAAAGCGTCATTCATTATGTCTTCCTGGGAAATCCTTTATAAAACCTTCATATTATCTCTCTGTCACTCCAGCACTTAGCATGGTGCCTAACACAGAACACAAGAAGCACTTGTTGGCTTAACTTGACTTGATACTGATAAGAATTAAGTCCATGCCAGCCAGCATGGACAGTCTTGCCCCAAGGATTTTGAGATAGCCCTCATCTATTTGGCCAGGCTTTAGGAAGGGATGTTAGAGACCTGGAACTAGCAATAGCATCATTCAGTACATGGATCATATCCTAATCTGTAGCTGCTGCCATAGAGACCCTTAATTTCTGGGGCACTCAGGGTTACAGGGTCTCTGAACAAAGTCCAGATAGCATGCCAGTCGGTAAAGTATCTGGGCCATGAACTCCCACCCACTTCTCGATCCTTAACCTCTGAGAGAAAAAGGATAACTCTTGTCTATCCCTGTCCCAGTCACTAAGAGACAACTTCAAGCCTTTCTAGGTATGGCTGGATTTTGTAGTCTCTGGATTCCTAATTTTGGTTTTATTGCTAATCCCCTTTATGACCTTACTCAGGGCACTGACTCAGACCAGGCTAAAGTTTTTGAGACTCTGAAAACTAATTTGACCACCACCCCAGTGATGGGGTTCAGACTCTGGGAACTTCCTTGAGTTCCCCTGGAATCTCCTTACTTAAACTGATTTTTCATACTCAAATTGAGCTCTCCCTGTATCCCCTCACAGAATCTGGCCTTTCATACTCAAATCTGTGACCATTGTTGGTTATCTCTTGATAGCCCTACCTGCTTCCCACCTAGGCTCCCCCTTGTCTGATGTTTGTTGATTACCTCCAGTTGTTTCCAGCCTTGGATCCTCCTTGAAGGCCCTTCCTGAACTTC
>CM053771.1:331398308-331450186 GCA_028658325.1 Potorous gilbertii
CATTTTGGACCATTGACCTTCAAGAAATTCCTGTTGTCTTTTTATCCAGGCCAGATCATGTTTTGTAGGGGAGCCAGAAAGAGCTCTTAGAAAAAGGGACTCATTTATTGTGATCCATTATTCACACAGTGGAACTGATGATGATTCAGTATATTGATTATTGGTTTTCGGGAAAATAACAGTTTCTGTGGGTCCAAGGAGGCAGATCAACTTAGACCATCTAGTTTAAATGCTCTTTTGTAGGACCATAAATTTGTGTTTAAGTATTTATTTAAAAAAATCATGTCTCCCATTTGTACTTAAGCACTATATATACTATTTTGCACAGCTGACTATTTGGCAGTTATGATGATCTGTGTTGGGCATTCTGCTGTTAAACAATAAATACACAGAAGACTCTAAAGACTTGTGGTGTAATAACTGAATTATCCAACATGGTTTGGTTGTGATGAGTTTGGGGTTGTGCACGGTAAAAGTACTGTTTTTTTTTTTAATTTATTTGGTTTTTTTATTAATCATGGTAATACAAAACAGGTATTAAATTGAGTGGTTTCATGGAAGTAGTTTTAGCTTTCTGCCTCTCTTTCTAGTACTTGTTACACAGATTCTTTTATGCTACAATTCAGCCAGCATCTTTTATGGTAGACAGTACCAAAGGCCAGAAAGATACCATGTTTCACTTGGTTACTCAGCAATAAATAGAATCTAGGCTCAAATCCTATGCATTGAGCATTATATGTTATATTTCTGCAATGGACCTATATACAAAAGAAAATAAATTTAATAGTTAATATTGTCAAAAACTGGCATAGAACTGGAGGGCTGTGATCATTGGGAAATGCACAAATTTTGTTAACAAATTTTAATTAATTGTAATCATATTAAATGGTAGATCAAATTTTTATTATTAAAATGCTGAATATATTAGGTACCTGGGTGCACAGTGGCTAGGATACGGAGAAGACTGGGGAAAGAGGACCGTGATTATCAATGTGAAACAGCATGATTATGGAGCAGTCAGAGGAGACAGGACAGCCACCTTAGATTGAAGGGCAATAGAAACCAGAAAGGAATTTTAGAGAGAATTAGAGAAGCTTTTGACAGCCTTAATTTTGTAGAATTATATCTTAAATGGGAGTGTGTGGAATTTTAATGATATTTAGAACCACCCTAATAAAAGTGTTAGTGGAAAAAAATGAATTACTGTGCAATAATGAAGGTTCATTGGATTTGGCATCAATAAATACCTGTCAGGTACAAAGGTTCTCTAGGCAGGGGCTTGGCACTAATGCTCTACCAAGATGAGACATAAAATATATTTGGGGGAGAGGTAGCACTAAACTTGAAAGGGCTAGGGATCCCAAGTGATAGGTGGGGAATATTTCAGTGACAAGGATTAGTGGGAGGAGATAAAATCCCATATATGGAGTATTTTACTTTGACTTTTAATCAGGGTAGTTCAGGCTGGAGTTAACAAGACTAGATAACTGGACTTGAACATGACATTTTTGAAAAATAGAATTTCAGAAGAAAAATGTGAGTTTAAGATGCATTTGAAACATTCAGGAGATCTGGGGGTAAAGCTGAGGAGAAATGAACACTAGATACGGAGATTTGGGAGTCATCTGCAAATGATGATAGACCCATAGAACATAGGGCAGAACCTTAACTTACATGTGCCCATACATACGTTGGGGATAAAGCGTGGTCCTGCAAAGAAGACTGAAGCTTTGTCAGACATGGATAGTTAAGAGAGCAGTGTTCCAAAAACCCAAGCAGAATTGAATCCGGAAGGGGGTTTTCAGTAGTTGTCACACCGCTAAACCGATGAGCCACATTGTGAGGGTTGAGAATCTTAAGATGGGGGCAAGAAGAGGAGCAGGAACAGGTGAAGACTCCTAAGGTTTCTGCTGTGGAAGGAAAGAACAATATAGTTTGAGGGAGTGGTTGGATTAAGTGGTTTTTGATAGATCTGGGTGTATTTGTGAGCCATTGGATAAAGACTGAAAGGTAAATAGGGTAGTAAAGGAACGTCACAGATGGATGGGGACGTAAGGTCAAGGCATAACTGGAGGGATCATTAGCAAGAAGCAACACCTTACACTTCCATCAGAAAGATGTATTGAAGTGATACTCTTAAGTTGATTACACCAGAAATGATATGGCAAGAAAAAGATTATAGGGTGAAGGAGAGGGGAAGGGCATTATGATTAGTGGTAGATGTATTCAGGATTGAGAGGAAACAGACAAGGTTGCTGGCATAGAATATACTAAGGTAGGGTCCAGAGATCTTGGTAAGAGCTACGAATAAGTAGAAGAAAAGGGAGTGATGGAACCACAGATTGTAATTGGAGGGAATTTCGGTTTTTGCAGGTAGAGCTGTTTTAGTGATGCCATGATACAGTTGGTGACTGAAGTAAGGGTGAAACTGAGGATCATGAAACTATGTATTGAATTCTTTAGGGGTGACATCTGGTGAAGAGGAAGATTTAGCCAGGTGCTGCAGTCATGGAGAGAGGATAGTGTAATTTGTATTGCATGACCTTGACTTAGAGAACAGCTTAAGTGAGGGATGAAGAGTTTGGGGAGGTGTAGGAAAAATAGTAGCCAGCATTAAAAAGAAAAGGTAGCTAACAAACTGGGTTCTTCATAGAAAGGCCAAAATTAACTTAATTTGAAGTCAAATGATAATTTAAATTTTAAAAGTTTTATAATTATCTAATTTGAATGTCACAACTGAGCCAGACTATCTCCATTTTCCAGATGTGGGTGGAAATGATAGAAGTTTAGAGAGGTTAAATGCCTTGCCTATAATTACCTGACTGCTAAGGTGTAGTCAACAAGCATTTATTAAGCGCTTACCTTGTGGTAGCACTGCACTAAGATTTTAGTTGTTAAGAGTTAGGATTTGAACACAGGTCTTCCTGACGTGAGCATTGTACCCACTGTGCCAACCCAGATTGGATTGCTTTCAGGATGTTGCAAAACTTGCTAGAGCTTTTCTTGTTCAATTATAACATTTTACTGCTGTTGCTATAATATAATAGCAAGGCATGGGATACATTTGCTCCTGGTGGCTACAATAGTAACCAATGAGCTCCAAAGAACAGCAGAAGTAATGGATGTCGTAAAAGAATTGCATCCTAAAAGTAGATTAGCATGTGGTAAGAACAAAGGCTTCCAACTCCTTGGGAAGAGTCATACAGTTGGCAGTGTGTGTGGGTTGCAGTCTGATTGTGAGAAATACAGGAATGGGTGAGGCCGCCGATTATTACTCCAGGGGTGTACGTCCAGGAGTAAGATTGCTGAGTCAGAGAATATGTGCAGTCACTTTCATTGCATGATTGGAAATGATGTCCACAACCCGTGGACCAATTTGTAGTCACCAACAAGATACCAACCTGTCTTTTTTTCCTCAGAATCTATTTGCTTTCCATTTCCAACAACCATTTACGTAAGTCTTAAATTTTCTCCCTCTCCCTCCCCAAGACAGTGTGCGATCTTACATGGGCTCTACACGTAACAATCTTATTAAACACATTTTCATATTAGTCATGTTGCATAGAAGAATTAAAATGAATTGAGAGTAAAACTAAACAAAACCAAACAACAAAAGAGAATCATCTGCTTCATTCTGTGTTCCAACTCCATATGAACCTGTGTTTTTGATGTCAGTCGCTTAAATTATTAATATAAAAAAGATGAGGTTTTTGTTTCAGGGAGAAGCTTAAGGTTATTAAAAAAAAGACTGGGGAGCTCTCAAAGGCAATCCAACCCATTCTTCTCTTCAGTTCTGACCATCTGCAGTGCCTTTCCAAGAGATACCTACTCATGGACCAGTTCTTTTGAGTTGCCCCCTCCAACTTGGATGTTAAAATAACAATCTAAGAGAATAAGTGAGGCAACATACAAAGCATTCTGTGAACCTTTCTGTGCTGTATAAATGTTAGCTATTATCTGAAAACAAAAGAATTTCACTGTATACATGGAAAACCCTCTGATTTGGGCTCCATGGGTATCTTTCAGGACAGTGGCTATCACCTTTAACTAGTATACATCTTACTGTTTCACTTGATGTTAATAACAGGGTGACCTCAGGAATAAATAGAAAACCCTGCAATTTTTAAAAAGAAGGAAAATAAGATAAAGGAAGTTGTGGCTTAATAGTTAATATGAAAAAGACCAGGGAAATAAAAGACAAGTTCCCAGAAACACCAAAACATTAATAGCATTTTTTCTGGTAATATTAAGATACATAAATATAATTATCATGTGCCAGGCATTATGTTAAAGCACTACTAGAATTCCAGCTGGCCTTGGCCGCAGATTAGGTGGGGGTGAAAGACAGTGCAAAGAGGCAAAGTGAGAAATTGAGGATAGCATCTAGGTTGTAAGCCTGGGTGACTGGGAAGATAGTGATACCCTTGAATAGCCCAGAAGTATTTGAGGCAAGGGTCATATTTAGGTCTTCTGACTTTAACAATATAGCAAACCACCTAGCTCCCATCTACCTATTCCAGGAAAAACCTGAAATTTTCACTATTCAAATAATCCAGAAATCCAATGAGAAGCCACAATAAATGACTTCTTCCACCCCAGAACTATACAAAAAGTTGGACTCTCAGGCAATTAGAAAAGGGTCTGCTGGCAGAGCCGGCATTATAAGTCTAGCCTTTAAACACTACTTGAAGAGCCAGAGACATGTAGCTACTATGCTCTGAAAAAAAAAATGGCAGCAAGAGCAAATACTCCATATTAGAGTGGGCAGAAAAGCCCCAATGTGGCCAACCTTGGAAGATCTGGTAGCAGCAACCTATGGCAGTGCTTACAGGGTGGCCTACTTATCTGGGGGTTCTGAGGCCTCCAGCCCTCTGTCCTGAGAGGCCATAAAGGACTTTGAAGATCTAGTGAAATTCAAAGATCCAGGGAGTAATAGGCTCAGGAGATAAAAGTGAATATAGAAACCCAGAGGGCCCAGAGTAAGATAGTCACACCACCCAAAAGCCCAGTAGGGCATGGATCCTGGCCCTGGCACAAAATTGTGGTTCAGGAATTGAAGCTGGAGAAATAAGTTGAAGAAAAACTAAGCACTATCAAAAATTATAGATCTGGAGATGCCTCCAAAGAGGAAGGAATTCTGTAATAAATGGGAAAAAAGAATTTTCTATCTACATGACTAATAGAAATAAAAAGAGATTAGAAATAAAACGAAAGGTTTAGGGGAAAAGACTTGAAAAAATAAATATCCTAAGAGGCAGCTAGGTGGTGCAGTAAGTAGAGCAGCAACCTTGGAGTCAGGAAGACCTGAGTTTAAATTCAACCTCAGACACTTCACACACTTCGTAGCTGTGTGACCTTGGTCAAGTCACTTAAACTCAGTAGCCTTGCCTTCCCTGCTTCAAAAAAAAGAAAATAAATACCTTAGAAGAGAAAATGGTAAACCTTAAGAAATAAATTTCCTGAAAACTAGGTCAGGCCAAAAAAGAAATCAATGACTCAACAAGATAGGACAAAATGTTAGTGCAAAATCTAGAGCTTGAAAAAAAAATGTATCTGATAATAAGAAAACATTTTCCACAATTGGTCAAGGAGAATTCGACAATTATTGCTTGCTCACAGTCAAAATAATTTAAAAAAAAAACTCGACTTCCATCTTAAACTTCCCTTTTCCTTTCTCATATCTTCCAACATCTTGCACTTAAGGAGAATCAGCTCCCTTCTTAGGACACAGCTTCCCTGGACACATCTTCCAGCACTGCTTTCACTTTCATTCCCACTACTCCCCAAGAATGGTGGTGGTGAGGGGAGTTGGAATACTTCATGATCTTCATTGCCACTCCTAGGCTCTCACTCTACCATCATTTCTCAGTAACCTCTCCTTCGAGGTTCTAAACAATATCAAAATTCTGGTAGCTTTTGTCTACCAATTTCCAGGACACCTCCTTTCTTTCCTCGAGGAGTTCAGTGCTTGGATCATCGTCTCTTTCCTCCTCATCTCCAGCATACATAGTGATACTCAGAAGTTCCTCAACTTACTCATTTCCCATTACATGCTTCCCCCAGTCCCCCAACTTCAGCTGCACAGAGATAATTGTCTTACTCTCCATCTTATTACCCACAAAGGTTCCTCGTTGTTAATGAACTCTGAAGTTAATTTGTCCCTTCATAATCTATCACTCCATTTCATTTTTTGCCTTGGAATCCCAAACACCATTCTTTATTCTAATTTTTATTTTACTTTATTCATTATTCTTAATTCTCTGACTCATCAGGTCACCTTCCCCACACAAACTACACTCCCCTCCCTTCACCACCTTCATCCCTTAGAGAACCAGTTCAGCTGTACACTGTTTCTTGTTCCCTTATCATGTCATGGATCTTGTTCTGCCAAGGCTCAGCCTTACTGTCACCATCCACTGTCTTCTCTCTTACATGTCACTGAATGAAGCTGGAAAAAATCATGAAAGCAGGGTGACTGAGTCCACTATAAATTTATATTAAGTAATTTCAGTAGGACCCTCATTGTGGCCAAACACTTTTATTACTATTAAGCTTACCACAGCACCTTTTTTGGATTTTTTTTTTCATCCTTCCTCAAACCTCCCAAACCCTTCCAACTGAGAACCTTGCCTTATATTTCACTGAAAAAAATTGAGACCATTCCCACAATTTCCCTCTCTTTATCTGCTATCACTCAGGTGTCTTCAGACACTCTTCATGTACCTTTGTGTCACATGAAGAGGTGGCCCTTTTGGCCAAGACAAACCCTTCGCCATATACAAATGGTCTCATTCCATCCTGACTTCTCAGGCAGAATGGCTCCTCTGTCACCCCCACTCTCTTATTTACCTTCAGTCTTTCCCTGTCTACCATCTTCTTTCTTTCTGCCTACAGACACTGCCATGTCTCCGCAGTCCCCAATAAATGCTCACTTTTTGGAAGTTTGAAAGAGATGCTTTTGTGAATTTAACAGTAAATTGATTGGAGAGTTATAAATAATGCTTTGCCACAGTGAGAGTCCTGCTGGGACCCTTCCAGCCTATAGAACTACACACGCACACACATATAGATAAAAATATTATAATATATTATACATATACACATATATGGTAGATAGATAGATAGATAGATGGATGGATGGATGGATGGATGGATAGTGCTATACCTTTCCTCCCTTTGTGTGGCTAAACTCCTTGAGAAGACCATTTACAATTATGTCTCCACTTCATTTCCTTTCACTTTGTTTTTAACTGGTATGGCTAATCACCTCCTCATTCAACTGAAACAGTTCTCTTGAAAGTTACTAATGATCTCTTAATTGCCGGATCTAATGGCCTTTTCTCTCTCCTCATTTATCTTAATCTCTGTAACCTTTGACACTGTGAATTATGCTCTTCTCATTGAAACTCTCTTTTTCTTCCACTTGTCTGAATGCTCCTTAGTCTCCTTTGCCGAGGTGTGAAAAGGCTATATAAACATGAAGAAAAGGGTGGGAGAGGGGGCATCAGATGAACTGTTCTCTTATCTTAAACAAAGAGGGGTTACGAACTCTCCTACACACGTAGTTTGGTGTGAAAATAAATCACACAGGAGGTAAACAAGCCATGATGGGGGGGAGGGTTAAGAGGGAGGATGGTCCTGGGAAGGGAAGAGACATAAATGTCCTTGATCCTGAAGGGGGAATTAAAAGGAAGAGGGGGAAAAGAAAAGACCTAGAATTTAAGCAATAATCAGTTGTAGAATGACTGAACAAATTATGTTATATGAATGTAATGGAATATTATTCTGCTATAAAAAATGACAAAAGGTACAAATGTAGACCATCTTGGATGATGTGAATTAGCTAAGTGAAGTGAGCAAAAACCAGGAGAACAATTCATACAAGGACAGTGTTGTAAATAAAACCAATTTTGAAAGGCTTCAAGAGCTCTGATCAATGCAGCTCCTAACTGTGTGTCCAGAAGATCTAAGATGGAATATGTTATCCACATCCCGATAAAAGAGGTTGTGGACTCAAGATACAGAAAGACATGCGTCTTGGCCACTGTGTGGATTCTTTACTTTACTGTGCTTATTTATTACCAAGGTTTTTATTTTCCTTTAGTTTTTAAAGGGGGAGGGGACTGAGGGGGAGGTAGAGAGGAAAAGGAGAATTTGCAATAACAATGAAAAAAAGAAGGCCATGGAAGCATTTTTTAAATGCGCAGAAGCTCCAAAAAAAAAAAAAATGCACATGAAAGTATAGAAAGAACCACAGACAAGCTGGGAAGTTTTGAAAGTGAGAATTTTTTTTAAAAATGCAAACTATGAAATTAAGATTCAGTTTTTATACAAGACTCTTTTTGTGTTCTGCTGTCTACATAGAAATAGTTTCTTCTTTTTGGAATTTTTGTTCAGAGTCAAAAAAAGAAAAAACAAGAAAAAGAATCAGTTTACCTAATGAGGGGATATGCTATCAGATTCTCTTACTGAGGTTTCCAAAAATCTAAACCTACACAAGTGGACATGTCCAAAGGTGTGCTGCGGCGGGCTCAGAGGCCCATGAGCTCTGATTGTTAAAATTTCTGTTTAAGCATTTAAAAACTTGAAAATACCCACATGCTACCAATTAGAACTTGACTTATTGTTTTATTGGCTGTCTAGAATTAATAAAGTGATGAAAAATGTTACTAATGCAGATTTAACTTAAAAATATGTCTTGGTTACATTATTTTCCCCTCAAAGAGCAACTGTTAAACATTTGCCAACACATTCCTCCTTGTGTGTTACTATAGCATTACTTGGAAGAAGAGAAAAAAATAGGAATAAGAAAAAAAGATTAGAAAAGAAATTTCTAAGAACATTATCCAATGAAATATCTTGTTTAGTTTTATGGATGGTTTGATTTTTTTCCAATAACTTGTATCTCTTCAATTTTACATTGTTCCGGAAGTGTTTTATTTTCTTCCCAGATCACCTAAAGAAAGGAAAAGACAAAAAGATTATTTGATTAGATTCTTCTGTGTATCGATCAATTTCATAAGTTTACTTATCTATTAAATTCATATTATTTTGTTTTCCTATAAAAGCATAAGACAGACATAGAAAAATATATGTAAAATCAGGAGATAGGAAGATGGAAGCAGCTAACTCACTAGAAAAAGTTAATAGGTTAGTTAAGAGTTCATAAGTTACTTAAGTAACTTAAACGTCTCTTAATTTGTAGATGATGAAACTGAGGCCCAGTGAAGTTTAGTGACTTATCTAAGACCACATGCCTAGTACACTCATTTTTGTTTAGGAAAACACAATCTAATGGGGATGGTAGATAAGTAAGGATGAGATGAGATGAGATTATTGTGTCCATTTTAAAAATTTCTCTCAAAGCAGGCAACATTGCAAGGGAGCTGCAGCTCCGAACTGTGCCCCGCCCCCGCCCCGCCATGTCCCGCCAAAAGAGACAGCTCAGAACTGGTTCAATTTAGGGGCTGTGAGTACAGAGTTACATGCTCTTCTAAGAGTAGGTTTTCCAAGGGATGCCAATCAATTCTGATTGGTCAACATACTAAGAGGTGGGCTATATTAAAATGAGGATCTTGGCATACATGATTTAGGTCACTTAATCTTGGTCAAAGAGACATCAATTTCCATATCACTTGTCTTGACATTAGGGAGAAGTCAACATTTTCCCAGACCTGTCTGGGTGACAACCCCGGAGAGCAGGAATGGGGGAGATGGGGGAAGCTCTGAGTCTCTAAGATGATGATTACTAAGAAAAATAATTTTTCACATTCCCCCACCTGATTCTAAGAAGAGGCCTCTCAATGAATTGCTAACTTATACGGTCAATATTTCAAGATGAGATAATTTAAAAGAAAAAAAACAATTATATTAAGAACAGTGGTGAAGGCCTTGGAAGGAAAGTAAGGGATGTCCTCAAAGTCAAGTTATCACCAAACAGCGTTCAGAATTTCTGTACTTCTATTCTCCACTACCTCCTGGAGGCTGTAATCTTGAGTTTGGGAAATATGGAGAACTTAAAGAGACAGACTGACTCATTCATTCCCTCTCCCTCTCCTTCTCCCTCTCCTTCTCTCTCTCTCTCTCTCTCTCTCTCTCTCTCTCTCTCTCTCTCTCTCCTTGTTTCATATCCTCTAAAACTAGTACTATATAATTTTAGCAATACAACTTACCTGGATGTATTTGTGAAAACTGTCACTCACTTGGTCTTTAATATGAGGAACAGGAGGGAATATTTTGTGAATTACATTATACCTTGGAAAAGAAAAGTAAATGTAAAACTGAATAATAATCACATGAAATGAGCACAAAATAACATGCATTGAAAGAAGGGACAGGCCCTTAGAGAAAGGATGGTGTTAAATTTGGACCAACATCTGATTAAAAACCTTAGCTTTCTTTAAGGGTACCTGTTTTCCCGCCTCGGTGTCCTTGGGTCACAGCTTTTTTGACCACTTGTAGCAAAGCAGAGTTCTGTCCATCCTCACAATAATTAATAAGTTCATTTTAAACCCTATTATGTATCAATCAACAAGCATTTATTAATTGCCTACTGTGTGCCAGACACTGTTTAGACTCTGGGGACGTAACAACAAATAAGGGAAACAATCCTTCTTGCAATAATGAGGGGATAGACAAAGAGGGATACACTAATACACTAATCAAAAGATTAAACCTTCATTAAGACTTTTGGAATGATATTGCCTGTTTAAATATATACAAACTAAGCAGAAATAGATACAAGATAATTAAATATAAAGTAGTTTGGAAGAGCACTAGCAGTATAGGGGATCAGGAAAAATTTGATCTTCCTTTTAAAGGAAGAGAGGAATTTTATAAATGGAGATTAGTTAAGTGTGAATTTCAGGTATATAGGAATAACCCAGTGTTCGAAGGAAAGAGAGGTCAGTTTTAGTCCTTAGAGTGCCAGCTCCCTAAGGATACCTACAGAGTAGGGTATTTAGAGTTTGAGCTCTAAATAGATTTTTCCTCTCCTGAAGAACTGTCAATTTATTCTTCTAATGGGAAGTTTTTTTCAGTCTGTCCTCACCAGATATCTTTTCAGATATGGCAGGGATCCCTGAATTATTCTATTTCTTACAGAGCTATAAAAGGGCAAGTTTGGATTCTTGTCATATCACTTTTTGGTTACTGATTAGAATTTTCTTGCTGATTTCTCCTTATATAGGTCACTTAAGTGAGGGCCTTCTAGTTTTTCCCCAAATTGATAGCTATCCCTGTGATGTGCAAAAGTAATTATTTTTATGAGTTCATCTAAAAGTGATTAAAAGAAACTATTAATAGCCCACTTTCTTTATTTGGATGAAAAAATGAGTGGGATAAGTTCAACTTTGTGTGTGTGAGAAAACCTTTGATTTGTTTCTATTTCCCTTTTTTAATGTCATTCAATTCAACATTCATTAAGGACTTACTTTGTATAAAGTCTTAGGTTAGTTCCTAGGCTTTAAAAGAAAAATATCAAACAATTTCATGGAGTTGTGGAAACGTTTAGATGCATAGTAAGTACAGGATCATTTTGGTGGAAGAAGATAAAATGCTGTGGGGAGAGATGTGGTGTTTGCAAAAGTTTTGCATATAGGAAGTAATGCCTGAGCTAAGTCTTGGAAGAAAATAAGAATTCTAAAAGAAGGAGATGAGGAGAAACGGTGTTGCAGGCGTGGAGGACAGCCTATGCCAAGGCATAGAAATAGCATATTGATTCAGAGCACCTACGGGTGCCAGGAGGGCTGATGAGTATGTATATCTCAGCTATTTTTAAAAATTAGGTTTGGATGACTCACGGTTCAAACATTAATTTGGTAAATATTATAATAAATCAGATAAAAGGATTTAATTAGATTATCACATAGCTTGTCTCTGTAGAAGTCAGCAAACTAGCATCCTCAAAGTTAGCATTTATTCACTATAGTTCTGCAGTAACATGGGACAAAAGATGAAATCAAGGTCACTTCTAATGGATGGGTTAATGCAAATGTCACTGTCTACTCTAGGTTAATAGAGGGAACTTGCAAAACTCAGAGCAACTAGGTGATACAGTGGATAGAGTGCTAGGCCTGGAGTTAGGAAGACTCAGCTTCCTGAGATCATATTTACCAGCTGTGTGATTCTGGCCAAGTGATTTAATCCTGTTTGCCTTAGTTTCCTCATCTGTAAAATGAGCCGGAGAAGGAAATGACAAACCATTCCAGCATCTTTGTCAAGAAAACCCCAAAATGGAGTCAGGAAGAGTTGGACACGACTGACAAATGACTGAAAGATAGCTCTGAACTTAGTAGAGGGAACTCTCAAGCTTCAAAGCAGAGTTATTAATCCTTGGGCTTCTACATGGCTGAGAATTTGAACTACAACTTCTGCAGATGTGTAAGTGGTTCACTTTAATTCATTCTTTCCCTCAACATGCATTTATTAAATGCCTGCTATATTCCAGATGCTTTGCTAGGCACTGGATATAATGATAAAAAAGGAAATAATCCCTTCCCTCAAGGAGCTTACATTGTATTGGAGGAACAACAGGAACACAGAAATGTGAATGAAAATATATAGATAGAGAAAGTAAACAAAAAGTAATTGTGGAATGGGTGGGAGGGAAATGTACTAGCAAGTTGGGGCAAATAGTAGGCTTCATGTAAGAATGGTACTCAAGGAATCTGAAGGAAGCTAGAGAGTTTATGAGGTGGCACCAAGGAAGAAATACATTCTAAGTATGGGAGATCATTCTGTTTAGTCATGGTAACAGGAGATGGACTCGTGTTGGGAAGTCACAAGCAGTCCAGTTTGGTTGGAATATAGAATGCCATTGAATTCCTGAACAACTCAATGTGTAATAAGCCTGGAAGCTTGGAGCCAGTCTGTGAAGGCCTTTAAATACCAAACAAGGGAGTTTATTTTTGATCCTAAAGGTAATAGGCAGCCTCTGGAGCTTCCTTAGCAGGGGATTAACATGGTTAGACATGTTTTTCAGTAATATCAATTTGGCAGTCAGAGTAGCTAAAATAATGAGTTATAGAAAGTGGGTTTGAGCTTAATTAAAAAAAAGTTTCAGGCCACCGCTCCCTTCCCCAACCAGAGTAGAAAAGAGGGAAGAGGAAGAAAAGTGAAGGAAGCAGAGGAGAGGAGAGAAAGGGAAGGGAGAAGAGGGGAAAGTAAGGGGAAAATCCTCAACATAAATGGAATAAAAATCTTAATACGGATGTGCAAAAACCCCCAAAAAACAGGTTTTCTCTCTCTTTCACGAAAGAGGAAAACATAATATTGTTTCAGAACATATAAAGATAGCAATAAAAAACAAAAATCAGTATCACAAGTCAAAGAGTTCTAGTTCATAGTTTGCAGTAAATACTTGCAAAATGTAACTCTGCAAACTAAAACTCTTCTCAAATTACAACCCTGCTATAATGCAACATTTTTGTGTGTATTGCTAGAATGTTAATTTTTTATAATTTTGATATTTTTTATTTATTTGAAAACTAAGGGAAAACAAATATTTTTGAAGAAATTGTATTTTTACAAAATGTCCATGTAGTTCATTTAACTTTTTGTGATTAAAAAATTAAAATGCATGCTTTTTTGTAATAAAATAAGCTTGCACTCCAAATTGTAATTTTATTCATGAAAGCTACATTTGGAAAACAATTGATTTCTGAAAGTTGTACCTAAGCATAATGAGATTGAGTCATCATACTGTCAAAGCGTAGAAGTGAAAGTTCAAATAGACTTAAAAGTACTAGGAAATACATGGTTTGTGACATAAATTTTCAGGCTACTATTCAGAAATGTGTGTAAATTGAACATGAATATAGATATCTAAGAATAATATTAGCATATAATCATATTCTGTTTCTCAGAATTAGTTAATGCCAAATTTATATTCAGAATTAATATTCTGAAATTAGTAGTTCTTTGGTTTCATTAGGGTCTGTATTGATTGATAATTGAGAGAATTTTGCATATTATTATTTTTTTCTCTGAAATTTGTTATTTCTACAAAGGATATCAAAGACATATGCAATGTAGTTGGGTTCTGGTCCTCCTCCTGGACAGCTCATAAACCAGTAATTTGTACTAGATTCCTCTTCATTTTGGGGAGGGAACCAGGCCATCCTCATTTCATTCCCTTGCAGGCTGTGCTTCTAACTCTCCAGACTTTGCCCCAATTACTCCTTCTAACCCCTTTGCCCCTCTTTTTGAGGACAAGGATTGTCTTTATCTTTCTATTTGCTTCTATTTGTATATTCAGCATTTAGCACGGTGCTTGACACATAGTAAACATTTAATAAATGCTTGCTGCCTTACCCCTGTGACAGGAAGAACTAAAAGAAAAGGTTTAAAACTCCTCAGTGAAAAAATACTATGCTTTAGTACCTGTGCAGTTTGTTTTTAGGCTGACAAAAAGATAAGACTTACAAAAACTTCCATGTTACTGTCCAGAATAGGGAGAGAAATCATTTTGTTACAGGCAGTAATGTAGGAGAAACAGTTGTGAGTTCTGCTGCACCTCCCCAGGCTTGCTAACTGAAACTCCTAAGGGGCTGATTTGCAGGAACTATGGAAATGAAAAATACAGAAAGAATGGATCCCTCTCTAATAAGGGACTGAATTCATAGAATGGCAGTTCAGATAGAATCAAAGTAACTCAAAAGATAGTTTAACTGAAGCCTAAGGGCTTTGGTTGTGGCTTTGGGGTTTAAATCACAAAAGAATGATAGCCTTGAGGTGATGTGTTAAAACCAAAGCCTAGGATGAGGAACATAAAAAGCTATGGCAATTCAGCAGAAGTCCAACAGGTGGCAGCCGAAAGCACCACTGACCATCAAGGACCAGCAGATGACTGGGCACTTGAAGACACAAGCCCAGCATGACAACAGGAAATTTGGTGAAGTCACAGGATCAATCTCTTTGAAGGAAACTGCAGTAGTAACATTGAAAGGAGCCATGGGATGCGAATCTAGTACACTTTTCTGCTTTGGTGGGGCAATCTGTGGAAGAAAGTACCTTTGTTGCAGCGGGGAGAAGGATTTCCTTGTTATTTATTCTGATGTAATGTTTAAACGTATTTTACAATGAAATAACGGAGTACTCTGGTAAAATAAGATAACAGTTTTAGGTCTGTAGATGCTGGCTTAAATGTGTCTTAAAATGGAATCTGTTATACCTATAAAATTATTTGTTACGTGGCTGCTATTTTTCAGTCACTTAATCAACGAGCATCATTAATTGCCTACTATGTGCTAGGCACTGTGCTAGATATTAGGGAGATGATGATGAAAATGAGCCAGTTTCTGACCTCAAAGAGCTCACATTTTATCAGGGGAGAAAACATGTACATAAATGAGTATCTACAAAATAAACACTACTGCTAATGATAACATTAAATCTACAACAACAACACAAAAGTGACTTATTTTACCTTTTGCAGAGACAGCCCACAATGATCAGCATAATGCAGACTATTCCAAAAAGTGACAGTATTAGTACCAGCCGAGGAATATCTTTAGGGGTGTCTTTATTACCTGATAGAATAGGATTATTAGATTATCACAGACGACAATCTCAAACTTCTCTTGTTCTCTGTGAAATAACTTGCAGTTTGTTCAGTTTTCTGTCTTGGGCAAGGAGCACCAATAGCCTACAAATCCTCCAACATGTCTGGTGGTTTTGTTGCATGGAAATTGTCTGCCCGGCTCTGCAGATGTCATCTGACCCTACCAGTGATAAATCCTCTGTTAATTTTCATGGGATGGGGAAACCTACAATCGTTAACTATTGGGAGTTTGGAAATCGAATTTAATAATAGTTTTTTATATGAAGAAATAACAATCATATGCTTAATCAAAGTCAGCTAGCAGGTGACAGAGCTGAGATTTGAACCCGGGTCTCTTAGGTCCCAATCAATGCACCTCTCTTTCTACTACACCATGTTTCATACAATCTCAAAGTTAAGGGGTCCATCTAGTCTAACCCATACTCCTTCCTCAATGATTAACGAACTCACAACAGATCATATTCTTCTCATCCCAGTGATTCTGAATCCCTTGACTTATCATTCAAAATCCACTCTCCATTTGCCACCACTCAGTCCTTTATTTCTATTCTCATCTACTCAATCCCTTCCTGTGCTCTAAGGCTACCCATCCTTTCCACTCTTTTCTTTGGAATGACTGTTCCATAAATAACCAATTTGCTTTCATCTTAAAACGTTTCCCCTCCCTTTTTTTGGCTCTGAGTCCCAAATGCTTCCAATGACACAGTCTCTGTGGTCACCTTTTCCAAAGGATGTTCAGCAAAGCTAACCGGCATCTCAAATTACATTTAAACCTTCCATATCTCAACTTTCCTCATCCCAGTTTTGATATATCTTGGATCAGCAAAAATAAAATAAATGGAAATTTTTGGGGAGTTTTGCAGAAGCTGCAGATGACATGTGAAGGCCAGCAATTGACACAGAAAAAGTTTAGAAACTCAGAAATGTATGAAATATATGAATAGTATTGGGTAACATCAATACTCTCTAAGGACTTGATTTATTAATTTGTTGATGGTCTAGCCTTAATGAAGTTATGGATAATATGTTAATGATGCTGATTAAGCTTTAAATTTTTCATGTGCATATTTATTATTACATCTTTGGCGAGTCAGTTGTTAAACATTTACTAGCACACCCCTGTATGCCAACTAGCTCCCTGGGACTTTGTGAGAATCATGGAATTTAGAATTAAAAGGGATCTCAGTAGTCATCTCATCTAGCCCATTTCTAACAAAGGATCATCAGTACAAAATAGTTGATATGTGACCATATAGATTTTTGAAAAGATTTCCAATGAGCCTGAATCCACTTCCTCCCATAGAAAAAGAAAAAAATCAAACTTCTTCTCTGGTACAAAGGGAAGCATCAAAAAAATTTTACTCAGATTTTCCAGCTCATAGGGGTGCCATACCCCTAACCCCTGGGGAAGGGATAATTGTATTTCCCTATTAGTTTTTTTTTAACACATAGTTATTAAGTTTTTTTTTTAAATCACAAAGGTTAAAAAAACTAGAAAAAGTTAAATTTTTTTTGTTATTGTTTTGCTGCTGTGTTTGATATATGTAATGACTTTATAGTAGCAGCTTAAGCTATTTATATATGAGTAAAATGAGTATAGCAAAAATAATGTGAGTGAACACAAGATAACATCACAAGTAATGAAAAATAAAACACTTCTTCCTTTCTCTAGGGTAAAGGGAATGGGTTAAAACTTTGTTTTATGGAACACTTTGGTACACTAACAATCATAAAGGGGCATATGTTCAGACTATGTATTACATAGATACACATGCTTGACTGTAGTACATCTCTTTTTACTGTAACCATGAATGCTTGAGGACTGCATCCTAAAAGTGCCTGCATTAACAATCCCTGTGGCTAGAGCCAATTATTCCCTCTCCTCCTTTCCCCTACCACAGAAGGCCAATAAGTAGACTGTTCTTTGCTTGAACTTAGAAGCTGAGTTTGGCCTTTTGAAATAACATTATATCCAAAGTACTATGCAAAAGACATCAAATATTCATGAAAATTCCATAGTCCCATGTATAAATATAAAAAGAAGTCAAATGAACTTGTAAAGTCATAAAAAAAAAACCATTTGTAGTATCGCATAGATGGCAAATATTCTCCTGAGTATATATAAAAATGAGTGAGATCCAAGGCTAGTTAAAGTTCACTTATTGGGAATCTATTACCTCTCAAAGCAGCTGAATTAATTTTTGGATGGTTTTAGTTGCTAGGAACATTTTCTTTACATAAAGCTAAAATCTTCATCTCTTTCCACCTCTTTGATTCTCCAATTTGTCCTTCAAAGAGTTGCTAGAATAATCTTTCTAAGGCATAGATTCCAGCTGCCCTAGCTTTTTGCTTTGTTTTTAAAACTTACTTGAATCAACCTTCCAACTTCCATGTCAACTAATTTCAAATATAGGGAAGCCAGCTCATAGAAATTTTTTGTCTTAAATCAATAAAAATACTCCTTAGCTTTTGCATTTAATCAAAGCAATTCCAATATACACAGCATAGATCTTTTCATGTTACTCATATGCTCAAAATCTTCACAGGCTCCGTCATGTCCTCTAGGTAAAGTTCAGACTACTTAGTGTGACATTCAAGGCCCTCCACAGACTGATCCCACACCAGTTCATATTAATACTTCTAGGCCCTGGTTACTTTGGGAGAATGTAATATTAAAGGAATTTGAAGATTTTTCCTACTCCTTAATAGGCCTATAGGATGTGCTTTGAGCTTTGGCCCAATGCATAGCCTCAGAGACATGGAATCCATGGTGGGAGGAGCTTGCCAAATTGGTGGAGCAGGAAGAGAGAGGGAGCCAGAGCAGAGAAGCTAGTGTGAGTGAGAAAGGGAGGAATTTTGCCTAGGGGAGTTTGTTTGTGGAGAGGTCTAAGGGCAGGAAAGCTGGGAAATGTCAGTGCTCCCTTTATTGGTAATGTGTACAAACTTTGCTGTTTTCATGATGGAATTGACTTTCTGGCATCTGAATAATATTTTGGTTCTGTCTTTGAAGAAGAATTTGTTATTTTGCGAATTTACCCTGGAAATACACATGCATATCCATAGCGCCTGCTGTGGGTATCTCATTGGTGTTACAGGGAGTCAGGAAAGAACAGTAGAAAATGTGCTGTTTAGATTCAGAGGACTTGGATTCACATTCTGCTTCTGACACACACCACAAGTCCTTGAGTTAGAGGACCATTTACCTGCTTTGAGCTTAGAGAACCACCTGCAAAGAGTGTGAGTAGGTAGTAGAACAGAGGAGGATTGTCTGAGATATATTTTGGTCCCTTATGTATTTTCAGAGATACATTGGAGAAATTCTCCACCTGGGACTCTGCTTCTTGGGAAAAACAGTTAGCACTTTCCCCCGTTTATATTGGTCTGTGATTGGATAGTCAATTTCTGAATGTGTTTATTTTACACATTAAACTAGTTCCCTAGAGAGAACTTTTGCATAGTTGAATGCTTACATACTAGCAACAATTGTATCACTATACCAATCACAGATGTGGAATTTGATGTGATCAAGTATATTATCACACCCTTAGAACACAATATTGCCTAGAACTCCCCTAAAGTACACAGTCACCACACCCTCCCGGCCTGAGGTCTTTATATGCAGTTCCCTATGTTTGGAATGTCTTTCTTTCCAACTTTCAAATGTTGGATTTCTGCCCAACTCAAATCCCATGTCCTCCATTAAACTTTCACCGATCCTCTGTCAATAAGCCTTTCTCCTTAAAACCTCATACTGCGTTTTGTTTTTCTACCTCTTTAAGGCACTTTCTCCCCAATGCATTTTTGACATTCTGTTCTACGTTGCTGCTATTATTATTTGTGTTCTTTTCTAAGCTACATGACAGCAGGGATCAAATCTGACCTAAATTTTAGATTTCTTCCATAACTCAAGTGTTCTGTAAATAGTGAGCCCTCAAAAATGCTTGTTGAATGAATTAGTGGATGAAAGAATCACACATTGTATAATTATCATTTTTTAAAATTTTCTCCCAGCATTGTGAATTTTATCTGTGCTCGATTAATTTGCTTTTTGGGCCCTGCCTTTGTAAATATTCTTACTAATTTTCTCTTTTTTGCCTTTTCAGGTTTTAGGAGCCAATGTAGAGAAAATTCAGTTCAATTTAACAAACATTTATCAAGCATTTACTATGTACAAAGCCCTGATTTAGGTGCTGGAAACAAAGACAAAAATAAGCCCTGACCTCAAAGAGCATAGGGGTTTACTGAAGTAGCTCATATCTATTTACAAAGAATAAATCACTGTCTTTCTAATTCTACTTAGTGGTCCATCTTTATCAAATAATGCCCATCCTTAAAATGGTGTATGGTAGGGTTTCTACAAATGATCTGCTTGTGAAATTGATGGGATATATTGGGGAAAACAGGGAAAGAAATTATCTACCTTCCAGTAGCTAGACCTGTCCAAAAATCTGCACATAAATTTAAAACCTTTACCATAATCACATTTCTGTTAGTAAATGCCCATGGATATGCCCTTGTTTTGTCATACCCAGTTCAGTTTGTCAGGATCCCCATGCCAAGACCACCCCTCTCTTTTTACTCCTCTCTTTTTACTATTAGGAGACAACCTGCTTTCCAGAGTTAAGGTCCAGCAAGCAAGCTGTGCCCTGAGCTTGGCATAACAATCCTTTGCACTCACCCTCTGGATGAACTCAGCCACAAAAAAATGTCAGAATTGTTTCACACCAGCACCAGGTGGTCTCAGAGCTTGGATAAGCACCTGTAGTACCCATGTTCCAGTCATGAAGTCCTGCTATGAATCAAACTTGTCACAGTGTTACTATTATGCCTCATTGTCAGGGCTATATCTTACTCAGTAGCCACTGTTTTAAGTGTTGAAATTTGCCCACACTAAAGTGGATCTTCTCTTAGAGGAGATCCTGGCATGAGTGTCTGATTTCCCTCCTTTATAGTGGAATAATGAAAGTATTTTACTTATAACTACGGTTAGCTCTTTGGTTTTATTTTGTTTTGTTTTATTTTACTTTATTTTTTTTAGAGTTAACTGTAGTTTTAATAACCTCTTTGGAATTTTTAAAGTTAACAGCAATTGCAGAGCTACTGTGGCTCTTTGGTCATTTGTTATCAGGATTGACAAGTTCAATTCAATAGACATTTGTTAAATGCCTAATATGTGCCAGGTATTGTACTAGACAATAGGGGTAGGAACTGAGCTTGAACCTATGATTTCATTGGCATAGGGAATTCTCTGGATGAGGAAATTCCTACCAATACATATCACAACAACTCTACAACTCAGAACCTTAAAGAGTTGTCTAGAGCCCTGAGAAGTTAATCCTTGCCTATAAACAACCAGTATGTGTCAAAGCTGGGACTTGAATTTATGTCTTCCTGGCTCCAAGTCCATTCTATCCCCTAGTACATGTGCTACAAAGGAAATGAAAACAATTTCTTCCCATAATGAACTTACAATTTGCTAGAAAAATGTAGCACACACACAAATAAATACAAAGTAACTCAGGTTAGGGATGGCCCAGGGAATACTAACAAATTGGAGAATGAGGAAAGGCCTTGATTAGGAGGTAGGAATGCAGACATATCCAGGCATGCTAAGAATGGGAAGGGAAATCATTCCAGGCAGGAAGGGGACATTCTATGCAAAGTATGCTGAACAGCAAGTAGAGGAATTGGCCATGGAGTGTGTAAAGGTGAGTAATGTGAAATAACTGAAAAGACAAGATGGATACAGATTATCAAGGGTTTTAAGTGCCAGAAAGGTTTGTATATTATGCCACCAGCAAGGTAAGCTTGGCCTGGTCAGATCTGAGCTTTAGGAAATTTGACTGGTAGTTGTACAGAAGAGTGGACTGGAGAGAAGAGAAATCAGTGGCAAAGAGACTGATTTGGAGCCAGGTAAGATTTGGTGGGGGACTGAACTAAACTAGTTATGATATGTCGAGGCAAGGGATATTGGAGCATGATTTGACAACTGAATAAATATAAGAAAGGGAAGGAGAGATAGCTGTGAGGTTGTGAACCTAGCTGGACAGAAGTATGGTACTGGCCTGGACAGACATAGGGAAGTTAGGAAGAGGGGTGAGATTTGAGGAGAAGATAAAGAGTTCTCTTTTAAATACACTGAGTTTGAAATTTCTGTCACTTATCAGGAAGAAATATCCATCAGGCAGTTGGAGATATGGAGATGTAGCTCAGGAGATATTGGCAAAATTGGGAGTCATTTTATAGATAGGATACTTGTATCCATCAGAAGCTGATGAAGTCACCAGAGACTGACTTCATTACATCATTGATTCTTGAAGAAGCCTAGTATCATCATGAAAGTGATGTCTTGACTTCCTCATGAGTTGGATTTAAGCGAGGCAGAGCAGCACAAAGTCATCAGCCTCACTGTTTCATCTAGTCATCGAAGTTGAGTGGCAAGACAAAAGTTCAGATCACTGGGGTTGACCCTGGATGCAGTGGGTGATATTGGCCTTTTGAAATTAACGTTTTTCTCAGGTTTCCTTAGTTTGAGGTAACTCCCATTCAATGTCTTGAAACCAAAGATGGCTTAATTTACCATCCCAAAAACATCAATCTGGGAGCGTAAGACCCTCAAAGCTTGTAAAACAGAAAACCATTGCTATTTACACTAAACCACCAAAATCAATAAGCCACAGAGGTTTGGGCTGGGGGCTGTTATTGGTCTTTCAGTGCAAGGCATAGTGACTTGGATTTAAAGGTTTAGTCAAGTAACTCCCTTTGTAACACAATGGGTTTTATTTGCTTATTTTTAGTCATTCTGGGTTAAGTGACTTGCCCAGGATCACACAGTTAATAAGTATTTGAGGTTGTATTTGAACTCAGGTGCTCCTGATTTCAGGACCAGTGATCTATCTACTTACTATACTACCTAGCTGCCCCTACAATGGGCTTTTTTTTAAAGCCTGGTTTTTTGGTTTTTTTTTTGCTTTCAGAGGTATATTTCAATAAATCATAGTTGAAATTGCACAGGACAAAAAGTAAATTGTCCCAGCTCTTTGAAAAACATAAATAATAATACTGTATAAGGATATCTTTGACTTTCTTAAGATTTTTAGTTCTCCTGACTTTACAGATGAAGAAACTGACACATATTGAGGTGAAGTGCCTTGCCTTAGAGTCTCCTAGAAAAACTTCTATTGAAATGGTTAAGACCATTCTGTAGGAAGCTGGGACCCTTCATCAGTCTCTGGCTGAGGATGAAAAATTACTCTCTCACTCTCTCTCTCTCACGCCCGCGTGCACACACACACGCACACAGAGTATGTGGTGCATAAACTGCAACATTTTCAATGGTAGTTTTTTGACAAATAGTTATCCTGAGCACTTGATTACTGAAAAATCAGGTCAGGAGAAAATTGAATTACTTATGGGAAACTACAAAACTCATTTAATGACCCAAACTTTCCCTAGAAGTGAAGCCCATCTTTTCAATATCAATATTCTAGTGGTCTGATTGATTGACTGGGTGCTATAGAACATTAGTCACTCAAAAATTAAATGCTCAGAGGGCAGTGAAGAGATAGACAGTGGATGTGAGCAGGCTGAACTTCATAATGCATACGGACTATAACAGAGAACCAGAATAAAGGATGTTATATTAAAAAATGTATAATCAAAAAAGAAGATGGGCTGATCAATGTGACAAGAGCAAGAACGAAGTATTGAATAAACCACTAGGCTCTACTAGATGTCGAGAAGGGAAAGTGGGCCCCACACACAATAAGCAGAGCCTATCAGGTTAGCTCTTGGGAAGATACGGATAAGAGCTGAATAGAATGGATAAAATGGGTAGATGGGTAATGGTCTGTATCTTTGGAGGGAACATCCATATCATGGAATAACAGATTCATTAACATTTGAGTTAACAATGTGATATGGCAGCAAAAAAAATGGAAGAAAAGAAAGAAAGCTAAAAGATCTTAATCTATTGCTTTAAGAGACTCATCATGTCTAGGACTTTCCCATAGCTGAAGCTGATGGGTCTTTTTCAACATCACTGCAGCCAAGCAGCATCTCTTCTTCAACATGTGGTTAGCTGACCTGAATCAGTTCTAGAATGTCTATGCATGCTCCACAGTCTGTCTCTCAAAGGCAATTCTCTTACCCATCATCATCATTCCTCTGGAAGCAGCTCTCTAATGTCCTTCATATGGAGAAACACTATCTCCTCCCTAGTTTCCTCCAAGAGAAATGTCAGTTCTCCCCCAGTATCTTCCACAGAGAGATGCTACCTGAGACACTCTGTGCATGCAATCTGCTCCATTATAAAGGAACAGAAGCAGTCACAGGTAGAGTTCCCAGTTCTTCTCTGGTGGGAGAAATAAGAACAAAATAAATAAGGAAGAACAATGAATCAATCAATCAGTGACTTAATCCAAAGACTATATCAAAGAGAAGGTATATTTACAAGAAAAAAAAAGCCTGTTGCACAAGAAGAATGTGGTTGACAGAGTTAGATTCAAGAAGTTAGTGCTTAGAAGAATGGTAGAAAATTTTGAAGCGTGGTGTAACAGAAAATTCATGGTATTGGGAGTCAAAAGTCCTGGGTTCAAATTCTCATCCTACTTTTTACTTATGTTTGACTTTAGACAAGACACTTCATTTCTAGTCTTTAGTTTTGTCAGCTATAAAAATGAGGTGCTTGTACTAGAGGTGATTTCCACTCTGGATTACTTCTCTCTAAAAACTTGGCAGATCTAATATTTTTTAAAGAAAATCTATTTGACCCCCTCAGAACTTTTTTTCCCCTTAGTTCTGGGTTTTCATCTTGGCATTTTCTGTTTTATTTTTCAGTATAGAACACTTGGAATTATATTTGTGTTTTCTAAACTAAGTAACATCCAAATGCCTAATTAGTAGTTTCCTTGTTTACCCTACATGTAGAGTCCTTTCCAAAGTTTCTTTCAACTCCAAATCTTTGAAGATCACATCTGTAATTTATTGTCTTAGGGACTTCTCTGAGGCTCAGAGAGACTGACTTGCCTGTGATCACAGCTAATATGTGTAGGAAGTGGGATTTGAACCCACATATCCCTGACTCCAAGACCATCACTTCATCCATAAGCCCTGATGCTTCTCCAACACTGTATAAGGGCTTAGATTAAAACACTTTCCGTGGAGCTGGCCTTGAGAACTCAGGCTGTGAAGTGACACATACTTCATATACCCCTCCCCATGGAGCCAGAGTGGCCACCTCCAGTTTCTTGGGAGATATTCCCATCTAATTTTCTTCCTCAACATGTGTATTAGAATTAAACAGCATCACACTTACCAAATTCTTGGGGCTTACTCCATTCACTCCAATTTTTATTAGTCAAATTTCTTGTTCTTATTTTCACGGTATATTTTCCATCAGTAATTTTATAGGCAAAATTTGTGTTTGTTGTAGGAAAGCCCTTGAAAACAAAATAATTTTTAAAATATCACTCCACATACTCACTGACAACAATACATGTGTGTTCTAGAAGCTAGAAGTAGATATACAAAGAGCCCTGTCTTATGAGAAGGAGTATATGGTTCAGGGATGTGCTGGAGCCAACTCTTAATTTGTTTGCTGAGAGTCAGTTGTTAAATTTTCAGTATGAGCATTTACATTTCAGAAATCAGCAAATTATTCAAGTCAAGGCCTAATTCTTTGCTTTGTTGCTTACCTAGACTTAAAAAGGTAATGGATAAAATGTTGCAAATGTAGATTAAATTTATTTTTATTTTCAGTTTCAATTTCTCTCCCTTCCTCCAATTCCCTCTCCCAACCATTGAGAAAGCAAGAAATAAGATACCCATGATTCATATGAAGTCATGTCCATATTGCAAAAAACAAAAAATAAATAAATAAAAGGCAAGAAAAATACAATGAAAAAAATATGCTTTAATCTGCACTCAGGATTCATCATTTCTCTCTCTGAAGGTGGATAGTACTTTCCATCATAAGTCCTTTGGAATTGTCATCTATCATTGTATTGATCAGAATAGGTAAACTTTTCCACAATTGATAGTCTTTGCAATATTGCTGTTATTTTGTGCAATGTTTTCCAGGTTCTGCTCATTTAGCTTTGTATCAGCTCATGTAAGTCTTCTAGGTTTTTCTGAAACCATCTCCTTCATAATTTCTTATAACCCAATAGTATTTCATCACAATCATATATGACAATTTATTTAGCCATTCCTCAATTGATGGACATCTCCTCAATTTCCAGTTCTTTTTTGGGTCAAAGGGTATCCATAGTTTTTTCACCTTTTGGGCATAGTTCCAAATTATTCTCCAGAGTGGTTAGACCAATTTAAAGCTCTACCAACAGAGCATTAGTGTACTTATTTTTACACATCCCCTCCCAGCATTTGTGATTTTACTTTTCTTTCATATTAGCTAGTCTGATAGGTATGAGTTGTTTTAATTTTCATTTTTCTAGTAAATAGGAATTTAGAGCATTTTAATGTGACTATTAATAGCTTTGATTTATTCTTCTGAAAACTGCCTCTTCAGAAGTATCTGTCTAAAACCATCAGCAAGCAGTATTTGTAATGGGGATAAGCTAGAAGCCTTCTTAGGATCAGGAGTAAAACAAGGATGCCCATTATCACCAGTATTATTCAATACTGGATATTAGAAATGTTAATAATAGCAAGAAGAGAAGAAAAAGAAATTGAAGGAATCAGAATGGATAATGAGGTAATAAAACTATCTCTCTTTGTAGACAACATGATGATGTACTTGAAAAATCCTAGAGATTCAACTAAAAAGCTAGTTAAAATAATAATTTTAGCAAAGCAGCAAGATATGAAATAAACCAACATAAATCATCAGCATTTCAATATATCACTAACAAAACCTTGCAAGAAGAGACAGTAAGAGATACCTCATTTAAAATAACTGTAGACAGCATAAAATACCAAAAGTATACTTGCTAAGTCAAATCCAGAAATTTCATGATCTCCCGTTATAAAGGAACAGATGTAGTCAAAGATAGAGTTCCCAGTTCTTTGAGGGTGGGAGAAATAAGAACAAAGCAAAGAAGGAAAAGCAATGAACTAATTTCACTGGTGGCTTATTTCAAAAATTATATCAAAAGGGAGGTATATTTATAAGAAAAAATGCCTGTTGCAGAAGAAGAATATGGTTGACAGAGTTACATTCAAGAAGTTAATACTTAGAATAATGGCGCACAACTTTGAAACATTTGAAACATGCACTGGAAAGTGCATTGTATTTAGAGTCAGAAGTCCTGAGTCCAAATTCTAATACTATTTACTCCTTATGTTTGACTTTAGGCAAGTCACTTCACTTTATTTCACTTTGATTATAAAATACTTTTTATATTCATATTTAAATAATTGGAAAAATATTGTTTATGGGTGGGTAGAGCCAATATAATATAAATGACAATACTACCTAAAGGAATCTATTTATCCAATGCCATCTTAAATTAAATTACCAAGAAAATATTTTATTGAGCTAGAAAAAATGAGAACAAAATTCAATCAGAAGAACAAAAGGTTAAGAATACCAAAGGAATTAATTTTAAAAATGTAAAGGAAAGAGGTTTAGCAGTACCAGATTTTAAAGTGTGTTATAAAGTGTGGGGTAATTATCAAAACTATCTGACACTGGCTAAGAAATAGAAAGGTGAATCAGTGGAAAAGAGTAGACACACAATACACCACAGCAAATGATTCTTGTAACCTTGTGTTTGACAGATGGAAAGATTTAAGCTTTGGGGATAGTAATTCATTATCTGGCAAAAATTGTTGAGAAAACTAAAAAGCAGTCTGGCAGAAATTGGGTATAGACCAATACCTTATACCATTTACAATGATAAGGTAAAAATGGATACATGATCTAGCTATAAAGGAAAATATCGTAAATAAGTCAGAACATGGAACATATTGCCTACCAGATCTATGGATAGGAGAAAAATTTATGCATAAACAAGTGATAGAGAGCATTGTGAGATGCAAAATTGATCATTTTGATTACATTAAATCAAAAAAGGGCTATTACAAATAAGACCAAGATAGCCAAGATTAGCAGGAAAACAGAAAACTAGGGAAAATTTTATTGAGTTTCTGAGATAAAGGTCTCATATTTCAAATATATAGAGAACTGTTGTCAAATTTATAAGAATATTAGTCATTCCCAATTGATAAATAGTCAAAAGATATAAACAGGCAGTTTTCTGATGAAAAAATCAAAACTATATATACTCATATAAAGTTTCACACCTATCAGATTGGCTGAAATGATAGAAGGGAGAAGTGACAAATGTTGGAGGGCATGTCAAAAAATTAGGACCCTAATATACTGTTGGTGGAGTTGTGAGCTAGGTCAACCATTATGGAGAACAATTTGGACCTATGCCTAAAGAGTTATAAATATATTCTTATTAAGCACATTTTCACATTAGTCATGTTGCATAGAAGAATTAAAATGAATGGGAGAAACCATGAGAAAAACTCAAACAAAACAAAACATAACACAAAAGAAAATATTTGGCTTCATTCTGCATTCCAGTTCCATAGTTCTTTCTCTGGATGTGGATGGCATTTTGTCTCAAGAGTCCTTTCAAATCTGTAAGTCATGTCCTGGTGGTTAATTTGAGTTGATGTACATTTTGAAGTACCTAAGTAATTTCTAGTGAGCTGCTTCACAGCTAAAAGAACATGAGCTGTCATTTTTTACTTACTATTACATTCTTGGACTGAATTAAAGCAGATAAAGAAATATGCTTTGAAAAAAAAAGATACAAGATTTGATCCAAAGTTATCTTTCACTTTTCTAAGAGTAAGTGGAAAGTGAAAGAATGGAGCAGTAGATCAGAATTAGAGTCAGGAAGACCTGAGTTTAAGTCTCACTTCTGATTACCTATTGGTTGTATGACCATGAGAAGACTGATTAACTTTTTTTAGGCAACTCCAAGGTTGTAACAACTAATTTTTTGTCATTCATAAAGTAATGGAGGGGTTCTCTACAGTGAAATCAGGATTTTTAAAAAAGGCAATTTTATGTCAATATCATCTTAACAGTTACGAACAGACAACATACATATTGTACCTGACGAGAACTTATTCAGTATAGTTACCCAGTCACCATAAAAATGGGTAGATAAGAGTTCAGTTAATCTAAGTATAGTGATAGAAGTCTAGTATCCCTTTAAGTCTTTGAGTATTTTGAGTGTTATCCTGGGAAAGAAAAGTCCCTCCAGGGGAGTTTTCCATCTGCTCAGCTGCGACTATGCAGAACAGCCAAATTTTATTTTTGACCCAACTTTCTAGCTAATAATACC
The DNA here is from genome assembly GCA_028658325.1 of Potorous gilbertii. Lineage (NCBI taxonomy): Eukaryota > Metazoa > Chordata > Mammalia > Diprotodontia > Potoroidae > Potorous > Potorous gilbertii. The sequence continues at coordinate 331,427,196 of CM053771.1, forward strand.
AAATAAATATATCTAATGTGGTTGTATTAGTAGAAACAAAACAGCCATGAAAGAGTTGTTGCTTTCAAACATATTATTTGCTTTTGAAGTCAAAAATTTAATGATGTTGGAGAAGTAATACTCACTACTGTTTTTACGACAGTCTCATCAATAACCTGTAAAAATAACAAAAAAAGCAAGTAAGTGTCTTGAATTCTAATCTCCTTGGGAAATAGCCTTCCTGATTTCCTCCCTTATTTCCAGGAAAGGCAATACAACTTCTGATGCAAATGAGAATATACAGTAGACTGTTTGGGAAAAAAGAAATTGTGAATTCCTGTGGATGATTGTAACAAGTCCCAAAGTGAATAAAAATGATTTAACTATGTGGCTTTTTCCCATTCTTTTCAAGTTCACTTCCACAGAGAATTACAGAAGTGTATAGAGAGCAGTGACTTTGGAGTCAAGAAACCATAAGTTTTGATAGGGTCATGCCAATATAATAAATATGACAATAATTTATAGAACCAGTGCTATCCCAGTTTAATTGATTGATGGAATACTTTACAATGCTAGACAAACTAATAAAAAATTAATTTGGAGGAACAAAGATTCAGAAAAAAGATGAGACAAAGGAAAAATATTATTTTCATATCTAAACTTACTTATGTATTTCTACTTTTTGTGTAATTTGAGGAATTTCTTCATCCTTTCTTTCAATTTTATCATAAAATGTGTGTTGGAAATTGTCTGGAAGGAAGGATCTTTCTGACTGATTGGTGGGAAAAACTCTATCAATTTTCTGATATTTATTTGTCTTTCCAAGTAGAATTGTTGTTCATGAGTTGTGTCCTACTCTTTGTGATCCCATCTGGGTTTGTTTTTTTTTTGGCAAAGATATTGAAGTAGTTTACCATTTCTTCCTCCATCTAATTTTATAAATGAGGAAATTGAGAAAAACAGAGTTAGGTTGCTTGTCCAGGGTCACATAGCTAACTAATGTCTGGACAGGATTTGAACTCAAGCCCTCCTGACTTCAGGGCCAGGACTCTATTCACTCTGCCATCTAGCTTCCTTCCCAACAGTCTATTGGTACATGGATAAAAATGTAATGACAGATTTGGCTAAAATGCAAGAGTCAATTGTTTTCTTAGGCAGGGATTTCTATCTATTTTATCCACTATAATTGAGGCCTCTTGGACCAAACAGAACAAGTGAAATCCTCATAAATCTAAGAAATCCTACAGAGCAGCTAGCACATTGCCCTTGAATTTTCTTCATGTTTTGTGTGTCCAGTTTCTTCGGCCAGTCTTCCTGAGTCATGTTCATCACCCGCTTTCCTATCCTAGTCAATATCTTCTGAATAATTCAGTCTATCAGAGTCCTTCCTAAAAGAGGCTTCTAATTTTGAACACAATGCTCTGGATGTGATGTGATAGTGAGTCATTCTGGAAACTATTCCTCTATTAGTGTAGCCCAAGACTGAATCTGTTGGCATTTGTGTTTTGTTTTGCATTCATGTTGCCTTTTCTTTGGACTTGCTATCTACTAAGGCCTCAGTGTTTTTTTTTCCTCATGAACTGTTGTTAGATATATTTCCTATAGCCTACATACTTTTGAAGTTGAGAATCTGAAATCAAACACAGGCTGTTACAGTGATCCTTACTAAATTTCATCTTATTAGATTCAGCCCACAATTTTAGCCTATGAAATGTTTTTTCATTCTGCCTCTGTTATCCAACATGATCATATCATGTCATCTAAAAATGTGATAACCGTGCTATTTATGTCTTTAGCCAAGAGGGAAGAGAAGGAAGAATATTCATCAGATTTATAGTTAACAACAGAGGAAGAATATCAGTGGAAACCAGTCATTCATAGAAGATAACTTAGAAGAAGGACCATAATGAAACCCATTACCTCAAGGGTTTGTATTTATAAAAGTGTGAGAAGCAATGAGATAATACATACAAAAAGTTTTGCAAAAATTAAAGCTATTATTATTACAGAAGTGTATATCTTATTCAAAAGGAAAAGTGAATAAAAATAATTATAGTAATTTAGAGAATTACTATTGTGTAAAACTATTAGTTTTGGAGAAAATGTCAACCTTTGTTAGTAAATGGTCTTTCCTTATCTGGGAGTTCCTTGGGTCAATGAAATCAGTTAATTAGTCAACAAGCTTTTGTTAAACACCTATGTGCCAGGTCCTGTGCTGAGGGCTGGGTAGATAAATAAAAGTGAAAGACAATCTCTGCTTTCAAGGAGCTCACCATCTAATGGGAGAGACTACATGAAAACAATTGTACAAAAAAGATATTTTCAGGATAAGTGGGAGAAAATCTATAGGGGGAAGGCACCAGCATTAAGGGGATTGGGGGAAAACTCCATGTTTTTTTTTAAATTTTGGACTTGAAGGAACCAAAGGAAGTCAGAATCATAGATCCAATTCCTATCTCAATAGACATGCAAGGAAATAAATCCCTGAACCAAAAAGGGGAAGCAAGACAGAGAGAACAAATAAACAGAGCAAATAGAATTATTGTGGTCAGATTATGCTACAGACCATCTGGATCAAAGGAATGAATGACAAGTTTTGAAAGCCTCACAAACTCCCAACAAATACATGGCATAAGTAACAAAAGGAGTCTTCAATGATCAATATGTCTTCAAGCATACCTTCTCTCTGCTAAAACAAACTGTTTGACAAATTTCCAACTTGCCTTAATGAGAATTTCTTTCTTTAAAAAGTGAGACAAACATGTAATGTAGAGATGTAATTCTGACCAATAAGGAAAATTGATTATGAAAGAAGCAACAAAATATTTCACTGAGGAAGAAGTTGGATAGCTCCTCAAGACATTGGTTTACTTGGAAAACTATCAACCACCACTCTTTGCTACTTCTTGTACTAGATGATTTCTCTCATATTGGCATCTATGAATCATTCCTTGAAATAATAAAACTTCATTTTCTTTATCACTCCCATAGAGGGTGAAGTTGGCTCCAAAAGTTTATGGATCCTTCTTCTGCCATATTTTGACACCTTCCAACTTTCTGACTTCTGGTTAGGATTCCCCACTTTGCCTTTTCATATTCTTTTTCTTTTATGTATCCCCTTTGGAACACTTCTGTTCTTTCCAGAAATCTTTCCTTATTTCTGATAATCTGAGGAATAGAGAAGCATTCCTTCAGCTCTTTTACCTCCTCCTCTACTAGGGTCTCCAAACTATGTTTTGTACACAAGGAGTTGTTACTGTACAGATTCTCTCTGCAGATCACTCTAAGTCTCTAAAGAAAACTTATCAATTCCTGTCATTTGGAAAGGCTGGATCCAGGTTTACATTTGGTCCTTATTTTGTGCATATCATTAAGAAACTTCCTTGGTTAATGAGCGCCCTGGTCATTCCTATCTAAGAAAGGCTTGTCACCTTGAGATGATAACCTTCTCATTTTAAGCTACTTTTGTCTCTGAATGGCTGACTGAGTTTCTGAAAGTCACTGACGTGTGGTTGAAGGAGATTCAGATCTGTGACTATAGATAAGACATATAAACTCTCGGTGCCCCAAAGGCAACTCTAATACTTTATTAAAGAGGAGTTGCCTAACTGTAGCTATGACAAGAGTTTCCACATGCTAATATTTTCTACATTGATGAAATTATAGTTCCAGGGTAATAAAGATAGCCTGAGAGCCCTAATGCCAATGCAGTAAACTGCTGTGACTTGGGTTAGCTTGATGGGTTAAAACCACAGTGCCAATGAGGCTAGAGCTGCAGAGCTAATTCCTAGAAAGCCTGATCTGAATAGTTAGTTTTGGTTTATGGCATGACCTTTATAACCCAAATGGCCACCTTCCAAATATGTGTGGTTGGTCCTGAGTAGTCAGGACATAAATATATTTAGGCTCACTTCCCCAGCTCTCACTCTTGCTAGTGGTTTGGATCTGTAATGTATGGTGCACATGCCAAACCAATTTACTATTACACATACTGACTAAGGCAATGGAAAGACCAAAATAGATTTACATTCCCCAGCACATTTCACTACTGTTTATTAAACAACGGGATGTAATTATCTGCTGAACAATATAAACATTAACCCCTATAGGGAGAAACCATCACCTGATTGCTAAAGATCCCAGTAAGCATGTCGTTTACTAGTGCTCAGGCCAAGATTTCTCTCTGCCCAGCTCTGTGTCTCCTTTCAAGGTAGTGTTTGGTAAGTATGAGTTCATGCTAGTCAACATGGGATGCTTGAGTCTCTGGGGAATTTAAGAATCAGTTCTTTTTAGTCATCCAGAAACAGATAGATGGCTATTGTCTCCAGGGGGTTTTTGTAGTTCTGTTTAAGGGCATTTATCAGTTACATCAAGTTCTTATTGGTGATCAATTAATTAATCTTATAAAGAATGGAAAACTACCAACCAAAGCCTTAGTTTCTTAATGTCATTAGCATATGTTTATCAGTTGTTTACTAGATGTGGGGACATACATACAAACATATCATTGAAATATGAAAATAATTATATACAAGTGCTTATCTTGTTACAGAAAAACAACTTACATAGCAACTGTTTAATCACGAAATGGAGGCTTAAAATAAAATGGAGTTGCTCATTCTAAGTTAATGCATTATTCCCGCTCTAGGGTCCCTAGAAGTTCAATTTGTTCTGATTCTGGAGGTTCCAGGGATATTTTGACAGACTGAGTTTCTAATAGTATCATTCATGAACCTTCACCTATATGCTCCCCTTTATCAGTCATCTAGACTTTAATGAACTTTAAAAAAATATATTTACTGGGATGATTAAGAATGGTTAGTACCCCCCTTCACACACACAACAGAATTCTGGGGCACATTCTCCCTTGAAAAGAGTGGGCTTAAATGTAAAGTATAATGGTAGTGAAGAATATATGGAGGGAACATGGTGACGAAAGGGGTCATCCACAATTCCTGATTACTGGAAATTTGTCCCCCCTTGTCATGAAGTCATCATGAAGTTCCTCCTAGGTGCAGCACTCTACCAGCCTCAAAGGATCCCTGCCTTTGAAGAACTCCCAGGCAACACTTTTCTCTGTCACAGTATCTCACTCCTTGAAAATCCCTATCCTTGGGTGCCTTTCCACTTCTATCTTCAGGACTTGCTTCTCTCTTTGGCTGCTACTGTTCTGGTGATCACTGCTGCCAATTCTGGTTGCTAAGGTGACCTCTGGATATTCCAAATGGCTGCCTGAGGGAAATAGGAAGAGGAGAATGAGAGATAAACTCTTTTCTTCCCCTCTGCTTGCAAGGGATTCCCTTTCAGAATTTGGCTTGAATTCTTCCACCATGAAATTAGGCTACCACTACGCTCTGTGATTTTGAACAAAGTATATACACAAAAGAATACAAATCAACTCCAAAAAGGAAAGTGTGCCAACAAATAGGGGGATTAGGAAAGACCTCGGGGGGGACTGGTGACACCTGAGTTGTGCTCAGTTAAGTTATCGCACAGTCACACAGCTAATAAATGTCACAGGCAGGATGTGAATTGTGTGTCTTCCTGACTGCTAGCCCAGCACTTTCACCGCTATAACAGAGAGCTTCTTAAAGTAGAGCTTTAAATGAAATTTTGTATTTTATCCTTGAGGTAGTAGGGATGATATGATGATTTTTAAATAGGAGAGGGGCATGGTTAGACTTGTATGCCAGGCATATCAATTCAGAAGAGAAACTAATTTGAAGGCTATTTCAATAGAACAGGTGAAAGGGGACAAGGAACTAAACTAGGACAGAGGTTATATGAATGGAGAGAAGGGGATAGATGAGAGAGATGTAGTGGGGGCAGGAAAGACTTGGCAGCTAATTGGGTTTGGGGGAAGGAGAGAGGGAAAAGTAAAGAATGATTGCAAGGTTGCTATTTTGGGTGACTAGAAGGATTCCTTCTATAAGATCAGAGAAGTCTGGAGAAATTGAGGGAAATACGAATTCTAATTTAGAAACACTGAGTTTGAGATGCCTATAGGACATCCAAGTGGAGATGTCTAGTAGGAAGTTAAGTAATACTTACCTTTAACTCAAGAGAGTATTTGGGGCTAGATATATAGATTTGAGATACAGACATATAAGAATGATATCTGAACTGTAGCTGGTAAGATAATCAAGAGAGAAGGTGTAGAAAAAGGGAAAGAAAGAGGACCCACAATAGAGCCTTGAGAAAACTGTATTTGATATTTGGGAGGATGATGATTCAGCCAAGAGAGACTGAGGAACAGTAAGACAGGCAGGATAAGGATCTAGAGAAAGAAATATCATAGATATAAATGGAGGGGAGCATCCTGGAGGAAAGGGTAATCGATAAGTCACAAGCTGCACAAAGCTCAAGTAGAATAATATGACACAGAAAAGGCCATTGGATTTGGCTGCTAAGAGATCTGGTATGAACAGTTTCAGTACAGTGATGGTGTTGGAAGTCAGATATTAAAAGGATGATAAATGAATAAAAGGTGAGGAAATGAGACCATCTTTTTTAGGAATTTGGTTGTGAAAGGAATAAAAGTGTAGGACGATAGTTTGGCAGGTTCAAGTGAAGGATTTTTTTTTAAGACCTGGAGAGACCTAGGCATTTTTGAAGGTGGAAGGAAAGGAGCAGTGAATAGTGAGAGAGTGATGGTAACAGAAAAATAAAGAAAGATAGAAGTGGTGAAATCCCATAGGCTATAGGAGAGGAGAGAAATCAAGGGGATGAGCAGAGAAGTTGGCCTTGGCATAAAGAAAAACCACTCCCTCAGAGGGACTGGAGTGAACGACATGAAAATGGATGGTGAAGAGAGATCATGCCCTGCTATTTATTAAGGTGACAACAGTTACTCTTGCATTATTTTTTCCTGCTGGGATATTATTTCATATTGCTCAAGGATTAATTTCTCTTTATTGATGGCTAGTTTTCATTTTGAAAAGAGACAGAAGACCATCCTTGTGCCTCAGAGAGAAGGAAATAACAATGAAAAGAAAGGAAAGTTGTTCAGATTAGAGGAAGTTTTGGTATTGCAGAATTACTTTGATAAGAAAGCAAGTTGGATTGAGGGATAAAGATTCTTCAGGACGCACAATATAAGGAACATGGGTCATGGAGTACGATTTAAGAAGTGATCAAAAAGATTACCTTTTGAATTTCAAGCTCATATTCAAAGTCAACATCCCATAATTCTCTTCTTTTGGGAATCTGCCACTCCATGTGACAACTATCTGTGCAGTTTATGGTGATAACTGGTGGTTCAAATATTTCTGGAACAGAAATATAAACATTGCGATGGATAATAGAGAAGTTAATGCTTTCTTTACAGATACTTTGGAAATGTGCTTGCCATAGACCTTAGAGATAAGAACTAGACCTGTGATTTCATTGGTACAGGGAATTTTCAGTAATGTACCAATGTAAACTGGTACATTCTTTGTAACTTGTATAATTGTAGAAGAAAAAATAATTTAATTGTTCAGGTATTGAGTTAAAGTATTTTATATATAAATGTATATATGTATGTAAATATGTATGTATACTTGCTACAAATATATATTGTATAAGTTACAACATAACATACATACTACATATATTATATACTATTATATATAGTAGTACATATTATGAACTATATGTAGTATATATGCTATAGTATGCCATATATTGTAAAATAAATACTGTACTATATATACTATACTATATTGCATAATATAGCAGTATATATTATATACTATATATAGTAATACATAGTATGTTATATATTATAACAAATAATACACTATATATTACATTGTATAATCTATATGTAACACTATATAACTAGCTATGCATAATTGCACAGTTATACATAACTATAAACATACATATATGTATATATACATATGTGTATATATAAATATATAGATATATGTTCAGCAAACATACAAATATACAGAATATATTCCGCAAAATATGCAGATGTTACAACAAAATGACCAAGAAAGGCTCAAGTTTAATAGTGGGTGGGATCCAAATACACATAATTCAATTGTTTTTTTAGATTCAGTAGAGAAAGGTACAATTCGTACAAAGTGTATCCTAGGTATCACCCATTTTTCCTAATCCTAGGATGTGCTACTGTACGTATAAGACTCAGCCTGGGTTTTGCTGGCTCTGCTGGGATGGTAGGCTAGTCTTATTAAGTGAATTTCCTGTGAATGCCCATCCATTGGGGAAATGTATAAATGAACTGTGGCACATGAATATGACGAACTATTACTGTGCTGCAAAAAATAAATAAATGAATGAATGAATAATATGAAGAATGTAGAGAAACATGGAAAGAGTTATATGAATTAATGAAGAATGAAGTAGACAGAACCAGGAATCAATCCACATTTATTAAGTACTTATTATATGTCAGGCATTGTGCTAAGTATTGCAAATAAAAACAATTACAATAATCCATGCCATCAAGAAGCTTACATTTTAATAGAGGAGATCACAGAAACACACACACAGACACACACAGACACACACACACACACACACACACACACACATCTGTGTGTGCATTGTTATTCCTCTTAAAGGGGAAGGCATTAGCACCTGGCAGAATGGAAAATGCATCCTGCAGAAGGTAACTTTAGAACTGAGTTGAAGCAGAGGCCGCTAGGTGGCGTAGTACATAGAACACTTGCCCTGGCGTCAGGAGCACCTGAATTAAAATCTGGCCTCAGACACAGACTAGGTGTGTGACCCTGGGCAAATCACTTAACCTCAGTTGCCTAAAAAAAAAAAAAAATAATTGAAGAAAGCCAAGTGTTTCAAGCATTCAAAATGAGCAGGGAAAGAATTTTAGTGCTCATATTTGTTGATTTTTGTCAGTTTCAGACTATATACACATATAGTGTGGTAGAGATGAGAGGGAAAGGTCACATACTTGAAAATTAACAAGCTACTCTGGTGTGCTTTCCTAATATACCAATAATGAGTATGCTGCGTAAAATACAAAAACAAAAAATTCCAACATTCCTATGTGGATAGAATTCTGTGGCAATAAGTAATTATACCTTATATTACCAGTTATTCAGGCTATTTCTATTGATGTTTTTTTCCTTAAACATCTCTCACCTGTGATTAAGATGCCTTATCTGACTATCCTACGTCAAGTACGGTTACAACAAAATAATGATAAAAATCCCAATGCACTGACAAATCTAGACCTGCAAAATTGGTATGAGTCACCGAACTCATCAACATGAAATGTACCTGATGCCTGCCTCTCTCTTCTTTGGATAAATCATTCTTTGCCATTCTCTCCTCTCATCTATCCAACTGTTAAAATTCAGCTTACTTGGAATAAAACCCGTCTCCTTTGGATACACAGTATCAAAAGGTTTTCTCCTTCTTCCTGGATTCACAGTCTCCGCTCAAAACTATCTGTATTTTCCACAGATTATTTCTTTTCTCCCCAATAGTATTTTATTTTTTTCCCCAATTACATATAAAGATAATTTTCAACTTTAATTTTTGTAAAATTTTGAGTTCCAAATTTTTCTCGCTCTCTTTTCTCCCCTCCTTTATTCCCCTGAAGACAGCAAGAAATCTGATAAAGGTTATACACGTACAATCATGTACATACTTCCACATTAGCCATGTTGTGAAAGAAGTATCAGAATAAAAGAGGAAAAATATGGGAAAGAAAAAAAAACAAAAAACAAATGAAAATAGTATGCTTCATTCTGCATTCAGACTCCATAGTTCTTTCTCTGGATGTGGTTAGCATTTTCCATCATGAGTTTTTTGGAATTGTCTTGGATCATTGTATTGCCACAGACAATTTCTAATTCCAAGATAAAACTGGATTGCCTGGGTAACAGAATTATGGAATCATAGAAGGAGTTCAGAGGTCAAAAATCGTTGAACTAACCTACAACGGACTTCCAGGATAGTAAAACCACTCCACCAGCTGTTGAGAAGGCCCATTCCACTTTCAGCTAAACCTAATTACTAGGAAGTTTTACCTTATATCAATCCTCAATTTGCCTCTTCTAATTTTTCATTTATTGCTCCTAGTTCTCCCTCAGGCCATGCAAAACACATCCAATCCTTCTCTAATGTTTCAGCATTAAGAGAAGAACATGTCTTTAAAAAAAATTTATCTATTTATTTATTTTTGTATATATTTAGTATTTTATTTTTCCCCAGTAAAAAGTATGTAAAAACATATGTAAAAAACAATTTTTAATATTTGCTTTTTAAAACTCCGAGTTCCAAATTCTTTCCCTTTCTCCTTCTCCCTTCCCCGCCCCCATTGAGAAGGCAAGCAATTCAATATATGTATGTGTAATTATGTCAAAACATACCCATAATAGTCATTCTGTGAAAGAAAACATAGACAAAAAAAAAAGAACTCAAGAAAAATAAAATTAAAAAAACCATTATGCTTCAATCTGTTTTCAGACACCATCAGTTCTTTCTCTGGGGATTGATAGCACTTTTCATCTTAATTCCTTCAGATTTGTCTTGGATCATTGTATTTTGAAAATAGCTATGTCATTCACAGTGATTATCTTACAATATTGCTGTTACTTCATACATGGTACATTTCATTTTGTATCAGCCCATGCAAGTGTTTCCTGGTTTTTCTGAGAGCATCCTGCTCATCATTCCATCCATAATCATATACCACACTTTATTTAGCCATTCCCCAGTGGATGGACATCCCCTCAATTTCTATTTCTTTGCCCCCAGAAAAGAGTTGCTATAAATATTTTTATATATATAGATCCTTTTCATTTTTGTTTTCTGTTTCTTTTGGGATACAGACATAGTAGTGGTATTGCTAGGTCAAAGGGCATATATGATTTTATAGCCCTTTGGGCATAGAAGAACACTTCTATCCAAGATACCTTATTCCCCATCTCAACCAGAACTTGGCTGCTCACCAGAAGTTATACAAGAGCATTGTACTAACTGGACTGTAGAAATAGGACCTGTGATGGGAGAGTTCAGTGGCAGGGAGAATTGGTTTATTGAACAGGCAGAAAAAGAAGTTATTTCAAATGATCTAGTCAATGATTTCCAGGCTAGTCTTTGCATCAAGTGGAATTGCTTAAGTGTGGGAGGCTTGACAGAACTTGATAGATACTTGAGGTAATTGATCACATACCTAGGTCACTCAACTCCAGAGAGTTTGAAAAAAGAATGGAGAGGCAGATTTTATATTCATTCTATAGCATCATAGAATTGAGACAGAGGTCATTCTGGTCCAACCACTTCATCTGACACATAAAGAAACTGAGGCCCAGAAAAACTTACTTTCACCAACATTATGATGGTCTGCCAAGCCTAGAGTGCTCTCCCTCATCACTTTCACCTTTGAGAATTTGTAGCTTCTTCTAGGACTGTATCCCAAAGAGATCATAAAAATGGGAAAGTGTCCTACATGTACAAAAATATTTATAGCAGCTCTTTTTTGTGGTGGTCAAAAACTGGAAATCAAAAGGATGCCCATCCATTGGGGAATGGTTGAATAAATTGTGGTATATGAATGTTGTGGATACTATTGTGCTATAAGAAATGGCGAACAGGTGGATTTTAGAAAAACCTGGAAAGACATATGTGAACTGAGTGAAAGGAGCAGAACCAGGAGAACTTTGTACACAGCAATAACCACAGTGTATGAGGAATTTTTCTGGTAGACTTGGCCCTTCACAGCAATGCAATGATCTAAAAAATTCCCAATGAACTCGAGGCAAAATGCCTTCCACATCCAGAGAAAGAATTATGAAATTTGATCGCAGAATGAAACACACTAGTTTCTCTTGTGTTATGTTTTGTTTTGTATTCATGGTTTCTTTCATTCATTTTAATTCTTCTATGCAACATGACTAAGGTGAAAATGTATTTAATAAAAATGTATGTGTAGAACCTATATAAGATTGCATGCCATCTTGGGGAGGGAGGGGTTAAAGATGGGAGAGGTGGGGAAAACAGTCTAAGATATATGGAAATGACTGTAGAAAACTGAAAACAAATAAATTAATAAAAAATAATTTAGTTGCTGTGCCATTTGGTACACGTATATTTAGTATTCATTGTTTATGAAAAAGGAAATTGGAGAAAATAACTAGAACTGTTGAAAAACAAACAGAAAAAAATCCCACCAATAATGGGAATGGTACCATTTTAAAGACATATAGGAAATGATTTTCAAGAAATATGAAAATGGGGAAGATTCTAAAATAAGAGAAAATACTATAGATTGTACCTTTTTTATTTCAAAAAGCAACCAAGAAGACATTGATAACTTCAACCCACATATCTCCCTTCTCATCTTTATGAAATCTTTACAAAAATGGTCTATAGATGATGTAATGCTTGTGTGCTTGTGCTTGGACCCCACTTCCAAGATCTTTCTCTCTAACCTCAAAACACTCTCCCTGGCAGTTTTCTCCCCAGCCCAAGGACACTATGCCCAGAAGAAACTCATGAGTGGACCCCATGAAGACAAACTACCTTTCCCCACAATTACTGATGAATGGGTCTTAGTAAAACAAACTATCTTTCCCCATCACAAGAACAAGCTGCCCTCTGAAGAAATTCTTTTGTTAAAATAGAACTATCTTATAACCACAGAATGATCATGTGATGATTCCCAAAGTTATCGCATTCAATCCAGAAGTCAAGCTATAGACATCAACTCTCAAAGCTATCTTGCTACAGACATAACAGACCAAAAATACATGCATAAAAAACCCTTTCTCCTAGTTCTCAGTAGTGAATGATACTGGTGACCAAGGTAGTAAGTTATCATCCAATTAGCATATCTGCCAAATAATCCACTACTTTTCCTATATGAGTGTTAGCATAATCTCTTAAATTGCAAGAAATCCAAGTTCCTTAGGGAACTCAGCCCTCCATATAAGCATTACAATAAACCTTTGCCAATTTGACCTAAAGAATTCTTGGGTTTGTGAATTCATTCCAGATGACCTTGTCCGGGTACTCTAGTCTTTGGTGAGGGTGCGTCCCTGAACCCTTCAAACTGCACCATTTATTTGGCACCTAACATGGAGTTGTCTGAGGTCTCAAGCAGCCTCTGAGTCAAGAAAAGCTCCCCTAAGCTTCCCAAGCACCCCATCATGGACACATTGAGTGTACTCTTGATAAAAACATGAGAAGGGAACCAGTGGTCTTTCACAGTTGCTTTTCTAAGAGCAAGACATGTATTCAACCAAACATTTGATTGAGAGCTTGAGAGGATATGGAATTCTACTTGGTATAATATTTAATTTCAAAAAAGCATCTTCTTTGTTAGAATAAGATAGATCTCAAGCAGAATCATAGAAACTCACAATTCTAAGGTACATCAAAGACCATGAATAAATAGTCCTCCAAGTTTTGCTTGAATACATCTGAGGTCAGGGGGAGCCTACTACTTGCAAAGTAGCCCATCCCACCTTGTGATAACTGTAATTATACATATTTTTTTTCTCTAAAGTCATCTCTTTGAAACCTTCATTCATTGCTCCTAATTCTTATCAACCAGTTCTTGGTCCAACCAAGCAGAATGATTTCCTCTAATGGGATAGAATTTTGAATACTCAAAGATGGCTATCATGTCTTGGGTAGCCAATTCTTCTTTTCTCTAGGCTAACCATCCCTAGTTCCTTTAACTGATTTTCATATGGTTTCATTTTCAAGATCTTTCACCATCCTACTCACTCTCCTCTAGACACTATCCATCTATTGAATATCTTTTCTTAAAGATGGTGCCCCAAATTAAACACTAAATGTAGATTGGCTTGACCAGAGTGGAATTCAGCAGGACTATCCCCTCCCTAGTGCTAGACATTATGCATCTCAAAACATCTTAATATTTCTTTCACTAACTGGGTGTTATATTGAACTTTCTTCTCATTTCAGTCCATGAAAACCCTTAGATCATATTCTTAGACAAAAATCCCACATCTCCTCCTCTCTATTGTACTTCTGAAGTTGATTTTTTTAACCAAATGTTGAATTTAAATTTTTTGCTAATTAATTATACCTTATCAGATTTAGCCTAAAATTCTATCCAGCTTAAGATCTTTTTACATTCTAAGTCATCCATTGTTAATTACTCCTCCCAGCTGAAAATGGCAAATCAAAACGACTCACATACCTATCAGATTGGCTAACATGACAAAATAGGAAAATGATAAATGTGGCTAAAATGTGGAAAAATTGGAACACTAATGCATTGTGGGTAGAGTTGTGAACTGATCCAACCATTCTGGAGAGTAATTTGGACCTATGCCCAAAGGGCTATAAAAATGTGCATACCCCTTGATCCAGCAATATCACTACTAGGTCTGTATCCCAAAGAGGTCATAACAATGGGAAATGGACCACCATGTACAAAAATATTTATAGAAGCTCTTTTTTTTTGGTGGCAAAGAATTGGAAATTGAGGGGATGTGCATCACTTGGGGAATGACTGAGCAAGAAATGAGGAGCAGGCAGATTTCAGAAAAACCTGGAAAGACTTGCATGAACTGATGCTGAGTAAAGTCAGTAGAACCAGTAGAACACTGTACACAGTACACACAATCACACATTGTGTGATTACCAACATTGCTAGACTTAGCTCTTCCCAACAATGAAATGATCTAAGTCAATTCCAAAAGACTCATGATGGAAAATGCTATCCACATCCAGAGAAAGAACTATGGAGCCTGAATGCAGTAAATGCCATTTTCTCTCTTTTTTGTTCTTTTCTTTCTCATGGTTTTCCCATTTTGTTCTGATTCTTTTTTTTTTTCACAACATGACTAATGTGAAAATATGTTTAATATGATTGTACATGTATAGCCTATATTAGTTTGCATACAGTCTTGGGAAAGGGGGAGGGCAGAGAGGAGGAAAATTTAGAACTCAAAACCTTATAAAAGTAAACATTGAAAACTAAAAATTAATTAATTAATTAAAAAATTAGATAGGTCCCTTCTAGCCCAAGGGAAAAAAAATATTCCTCCCAGCTTCAGACAACCCACAAATTGAATGACGATATCATCTATGTAGGGGTGTGCTTATAAATGTTTAACAACCAGCCAGGGGGGAGGGAGAGGGGATGTACACTTCTAAGTTTAAACTGCATTTTTAAAAATTCCTCCCTCACTCTCTTAAGCCTTGATAACAACAAAATAATAAATCAAGTCTTGATTTCACCACGAAATGATTCTATCTTTCAGCATTTGCTGATTTCTGAAGTGCAAATATACACACTAAACATTTAACAATGTTTGTCATGAGCCAGTTACTAACTGGCTCCAGAACACTATTTTGCCTGCCTTTTATATAAGCCATTAATTCACTCTGGAGCTCCTGGCAACAAATACCCACCCACCTAGCACAGAATGGATTTAAATACTAAATAGTAATTGTTTCTTTTTTACCCAGGAACTCCGAGGATCCTCTCCTTCCAGTTTTTTTTGTGTTTTTTTTTTTTTGATTAAAGGGGCCATCCCTTGAGCAACTACTTAAAGAAACCTATTTATTGAATGGGTGTATCTCACTCAAAGTGAGAATGCCATAAGACCTTAGCCTGAAAGGGCCAGGGTTTCACATTGTATCCTGGGCCATCTCCAACTTCCTGATGAATATCTGGCCACTGGTCCCAGATGGCTCAGGAGAAGAAAGTTGGATATTGATGACTTTGCACAGCCCTCCGTCACTCAAATCAAAATCAACTGCAAGTCATGTCATCATTTTGATGTCATGGTCCTCTTCAAGAACGAAGGACAAACACAACAACAATAAACACATTAAGTAGAAGAAGGCCAAGTACAGATACCCAGAATGCTTCACTGGAAATCTCCTTCCGATCTGAATTTAACAATAATTTAACTACTTAAATAATTAAAACAGTAATTAAAAATAAACAATACAATTAAACAATAAACATGACTATTCTTTGGTTCTGGATATTCAATCTGCTCTGAATATAACAAATGGTACTACAAGCTCTCTCACTTATTGTGTGTGATCTAGACTTTGACAAATTCTTTATTAAAACCTAGCTAGACTATATATGGATTTCTTCACTTGAAAAGTAGAACATTTTCTGTTTTTCTTCTGATCAGTCTCCCTTAATCTCTATTATCTCTCTTACTGCCATCCCCTGAACAACTTTCCTTCTTCATTCTCTGTTAGAGAAGATGAATTTCTGTACTCAACTATGTCTTTGGGTATTCTTCCCTCCTTTAATCAGTTCAGATGAGAGTGAAGTTCAAGTATTTGCTGATCCCTCCAGCTATCCTTTCCCCTGTATAAACTCTTCTTTGTGTACCCTGTTTATGTGAGATGGTTTTCCCTATTTTCCTCTCCCTTTCCTCCTCTTTTTTACCTTTTCATTCTTCTTTGGAGAGCATTCAAACATTACCAAATTACATCAGGGCTCTCTGTCTAATTAGACTCTAAGACCCTTGGTGATGATACATTTCTGAGAGGTTATAGGTATCGTCTCTACGTGTATGAATGAAAACAATTTAATCTTTTTTTATTCCCTTATGATTTCTCATTCACATTTACCTTTTTTATGCTACTTTTGAGTCCTGTGTTTGTATGTCAAATTTTCTACTCATCTCTAATATTTTCACTAGGAATACTTGAAAGCCCTTTATTTCAATAAAGGAAAGACCCTAGCATTAAAAGAAATTGGGAAAGAGTTCTTTTAGAAGGTGGGGTTTTAGCTGTGACTTGAAGAAAGTTAGAGAACTCAAAAGGTGGAGAGGAGTGAAGAGTAGTAGAATTCCAGGGATGGGGACAGTCAGGGGAAATGCATAGAAGCAGGAGATAAGAGTGTCTTACATGAAGAACACGAAGAAGGCCAGTGTAACTGGGTTCCAGAGTCCATAGGGGTAGGGAGTAAGATGTAAGAAGATGGGAAATGGAAGGGGTCATGTTCTGAAAGGCTTTGAGTATTTCTCCATCTTTCTTAATGATACAGCCTTCCCTCTGTTTATTATTTCCAGCTTATCCTGTATGTATCTTGTTTGTATGCAGTTGTTTTCATGTAGTCTCCCCCATTACATTGTGAACTGAAAAAGCAGGGACAGTTTTAAACCTTTCTTTATGTTTCCAACATTTAACCCCTTGAAGGTAGGGGCTGTTTTGTTTTTATCTTTGTACCTTCAGTATCTTGCGTTCTGCCGGACGTGTAGGAGGTATTTAATAAATATTTGTTGTTGTTTCCAGGACCCCATTCTAGTGAGCGTCGTGGTTGTTCAGTTGTGTCAATGGGGTTTCTTAGCAAAGATACTGGAGTGGTTTGCCATTTCCTTCTCCAATGTGTCCCTATTTTATAAATAAGGAGCTGGGGCAAATGGGGGTTAAGCGACTTACTCAGTCACACAGCTAGCAAGTGTCTGAGGTCACATTTGAATCCAGATCTTCTGACTCTAGGCTTGGTGCTCATGCACCACCTACCTGCCCTTCAGTATGACCACAGGCAAGTTATTTAACCTTTCAGGACCCCAGAGAACTTTCTAATCTGAATAAAGAGATTTGAAGACTAAAAATTACAATTAAATGCTAATTTGCAAAGTGGAAGAGGTGTCTGGCACCTGCAAGGTACTTTTAAAAAAATGCTTGTTGATTGACTGATTTTCTCACATTTTCAGCTTTCTCCATGTCTTTGGTTGTTTTCCTCCACACCAAAAATTGTCCCATTGCCAAACATATACCCCAAGGCAGAAAGAAAAGCCCCCATCACCAAAATATTTATAGTAGTACCTTTTGTAGCAACAAAGTGCTGGAAACGAAGTACATATCCACTGATTGAGGAAATGGTTAAACTGGTACATGAATGGAATGAAATTTAACTGAACCATAAGATCATGAAGAATACAGAGACACATGGAAAGATTTATATGAACTGAAGTGACATAAAGGGAAGTAAGCAGGATCAGGACTATGCCAATTGACTAAAACAATGTAAATAGAAACAACAACAGCATCTGGAGTCAAATTTGATCTCAGACACTTCTAGCTGTGTGACCTTGGGCAAGTCATATCACCCTGCTTGTCTCACTTTCCTCATTTGTAAAATGAACTAGGAAAGGAAATGCTCCAGTATTTTTGCCAAGAAAACCCTAAATGGGGTCACAAAGAGTTGGCCAGGACTAAAACTACTGAACAACAACATTCGTTGTGTGGTTAAGTTTTTGTTGAACTACTTCCCTCCCACTCCCCTTTTAAAATCTTTGTTATAGGAGATGATTCTTTGAGAAGGGGGAGGAGAAAATATTTGGAAGTCAAGGTGATGTAGAAACAAAGACTTTGCTTAAAAAAAAAGAAATTTATCAATGAAGAGACACATCTCAGTTGTACAAAGAACAGATTGGCAGAAGAGGCACTTGAGATATGTTTTCTGAGATGCTTTAGAGCCAAACCATTCATCATCTAGTCACTACAAATAAAAACATGATCCAAAGCACAAATATGTAAAAAACATAAATTATTCTTACCAATTTTATTTAGTGAAATGTAGTCATCATTACATTGGACTTCTGTTCCATTGCTGGTTCCAATTACTAGGAAATGATATGGTCCAGTGCTTTTGAATTCTGAGAGGTTATTAAAATGACATCCAATATGTCTTCCTTCAGAATTTCTCTTGTATTTTGGACATTCTCTATCCGCATAAGCACTGAAATAAGCCAAAGTATCACTGTGAAAGATTCAAAATCCTTTTGGTATGACAGAATTGTAAAGGGGTTTCCCTTTAAGACCAAAACCTACCGTGGAGATTGTGAGTAAAAAAACTGATACTGGATATTTCTTGGAGTTTCTCTCACTGTCCATTTGCAGTCCATGAGATTTGCATGATGAACTTGGCAGGATACATTTTCATCAGTGGTCTCTTCTTTTCCTAGGAAGACAGAAATGAAAGAAAATAGATTTGCCCACTTGTGTGCCGACAAAATTTAGTTTTTGAGGGTGATGAGAAAGCAAAAAAAAAAAAAATACATTAAACACGATGTTGCATCACCTCTTTGATGAAGCAGCAATGTTTTTGAAAATCTTTTCCCAGCAGATCCGTTAATTTCAATGTTTACCCCTTGGCACCAACTATTGTATCCCATTAATTGGCACATACTGTTGTTGTTTGTCGCCTAAAAATAAAAACAAAAAAATCACACAATCATTAATAAATTGCTTAAGAAATAGGACAGATAAAATGAGGAAATTAGACTAAATACCCTCTCAGGTCTTGTCTACTTGTGACATTCTATATAACTCTCCAACTGTTGAGAACTAGTTCACCTTGTTTCCCAGGGAGTCAAAAGATCTGGCCTAGTGTTCTGGCGTAGTCATTTACTTGGTCTATGATGCTGGGAAAGGGAGGGTTAAGAATGAGAATTTGGATAACTCTTATTATGTGCCAGGCAATCTACCAAGTATTTTTCACAAATATTATCTTATCTGATCTTTATAACATTTTATATAATTTATATATTATATATTATTATATATTTTATATATATATTATATATAATATAATTTATATATTACCTTATAACAAAGTAAATGCTACTATTATCCCCATTTGACAGTCAAAGAAACTGAGGTAAAAAGATAGAAGTGATTTGTCTAGGGATACACAGCTAATAAGTGTCTAGTACAAATGTGAATCCAGGTCTTCCTGTGCTCTATTACTTAACATCTTTACACTTTAATTTTCTCATTGTAAAATGGAAATAACCCAGAATAGAGCTTCTAGGACTGTATCCACAAGAGACCATAAAAATGGGAAAGGGTCCCCCATGTAGAAAAAAATTTATAGCAGCACTCTTTGTGGTGGCCAAAAACTGGACATCAAGGGGATGTCCATCAACTGGGGAATGACTGAATAAAATTATGGTATATGAATGTAATGGAATAGTATTGTTCAGTAAGAAATGATGAACAAGAAGACTTCATAGAAGCCTGGAAAGACTTATATGATCTGATGCTGAGCAAAAGGAGTAGAACCGGGAGAACTCTGTGCACAACAAGAGTTTTTTTCTGGTACACTTAGATCCTCATAGGAATGCAAAGACATAAAAAAAAAATTTCCAGTGGTCTTCTAAGGCAAAATGCCTTCCACATTCAGAGAAAGAACTGTGGAATTCAATCACAGAATGAAGCAGATCATTTTGTGTGTGTGTGTGTGTGTGTGTGTGTGTGTGTGTGTGTGTGTGTGTGTGTGTATTATGTTTTGGCTTATTATATGATTTCTCTCATTTATTTTAGTTCTTCTACACAGCATGAATATAGTGAAAATGCATTCAGTAGGAATGTATGTGTAGATCCTATATAGAATTGTATGATGTCTTGGTGGGGAAGGGTGTGGTGGGGGGTAGGTAGGGGGAAAATAGTCTAAGTTTTATGGTAGCGATTGTAGAACATTAAAAATAAATAAAATGAATAAAAAAAGAAAAAAAAATCTTTAGACCTTCACATTTGGCTTACAGGCTAAACCTACATGTGGTATCTCCTCCATCAAACTTCCTAAGAGTAGGGACTGTCATGCTTTTCTATGTATACTCCTGGAACTGAGAACCATGCTTCGCACACAGTAAGTACTTAATCTTTTTTATGTATTTGTTCATAATTATGATATATGTGTGTAATTTCTTTTGGGGGGTGGGATAGGAATTCATGATTTCATTGTTTTGGGGAGTTTCTAGTGAGTGTAGATGAGCACTAATCAGCAATGTATAGTCTTAGTGAGTTGCCTCAAGGTACTGAAAAGTCAATTGACTTAACTAGGATCACAGAGCCAGTATGCGTAAGAGTCAGAACTTGAACTTACACAGCTCTAAGACTAGCTCACATCTGAACAGAAATTGAGTTTAAATACAGAAGGGATAACTCATGATCTCTTAGCACCTTTTCCCTTGTTGGTGGTGAGTGAGGCAAGAAGTACTTCGAGTTGCTGCAGGGAGTGGGGGAGGGTTGTAAAAGAAACCTATTCTCCCATTACCAATTGTCTGGGAACAAATGGTCCCTCCATTTCTTCTGTCCTTATTCTTCCTAATTTTAGATGAATGGAATTGTCTAGGTGATGACCATAATGTAAGGAGATGGGCTGAATGTCACCAGAAGTCCCACGTTCAATTACTGGGGGATGGGGGTGGCTTCAGGGACTGTGACTGTTGTCTGTCTGAGCTGAATGGTTAACTGTGGTTCCCTGAAGATAACTAGGAACCAGCTAAACTCACACCTGGAACTCAGAGAGGGGGATTCCAAGTTGGGATAAAGTGACATAATCACACAATTTCTTTGGGATGATTTTCTCTCCCAAATCATGGAGACATTTCCCATAGAAGTTTTGCCTGTTTTTTTTTGTTTGTTTTGTTTTCTTGGTGCCTCTTCTCTTCTTTACCTGACACTCATTTTGATTCCCCTATTCAGACTGAAAAAAAAGGGACAAAAATTACATAAAAACACCCAACACAGTGGTACAGCATCTGACAAAGTACACCAAATCCTGCTGATGTAAATCTCTGCACTGAGGAGGGAAGTGTGTTTAATTATCTCTTCTCGGAAACCTCTCTCCCTGGCTCATATTCCTATAGGCAATAAAGCCAGGTTGAAAGTGTGATGAGTTGACGATGTAAAACCACCAGTGAGGGGAGGCAGAGGTAGGGGATACTTCAAGGCAGGGCAGGGATCCAGTTCCCTAGTTTAGGGCCGTGCCTTCTGGGCTACTTCTGCCTATAATTCCAGGGGAAACTGTACATTCCATGGAAACTGTTCTTCCAGGATACTCAGACACTCTTGAGAAGTGGAACCTGGGGACTGAGCTTAGGGCTAGTCTGCACCTGAAAGGATCCAGAGATGCCCTGGTTCTAAGTCTTGAGATGAGGGAGATGCCCTGGTTCTAAGTCTTAAGATGAGGGGGTCAATTCCCTTGAAGAAGATCATATTTCAGCAAACTTGTCAAAAAACTATTAGATAAGCAATCAGAAGACCTGGGTTTTTTTTCCTCTCTCTGACACTAATTCTGCTTCTCATTTTCTTCCTCTGTAAAGTAAGCAGGCTGCCCAAAATGGCATTTAAGATCCTCTTTCAGCTCCCCCAACATACGCATCTATGAGATTTGGCCTTCTTATGAATCTATTTCCCCTCAGCTTCAATTTCATTGTGTTAACGGAGCCATCCTTTGTGACCATATCCCTTCTCTGGAGTCTCACTTGCCTTCTCTGTAAAATGAGGCAGCCAGATTAGATAGATTATCTTTGTGAAACCTTTTAATTTTACCTTTTTTTGTTTTTAAAGGCAACTAAATCATACAGTAGATAGAGTGTGGGGCTTGGAGTCAGGAAGACCTGAGTCAGTTTAAATCTTGACTGAGACTTATTAGCTACGAAACTCTAACCAAGTCATTTAACCTTTCTGTCCCTCACTTTCCTTCTCTGTCAAATAGGATTGGGTTGTTGTAACAAACAAGTGACATAGGCAAATGTTTTTCAAAACAAACTGTTATTTCAATGCTAGCTCTTATTTTTGTGTGGAGGTATCAGGGTTGACTTCAAGTCTTCTTACTGTTTCCTCCCCCATGAGTCTTTCCATTTCTCATTACTAGTCTACATGGACCTCATCGGGTATTTTTGCTCTGCGATACCAAGTGGAAGAAACAACTAACTTTAGCACACAAAAGTAAAAAAAATTAAACTGAGAAGCAACCAAATAGCCCACTTCCTTTGATGGGGATGAGTAGTATCTCAGCAACCTTAGAGTTTCCCTCTCTTTGGTTGGTGTTCCACCCTTCCCCACTACTGAGGGTGCTTTTGGCGACATTGCCTCAGGGGTCAAGTTGTATTACTTATTCCAACTACAAAAATTCCTAGGTGTGAATATGCTAGTATTGCCCATTGGTTCTTTGAAATAATCTTTTCTCCTGTTCACTGTATGTATGTATATGTATGTGTGTGTGTATATATATATTAGTTTTATATTATACATATATATATACATATATGTATATATATTAC
>CM053771.1:331450686-331479289 GCA_028658325.1 Potorous gilbertii
TAACATTTATATATATATGCATATATATGGTTTTAATTTTATATTATACATATATACATATAGATGTATTTCTCTCTACATGACGTTTACACATATGCACATATATACAATTATTTTTACCTTTCGGCTATATTTGAATTTTGAGCGCACTGTAACAGAACAGGTGATGTTATTCACATTCTCCACGTTGATCCATCTCAACAACATTGTCTTGTTATCAAAAGTTATGTCTTTAATTGGTGAATCTGAAACTAAAGATTTTCAACAATAACATAAATTCAACCCAACCAGTATTAAAAAAGTACATGCTATGTAGAGAGTATTCTAGAGGAAGGTATAAAATTTCTGCCCTCATGAAGCTTGAAAGCAGCAGGGCTGATAAAACACACACAAACAACTAAAATCAAAATAAGAATGACTTTCTAAGGTGGGACAAAGTGTTATGTGAAGTTCAAATTTCATCTCTGATTAGTGGAGAGAGTTTCAAAGAAGGATCCATGAAAGAAGTGGTATTGGATGAGATGGCGAGGAATTAAGTTTGAACTGAAAGGTCAGATTTCATGCATAAGGCATCGTGTGAGGAAAGGTCTGCAAGTGAGAATGCTGAAGGAGTGTACAGAGAAACAAATGAATAATACAGATTAATTAGTACATAGAGAAGTCCTCAACTTTTCCAGCTCAGCAGCTCATAAAAGAACTCTCAGCCGTGAGTCATACATGGACAGAAATCAGCACCCAAAGTATCCACAAGATCCCCTGGGAGCAGTAAGAGAATGTCTTTGAATGCACCAAAGGGGTGGGGTTAGGTCAGTGGAAATATGTATAAAAAAGGGATAGATAAGAATTATAAGCATGGATGGAGTAGTATCTGTCCAGGTAATGGGAATATTGCTTAGATCATGGATGTGTCAGTATATAGTAGCATACTCAGACTAATACTCCAAATACAGTTTGAATGTCCCTTGATGATTAATACCTTACCATTATTACAGTTTCCTTTTGATTACGGAGGGCTCTATTGATGAAGTTATTATCTTAACTGAACTGTCAATGGAATTATCCTTAAGTTACTTAAGTAATGATGGCTGTGATTTGCCTGTGCCATTTGGAACACATAATTTGTGACAAGTAGATCAATAGATTTGTGGATACGATGAGAAAAATGATTACATTTTTTCATTTCCTTAGAAGGTAAGAGCTAAAAAGGAATTTAGAGATCTACTTCAGTTCTCTCATTTTATAATTGATAAAACTGAAGCTCAGTGAGGTCGATGCTCTGTCCAAGTTTACAGAGATGGCAAGAGGCTGAGTCTGGGCTTAAATGTCTTTCTATAATATTGTCTTCTATTAAAGTCCTCTCTGAAATATGGCATAAAGGTAAAAATTATATATATATATATATATATATAGATAGATAGATAGATACTATATTATATATATATATACTACATATGTACTACATATGTACATGCACACACATATAAAAGTCACATGTATACATATATACAACTATGTCTATATGTGAAACTAAAAACCTATATATGTATATAATACAAATATGTTCCTTTTCTCCTGTTCACTCAGTGAACAGGAGAAAAGGAGGAGCAAATCAGCCTCTCTGCAACTCTGTCATATTAACATTTGGGGAAGAGGATGGATATGGAGACCAGGCTATCATATTTAATAAACTGAAATATTGGAGTAAACATTGTTAGGACTTACAAAGAAGTTCAAGTCTCCGCCCTAGAGAAATGTACAGTCTAATGTTGGATATAAGACAACATACAGGATTATATATAATAGCACATAATATGTAAATCATCGATAGTTACAATCATTTTAACATCAACGGGAAAAATGAATTCCAGTGGGTTAAAATATGTAGTTCAAAGTAGGGTTCATTTTAAGTGAGTCGCCATGCATATGTACTCATATATAACACATTCATCTCTCTATGTATTTAGATATGCAGTAGTGTAGTCCATTTGAAAAAATCAGTTACGGTTTTTGTTGCAGTGAAGAAATGGAAATAAAGTAAATACCCATAGATTAAGTAATAATGGCTAAACTAATTGTGGTTCATGAATATAATAGAATATTACTGTGCAATAAGAAATGACTGTCAAATGTTTAATCTGTCAAATGATAAGTATTGGGAAGCATGGGAAGGATTACATGAACTGATGCAAAATGAAAGAAGCAGAGCCAGGGAAACAATATAAACAGTGACTAAAAAAGCAGCATAATAATAACCACAACAAAATAATAAAAAAATAAATATTGCAAAAATTATAAAGAATATATTCAGTTGTATCTGACTTTTCACAACCCCATCTTGAGGCTTTCTTGACAAAGATACTGGATTGGTTTGTCATTGCATTCTCCAGCTCATTTTCAGATGAGAAACTGAGGGTCACAAGGTAAGTGTCTGAGACTGGATTTGAAGGCATGAAGTTGAATCTTCCTAATTCCAAGCCCAGTACTCTATACACTATGCTAACTCCCTGCCCCGTTTAATCCTTTATTTTTTTTCACAAGAGAAAATAGTCTGCTTCATTCTGCATTCTGATTCCATAGTTTTTCTCTGGATATGGATGGCATTTTGCCTCGAGTCCTTTGGGAACATTTTATGTCCTTGCATTGCTGTGAAGGGTTTAGTACAACAGAAGCAGTCCTCCCACACTATGGTTGTCACTGTGTATAATGTTCTCCTGGTTCTGCTCATTTCACTTAGTATCAGTTCCTATAAATCTTTCCAGGTTTTTATGAAGTCCAACTGTTCATCATTCCTTGAAGCAAAATAGTATTCCACTGCATTCATATACCACAACTTGTTCAGCCATTCCTCAATCGATGGGCATCCCTTTGATTTCCAGTTCTTGGCAACCACAAAGAGAGCTGTTATCAATATTTTTGTACATGTGGGACCTTTTGTCATTTTTATGATCTCTTTGGGGTATAGACCTAGAAATGATATTGTAGGGTCAATGGGTATGCATGTTTTTGTAGCCCTTTGGGCATAGTTCCAAGTTGCTCACCAGAATGGTTGGATCAGCTCACAGTTCCACCAACAATGTATTAGTCTTCCAACTCTTCTATGTCTTCTGCAATATTTATCATCTTCCTGTTTTGTCATGTTAGGCAATCTGATAGGTGTGATGTAGTGCCTCAGAGTTCTTTTGATTTGCATTTCTCTAATCAAAAGTGATTTAAAGCATTTTTTCATCTAACTATAGATAGTTTTAATTTCTTCCTCTGAAAACTGCCTGATCATATCTTTTGACCATTTATCAATTGAGGAATGACTTGTATTCTTGTACATTTGACTCATTTTTCTCTATATTTTAGAAATGAGCCTTTTATCACAGACACTAGTTGTGAATATTTTTTCCCAGTTTTCTGCTTCCCTCCTAATCTTGGTTGCATTGGTTTTGTTTGTGCAAAAACTTTTCAATGTAATGTAATCAAAATTATCCATTTTGCATTTCATAATGTTCTCTATCTCTCGTTTGATTATAACTTTCTCCATTCTCTATAAATCTGACAGATACACTATCCCTTGCTCCCCTAATTTGTTTTATACCTAGATCATGTACTCTTTTGGACTTTATTCTTGTGTACGGTGTCAAGTATTGGTCTATGCCCAATTTCTGCCACACTGTTACCCAGTTTTCCCAGAAGTTTTTGTCAAACAGTGAGTTCTTATCCCAGAAGCTGGGATCCTTGGGTTTATCCCTCATTTATTCTTATTAAAAAGAATAAGCTTGCACCAAAGAAGAGATATGAGAAGACATCACCCTTTATTCCTTTGCAAAGATGTGAAGTGAGTGTGGAACACTGCACATATTTTTTTATGTTTTTTCACTGTGTTAATTGGTTTTCCTGATTTTTCTCTTATTTCTTTTTTAAAAAATTCTTCATTAAATGGGAGACTTCACTAAAAGAAGTGAAGAAATAGAGGGGAATTTAAGCAGTGAAAAAATAAAAGTTATCTATATCTATATATTTTTAAAGACATAGCTACTACTCCCTCTTTCTTTCCTTTTTCTCTTAGGGCCTGTTTAAAATTTCAAAGTGGTAAAGATAGGGGCACAGGATCAGTATTTGTCATAGTACAATAGTACAATCCTGTCTTGAAGGTGATGGACTTTGTTTTCACTAGCACAGATCTAATCCTTTAGCCTCCTGTGAGAGCCACGATCACAGATTTTGAACTAAAAGAGGTCTTAATGAACCTCATCAGTGTTCTCTAATTTTACAGATAGGAAAACTGAGACTCAGAGAAGTTCAGTGACTTACCCAAGGTCACGGAATTAGTAAGTGGAATAGCTGGGATCTGAACCTTTGTAATTCAAATCTAGCATTCCTTCCACTGGCCAAATGAGACCATGGTATCGTTACATCAACATTTCAAAACTTTCTAGTCATCCCAGGAAGGAATAACTAACAATAACTTAACAATTATCCCACAGGAATAACTAACAATAAGCAACAATAATAAAAACCTGCAAGTTTGATGTTAAAATAATAACACTGAATCAAGGTAGAAAGATATTCCCAAGTTCTCGGAAAAAAAGAAAATATTTCAAAACTTCAAGGATAAATAAAAACATTTTAAAAATCACTGTTATAACCTCATACTCACCCTCCTGCGTTGGTCTTTGGCTGTGTGTTAGGGTTAGTAACACTGAAAACCAAATGAAGGTTATTAGGTCTGCCATGGAGCCACTCTTTAGGACTGGATCTGAAACAAGAAGGGATAACAAGTTGTCTACCTCTGGGATTTCACAACACTTGGTCTCTGGCTGTGTTTTTTGGCAGCAGAAATCATGGAAACATTCACAGAATCTCCAAGTTGGAAGTTACCTTTATTTCCAACCATATCTGAAAGGCAATTCCTTTTACAATTTCCCTGTCTAGAGTCCTCTTAGCTTTTGCAAGAAGGCCTCAGGAGAAAGGAAACTCACTATCTCCTGATGCAGCCCATTCAATTTTTGTTAGTTTTTCCTTCATGTCTAATTCTTTGTGATCATTTTGGGGGTTTTCTTGGCAGAGATACTGGAGCGGTTTGCCTTTTCCTTCTCCAGCTCATTTTACAGATGAGGAAACTGAGGCACACAGGGTGAAGTGACTTGCTCAGGGTCTCATAGCTAGGAAGTATCTGAGACTGGATTTGAGTTCAGGAAAAGAAGTCTTCCTCACTCCAGGTCCACTCTATCCACTGGGCCACCTAGCTGTCCAGATGACATACAGTATAGGCAATTAACTATAGTTAAGAAACATTTGTTCAAACAAGATGGGGGAGGGTATAGAGAGTTTTTCAAAGATTTGCTTACCCAGCAAACTACAGCAGTCAGGGTGATAACAGCATAAGGCAATGACTTAGATTCAACTTCATTTCAATGAGTAATGCAAAAAGTTTAGTACTGCTTCTTTTTTTTTTTTAACAACTTTTTTTTAAAGAAGAAATTGAGGTTAAATGACTTGCCCAGGGTCACACAGCATGATGCAGTGGGGGATGTTGGCCTTTTCAAGTTAACTTACAATCTAATGGGGAAAGATAACACACAGAAGAAAGCTGAAAAGCCAGGGAAAGAGGGAAGATAAGTGGCATGGGCATGAGAGTCTATCCAAGGAGGGTAGCTGGCAGGAAATGAAGAGTTGGCTGGTGCATGAGCCCTCTTTAAATGGAGGCTTTGGGAGGAGTTCTTTGTCTTACCCTCTGTTTGGAGGGGGTTTGTGTCATGGAAAACTTCCATACTCACAAGTGTAGCCATTTTACCAGTAGTTATGTACAAGGAATAGTGTGAACAAGTGAAATGTAAAATGCCTAATTAGCAGTCCTATGAATTGCTTCATATTCTGAAGTTTATCAGTCTCCTATCAGATTGTAATAGTAGTTCAATTACTGAATCCTGTTTAAGTTTTTGTCAAATGCTCACCTGCCAGTGTCTGGTGTTTAGCATTCTTTGTGAGTAGATATAACTTTGGGATTCATGCTATCCAAATTTTTCCCCTTTTCAGATCTTGGCGGTAGTTACTTAGACTCCAGAGTATTCTCCTTGTCTTGAGGAGAGCTCACATTTTTTTTCTCTCTTTCCCACCTCCTTCCTGCCCTTACTATAGGAGACTTCGACATTACACGTCTGAACTATTTACATCAGAAACATCCTCTGCCCCTACAGCTGAATGGGTACAGATTCTGGGAACCTCCTTGAATCTTCTCACTTTATCTGAATTTTCCTACCCAAATCTGTTACCCTTAACCTAGCCCAGCCCTCCATTGTCTTTTTCCTCTGAATTGCCCCACCTCCTTTCTACCTCAGCCCTCCATTGTCTGTTATCTCCCGATTGCCTCCAGCAGTTTCCCATCCTTGATCACATCGGATCCCACTCTCCTTATTCTGACCTGTAGTTACCCCAGTACCATTAATATCGTCCTTGGACTCCTCAAAACTATCCCTAAACCCCTCCTCCCACCACCCCAGACTACTAGACCACCCCCAGATCTGTCCTATAGTCTTTTTGTATAAAATCCTTCTTGTCTCCATCAAGGAGCTCAGATTCTATCTGTTCTGCTTGTCAATGCAAACTGTAAGGTTTCTTAGGAGTCAACCCAAAAGAGTGAAACTGTAATAAACTTGGTTTTACTTTGACTGAAAGAAGGCTTGGGTCTAATGCTTTCGGGCAGGACTCGTGAGGTCAGTATTTTGGGGTCCCAAGCACTGCAAACCTCAACATTTTGATTCCCTGATCTCAACAGCTTCTCCCTCTTAGTGGGTGATTCTGTCTACAACCTCCATTTTAAGGAATGTGTATGATAAATATAAATAAGTGTATTTTAAGTGTGATGTAAGATATAATGGAATATATTACACAATTATTTGTTATTGCACCATAACGAAAAAATCCTGGGTACCGTGAATTGAAGACCATAGTGAATAGAACCAGGTGAACAATTTTTACAAAGACAATAACATTGTAAAAGAAAAACAGCTTTGAAACTTTGAAAAGCTTGTTGTCCTTTGTTCTCACATGACATCAGGAAGGTGATGCCATGGCTTGAAGTGAATTGGATTTAAGTGAGGGAAGGTTGTGCAAAGTCACCAGCCCCACTTTCTTCTCTGGAGTCATATGCATCCAGTGGCAAGATATAGATCAGGATGACTGGAGTTGGCCCCTGATGCAATGGGAGACCTTGGCAGTTTTAAGCAAAAGTCTTTCCAAGGTCTCATTTTGACTGAGACAATGCCCATTCAGTGATAAAGGGTAGGTAAGAAATGAGTCAAAGAATGGTCCCTTTTACCTAATAATAGTTTTTTAAAAAAGGAGAAAGATTGTCTGGGTTTCTGGCCAGAACTCTGGGCCATTGGAACCTAAACAATGAGGGCTAAGTGGAACTTGAAAACTGGGACTTACTATTTGCCAATCAATGAGAGCCAGAGTGAATTGGGTTTAAGGCATCATCTTTAAGAAACAAATCTAGCCAGTAAACCTAAATCCTAAGATATCTTGCTAGGTTTTAGCCATCAAAATTTACATTCCTTTGGGCAGAGCATCCAAGTAAGGGGGGAGGGAGGGAGCTGTGTTGCCCAAATGTAACTGGCTAGTTGGGTCCCCAGTGGGGAAGCTGGGACTATTCACAGAGTCAGACATGATTGACAACAACAGAGAGGGAAGAACCATCATTGCTGAGATAGGAATGGGGTCAAGAGAGAAGAAAAATAGGTGCGAATTCCATAGCTCGGGGTCTGGGATTTTTAGATATTGTTCCTATCAATGTTTCTCTTCCTTTCCTACTCTCATGTCATTGTTACACATTTGAAATGCTTGCATCTTGTGAACTCAAAGCTATTTCATCTATTCTCTTAAGTTTATTCTCTGATGGGTCATTAATGATGAAACCCTAAAAGGCCCTGGACTATCCCATGTGGCCCAGGTCCCTGGCATTCACCTAGGGCACTGGCCCCTTCTCAGTTAAGTCTTTCAACTGCCCTTTCATTGTAGCCCTCATTGTCTGCACTTGGCCCCATCCTAGATGGCCACTCCTTGATTCCATCTAGACTCCTTCTCTGTTACCTCTGGGTCTGTTATCTTCTGGTCACCCTGACTACTTGGTCACTCTTAGATCATATCCAGATCTTCCCACCATCTCACTGTATAAAAGGTCTGATGGGGTTCAGACTCTGGGAACCTCCTTGAACTCCACTTGAATATTCCCAATTAATCTGTTTGTTACCCTTAACGTAGCCTGGCCTTCCATTGTCTGTTACCTCTAGATACCCCCACCTGCTTCCCACCCAAACCCTCCATGGTCTGATACCTCCCAACTGTCTCCAGCTGTTTCCCACTCTTGATAACATCACTACTTACTCCAGTCTCATCAAGATCCTCCTTAGACCCTCCTCCCAAACTACTAAACCACCTCTAGATCTTTCTCAAGGACTTTCTGTATAGAAGTTCCATCTGGTCTCCATAAAGGTGCTCAGATTCAATCCAACTCTGACTCTGTTTAGCTGTGATTCTATCTGGCCTGAAGCATCACAAATGATGAGGCTCCTTAAGAGTCAACCCAATATGGCAAACCTTAAATAAACTTTGTTTTACTTTGACTGGAAGAATCTTGAGTTGAATTCATTTGGCAGAA
The DNA here is from genome assembly GCA_028658325.1 of Potorous gilbertii. Taxonomy (NCBI): domain Eukaryota; kingdom Metazoa; phylum Chordata; class Mammalia; order Diprotodontia; family Potoroidae; genus Potorous; species Potorous gilbertii. The sequence goes on from CM053771.1 coordinate 331,459,334, forward strand.
TGTGTTGGTATTTTGGGATCCTGAGCTCCCTAAACCTCATTATGGTTCCCAGACCTCAGCAAGGTCCATCTTGCCTCTATTAAAGTTCTCAAATTCCTTAAGAGTCTGGCCGACTTGTCAATACTAGTACCTCAAATGAGCAGATTCTTAAAATCTCACCCACCCCATCAGGTGTTTCAATAAACTTTGTCTCTGACTGACTGAAAGAAGGCTTGTGTTGAATTCTTCTGAGGCAGAACCTGTGTCTGCTGCTCTTGAATTTTGGGGTTCCCAGCACCCCTAGATCTCAACCAACAACAGGGAGGAAAAAGATATCATAGAATATCAGAGCTAGAAGGAACCATTCATCTCTTCTAGACCTATGTTTTAGAAAGGAAATATAATTCAAGACAGGATGAACAAATTGAATAAGGTTACACAGCTCTGTGGAGGCAGAACCAAGACTCAAACTCACACTTCTATCCCAAATAATTTCACATCTTCATGGTTACTTCCATGCAAGAACACCATTTTAAACCAGAGAGTTCTATACTGACCCTCTCTCTTTGGGTATCCTTAGGTATTAGAACACTAATCCACCAGACCTATTTCCCAGAGGCAGAAGAATGATTCTTGGGTCAAACTGGATGAAAGTCTTTTCCAAGAAATTTGAAACTATGCCCCCAAAGTTGCTAACCTGTGCATACCTAACCCCCTTTGTTGTTGTTTATAAATAGTATTTTATAGTTCTCAACTTTTTTTTTAAATAACATTTTGAGTTCCAGATTTTTCTTCCTCCCCAAGATGGCAAGCAACCTGATATAGGTTATACATGTGTGATCCACATGTTAAACACATTTTCACATTAGTTATGTTGTGAAAGGAGGATAAAAACAAAGGGGAAAGACCATGAGAAAGAATAGAAAAAAAGTGAAAATAGTATGCTTTGATCTGCATTTGGACACCATAGTTCTTTCTTTGGATGTGAATAGTTTTTTCCATGAGTCTTTTAGAATTGTCTTGGATAAAGTGTAACTAAATGTTGCAGTGGATAGAGCACCAGCCTGGGAGTCAGGAGGACCTGAGTTAAAATCTGGCCTTAGGCACTTTACAGTTACTAGCTGTATGACCCTGGGCAAATCACTTAACCTTGATTGCCTTGGGAGGGGAAAGAATTGTCTTGGATCATTGTATTGCTGAGAAGAGCTAAGTCTATCATAGTTGATCTTTGATCATCACACAGTATTTCTGCATACCCTTTGACTCAATAAAAATCTATTTTTTTAAAATCTACTAGCTCTATATCCCAAAGAGACCAAAGAAAGAGGAAAAGATGCATGTAGTAGGAAAAAACATATCTCTTCTCATGGTGCTAAAGAATTGAAGACAATGCTCATTACTGAAGAATGGTTGTACAAATTATGGTATATGAATGTAATGGAATTGTAGTGTTTTTGTCTTTCATTCTTGAGGAAGACCATGACATCAAGATGATGACATGACTTGCAGGTGATTTTGATTTGAGTGAGGGAGGGCTGTGCAAGTTCACCAGCCTCACTTTTTCCTCCTGAGCCATCTGGGTCTAGTGACCAGATATTCATCAGGATGACTAGAGATGGCCCAGGATGCAATATGAGATGTAATGGAATACTGTTATGCTGTAAGAAGCAATGAAAGAGACCACTTCAGAAGAATTTGGGAAGAGCTGTATAAATTGATGTACAGTGAACAGAACCAGAATAATCCATATTATAACATTATAGAAACAAATGATTTTGAAAGATTTAAGCCCTTGATTAACACAACGATGAGGAAGGCTTTCCACCTCCTAACAGAAAGATGATATACTAAATATACTGAATTATTCAGCTTTGATATGACTAATGTGAGGAGTATTTTTTGCTTGACTATGAGTATTTGAAGGGTTTTTTTTCTTCCTTTTCCAGTGAGAGGAAGAGGTGTGGAGGGGAGAAAAAATAAATGTGTGTTGTTGGTTTAAAAAAAAAGATTAAATATTTTTAAATTTAAAAATGGGGAGTACAAGTAGCTACCAGAGATTCCCTAGTTTAAAATGCTACCCCATTGTATATTGGACTCCGAGGATTCACAAGAAGTGACTAAAATGACTCTAAAAATGAACTACAAAGAATCGAGAGAAAACCTCATTATCACTGTTATCTAGACTGGAGCTGGAACAATGGATAGTCTAGAGAGGGATTCTATTTACTTCTTGACCAAACACTGAGTTCCTATTTATATAGGAGAATATCAGAATTGTGATCAAAAGACTCCCTTGGTTTTAATTACAAATGGAACAACAGCAGCATGACAATGGCTAGAGTGCCTTGGAGTCAGGAAAGGTCTCTGATATCTTCTAACTATATTACTGGGAGGAAGTCACAACCTTTCAGTGCATCAGACAACTCTCTAAAACCATAAGTTACAGTCGAGTTGTTGATGAGTTGTGCATACCTTCTGACTCAATAAAAATCTATTTTTTTTTTAATCTACTAGATCTATATCCAAAAGAGACCAAAGAAAGAGGAAAAGATGAGTAACAGTGGAAAAAGTTTTCATTCTGGAAAATCCTCACACTGACTAGCTCACAGATCTGGATCATAACAACAAAATAAATAAAAGGTTTTATTTGGAACCCCAAGTAGTGAATCCAGTAAAATATAACATGTATTATGCTGAATGCTACATTTGGCAGAGACATTTTGTGAGTTAGCACGTGTTTTCTGGAAAGTCATGTGATATAGTGGAAATAACTCATTTTTAGAGCATGTTAAAACTTACAAAGTACTTCCCCTACCCTGTCCTGTGAACTAAGAAAGGATGCTGGATTTGCAATTATACTGAAATTCAACTTCAAATTCCACTTATACCATTTGGTACCTCTGCAACCTTGGACAAATTACATAACCTCTACTAAAAGGAGGAGGTAATGATACTTGCATTTGCTGCTCCTGGGTCACCCCTTTCATAGTTAGTATCCTACAAAAGCCAGTCCAGAGACTGGATCAGCAGCTTCCAAGCCCCAGCTTGTGGGTTTACTTTTACCAGTCTGCTGGAAAACATAGTTGTTCAAGCAATAGATATTGAATGAAACAACACAGTTGATAAAGTGATGTGAATAGATTCCTCTTGCTTATACATGGAATACATTCTCCAACAGGTTATTGCACCACCACAAAGAGGACAAGTACTCAGAAAGCATATATGACTAGGGACTGTATATGGAGAGTACACATGTAAGTGGTCAGGAAATGTACATTAAGAGGGACGTGGTGGGAGAGTATCTAACTAAGGATGATGTGTGGGGAACATGTATGAATGAGACATTGAGTTCAGATCATCTGATCTTAATTTTGGCAGCCTTTTCTAATACAGAGGGTTGGTGTGAGAGAAGCCCTTTGCAAACATATATTGTCAGGGAATCTGTGTGTTGAAGGTAGCTCATGCCTCCAACATGGCAGAGGTGCAGATGTCCTCTGGTAATGACATCAATGATATGCTGCTCTTTGGTCTTCTTTTCTTGGGTGTACCACTTTGGTATGCAATAATTGCATTGTTTGGTTGATTTCAGAGACACTGCTGGGCATCCTCCCTGCTACCAACTTCTGGACTTCATCTCTTCATAGAGACTTGCCATTAAGCTGACTCTAGCTGATTAGGGTGAAGTCATCGGAATGCCTTTCTCTGATAAAGACAGATTAATCATGGCCAAAGAATTGGAGTGTTACCACTTCGAGGTAACAGGTCTGCTGAACAAAAATTAGGTACAGGGTCCACAGGCTAAGATTGATTTTTTTGTTTTTAACACTCTGTATTTGATGTTGAATTGTAGTCTATTGTCACAAGTAATTATCTGACTTGGGATTAGAAAATCATTTTGATTCCTGTTCAGCCTCTTATGAAGACCATGCTACTGCTTCAAAGCAATTTCAGGAGACTCTGACACAAGGCACTCATAGGAACTACAAGAAAGCTGGGGTCCAGAGACCACCTTACTCCCAAGGTTCTCTCTGTCTTGACAAGTAAATGAAATTGAGTGAAAACAAAAGAAAAGTGAAGATGGCAAGGACATTGTCATCTGAACTCCTGGCCCAGATTCCTGTCTTTATTGTGTCTTGCTATCATCTATCTGTCCATTCATCCATGCATCCATCTATTGAATCTATCTGTATCATATCTATGTAAACATCTATATCAATCTCTCTCATCTGTCAGGAGTAGTATCTCATTTTTACTCCACTCCGGTTTCACAGCATCATTTGTATCGGGGAAAAAGGCCCCTATCTTTATACATACTATTTGCTTCTTTGGATTGTTCCAAAGAAAAAACCTTGAGAATCTTCAAAGACGGTATAAATGAGGGTTGTGATCATTCTACATGCTGTTTTAATTTTTCCTTCTAAGTCACTTAGCAGGTAATTTGCACATTTCTTTTTTATCCTTCTTTCCTACTTCCTAGTGCCACTCCCCTTTCCCTTTCCATGCCCTCTAGTTTTGTTTCCCTTTCTCCTGCTTTCTGTTCCTCTCATCCTAATTTTGCTCTTCCACTTTAAAAAAAGTCCCAACAGACTTCTGATCATGGCCAAACATCTGTGATTGCCACAACTGTTTTTTTTTAAAGGAACATCCCCCAAGTTACCAGATAGATTTGATTGTTTATTTATATTGCTTTATCTGGTGACAAAGGCAGGCCCTTTCCCAAGGCTATTCATGATTTGCATAATGAGAAATAGGACCAGAGAGTATATGGAGGGAGAAATACAGTTTAAGCAACATCGACTGTGACCCAAGTTAGCTCTTGTAAGTGGTAAGAATCCCACATAGAGCACGTCTTAACTTTCATGAACTTAACTGGATTCCTAGTCCTAGGAGTCAACTTACACAAAATTATCCAACAAGCAAGGATAAACTTGGATGTTCCCAGAAACCTCTTTCAAATGATACTTTCTCCTGATTTCTATCTCTCCCAACCTTATATAATTTGTGTAATGCCTTTAAACTCTCTCCCATCTTCTTTGGTATTGAGACCTCCTCTCAAGAAAAAACAATGTCATCCATGTTAATATGTAAATGAACAATAAGGCTTAAATTGTCCACTTTCTCAAGTATGTTCATGATTTTCTATCCTTCTTCTAGATGACAAGACAGTCTTTCCAAGGCACAAGTCTGATCATGTCACTTTCCTGTTCCAAATTCTTTAAAGTCTCATTGTTGCTTCAAGGATAGAATGCAAATACTTTATGATGGCACTTGATATATTACCATATGGCTTCAACCTAACTTTTCACATTCATTTCTCACTGTCCCCTTTCATGCAGTAAATATTCCAATGAAATTGGACTTCTAGCTGTTCCTCCCACCCAACATGCCATCTCCTACCCCAATGTCCCTACACAGGCCATCATCTTAGGAATGAAACACATGCCCATCTCTGTCTTTTTCAATTCTTATCTTCCTTCAAGACTCAGGTTAGGTACCACTTCTTTTCTCTCTCCAATTATTAGTGCTCACCCTTCTCAAGGATTCCTACAGCGCTTTTTCCCTTGCTAGTCCATCAGCTGGAATCTAGCCTGCTTACTCCAGGAAGCCTTCCCTTGTCTCCCTGGCAAGAAATGATCACTCCCTCAACTGAACTCTTAAAATATCTTGTATGGATCACTCACAACCTTGACACATTTCACTAAGTTTTCTTTTGCTTCCTTCATCCTGAGTCATGTATAATTTTATCTATGCACATGTCATATCCATCCAGTATAATATAAGCTCTTCCACAGCAGAGACTAAATTTTTTCTTTGACTGACAGTCAAAGGGTTGCCCTTGAGAACCTAGGGGGCCTCATGTGGCTTCGAGACTACAGGTTCCTCACCTCTGGACTAGGTGGTTTAAACTGTACTACTTCTGTGGTTGTCCTGTTCTCAACATATCACCTCTCATCTCCATAAAACTATAAAGGCCATCCCCATGACTGAAATGCCCAAGCAGACTTCAGAGAGTAAGGAGTTGAAATCATAATACTTGCTGTAATATACATACTCTTGTGGGGATTTGGAACTTGAATCAGAGGTGCAGGGACTCATAGTAAGCTGCAATCAATAATTTACCTTTAAGCTTCATCTATACTCTCTTTTTTCAGAACTTACTAGCACAGTGATTGGCACATAGTAAATTCTCAAGATTAATTGATTGATTAGTTTTTAAACTCGTAATAGCTTGACCCGTTTCTACCTTTCCAATCTTATACTTTCTTCCTCTCCAGGTACTCTGTGTTCCAAAGACATAGAACTCCTTGCTCTTTCTTATTCCATCTCCCAACCCTGGGCAATTTCACTGACTGTCCCCTGTGTTGTCTCTTCCTTTTGGCTTCCTTCAAGTCTCAGTTATAATTCCACCTCATGTCTTTCCAGGTCCCCTTTGATGCTAGTGCCTTCCCTCTGAGAATACCTCTGATTTATCCTATATGTATCTTGTTATTTTTCCCATTAGGTTGCTTTTGCCTTTGTGTCCTCAGTGCTCAGCACAGTACCTGGAACATAATAACTGTTTAATAAATTCATGTTGACTGTCAGTCAGCTTGTCAAAATTTAATAAAGGTAAAATTTACTCCATTGACTGTTTATTTTTTACAAGTTAGCACTTTTAGGATGAAATTTTCAGCTTAAACAAAGAATGAACTAATTACACTATAATCCCCACTGAAGTTCTCTTGGGATTTCCAGTGTTATCACTATCATCCTTATATTCTCTTAAGAGCTGTTATTCTTCCCACCATTCATCCAACAAAACCCCTGGCTGCTTGTGACCTATGAGAAAAAGCTGCCCCAAAAGCTGATTGAGTTTTAAAATGGAAAATGTGCAATATAGTTGCAAGGCAGAAAACTTACTCCTTAGTGCTAGGGATCTCTTCCTTTCCTTAAAGTCAAACTGCAGCTGTGCAGGCAGGCTTTCTGTCTTCTGGGTACTTGTAAAACTGGACCACTCCCTCTTGAGAATTTCTTTTCCCTTTATATCCTCTGAAGCTTCCTGTTTTTTTTAAATGCTACCACCCCCTTTTATGAATTTCCTTCATTAAGACTTTAGAGTTGTTTTAAAATTCCAAATCCACTAAAGGAATGGGGCGAGTGGAAAGAGCAGTGAATTTGGAACCAGAAAGAACTGGGCTCTGTCAATGACTACTGACTGGTGCCACCATGGCTATAGAGAGGAAAAAACATGGTGGTCCAAAAGTGATTGGGAAGAGCAGAAAATGAGAAAAAAACAGAAGTAGAAGAATGGGAGAATGGAAGGAGGCAAGGAGAAAACAAGGAGGAAAAGAGAGGGAAGGTAAAGGAGAAGAAGAGTGTATACAGAGAGGGCTAGCCCTGAGAAAAACTGTAAAGTAAGAAAAGTTTGTCTTTGGTATTCTACTTCTTATAATAAAAGTCTCCTCAGTCTCATCTACCTTTTCTTCCATCCTCTCCCTGCGCCACCAACTTATCTTATATCCTAGTCATGTTAATTTGTAGTAGAGTGATAACTGATAACTAAATTATTAGCTGTAATACACTTAAGATATTTCCCCTCCTGGGGACTCCCCTCCCACCATTTTCTTAAGGGACACAACTCAAAGTTGCCATTTGTGATAGTTTGGTATATGTCCATTGAATACTCTATAAAAGTTGCAGGCCTGTTTTCTTATATTGAGCTATTTTTCATGCATGTGTGCCTTATTTTTTACAACTACAATGTGAGTTCTTTAAGGGCAAGGTTTGTTTCAGGTTCTTCTTTGTATCCCTCATGGTACTTAACACAAAGTGTCATTCTTAATAAGGTGCCTGAGTAAATGTTTTCTTAGAACTGAGATTATTCTGATGGACGTTGCCCTATGCTTTTGACTTATATCTCCTATTTCTCCATCTCAGTTATTAGTTTTTATATTGGAAAGGGGTCATTTATGATGTTATTGATTCTATGTGTAAATCTCTTCCAAGTGTATTTTGGTTTAACAGGAAAGTACCAACTCTAAAGAATCTGTAGTGGTAGAATTTTTGTGCATTTTGGATAGGTCAATAGGAGAAGATATCTTGAGCAGAAGCACCTTTGAGTTCCCCTCAATTCTCATCATATGCTTACTCTATCTCTATGTAAACAGCTGGGTCATAGCAATGATAACATGTTGAAGTAAGGAATAATGGTCCATATTTATAACTAGAGCTGGAAATGAAGTAAATAACAGAAGCAAAGAAAGAATGTTGGATAAAGGAGGAGAGAGATTCTGGGGAAATTAAAATAGGTAGGAAATGGTAGTTAGATGGCTCCATGGACAGAATGCTGGGCCTAGAGTCAGGAAGACCTGAGTTCAAATGTGACCTTAGACACTTAATAGCTCTGTGACCCTTGGCACGTCACTTAACCTTTGTTCACTCAAGAGGCAAATAGCTAGGTGGCTCGGTGGATAGTGTGCTGAGCCTGGAGTCAGGAAGATATGCATTCAAATCTGGTCTCAGATATGTACTAGCCGTGTGACTTTGGGCAAGTCACTTAAGTTTTGTTTGCCTTGATGTGAGAAGGAAATAGTAAAACACTCCAGGATCTTTGTCATAAAATCCCCATGGACAGGATGGTTCATGTCATCATAAAGAGTTGGACATGACTGAACAACAACAAGGAGAGGGAAAGTTAAGGAAAATTAGAAATAGGCTGCATCTGTGATCATGATAGCCACTTTCTTCACTCCTCCCCCTCCCACAATTGTATCTTTTGTTTGCAGTAAACCACACACATAATTCAGGTACTGACTTTGACAGTCAAAGTGAGAAGTGGTCAGAAGTTATCAGTAACTCGAACATCATTAATTTATCTCTTTTGACATATAGATATGAACAAACGAAACAACTCCCAGATCTTGATTACATCTTGCCAGGCATTTCTCAGCTCTGATCTGCTATTGTTTGGCACCTGTGTTGCCCACAGATGTAAATGGAGTGGCCCTTATTTTCTGAGACTGGAAACTCTTGCTGGTCCTGTAGGAGTCCTGGTCAGCAAGTCAAATTGCGCTCTGATAAGCTGGGAGTTGCAGAGAAGTGCTGTTCAGCTCAGTAATAATATCAAGGAGCTGTGCAGAAGTGCAGAAGTCCTGAGTCTATCCATCAAGAGTGGAAATGTTACTGAATACCTGGGGACATGCCATCAGGACTCTGCTCCAGAGGAGTTTTTAGGTTCCACTAGGTCAACATGTTTAGCTTCTAACCCCAAGTGTCTTCTGACATGTAGGCAGGGAACTATTTTGAATGTGGGTAGAAGAACTCTTGGACATTTAAAAAAAAAAAAAATATATATATATATATATATATATTTAGGATTTGTTTTTCTCCAATTATATGTAAAAATAATTTTTAGATTTATTTCTTAAAACTTTGAGTTCCAAATTCTCTACCTCTTTTCCTTTCCTCTACCTCCATTGAGAAGGCAAACAGGTTGACATCAGTTAAAGATGTGCAGTTAATGCAAAACATTTTCATATTGGTTTTGTTGTAAAAGAAAACACAGAACAAACAAAAATAATGAAAGTAAAAATCATGCTTCAATTTTCACTGATTCCATTGGTTCTTTCATTAGAACTGTATCACATTTTCATCATGTCCTTAAAAACTGTCAAGATCAATTGTTTTGTTGACTCAGCGGGGCTTCTAATTTTGACATCTTTTGATTTTTACTCCAAAATTTATTGTCATATCATTGATTCTTTTTTTTTTTTTAATTCTTGTCTCTACTTTTTTTCCCAGGATGTCCACTCTTTTGATAATGTGTTGCAGCTTTTGTCTTAGCTTTTCAATTCTCCTTCTAAATTTTTCATTAACAATACAAATTTCGTTCCTCTCTTCAGTTCTTTTTTTTGACTTTTTAATCACTCATGTGAGGCTCTGATAGTCATTCCCCTTTCTTTTCTCTGTTTTAAATTTTCATATATCGAGATCTAGAAGGAATCTTCGAGAGTCATTTAGTCCTTTTACAGATGGGGAAAACAGGAAGGTTAATTGGCTTGTCCAACTTATTCATGTTAAGTATCTGAGGTGGAATTTATTGAAACAGTATCCTTTCCAGTTTTCTCCTGGGATTCTCTTGCCCCATTGTATTTCGGTGTTTTGGGGGTGTGTCTTCGCTTGCTCGTTTCCTCAAATTCTGCTGAATTTTCCCGTCAAGGTTTCCTTATCGGAATTTATCCCTATGTGTCGTTGAATAAATCACTAAATTATTGTCCAAATATATCATAGGTAGCCTTAGGAGGTGAAAACCATGGGTCCTTTTTTCCCCCATCTTTGATCCCTTTGGCATGTAAATCTAGTGGTAGTATTGAGAGAGAAGGAGATGGATTGACTCTGAGCACCTTCATGGAAGCCAGATGAAACTTACAGACAGTCCTTGGGAAAGATCTAAAGGTAGTCTAGGAGTCGGGTCTAAGGAGGATCTTGATGAGACTGGGGTAAGCAGTGATGTAATCAAGGGTGGGAAACAGCTGGAGGCAATTGAGAGGTATCAGACCATGGAGGGTTTGTGAGAGAAGCAGGTGGGGGCATCCAGGTAACTGACAATGGAGGGCCAGGGTAGGTTAAGGGTAACAGATTTGAGTGTGAAAGGCTAGATTTAAGTGGGAATATTCAAGGGGACTTCAAGGTTCCCAGAGTCTGAGCCCCATCATTGCCTCTCTTATACTATTGCACCAGCCTCCTAATTGGACTACTGACTTCTAGTCTCTTGCCTCTCCAATCATTTCCTGGCAAAAAAATAAAACATCTTCCTAAACATCACATCTTGCTACGTTTTCTTGCCTTGAGAGTTTTCAGTACCTTCTTATTGTTTCTATGATCAATTTCTTTATCATTGCTCCTTCTAGACCTTCACTGGAGTGTTAACACTAGATGTAGGGTCCTTCTGGCTGACCCACATAGCTGGTTTACACTCCCTCTTTATCTCTGCCTATTAGAAAGCCTAGCTTGCTTCAAGTTCACACACACACACACACACACACACACATGCACACACACACACACTTGGTCTCTCATATGTATACATATACCTCTCTCTGTCTTCACGTCTCTTCATGTGCCATCTCCTATAGAAATCCTTTCCTGAACTCCTTGGTTTTTAATTAGCAAGCCCCTGGCTTTCAAACTTTCAACTTTTATACTCACATGCAATATGTTCTATTGCTCGCAGTAGGAGTCCCTGCTTTTTGAGGGTGAGAGTTTTGTTTGTTTTGTCTTTGTATCTCCCACACATAGCGCACTGCCTAGTAAGTAGTAGATGTTTAATAAATACTTTTATCAGGTAAACCACCAGGATGGCTTCCTCTTCTCCTTCCTCTCTTGACCCTGCTATTCTCTGTCCTACTTTCTGCACTGCCTCCCCTCCTAAGTTTTCCTGGATCTTGTTTCAGATGTCAACATTTCTAGTTGTGACTCTGCCTCTATGAAGCCTTTCTTGCTTTCGGTAGGGTCCTGCCGAATGAATTAGACTCAAGACTTCTTCCAACCAAAGAAAAGCAAAGTTCATTAAAGGTTCGCCATATTGGGTTAACTCTTAAGGAGCGTAAGCATTTGTGGTGCTTCTATTGACAAGCGAACCAGATAGAATCTCAGCTAGACAGAGTCAAAGCTGGATTGAATCTGAGAGCCTTCATTGAAACCAGATGGAATTTATATACAGAAGGATCATGGGAAAGATCTGGGGGGGGAGTAGTCAAGTCTTGATGGGACTGGGGTAACTAGTGATGTAATCAAAGGTGGGAAATAGCTGGAGGCAATTAGGAGGTATCTGACTAAGGAGGGTTTGGATGGGAAGCAGGTGGGGGCATCTAGAGGTAACAGACAATGGAAGGCCAGGCTAGGTTAAGGGTAACAGATTTGATTATGAAAGGCCAGATTAAATGAGATGATTCAAAGGGAGTTCAAGGAGGTTCCCACAGTCTGTACCTCATCATATTCCCCCCAAATTTTTCAAGATTATTTTCCTTGGATTTCTCTACTGTACTTATTTCTTCCTTGTATTATTAAGAAATAATCAATTTAAAAATTGATTTAAAGTCAATTTTTAAAAAAATCAATATATCTGTGTATGCACATATAAGTATTTAAAAGCAGGGGTGTGAAAACTTGCATTGTTTGAACACAGCCTTTCATGGTTTAGGAACTAGATCTTTTGCTTAGAAACCAGGTTTGTTTAATGCTTAATTTAGGACTTGAATCATGTTGACCAGAAACTCAGTTAGATATGAAGATTAATGTAAGAAGTTTTTTTCTCATTATACATCTCAAGCAACCCACATGTCTTGTCTGGAAACTATCTTGTGCTGGTCAATCAACTATTAGGTCTTTGTTCAAATCTTATATAATGTGTAATTTATGGATACTTGCGGGGAGGGGGTCACTCCTTTTTTGACTCTTCCCCCTGCTGGATGACAATAAATTTTTAAAATTATTTCAGTTCTGGTCTTGTTCTCTGCCACATCATATATATATATATATATATATATATATATATATATACATATATAAACATCTCTGCCCGCTCTTTCTGTGTCTCTCTCCTCTCTCTCTCTCTCTCTCACTCTCTCTCTCTCTCTCCTTCCCCATCCCCTCCCCATTTAAAATCTGGGTTTCCACTATCTCTCTTCCATAGGTTCCCAATAGCAGATACTTAACCTATTGGTAAGCTGGAAATAAATTGAAGCTCTAGGGCCCTTCTTGATATCATCCATGTATGTACATGTATGAATGTATAAAACATTTTCATAGCTATACATGCTAAAAAGAGTCAAGAAGAAAACACTTACGTGCACACTCAACACTTCCTTAAAGCTTAATTCATGCTTGTTCATCTAAGAAACTTCCTTTGCCTGACCTCATGTACCATGCCCGCACCATTTGTTATTAGCAATTGTGACTGAAATGCTTTTCTGTGAAAAAAGTTTTTTTTTTTTTTGGTAAGTTATTTCATCACTCTTGACCTTTGTTTCCTCATCTGCAAAATGGAGAACTTGAAGGTTTCTCCCAATTCTAAAATGTTATGATCTTGTAGCAATAGTTGGAATTGATAAAACATTCTGTGAATTCAGACTCCTGTGTAGCTAAGATGAAGTTTTAAAAAAAATTGAAAATCATTAGTAAATGTAAATATTTCCAAATACAATAAACAGAAAAAAGTATTGCACATGACCACTTGAATCTACTCTGCTTGATTTTAAAGTATACATCAATTTTAGTAGTGTACTACCCACTTTATTGTTCTTGTCTGTGTCCCTTTCTGAACTTCCTTCTGTTTTCTTCTGTGTTTCAAAAATGTTTCGCTGATCTTTCTTTCCTTTTTTCTTTTTTTTTTTGAGGGGTGGGGGCATCATTATCACTATCCCCCATTCCTACTGATCACCTCCCCCATACCAACAAAAGTTTGCTCCTGTAAAAATGAGTATTGCCAAGCAAAATAAATTTGTGTCGTAACAAACCTGTCCATGTTTCTCTGAAGCCATCCCTTTCACCATTTCTTAGGGTGCAATAACATTTTGTTTCATTACTTTACATACTTTGCTCAGTCATTCCCTAATTGATGAACACATTTTATTTTGAGATTTTTGCTGTTATAAATATTTTTGTACATATGGATCCTGTCCCTCTTTCTTTGATCATTTGAGGATATATACCTAATAGAGTAGTTCCAGGTCAAAGAGTTTATGCAGTTTAGAGACTGTTTTGGGGTATAATTCCAAATTGCTTACAATAATGGTCAAAACACTTCACAGGTCCACCAATGGTGCATCAATGTGACTGTCCTCTCACAGCCCCTCCAAATAACTGTCATTCTTTTTGGTAATCTGTGCTAATCTAATAGATGTGGGCTAGGATCTCAGAGTTATTTGAATTTGTATTTCTTTCATTATTTGTTATTTGAAACATTTTTTCATGACTGTTGATAGATTGAACTTCTTCTCTTGAAAATTGCCTGTATATATCCATTTACAATTTACCTATTAGGGGAATGATTTTTTTTCTTATATATTTGTATTAATTCTCCCCTCCCCATCCCAACCTTGGGTAACAGACCTTTACAGCAGATGTGAATTTAAGGGGAAATGATTCTGCATCTTGAGAAATCCTTAAACACCACAAGGCATGATAAAAATGCCAGCAAGATTCAAGTCCCTTTCTTCACATCATTAGAGTTATCTACTGATCTCTGGGGCCAATGATAATCTGCTTCTTTCTTTCCTTCCAGCTCTTAGGGAGAAGATCTATTTCTGTAAGCCCCTTCAATGCAGCTGTTTTCTTGGTATGTACACACTTCACTTGGTTTTCCTGGTTTTCAATCACACACTACACAGATGTTGTGCAGCCTCCCTTAAGAGACCACGTATGCCTCAGAAACTGAATTAGGAGCTAAACAAGAACTATATTTTCTTTGGCTTAGGCTGTCAAATAGCATTGGACACATTTCAAAACCTGTTATTTTTGTATTAGTTGGAATTGTAGTTATTATTGAATAACTCAAGATTAATTTGAGTCTTGGATATAATCTGTTTTCAATCACTAAATTAAGTTTAATTGATTTTTTTTCAGGAAGTGACCACTTTCTGTTTTCCAGACTTGTTATGTTTCTGAATTTTTTCTAGAAACTGGAAGATAGCGTAGACTTTAGCTAGTTAGACTAGGTAGTAGTAGACTACCTAGTTCCACCAGTCTCTGGGTATACCTTAGAAAGCAGGTCAGTGATCATTTAATAGTATGTCCTCCAATTTAGACCCTTGTTTGAAGAATGAAAGCCAAAATTACATAGAACGTTTTGGATACCTTTTTAATTGATACTGGCATGTAGTTAGTATTACATCATTTTCTATCTGCTCACATTCTCTTTTTATTATGTGTGTAAATTTTTAAATTTTATTTTAAACTTAAACTACACATTGTTTCAAAGTACTCAGCTTTTCTTTACTTCCTCCTAGGTTTTCTTTTGTTCTCTGCTGCTCATCTTTTACTTTATTTTTTTTCTCCCTCCCTCTCCCCTGTTATCTCCCCCCACGCTAGAGAAGGCTACAATTAAATATGTGTGTACACACACATACACACATATACATACATGTATATATGTACACATAAAACATCTACAACATATAGAAATATATGTATATATGTATGAAGACATACACACAAATATGTAAAACCATATTATGCATATTTCTATTGTTCACTTCTTTTTTCCTCTGGAGGTAGATAACATCTTCCTTCATAGATTCAGGTATTTCCACACCTTCCTAAATTAACTAGCTCATCATTTCTTATATCACAGCAATATTCCAAAAAGAATTATATCCTATCTGAGAGATTGTCTATGAAGTTTCCCCCCTCTCTACCCCCACCCCCCCTTGCCAATTTTCTGCTTTGCCTCCATTCTTGGCTACATTGGTTTTATTTATACAAAACCTTTGTAATTTAAAATAATCAAAATTATCTATTGCATACGTCAACAATGCTCTCTATAATATAGTTTAAGATCTGGTACTACTGAATTTCCTTTCATTACATTTTTCCCCTTAGTTTCTTTGAAATTCTTGATCTTTGCTCTTTCAAATGAATTTTCTTATTATTTTTTCTAACTCAGTAAAATAATTTTTAGCAATTTAATTGGAATGGCTCTGAATAAATAGATTAGTCAGGTAAATTTGTCATTTTTAATTATATTAGTTTTACTTAGCATATTTTCTCACTTTTAAATTTGTGTTTCATTAACATTTGCCAAGATAAGATATTGTAAGGTAAAGAATATGTACCAACTTCATTTGTATTTTCCATAACACACAGCATAGGGCTAGTTATTATCTGAGTATTTAGCATATGTTTAGAAAAAAGATAATTGAATTAATTTTGGTCACTAGGTAGGAGAAGATAGTTTTAATAAGTGTTTCAAGGACATGAAATAAATTAACATTCTTGGAAAAGAATAACTGGCCTTATTGTAATTACTTTGTTTTAGCATCCTGAGCAACCTGAAACTTACATGTTCATATTTCCCTATTTTAAATTTGAATATTTCTTTTCACTATTTCCTATTAATTCTCACTCTGGCCTAGGTCATTAAATACTGAAAACAACACCCACAACAGCAATGACAAAGTCAAGTCAACTCCAACTCTGAGAGTTTATGGTTTATGATATTAAAACTCTGGGAAAAGCAGGGAAGCCATAAAGAATGTTGTCCCCTTGTCTTTGGAGCAAAAGATAATGTGACTCTAATTCTCATTAGGAACTATGGAAAAGTTAAGGAAGATAAAGACCTATTCTCAGTGGAGGTTGGGTTGAATGATAGTACAACAAGGTATTGCAACAGAACAGTGGAGTTCAGATAAGCTATATTAACATGTTTATTGAAATGACTTTGGTGGGGACCATTCTGGAGGAAATATGTTAACTATCTCCTGATAGAGAGGTGATGCCTCAAAATGTAGATTCAAACATTTTTGGACATGGCCAAAAATTCAGTTTGCTTGACCATGCACATTCATTACAAGTGTTTTCTTTTTTATCCCCATGGGGCTAGAGCTGGAGAGAAAGTGTGTGTAATGATAGTGTTGTCAAAAAAAAGAAAAGAAAATTGAAATACTTTTAGAAAATTCACTGAAGAGAAGAAAGGGCAGACAGAAACAGACAAGCAGAATTGCTTTGAAAACTGCATTTTGGGTTTATTATAATACTTGAAAAGAAAAGCAGGATTTATGCAGCAAATTTATGGCTTTACATATCATAATCTTTTTCTCTTCCATTTTGCATGTAGAAATGTTAATATTATTCAGTATTTGTCAAATTCAGAATAATAAAATTTAAACAAATAAATTATTTTAGTTGGAATAACCTTATTCATGCCATGCCTATATTTCTTTCTCTGTTTCTGCTTGTAACTTTGTCAAAACCTGGGTCTTCTGAGATATAAATTTCATCAGAATAAAAAAAAAATCAAGGCTACAATCCGTTCTCCTTTTTTGTTCAGTTTAATCCAATAAATATTTATTAAGTATGGCAATACACTGTGCTTAGTTTTGGGGATGCAATGATGAAGAAAACAGTAATATTTTACATATATTCTTTTTTGAGGCATAATGAACATAGAAAAGTAAATGGGAGGTTATTTAAAAGGGGAAGAGTATGCCAATAACTGAATAGATGAAACCTGAACTAAGTCTTTAAGAGAATAAGGAAAGAAGTGAAGGGGATATTCCTCATGTGGGCAAAGCCACAAAGGCAAAGAAATGGGAGGTGGAATGTTAATGTGCCTTGAAATCGAATTTTCTAGCTTTGAAGGCTACCTCATGGTCTGAAAAGTTCTGGTGGAGATGCCCACTGCCAAGAGGACAAACTCAAACCATTGTCTAGAAGATAAAGATCTTGAGTGAGTAGTTGAGGATAGCAAATCTGAAATGAAAGTAAAATACTAATATGTGCTTTAAATATTTATGTTCTACCAATTAAAAAATGAAAAACATAAAAACTGCCTAAACACTAGAGATTTGTTTCTTAAAAGTTATTTATTTAAACATTCTTTTCTTTTTAAATTTTGAGTTCTGAATTGTCTCTCCCTCCTTTCCACCCCTCTCCCATCCACTGAAAAGGCAAACAAGGTATCAATTAATTATACATGTGAAATCATACAAAGCACATTTCCATATTAGCGATATTGCTAAAAAAAATAGAGCAAAAAAATTATACTTCAATTTGCACTCACTCACAGTTCATCAGTTCTGTCTCATTAAGTGGAGAGCATTTTCATGACCCTATGGACTATAGCACACCAAGCCTTTCTATCCTCCACTATCCCACAAAGTCTGTCCAAATTCATGTTCATTGTTTCCATGACACTGTCTATCCATCTCATCCTCTGTCATCCCCTAATTCTTTGTCTGCAATCCTTCCCAGTGTCAGGGGCTTTTCCAATGAGTTTTATCTTTTTAACATGTGTCCAAAATTCAAAGTTTCAATTGCATTATTTGATCATCCAGTGAAATCTGAATTAAGTAGTGACTGATTTGATCACCTTGCTGTCCAAGGGACTCTCATAAGTCTTCTCGAGCATCAAAATTCTAAAGCATCGATTCTGCAGTACTCAACTTTCCTTATATTCAACTGTAACATCCATACACATTGCTACTGGGAAAAAACCATAGCTTTGACTATATGCACCTTATGTTTTCCAGATTTGCCATAGCTTTCCTTCCAAGGAGTAAAATCTTTTAATTTCATGACTGTAGTCACCATCTGCAGTGATCTTTGAGCCCAAGAATATAAAATCTGAGAAGAACTCATAGAGGGGAAGGGCTCACATGGTGGTCAGAGGAGGTCACAAGGACACTCTCAAGGTCTCTCTTAAGAACTTTGGAATTGATTGTGAAAATGGGAGACATCAGTACGGGACCATCCATCATGGCATACCCTCATTAGAAGGTGCTGTGCTCTATGAGCCAACTAGAATCGAAGTAACTCAAAAGATATTTGAGAATTCACCCCAAAAAATCACATGGATTATTTGTGCCTGACTTGTGGTGAAACATTCCAAGCTCATTCTGGGTCTGATCAGGCACAGTCAGATGCATTGTAAATTGACTTTAACATAGTGATGTCATTTTGGTCCTCTGTGGAGAACAGATAGCAACTGAAAAAATCTGACACTGCTTCCATGTTTCTCTCTCAATTTGTCAGGGCGTGATGGGAACCAGCTGCCAAGACCTAAAGATTATTTTTCTTTCTTTCTTTCTTTTTTGATGTTAAGTGATTATCATTGCAGCATTACTATTGCTATGCACAATGATCTCTTGGTTCTTCTCACATCACTTTGCATTAGTTCATATAGATCTCCAGGTGTTTTCTGAAAACATCCTTCTCCTCCTCATTTCTTATAACACAATAATCCTCCATCACAATTGTATGTCACAAGTTATTCCATCATTCCCCACCTGATGAGCATCCTCTCAATTTCTAATTCTTTGCTACGACAAAAGGAGCTGCTATAAATATTTTTGTGCATGTCAATCCTCTTTCTTTTGACTAAAATTTCTAAGCAAAGGAGGGTTATGACCAAATGAAGGCATAAGAAACAATTTTTAGGATAACCAATATCAAGTTCCCTTAGTAAGATTAGTGTAAGTGGCATTGAGAAGTTGAGTTCAGAGATTTTTAGCAGATTTATCCTAAAAAGAAAACCCTTTCCTGGGATGAAAGGAACAACTGTGGGCACCATCATATAGTCAAAGTTAGAAATCCAAGGGACAGCAAAGAGTGGACAGGGCACTATGCTTCAAATAAAGTTACTTTGCTCAAAGAACTATCCTAAGGTGGATTCATTTTATGTAGAAAGACACAGGTTTAGATGTATGGTAAATAACAAGTTAATACCACCTTGTTCCTTATTAGGTTACTAGAAACCATTGTCAGCTGCTGGAATGGGATGGATGAGGGGAAGAGGAGAGAATGTCTCAGACTCTGTATCAAATACACCAGGCACCGTGTACTACTCACCCACCCTCAAGAGGATGCAGCAGTTGAGCAGAGAAGCTGAGAGCAAGAGAGGGTAATGCCAAGCAGCCAATAAGGAACTGTCTCTTACATAATGAAACAGGGACCTCATTCCTTACTGCCACTGATCTAGTAGGAAGAAGATAGCCTAAACCTCTATTTATTACCTTCCAGAATCCACCACTCGTGAGTGCAGCAGAGGATGAGGTGGTTGAACCCAGAATGGAGAGTTCTATAGCTTATCGATCTAAACAGAAGCCCATATGTACCCCCTAGAGTCCATGAAGTATAAGACAACAGAATGGAATGCAATGAAGAGTTTCCCAACTGGTGATGGATTGAGCTGATGAGGTCAGGCATAAAACTCACATGTGTGTTCATCCTTCATTGCTGAAGAAGACCATGCCATCAGGGAAATAATGACATGACTTGAAC
>CM053771.1:331479789-331503842 GCA_028658325.1 Potorous gilbertii
GTTACTATTTTCTATGGACAGGAAGTTTCTCAGCTGGAAGTCCCTACACCTGATAAATCACATCTGTTAAACAAACAGATATTTTGTTTAACTAAGTGCTTTTGCTTTGAAGGAATGTATCTTTTAGTTTGATTTGATAAAATGAGGTATTATTTGAAAAATGCTTTGCAAACCTTGAAATCCTATATCATACTAGCTATTGTTATTAGTACTTTATGCATGTAAAATTTTCTGAGAAAGGAGCTAGAGGTTGCCAAGGGATTTCATCTCCCTCTCTCTCTCTCTCTCTCTCTCTCTCTCTCTCTCTCTCTCTTTCTCTCTCTCTCTCATGCACACACACACAGAGAACCTGTAAATTAGAGCAAAAAGTAGAAAAGGAAAGAAGAGATAGGAATCTAGGAGGAGATGATATTTGCAAGTATACAGAAAAATAATATAACTTGTCTCCATCTTCACTATCAAGGTTAATCAGCTGGAAAGGAAGAAAAAAGAATTGTTAAGATAAATTAAAATCTCACTACTGGGAATATGCCCCCAAGGAAGTAAAAGAAAGAAACAAAGGTCTAATATTCATAGGAGTACTCTTCATGGCCATAAACAACTGGAAACATTTGGGTGTCTATTGGTTGGAAAATAGCTAGAAAAAAAAGCCCAGTGATACCTGAGTGTAATGAGATGTTATTATGAAGCAGGAAATAATGAATAGGAGGAATTCAAAGAAAAAAGTGGGAATATTCGGGAACCGATGAAGATATAAATAAGCAGAAATGGAAAAGTAAAAACATAATGACCACCTAGTACCTTTGTTAGGGTATTTAATATTTGGGAACTGAAGGAGATATAAACAGGTAGAAGCAGAGACGCAATGCACACAATTGGCATATGCAACCTAGGAGGTAGGTCCTATTACTATTTTTCAGATGAGGAAACTGAAGCAGACAGAGGTTAAATGACTTGTCCAGGGTCACACAGCTAGCAAATGTCTGAGCTTTATTTGAACTCAGGTTCATGACTTAAGGCCATGCACAATCTCCATAAAAGAAAGGACTTGAACACAGATTTTCCTGAATTTAAAATTTTACTCTATTTACTCTAATAATAGCTATCATTTACATAGGGTTTTAAGGTTGAGAAGCACTTTACACATGCGATGTCATTTAATCCTCATAATAACCCTGGAATATAGGTGCTATTTTCATTACAATTTTACAGATAAGGGAAATGGTACTGAAAGAGGTTAAGTGACTTGTCCAGGGTCACACAAGTGGGAGGTATCTGAAGTAGTATTGGTACTCAAGTCTTCCTGACTCCGATGCAGCACTAATCATTTTGTTACCTAGAAGTCATGCTACCCCTAGTCTAAGATTAGCCTCTCTCTCGTTTCTTTTTTCTTTCTTTTTCTTCCTTTCTCTTCCTTCCTTCCTTCTTCCTTCCTTCCTTCCTTTCTTTCTCTCTCTCCTCCTCCCTTTTCTCTCATGTCTTTTTTTAAAAAATTACTTTTGTTGTCCAATTCAGAAGGTATTCATAAATTTTGGCAATGTTACAAAGTCTGATTCTGAAATGGAAATTATATATGTAGCAATCCAGAGCAGTTTGAATGCATTTGCCTTCGTTATGATATTTAATCTACTTTCGTTATGTTTTATCATTGTTATCATATTATATGATAATATTATGTTACATTAATATGATCATAAAATTAACGACATTTATATAATATATTATTATGTATTAATGTTATATTATTTATGGTATTTAGCCGGCATTTCTTACAGTTTTCTTTAATGATTAATTTAGCTAATATGAGCTGAAAGTTATGAGTTTTTTCTAAATGAGAAAAAGTGCTCAAAGTCAACTGCAAATAGTAATACGCTGTTTTACAAAGACCTATAGATTGACTTTGGCCAAGTCATAGTATACTCATTCCCTTCTGAAAAAGGGGTTCACATTTTTATTAACTTAAAAAAATAGAATCACACTTGTTATATACCAGTACAAAATTTCTGCCCAGCTAAGAGCAAATCAAGCTAATAATGAGGAGTGCATTCATATCAGAGAACAGTAAGTGAAAAAACTGTAAAGGTCTGCATCATTTCTACTATTCTTAGAATATAATTTATCTTGTAATGGAAAAAGAACAATGATTGGCCCTCACATAATGCCCAATTTAGTGTGTATCTTTACAACATTCTCTCTGATGGATTGAGTGATGAGAAATGTTTCATTATATTGTTAACATTTGTTGGGACATTAAAATTTCCCCAAGAAATATCCTCCACTGTCTTGATTGTATATGGGAAATTTATAAAGAAACACTCCTTCACTTTAGTTTTCTAAGTTCTTCACTCTGACTCCTCTTCACATAAGGACTTCCATCACAGATTTCAGACCATGTTCTGACCCTCATGTACCCCTTTGAAGTCAAATGCTTTTAACCCAAGAAGCTCTTGCCCTTGGTTCTGTCCTTTGGGGCCAAGCAGGGCAAGTCACATTTTTTTTTTACATGACACACTTAGAATACTTGAGGATATCTATTAGAATACTAATTAGCATTTAGAGGTTTGCAAATCATATATGATCTCATTTGATGCTCAAAGCAATCCTATGAGGTAGGTGCTGTTATTATGCCCATTTATAAGAGGAAGACACTTGGAGCTGAGAGAGGCTATATGACATCCAGGTTCACAAAGCTACTAAGTATCTATGACAAGATTTGAACTCAGGTCTTCTCAAAGCCAGTTGGCTCCTAGATTTGCTTTGATGTGCTTCATTCTGAGTTCTACAAGTTGTAGGATATAGAGGGTGGTGAATACTGTAAGTTGACTTAAGGAAGGACATAGTGATATTGTTGCTCCTAGAAGGGGTAGAAAATGAGACTGGTCATATCCAGTCAGTTAGTTAGTCAATCAATAAAAATTTATTAAGTACCTACTATGTTCCAGGCACTGTGTTAAGCATTAGAGGGACAAAAAACAGGGAAAAGACAGCTCCTTCTCTAAAGAAGCTCAAAATCTATTGAAAAATTCCTAAATTGTAAAAGCATATGGGACAACTAGGTGATATAGTCAATAGCGTGCCAAGCCTAGAGTTAGGAGGACTCATCTTCCTGAGTTCAATCACTAGCTGTGTGATCCTGGGCAAGTCAGTTAACTCTGCTTCAGTTTCTTCATGTGTAAAACGAGCTGAGGAAGAAAATGGCAAACCACTATAGTATTTTGCCAAGAAAACTCGAAATGGGGTCATGAAAAAGTTGGACATGACTAAAACCACTGAACAGCAACAAAGGCATATGTCAACCTTCCTGGCTGCCATAATAAAGTGTTGACTCATTTTGTGTTTGCAGTTTACTAAAATCCCCAGATCTTTTTTTTCTTGAACTGCTGTTTAGCTACAACTTTCTGCGATCTCATATTTGTGAAGTTTCCTATTGCCTCCAATAGACTCTTTTGTTTAGCATTTAAAGCCATCTTACACCTGGTCCCAAACTATCTTTCCAATTTCATTGAACATTACTTCTCATTTATACTCTCTGATACAGCCAAATTCATTGTCTCTATCTTTCTTCTCCTGACATTCCATCTCCCATCTCTATACTTTTGTGCTTCCTGTCCCTCATGTCCGGAATGTACTCCATCCTCAATTCGGCCACATAAAGTTCCTCTCTTCTTAGGCTGTATTGTCCCAAGGAAACTTTCCCTGATCCCCCTAACCTCTATTGCCCATTCCCAAACTACTTTGCAATGAACTACTTTGTAAATTTTGAATTTATTAATTTTATATATATGTATACACACACACACACACACACACACACACACATAATTGTTGTGTCCTGAATTAGAACAAAAGGTAGGAGGAAATATTTCATTCTTTCCTCTTGTACACCTAGCATTTTGCAAAGTTCCTAGCACATAATAGTCACTTAATTATTGATTGGTATATTGAAATATAAGACTTTACATTTATTAAATTAAATTTCATCTTGATTAGTTCTGCCTAGTCTTCTAGCTTCATCAAGATTTTGGATTGTGATTCTTCCAGCCTTTTAATTGTCCTTGCTAGTTTTGTGTCTTCTTCAAATCTGATTAGCATGCTATCTGTATTTTAAATCCAAATGCTTGATAAAAATGTTCAATTGCTGAAGGCTAAATGCAGATCCTTTTCGAGACTGTCTAATATTACCTTGAACCATTAATGACTCTTCTTTGGATCTAGCTATTCAATGAGGTCTAAAGTCACCTAATTATACTATCATTGAGGTCAAATCTCTCTCCCACTCTCCCTTCCCTGCCTCTCTATATACTATATATACATGTGTATATATGTGGATAGAGCTATATACATAGCGCTATCTTTCTGTCTCTGTTTCTATCTCTATATCTATAGCTATATAGAGAAAAGCATCTATCTCCCCAATTTAAAAAAAAACAAAAGATCATGGAAACTGATCCTGCACTTCTTAGCAAATGGAGGGAGAAGAAATGGAAGTAGTGTCAGATTTTATTTTCTTGGTCTCAACTGTAGACAACCTTCTTCATATTCCAGTGAATATTGGCAATTTGGTCTTTTGTTTGTCTTCTTATTTGAAAACCAGCTTGGTAATTCTTGGTTCAAATATTACTAAATCCTAGCTTGCAGAATCTTAAGCATAACCTTTCTGAATTATAAAGTGAGTACAATTATTAGCGATTTTTGAATGATCTTTGGCATTGCCCTTCTTTATGATTGGGATATAAATGGGACTTTTCCAATCCAGTGGCCACTACTGAATTTTCTGGTATATTGAGTGCAGCACTTTAAAAATATCATATTAGAGTATTATTACTAAATAATATTAAACAATAGAGGGCTTATAATGTGTTGAAGGGATTCAATAGTATAAGATTTGCATGTTGAAGTAATTTTTCTTCTCACTAGTTTCTTTTCTATTCACTTGTTGCTCAGGAGAGTATTGGTTAGGGGAAATATCAAAATTGTGAAATAGGGGAAGTTTGCTTTGGTGTTCCCCTTTTTAATACCTTTTCTTTCACTCTGTATTCCTTTCTGTTCCTCTCTGACCCTCTTGATGTCTGGTGTCCTTTAGCTTCTCTTCTCAGTGGAAGCCTGCTATCAAAAAAGACCATGATACCTTGGTGAAACTAGTATCTCTCTCCATGTACTGTACATTTTAAGAGGACTTATTATTTCATTGATAGAACTTTTAGTGAGGAAATTTTCTCTACAAATGCAAGTCTGTTCCTCTTTTTAGACACTTGCCCAGTGTAAGAGACTAAATTATCACAAATACTTGAAATTTTTTCATTAAGAATAGTAATACATCTTATTGAAATAGCTACCATACAGGATAGGAAATGACAGGGAAATAGGAGAAACCATAAGAGGAGGCATAGGATTTGAGGAGAGAGTTTCAGGATAGATTTCTATGAAGAGGATCAATGTCTTCTGTCTCTCAGGCATCCTTGTCTGGATATAGAATGAAAGGATTTGTCTCTTGTGGAAGAAAGTTCATGCATTAAGAGAGGAGGTTTTGGAAGTTTTTATGGAGAAGTGAACCTCTTAAATTATTTAACTTTCCTAACTAACTACTATGCCTTCAGTACTTGGAAGGTAAGTCCCAGGTTTGTCAGGAATTTCCCATGCTGTCTTCTCTTTACTAATCTTGATGCTGGGGCTACTCTTTCTGCAGAGATACAAACACATGTTTCTGGGTCATCTACAGAGAAGTACTGAGTGCTGCGGTTACTCTAGAGCAAGTTCATTTAAAAGAACATTTTTTAATTTTCTTCTACACTTTCTGGGGTTTCCGTGCTCCATTTGAGATGAGGCTTCTATGGCTATTAATGAAAATTGTGTTAGGAGCTAGAAGTTGGGGATAAGTGGAATTGTCATGCTGATGGATAGAATAGGGAGAAGAACAAAGGAGAACTCAGAAAGTGTTTTTCATGGTCCAGGGTGATGACCTCCCTTTTAAGGGAATAATGCAGGTCAAGTTTAATCAGCCACAAAGCAGAAGTAGTAACTAGGGCTTTGTGTCTCAGGCTCATGTATCTACTCATTGCTATGTACATGTAACCTCCATAGACACTGCTGGGGAAAGGGAGAGCAATCTTTTTATCCCAATCCACATTTTTGAGAAAGGGGAGAAATGAAAGTGAACAGAAGTTGATTTTTCTTTTAAAGTCTACTAAAATGTCTAGCATTTCCTGTTTAGTCACCAAAGATCTTGGACATAGTCTTCAGGGTCAGTGACCATGGGGACCAGTCAGGAGCCTCTGGTAGTACATGTCTTTTAGCAAGGAGCCTGGGCATGCCGGAAGGGCATAGAGTCCAGGTTCAATTCCATTTATACTCAAAGGCTGAAGCCCAGCAGATCAGGGATGGTTCCCACCATTACTTTCATTACAAAATGAATGCATCTGACTTAAGACTCAGCAAGAGAGAGAGAGAGAGGAGCTGAGGGGAACAAAGGTAAAAAAAAAAATAGGAAGAGAGAGGAAAGAAAAGCAAATGAAGAAAGAAGAAAGGGCAAAGGAAAAAGAGAAGAAAAGATCCATGAATGGCCAGAGATCCAGAAAAGATGACTCAGGTCTCTGGCTTGAAAGGATGGAGAAAGGAATTTATTCTACTGAGGAAAAAGAAAGGGAAATTGAGGATACCAAGGGTAGGGTCTGGGTGGCAATGCACATAGGGGAAAATCAGAGCTATAGGGAAGTTCAGCTGCTTTGGACACACTGGTTAGCATTTCATCTATCGAACCATGTTGTCTATGAAACAATGAAGAAAGGACTATTCTTTTAATTTCTGGAGGAACTGTAGCTGACTCTGTATGTGATATCTTTGTTGCAAACTAGAAGAACTTTGTGGGGGGGATATTTTTCTTGCAGGGAAGAGAGAAGAGATATCTGAGCTCCAACTCATCACAACAGATGAAACTTTGTTAGTGTGGAAGATTGGGGGCAAATGAAGGTGCTCCCTATGGAGGCATGAAATTCTGAAAGGGTAAAGGAACTTGGAATTGGACTGCAGCTGATGCTATGTGAAGAGGCCATCTCTGAGAGTAGCCCTTATGACCACTTATCCTCTATGAGCCTCTCAATTTCCTCTTCTTCAAAACTGGGATAATGTCTATATTACCCACTTCAGAGTTATTCATGTCCCAACAAGGCTTAAAGTTTAATTTTCCTACTGGTAGTAAGACGTTAACAAATTCTATGACAAACATTCAATGATCCTTTATTCTTAAACCTTTTTATAAAAAATTAATTTATCTCTTTTTGGTTTTCCACAATCACTTCCATAAGTCTTAAATTTTCTCCTCCTCCCTCCCCACTCCCTCCCTGAGATGGCATGCAATCTTATATAGGCTCTACACATACATTCTTATTAAACACATTTTCACATTAGTCATGTTGCATAGAAGAATTAAAATGAAAGGGAGAAACCATGAGAAAAACCAAGCCAAAACAAAACACAAGAGAAAGTAGTCTGCTTCATTCTACATTCTAATTCCATAGTTCTTTCTTTGGATGTGAATGACATTTTGCCTCAAGAGTCCTTTGGGAATGTTTTAGATCCTTGCATTGATGTGAAGGGTTAAGTCTATCAGAAATAGTCCTCCCATGCTGTGACTGTTACTGTGTACAATGTTCTCCTGGTTCGGATAATTTCACTCAGCATCAGTTCATAGAAGTCCTTCCAGGCCTCTCTGAAGTTCTTCTTTTGTTCATCATTTCTTATAGTACAATAGTATTCCATGACATTCATATGTCACAGCTTGTTCAGCCATTCTTCAGTTGATGGGCATCCCCTCAATTTCCAATTCTTGACCACCACAAAAAGAGCTGCTATGAATATTTTTGTACATGTGACCTTTTCCCATTTTTATGATCTCTTGGGATACAGTAAACCTTTTCTCTGTGTGAAAATGAACTATCTGTTCCATATCTGATTCATATTCATTTTTTTTTGCCTTTGCTGGGGAGAACCTGTAGCCCATAACCTTTAAAAAAATAATTAGCAACTTTATGAGTAGGAAATTTCCCTGGAGTATATGAGGGTTGTGGTGAATATGAGAAGTTGGGAACCTACTTCCCCTATTGAAAAGACAGGTTTCTTCAGAATGATGAACTTGGGGCAAACAGAGAGAAGGGAAAGTCCAGAGACTGGCACAGGTCTCTTGATCCTGTGGCTTCAGTGGGTGGTATTTAGCTGTTCTCTGTGTTAGACTGGCACCTCCTCTTTCTTGGCCTTTGAGCATGGTGCGGAGAGGGAATTTCCCCCTTGACTTCCTCTCCACAAGGGATATGGTGGCTTTTCCTGCTGCCTACCTGACCATTCCTTCTCCGTCTCCTTTGCTGGATCCTTCTCCAGATCATGCCCTCTAACAATAAGGGTCCTTAAGGGTTCTGACCCAGGCCCTCCTTTCTTCTCCCACTATATACAGCTTCACTTGGTAATTTCATCAGCTTCCATGATTTAAAATGACCATCTCTATGCTGATAATTCTCAAATCTATCTTTCCTACCCCAGTCTCTCTGATGACCTCTAATTTCACCCATCCAACTTGCCTTTCAGACATCTCAAATTGGAAGTCCAATAGATATCTTAAACTCAATACCTTCAGAACAAAACTCATTATTTTCCCCCTACACCATTCCCTGCTCCAACCTTCCTGATAACTGTAGAAGGCTGGTGAAAGTGTGGCTGGTGACTTTGCACAGCTCTCCCTCCCTCAAATCAAATTCAATTGCTAGTCATGTCATCATCTCCCTGATGTCATGATCCTTTTTGAGAATGAAAGATAAACAACACACATTATTGTAGAAGGCAGTACTATCCTTCCAGTCCCGCATGCTCCTAATTTAGAAGTCATCCTGGATTCCATACTCTCTCTAATTCCCCTTCTCTCTCCATATTCAAGCTATTGTCAAGTTTTGTTGATTTCACTTTTGTAATGTCTCTAGAAGAATCCCTCTTTCTCTTGTGATACTGGCACCATTCTGGAGCAAACCTTCATCACTTCATGCCTTGATTATTTTAATAGATTGTTGATGGGTCTACCTGCCTCAAATCTTCCCTACTCCAATCCATTCTCCATTCATTTCCTAAAGTGATTTTCCTAAAATGCAGATTTGATCATATCCCCCATCTCCCCACTCAATAAACCTCAGTAGCTCCCTTTTGCCTCCAAGAGCAAATGCAAAATGTTCTGTTTGGCATTTAAAACCCTTCATAGGTTAGTTCCCTCTTACCTTTCCAGTCTTCTTACACTTTATTCCCCCAAATGTACTCTTCACTCCAGTGAACACTGGCCTCTTGGTTGTTCCATGAACAAGATACTTCATCTCTTGGCTCTAGGCTTTCTGTCTGTCCCTCATGCCTGAAATATTTCTCCTTCTCTGCTCCAAGTACTGACCTGCTGGGCTTCCTTTAAATCCCATCTAAAACTCTACCTTCTATATTCTTTCCATATATCTCTAAATTCTAGTGCTTCTCCTTTTAAAATAATTTCCTATGTGTTTTGTCTATAGCTTGCTTTGTATATATTTGCTTGGATATTATCTTCTCCATTAGATTTAAAATTCCTTGAGGGCAGGGACTATCTTTTGCTCCTTTTTATATCCCTAGCACTTAGAAGTGTGCCTACTTAAGTACATAGTAGATGTTTAATAATTGTTTATTGAATTGAATTTGCTTGGCTAGGTAAGCTCCTGGAAACCCTACCTATCTTCTGCCTTTCCCTTTTCTTTCCTGAGCTTAGATCAACCTCTAGAGAGGAGACATGGACATTTCCAGCCTAGGTGAAAACCTCATTTATTAGAGAGCTCTCAAGTTTCTGAATCTGGAAGATTTCCTCCATAGAACATCTTTAGAGGGAAGATGATGACCACTGATCATTCTACTGCTGAAGAGATAAAGTAAGTCATGCATTAGCTTGATGGGAAATCTGAACATTGTGAGTTACTCAAAATATTAGAGTCGAAAGTGAATGTAAAGTATCTAGAGATTCACAGAGTGGTCTTTGCTTTCTGGAGGAACAATCAATATTGTAACAGGCTTTTAGAAATGGTTTATGTTTCTACTTTGGTTAATGTGCGCTTTTGTTTTCGTTCATGTCTTTTGCCTCTGATAAAGTTTCTGTGGAGGAGGAAATGAGCAGCTGTCCTGTTCCTGACTCATGTATATACAAGCATATATGCTGAATATCTTTATTGAGGGTGGTATCATGGTATTAATCATATTTTTTTAAGGCCCTATACACAAATCATACTCAGCTTTGTTTGAGAGATTTCCCTGTGAGGTATTCCTCCTGTGAGGAGCCGGAGAGAGAAATATGACCTCCTCCCTCAGAATAACAGACTAATAGAATTTAAGGGTTAAAAGAAAATTTAATGACTTTTTAGATCAAATGACTTTTAAGATAGACAAAAGGAATCCCTAATCTAATATATCTGATAAGGGATTATTCAGCATCTATTTGAGGATCTCCAAAGAGAGTCATCCCAGGACTGAACTAATAAGGTCCATGTGAGTCCATAAAATGAATCCCTTGTTGGGGATTCCTGGGCTGAGGGTGCAGGAATGATGCTAATTATTCTGGAAAGTTGTGTCACCTAAATATTGAGTAAAGGATACTTTAAGATGTAACATACATACTTAGATACACATGTTGTCTACCCCAATTTAAGGTCCTTGAGGACAGGAACTGTTTCACTTTTCATATCCTCTGTTATTAATATGAAAGGGGAGTAGTTGCTTAATAAATGGCCACTGACTGAAAATTTTTATGCATTTTTAACTCCTTAATCCTATATTCCTATATTCCATATTTTTGTTTTATTTTACTATTTTTCCTCCTTAAGTGCTAATAAACTGCTTTTTAAAAACTCAGTCTCTTTATCAGGTGTGATAAGGAGAAGAAAGTGGACAACCATGCTGAACTTAGGTAAAGACTACTAGATGTGTTAGATAGATAGACAGAAAGGGATTCCATGGCGGACAAGCTTGGGGGTGTCCAGGCAATAATTAATAGTGATCAATGAATTGTAGCAAAGTAAATTTAACTCCACTGTAAGGAAACTTTTCCTAATAATCAAAGCTGTCCCCAAATGGAATGGGATGACTTGGGATATAGCAAGCTCCCCCTCACTGTAGATCCTCAGGAAGATGCTGATTGACCATTTTTTATCAATATTGTAGAAAATGTTCTAGGGTGACCTTGGAGGTCCTTTCCCACTCTGAGGTTTTGCAAGTAAAATAGGAAAAAGGAATATAACATCAAATAGAAGTAGATTTTGCTGCTGTCTTCTCTGCTTAGGTTATTTTTCTTCACAAATACTCTAGAAAAATGTCTAGTATACATTCAGGCAGGAATAAGTCTGGGAATAAGTTTTCCCTTTTATTTACATTTGTCTATTTGCTTGTACCTACAATAACCACCTTTAAAATACACACACACACACACACACACACACACACACACACACACAACCATGCCTCACTTTATATAATACATGGTCTCCCCAAAAAATTAAGTTTAAATAATTTATTTGTCTTGTGAACAAAATTAAATTTTAGGTGCAATGAGTAAACTTGCTATTTAAAGTGTTTTTATGCTGGATTATTTTGTAAAATCAATAATACTTTGGTAATGGAAATAACAATGACTCTTTTCTATATTTTCATTTCCTTAAAGTAAGATACAACTATACACCCACCCTCACCCTTCCCCCACATGTGTCAACTTCCAACCCAAATATAGAATCAACCTTCATGATTAAAGGTCATTTTAGTTTAGTTCTGTTCAATTCAATTCAGTTTAACAATTCTTTAAGTCACCTGATTAAGGGAAGTGAAGAAAAATCCAGGAAGTTGAGACATGCTGAAATTATTTTTTGGATTTTTTTTTTTAAGCACTAGTTAGAAGAACTGGAAAATCATGTACCAGTAAAGTAAAAATAGGAAAATCAAAATTCATTCCAGTGTTTGAGTTATTCCAGGATCTTAAGAATAGTTCAGGCTTGAGATCTGCAAGCTTCCATTGCTCCCAAAATAGTATGATCTAGAGAAAAAAAGGAGTGCTGTACTTCTTGTCTAAGCTCTACAAGTTTTGACATGAATTGAGTCTGAGCAACACAACCTTGGGTTTGTCGTTGGTTGAGTTCCAGTAGAACTCCAACTATTGGACTCAGCATTTGTCAATCAGCTGGAGAACTTTGCAGGTTTAGTATGACAGAACCTCAGATTTTCCTTTGGTCTGGGATTCCTGCCCTAGTTATTCCACTTCAGGCTTCAGACTATGCTGAAAAACGGAATTGAAACCCTGATTCACTCCTGGGGGTCAGTGCCCCATAGTTACTGCTTGCTTCTGTATTTCCTCTTTGCTTAGTATCTAGTCTAAGACCTTTAATCATGCCTTGCCCTAGGTCACTACTCCTAAATGCAGGTCTTCTCCACAGTCCCATGCTAAATCTGTGACCCAGCAATGGATAGTAAATCATAAAACATCCAGTTGGCCCCTGTTCCTGGTCCTTACACAAGATCAAGATGCTCCCTCTGGGTCTGGGTCCTCTTCTTGCCCTCATATACAGCTTTTGGCAGACCCTCCTTGATTCCTCAGTCTGCACTCCCAGCTACATTGCATTTCAAGTGGCCACAGAGATATCTGTCTGTCTTGCTATTCCAGCCTGTGAAAAAGTAAGAAAAACACTCATGATGGTATTTTTTTCCCTTGGATTTCCTAGTCAGTACTTAGTTTGTTATGTTTTCTAAATTTTTGTAGAGTAAATTATCTGAACTACTCCATTATTTTGGCTCGTCTTTCCAACATTTAGCCAAAGAGTAAATTAATGCCAGTCTAAAATTATAAAATAAAGGCATTAAAACTAGCTGTCTGATGTAATAAACTTTAGGACTCTGTCACCGAAATTTGGGGTTTCAAAGAATGTCTTCTCAAGTCTTGTGATGTATAGGTACTATGCTAATAGTCTAGGGATCTGCCATGAAGTAGACGAGGGTCCTTAATGAGAATTGATGTTCTCTGTGGTGTCTGACTTGAAAAGTACATTTGGCAAGATTTCAACTTCATTTATTTTCTTTTCCATTAAAGAGTTATTGGTATCTTTTGTTTTTATTTACATTACCTTAATTTACAAAGATATTCTTCTTTAATGTTGTATCCACATGAACCATCTCTTGTAAGAATAGATTAAAAAAAAAAAAGATGTAGTTCATTAAAACTAACCAACACATTAAATGAATCTGCAAGTATATGTTGTTCTCTACACTCGTAATCTCCCAGCTCTGGAAAGAAGGGAGAGAGACAGTTTCTTATCTCCTCTCTGGAACCAAACAACTATTACAATTACATAGTTTTTAATTTCAGTTTTTTATTCATTAGCTTTCTATTGTTGCAATAATTGCCTTGTTGTATTTACTCTTCTCAGGCTTCTCTAAATTCTTCATATTCACAGTTTCTTATGGTGTAGTATTTTCTTCTTCTCCTCTTTTTCCTTCCTCTCCTTCTCCTCCTTCTTTTTCTCATCCCTTCCTCCTTCCTTTTTCCAGTTGGTGGTGCAGTGAATAGACCTCCTGGAGGTAGAAAATCCTGAGTTCAAGGTAAGACTCAGAAACTAACTAGTGGCCCTGGGCAAGTCATATAAACTCTGGCTGTTCCAATTTCTTCAACTTTAAAGTAAGGATAATATGGCTCTTATCTCCCAGGATCATTGTGAATATCAAATAAGGTAATATTTGTTTAAAAAAAATTGAACACAGTGCCTGGCACATAGTAGACTTTACATGAATAGTTATTTTTTCCCTCTATTTTACTATCATAATTTCAATTTCAATATGCTTTCAAATGCAACTACTCATAGAGCATTAGTGAACTTGTCTTTCCACAATTCTTGCTACATTGACTATTTGCATTATGATTTGGAGAAATCTTTCACATGGTTGTTAATAGTTTGCAATTTCCTCTTTTGAGAACTGTTTATTCATTTCCTTTGAACACTTATCTATTGATTTCCCTTTAACTTCAGCTAGAATTCTTCCTAATGACATTCACAAGACACCAGGAAGAAAAGAAATATCAGCCTTCATAAGATATATACTTCATTGTGGGCCAAGAGTTCATCATTAATTACTACATTTTAAACTGTGGATCAGAAATCCCGATCTCATACTTACATACCCTATTTTCCGTTAGTTTTTTCCATTTTTAAAATCTACTTTTCTCTTCCAAAGTGCTTTATCTTCAACTGGAAACAAAGAAAAGAAAGAACAATAAAGAAAACTGTAATTTCACATTTCATTTCTGTCGTTGACTGGTGGAATGAATGTTTTCTCATCTGTAAAATTATTGCATTATATGATACCAGTCTGAAAACAGATATATGCTGGTTTTAAGAACCTAGAACAATCAGAAATTAACTTTCTGATCCCCTGAGTTCCATCAGGGATGAGGACATTCTTCATCTCAGTAAAAAACAAAACAAAATAAAAAACCATCAAATTAATTCCCTTTCAGGAGAAGACTAAATCAACTCACAAACTTATGTGTCCTTGTTTTTTCTTTAATTCAACAACACACCAGGGATGGATATGTGCCCATGGTAAGGCTGGTCCTTAATTAGAATAAAACATGACTGTCTTCAGCACCCTGGTGCATGTTTTCAAGTCCTCGGTTCTCTAGACCTGTGTAGTTTCATGGCAACGCAAACCATGAACCTAAGTGGGGAAAGATGATGAACATGGTGGCACAGTTTTCCTGGCTATATACCTAGAGATATAAAAGTGCTTTGGGAAATGGCATTTCTAATTCCTTGCTTTTCACTTTCTTGCCTTTTGGGGCTTTTCAGCATTTTAATTGGCAAGGAGAAAAGCTACACTCTTTTCTGTTCACAGCTAAGTCTATATCTTGGAATCTTTGGGTATTGAAACTTGTCAAAGGGCTGGAAATGAGAATTTGACTGGCTTGTGATTAGTCTGTTATAGTAGTTTCAAGTGGTTTTGCAGATAGCTGGTTATCTCACAATATGCACAAACCTATAGGGAGCCTAGCCCAGTAAGACTCCTTACAAAGTTCAGGAATGCAGGTAATTGAATAAATTAATCAACAAGTCTTTATTAAGCACCTACTATGTGTCAGGCACTGTGCTAGGTGCTGGAGAAGCAAAGGCAAAAATGAAACCATTTTCTTCCCTCAAGTATCTTACAACTTATAGGGAGAAAACAACATGTATACATATTAAGTATAAACAAAATAAATCTGGCAAAGGTGTTACAGTACAGATAGTCACAAAGGTATGTGTGTATATGCTATTTAAACATCTTACTAGTAGGCAAAAAAGTATCATAATCTATGTTTCTATAAGTATAAAGAATCATCTAGAATGAATGAATAAAAAAAACCTCATTAGGCCCTCATTCTGTTCCAAGAACTAAGTCCTGCTAAGTCCTAAGGATGCGAATGGACATAAAAAAAGGAAATAAGCATTTATTTAGTGCTTACTCTCTGGTAGACACTATGCCTTCGAGAAATGGAAAGAGAGACAGTCTCTGTTACTAAGGAACTTACACTCTAATTGGGGAAAATAACATACAGAGGAAAATCTGGCTGTAGAGCAGGTAGAAAGTCCCAGAGGTTCTAAGATTGCTCTTCATAGAAAGGTATATGTAGGAAAGTAGCCCATTATTACTGGGAGTAGATCTAAGAGTTGGAAAAGACAGGAATTCTGGATTCCATTTGGAAGAGGTAGGGATGGATATCAAAGTTTGGCCAAGAGAGGAAAAGAAAAAGGGAACATTGGCAGGAAGGTTGGGAGTAATGACTGGCTGGGTTGGGTTGAGGGAAGAGGGAAGGATGGTCTGGCTTGTAGAGAAATGATGGTAGTAGTCAATCTCATTCCATGTAACAAGCATTTTTTAAGAATCAAATACTCTACTATCATTAAGGATAGTGGGTTGTTATACCCTTGTAGTTACTTTCTATTATAGGTATATAATCAGCATTCAGGACTGACTTTATGCTGTCATTGGGGTTATTTAATCTTCCTCCCCATCCATATAAACTTGAATTGCCAAAATCCCCTTTCTCTTGCCTCCCCCTTTTTTTTAGTCAAGAAACCTAATTCAGTAGCTAACCAGAAATCAGAGAAACCATACACATAAGAACATATACCAGAGAGTAGAGAGTGAAAGGAGCTCTTCCATTGGGAGAGAGGAAGAGAGAGAACCCTAGATGTCATTCAAGGGAAAGTTCCCTGAAGTGTCTAATGTAGCAAGCCAAGGATTGTGACATGATGAAGACTAACAGCCCCTCTTCTGTCTCCCCAGGCTTTTCCTTCAGCAGCCTGAAGTAGGATCAATCTCATCCATCTTGTCTTCTGACACTGGAAGCCAGAAGCACCCAAAGCAATTGAAGCTTGAAGAGAACTCAAAGAAGACTGAAGATTTGGCTCTCAACATCTCCTTCCTTCTTCTTACACAGAGCAGGGCATCCATCTGCACCAATGAGAAGACAACTTCACACCAATGGTCTTTGGGACAGGGGCTATACTTTCTTTGTATGCCCACAGCTTACCATTATTAAATGACTGACTAAAGATACTAAAAAAATGAAGCAGGCCTTGCATTCAGGGAGATTCAACATGTACATTACTGAGTAAATACAATGTAAAAAAAATAATTTGGAGAGGAAGAGAGGGTAATAACTGATAGATCTGTAAAGGTCAATTTGTTCCTTCATACCAGCTCTCTATTTCTTGATTCCACTGGGAAATTGTATTACTATATTTTTCTCCCCAAAGAAGACAAAGATAATTTTAAAAAAGAATTTGATTTTCTTAATATTCTATAATTTAGATTATATAGCTATATATTTGCATATGCATATTCATATTTGTATATATGATCATTTTCTCAATTTAGGAAAGCTGGCATATTGTTTCCTCTATGGCTTGGGACTACACCAGTTTTTCCAAAATTCTAGTATTCATAATTGACAAGGAGAAAATCTACTAAATTTTGCTTTCACAGCAAAAATATGTATCTTTGGATCTTTTGGTGTTACAATGGGTTGAAGGGTGAAAAGAAGTAGGGTGGAAAGGAGGGGTGGCCCTGTAGTTTGAGCAATGCTCGCTACACTATGTAGACTTGAGTTCAAATCCATCCTCAGACTTAGTAGTTGTGTGACTCTGGGCAAGTCATTTAACCCTTGTCAGTTTCGGTTTCCTCAACTTTAAATTAGGGATAATAGCTCCTACTTTGCAGTATTGCTGAAAGGATCAAATAAGATAGTATTTGTAAAGCACTTGGCATTGTGCTGGACACATTTAGTCATTAGAAGAAAAAGAAATGACATTCTGAGGGGAGCATTGTGCCAACCACCTTCTTTAGTGTTTAGTGCAAAAAAGGAAGAAATAGTTGACAAAATTGGTAAATAGATCATAAGCTTGGGAATGAAGCATTGTATAGTAATAGGATATCTGCTAGAAACTTCTCTTCAAAACAAACAAGCAAAAAACAAAACAGCTGATAAATTGACTTGTATTCATTGAAATAAAATTCTTTGAAAAATGGAGGAAATACTAAAAGGAACTTCTATTCTGGGTTGGACTGTGACCAACAACGAGGAACTTGTTGCACAAGTTAAAATGATAGGAACCTTAGGGGGAAGGCACATTTTAGAATTCATGATGAGGAAGAAGAAAGCTAGACATAGTCCAATAAACATCGTATATGTTGGAGGAAAATATTTCAGTGTCCAGAGAAAGAATAGATGGGATTCTGTGGCTAAAAATTTTATAATAGAAATCAGTTCAAACAAGAAATATGGGAAGCTCAAAATAGGATTTCTTACGATTCAAATAATTTCTTTGAGTAAGACAAAGAAGAGTCATCAAAAATATTCTGATATATGTGTACAAAGAACTCATAGATGGGCTCATATTTTAAAAAGGGACATGTAAAAGGTCAGTTAAAATGGGACAAATAACATACAATAAAATCAGTTAAAAGAGGATGCATAAAAAAAGGATTCTGGTTTGGTGAGAATCAGGAGCTCTAAAGACTGGAATGAGAGGAAGTTGTGGAGGAATGCTAAGGACATAAACATGGACTTATTTAGTTATATTAGAGGCGTGAAGAAAAAATGAAAGGATTTCATATATGTTCCTGGAAGGTAATAGAGTACCATTGGAGTTTTTGAATGGTAAATAACCAGACAAGTTTGTGGAAAAATAAAATGTTAATATACTACTCTATATTTAAGGCACAAATCTGCCAGAAACAATTTAATTTAATTTAATATTGATCTAACATATAAGCCATAAATCATTTCTAGCAGGAGAAGTAGAGAGTGAGGGGCGGGGTAGAAGAGAGAGAGAGAGAGAAACAGAGAGACAGAGACAGAGAGAGAGAGACAGAGACAGGCAGAGACAGAAAGAGAGAGAGAAGAAAACATTCCAATTGCACATTTCCTTCCCCTCCTCTCTTGCCCCATGTTCTTAAACATGTCTCTCAACCAACATATATAGGACTCTTGAATAAGGAAAAGTTCATAATATGCTAAAATACAGTATTATGCATAGAACTTAATCTGCTCAAATGAATGGATTCCTTCCTTGACCACTCACCTCGAGAACTGTGATAAATATCTTACTATGATCAATATCTTAATCCTTGAATCTAAAAAAAGATACTGCTCTTTGGTGGGGCGTGGTGGGGGGCTGGTGGGCTATAGGATGAAGAGCCAATGCTCTTACATAGATAAGATTTGAATTTGGTAATTAGGTTTGGTTTGCTTCTAGGACCTCAGTCCTTGTTTTACCCACTTGCTTAATAGAAAAAGTTTTGAAAATGTTTTGAGTTGTAAAAAATGTTGTTTATTAATATTTTCAGTTGATTACTTCAGTTAATAGAAATATTTCCTCAGTTCATCTTTGGCTTGAAAAGAGATTCCTTAAAGGCAGTGGTCACGGATGGAATGAATGGTTGAAAATTGAGTAACTATTCTGTTTGATGAAGTAAAATGTTAACTATACTTGACAATGGATTCTAAAACTATGTTATATCTCATTGTGGAATTTGTATATTATATAGGAATATTATGGGAAACTTCAAAATAGTTTGTTAGAGATTTTTCAATCATGTGGGGAGTAATCTATGTTTCCCCTCTCTTTCCAAGCATATATGCTTAGATTGGATAATCCAAATTAATAAAAATTATCTCGTAAATGCATGTGCCTTAAACATTGAGTACAGATTTTTTTCCATATCCTTTTATTCCCCCCACATCTTACTCCATAAGAACTTATCTTTCCTCTGAGTCTTTTGAAATCTGCTTTCCTAAAGTATAGGGTATGTGTTTGACCTTTCATGAATTTCCTCTCCTCCATCACAAATTCTAAGATCTGGGTGTTAGAAAACTTTTCAGTTGGGATCCCTTGAGGGTCCAAGGAGAGAATCTCAAGCATCAGCAGAATCTCAAGGGCAAATAAAGTGAGTGGCCAAGTTGAAGGCAAAAGAAAATATTAGCATGCCAAGAAGGATTGTTTTCTGGGGTGCAGATTTGGCTTATATAATTTTTTCAGGTCTTCATAGATCACAGGCCATCAGTAGCATTCTTTGGCATTTGAACTGATCAATTGAATAGTCTG
The DNA here is from genome assembly GCA_028658325.1 of Potorous gilbertii. Lineage (NCBI taxonomy): Eukaryota > Metazoa > Chordata > Mammalia > Diprotodontia > Potoroidae > Potorous > Potorous gilbertii. The sequence continues at coordinate 331,499,451 of CM053771.1, forward strand.
TCCTCATGAAAAAGTTGGTCTGGAAATTCCATAGTTTTGTGTTATATGCAACATTTGAAGAGTTCTGGGAAGCTAGTGAATATTGTGTGACGGATGGCCTGTGTCCCCACATGGCTTGATGATGTGGTGAAGAAGAAAGACACAGGAGGCAGGAGAAGATAAACCAATCTGAGGGTCCGGGTATGTATTGACAGAAACTGCAAGCCTACCTGATATTCTGCTTGTCTCCTGCCCTAGTGATTTAATCAGTCTTATCTTAAAGACTGTGAGTCTAGAGAGCATCTATTTTACATATCCCTTGTTTTCTGTAATTCTCTTGTTTGTCTCATGACAACAGCAAAATCCTGGTGGCATGGAACGCCATTCCGGATGATAATGAGCACAGTCTCAGAGAACAGTTTCCCGGAAGGTCTATCCTGATCTTGTCAATCCACTCCACCCTGGCCCTCAACAATACTGTGCACAGGAGGGGTCAGTATATTCAGCATAAATAGCATTAAGGTAGTTGTTAGATTTTGCTATTCAATCTATAAGAGAAATGAGCGTGTGTGTATGTGTGTGTGTGTGTGTTTCTGTGTGTGTTGTGGGGTTGTTTAGTCAGTTTTCATCATTTAGTTTGCAGTACAGTGGGTATTATTTAGTTTATTTTATTTTTCCAAATTTGTTTCCAATTTTCAACAATCACTTCCATAAGTTTTAAATTTTTCCCTCTCCCTCCCCCCTCCCTCCTCAAGACAACATGTAATCTTATAGGGGTTCTATGCATGCATTTTTATTAAACACATTTTCACATTAGATATGTTGCATAGAAGAATTAAAATGAATGAAAGCATGAGAAAAACTAAACAAAACCAAACATAACAAAAGAGAAAATAGTCTGTTTCCTTCTGTGTTCTGACTCCATGGTTGTTTCTCTGGACGAGGATGGCATTTTGCATCATGAATCCTTTGGTAATGTTTTAGGTCCTTGTGTTGCTGTGAAGGGCTAAGTCTATCAGAAACCATCCTTGCACACTGTGGCTGTCAACTCTGTACAGTGTTCTCCTGGTTTTGCTCACTTCATTCAGCATCAGTTCATATAAGTTTATCCAAGTATTTCTGAAGCCCACCTGTTTGTCATTTCTTATTGCACAATAGCATCCCATTACATTTATACACCATAACTTGTTCAGTCATTTCCCAGTTGATGGGCATCCCCTTGATTTCCAGTTCTTGACTGCCACAAAAAAGAGCAGCTATAAATATTTTTGTACATGTGGATCCTTTTCTCATTTTTAAAAAATAATTATTTTATTTGTTTTCAGTGTTCTGTAATCACTTTCATATATCTTAGATGTCTTCCCTTCTCTTTCCCTATTTCCCCCCCCTCCCCACTCCCTCCCCGAGACAACTTGCAATCTTATATAGATAGGTTCTACACATACATTCCTATTAAATACAATTTCACCATAGTCTGTTGAATAGAGGAATTAAAATGAATGGGAGAAATCATAAAACAAATCAAAACAAAATATAACACAAAAGAAATTTGTCTGCTTCATTCTGTGATCAAATTCTACAGTTCTTTCTCTGGATGTGAAAGGCATTTTGCCTCAAAAGTCCATAGGGAATTTTTTAGGTCCTCGCATTGCTATGGAGGACTAAGTCTACCAGAAAAATTCTTCACACACTGTGGTTGTTGCTGTGTACAAAGTTCTCCTGATTCTGCTTCTTTCACTTAGCATGAGTTCATATAAGTCTTTCCAGGCCTTTCTGAAATCTTCCTGTTCATCATTTCTTATAGTACAATAATATTCCATTACATTCACATACCACAAGTTGTTCAGCCATTCCCCAATTGATGGACATTCTTTTGATTTCTGGTTTTTGGCCACCACAAAGAGAGCTGCTATAAATATTTTTGTAGGTGGGGTCAGGTTGTGAAGGCCAGTGCTTACGTGTGTGGTAGTGACCATCTCCTGCAAGGCTGGGGCATCGTGGCTACCTTCCTCATGCTGAGGAACCAGGCGAAAATGCCCATTCTGGGCCTGGGCACTTGGAAGTCCCCTCCAGGCAAAGTGTCTGATGCAGTGAAGGCTGCAATCGAAGTTGGACACTGCCACATTGACTGTGCCCATGTCTACCGGAATGAGAAGTAGGTGAGGCCATCCAAGAGAAAATCAAGGTGAATGTTGTCAAACAGGAAGACCTTTTCATTGTCAGCAAGCTTTGGTGCACATACTATAAGAACATCTTGGTCAAGTCAGCCTGCCAAAAAGCTCTGAGTGACTTGAAGCTGGATGACTTGGATCTCTACCTTACTCATCAGCCTATAAGGTTTAAGACTGGAAAGGATTTGTTCCCATTGGATGATGTAATTCTCAGTTTTTATTACAGTCATTATTTTTGGATACATGGACAGCCATGGAAGAGTTGGTAGAGGCAGGTCTGGTCAAAGCCATTGGAATCTCCAACTTTAACCACGACCAGATTGAGAAGCTCTTGACCAAACCAGAGCTGAAGTACGAGTAGGCAGTTAACCAGATCGAATGCCACCTATATGTCACCCAGGAGAAACTGATCGAATATTGCCAGTCCAAGGGCATTGTGGTGACTACCTATAGTCCCCTTGGATCTCCAGATTGGCCATGGCCAAGCCAGAAGATCCTTCTCCCTTGAATGACCCCAGGATCATTGCAGCAAAGCACCCAAATACTGTAGTGCAGCTTCTGATCAGATTCCATATCCAGAGAAAAGTGGTTGAGATCCCTAAGTTGATCACCCCTTCACAGATTGCCAAGAACTTTCAGGTGTTTGATTTTGGGTTGACTGATGAGGAGATGTCTACTATACTCAGCTTCAACCGCAACTGGAGAGTCTGCACCTTGGTCAATACTGCTTCTCACAAAGATTATCCCTTCCACATCCCATTTTAACTGATTAGGGATGCCCAGTGTCCAGATGATGGTCACCTGATTCTTCCAGCTCTACCTGGCCTCTGCTTCCAAGATCTGGGTCAACCACTGAATACTGCCATCAGATCTCAGCTTAATTTAGTAACTCCTGGTTTTCTAGATTCTACTTCCTGCCCAGCCCAGCCCAGCCCCTCCCCATGTGGGCCCTGCAAACAAGAATTATTCCACCAGCAAATGGTTTTCTTTCTTTTTCCCTTTCCTTCTTTTAGTAACAAGTAGATTTCATCTGCTTGAAATTATAAACCCTACCTTCTTGCTTTAGATTAAAAAAAAAATCTTTCAGGTTAAAAAAATATTTTTGTATATGTGGGACCCTTTATGATTTCTTTGGGATACAGTCCTAGAAGTGATATTACAGGGTCAAAGGGTATACACATTTTTGAAGCCCTTTGGGTATAGTTTCAAATTGCTCTCCAGAATGGTTGGGTCAGCTCACAGCTCCACCAACAATGAATTAGTGTTCCAACTTTCCCACATCTTCTCCAACATTTGTCGTTTGCCTGTTTTGTCATGTTAGCCAATCTGATGTGGGTGTGATGTGGGTTTTTAGGTTTAATAATGCATTTTGATAATAAGGTTTTCCCCGCCGCAATTGTTCTGAATCCCCAGGGCTCTAGTCTTTTTCACTATAATAATCAGTTCCCTCTGTTTAGTGAGAATCACATCCAGTACCGAAATTCCCCTTTTGGTTCTTCTACCTTCTGAAGGATGAAATTGTTATTAAGGCAAGTCAAGAAGTTACCCTCTCATGCTCATTCATCTTGCTGTTGGAAACCTGTTTTCTTCTCCTGATACCTTTTCCTCCTCCTTTCTGTTCTGTTCTCTTCCTTGTTACCTCACTCCCTTCCCCACCAAGCCAGGGAAAGATTTACTGCAAATATAGGACATATAGGCTATCCCATGCCTTGTCTGACTTTAGTGTGGTAGGGTGGGGTATCTGGTCTTAAGGAATTTTTTTGTCATACATGTTGGAGATACAAACACAAAATTTAAAATGATCTATATTCTCAAGGAGAGGAATACAATGTGTGCATGTGTAACAAGTGTTTATTGAGGCCAGTCACATTGTAGTACCTCATACTGCTTCCATTAGGCATGTGAGCATCTACTAACTAGTGATGGAATGGGTTACGCGCTCACTCAACAATTCTTACGTTGTAAAGTCTCTTTTATTCTGAGAAGGACAAATCACAGAGTAGTTACACTCAAATTCACCCAACATCTACTGTTGGAGGAATTTACTCACCCTAATTATAACTTCACCCCTTGAACCCCCCGCACTGATATATATCCATTTGCACAGACCAGCTGCTAATGATAATATGATGATGAAGACATTTTTATACAGTAAACACACTTTTTACTTAACATTGATGCAAAAGAAATAATTACATCACGGAAAGTAAATGCACGAATAATAAATACATCTCAATCAATA
>CM053771.1:331512780-331553466 GCA_028658325.1 Potorous gilbertii
TGAGATGTTGGTATAAACCAAATTTCTGCCATACTTCTTTCCACTTTTCCCAGAATATTTTGTCAAATCATGAGTTCTTAGGCCAGTAGTTGGACATCTCCATTTTGATGCTCTACTGCACATCCAGAACTGCATTGTATTTTTCTCCAAACATCTTCCTCATCCTCCTCCTGAAATTCTGAGTTTCTTTAATGGTGGCTCCGTCTTTCTAATTCATCAAGACTACTCAAAATTATGAAATTATTTCTAATTTTCTTTTTCTTCCCTTTTTCTCTATACTCCTACAATTAATTGGGCACCAAACCTGTTTAGCTCTGAGATGTTAGAATAAACTCCTAATTAGTGTTCATACCTCTTGTTTCTCCTCTCTTTAATCCATCCTACACACTGCTTCGGGGGTACTGAATAGATAAGAAGGCAAGTGAGGGCAAATAGAAGCTGGTAGACTGGGAAGAGGGGCAGTAACTGGGAGGTTGTAGTCAAAGTAGGGTAAAGAACAGATTTTGGCAGGCAGGACCAAGGGAGTGGATGAGATAGAAGTATGGAATGTTGTAATCAGAAAGGGGGCAGAAGAAGTATGAACAGAGGAAGTCAAGTGATTGAGATGTAGAGGTAGAAATGGCAAGCTGAGGTTAACTTGTAGACTCTATAAATAGTAATGCCTTCAATAGAAACAGGTTTTCTACATGGGTAACATGCTTATAGAATATGGAGGGAAGTAGATAAGTATAGGATAGAATGGTAAGAGAAGGACCTGGGTAAGACCATGACTTGTATCTTAAAGACTCAATGAGATTTGAATGGGTAAAAGGGAGGCAAGCCTGAAGATACTGAGTTAGAGCAAGAGAAGACAATGAGATCACTGGGTTGAGGGTTCATGTTGAAGAGCAGTAGGATATAAGGTAACTTAGACCTTATGAGGTTAGTCTATGAATGACCTTTCATGCCTAGTTGAATTGCTTGGTCTTCATCCTGTAGGCAAAGGAGACCATTGGAAGTTGTTGAGTGTAGCAGGAAGATGATGATTTAGACCAGGGGTGAGGAACCTGTGGCCTTGAGGCCACATGTGACCTTCTAGATCCTTAAGTGCAGCCTTTTGACTGAATCCAAATTTTACAGAACAAATCTGTACATGGACACCCCCCAAAAAAATCAAAACAGATGAGTATAAGATGTATCAGAGGGAGATTCAGGCTATTGGTGCTGGGTCATGAATGGGCACAGATATGAAAGGATATATTTGGGGGACAAGATGATTTCTCTGTGAGATGGGAGAGGGGATTAATATGGGAAAACAGTCTCTGAAGGACTTTCAAAATGATGACAACAGTTAGAAAGAATAGTTTAGTTCAAAGACCGCAGATCAGAATATTTGAATTAATCTCCTTTATCTCTTTGATTTTAATATTCTGTATCTATTGGGGTAGCTAGGTAGCACAGTGGAGAGAATGCCAGAAATGGAGTCAGGAAGACGAGTTCAAACTTGACCTCAGACACTTACTAGCTAGTGACCCTGGGCAAGTCACTTAACCCTGTTTCCCTGTTTCCTCATCCAACTGGAGAAGAAAATGGTAAACTACTCTAGTATCTTTGACGAAAACAAAACCAAAATCAAAATGGGGCCATGGAGCGTCCTACATGACTGAAATAACTGAACAGTAACAATCGAACAAACAGCATATAAGAAAACTGAGATATAATCATATCATCATCAGATTTTAATCTACTAAGCCTCTCCAGATCTCAGTTTTATCATCTATAAAATGAGGACTTTGTACAACCCCATGATTTTTCAGGTCCCTACCTATGATTCCATGACATGTGTGCCGAGTTAAATCATTCATATTCCTGTCATTTATTCTAGATCTCAAGTTCCTTGAAACCAGGCAAAACCTATTTTGTTTCTGATATAGCAAGAAAGAGGCCACTTCACCAGGGCACTTAATAAATATTCCTGAGCATAGAAATGGTGATTTCACAAATGGGCAACCTTTGAAATCGAAGTTAAATGCATGCTGTGAGTCACTGGCAGAGACAAGATGAGAACTGACTGGGGATGGTCTTGAGGGTCGGGGAAGGAGTGAAGGTGATTTGTTCATTGGAAAAATCTGTGTCACAAATGCTAGTGACAAAGACATTGGATTGCTTTTCTAAGGCTAAATGAAACACCTAAGGCTAAGTCCTTTCCAGTGCCTCAGAGCTTTCCTTATAGTAGATCTAATTCTACAGAAGACTCATTTGCCTTTGAATTACAGTAATCATAATAGCTAAAGTTTATATGGTCATTTAAGGTTTACAAAGTACTTTTTCTATGTTATCTCATTTGATCCTCTCAAAACCTTGTGAAGTAGGTGCTATTGTTAACATGAATTTACTCATTTACCGGTTGACAGGTTAATTGACTTACCTAGGGTCACACGGTTGGTTGGTATCTGAGATGAGATTTGAACTCATCTTCCTGAATTCAAGATCAACCCTCTCTTCACTAGCAGATAAACAACAAGTACAGAGTTATTCTGCCTAAGACTGCCATTATCCTTTACTCGTTTATAACATCACTCTTATGAAAGTACCTCCATAGCTGCCCCTAAAAATCATTTCATCTGAAGTTGCATTTTTGCAGCATTTCCTGAAAGAGCTATTCTGCTTCTCTCTGCACTCACTAGAAAATGTAGATGCTTAGGACCATGGCTTCTACAATCTTACAAATGTGGATCATAAAAAATGGAAGGGAAATATCATCTAGTACAAGCCTTTCATTTTACAAACAAAAGAAGGTATGGTGCCTTGCTCACTGTGGCACAGCTAAAAGTGTCACAACAAAGCTGGAACTAGGAAATAGCTTTTCTTATTTGGGGTCGGTGCACTTTCCTTTCACCCCCATTTCTATGTGATGCTATCACCATTTTTGAGGCTAGGAAAAGAGTGTTGCAGCAGGAAACCATAGGAACCAGAAAAGATAGCTTTTAGTCTCGACTTGGATATTAAAAAGTCGTGTGACCTTAGGTAAGTCACTTCATGCACTTAGGTATTGGTTTCCTCCTATGAAAATTAGAGGATTTTAATAGGCTGATCTCTAATATGTCTGGAATCTAGCAGGATTACTCTGCAGCAGGAACTAGGAAGAAGACTTCCAAACTGTTTATGTTTGTGTATTTGAAGGGAGGCAGTTGTCGGACCCACAAAATCATATTCAGAGGAACAGTCATCCAAGTTAAAGATTAAGGAGAGTGTTGAACACTCTTCATTCACACACACACACTCATACAATATAGAGGAGGATTCTGATCCCAACCTATAGGCATACTGTTGTTTTTTTTCTATTATATGACCCTCTTCTCTTGGGGTTGAAGTACTGAAGAGGAGAGGTCTTTGTAGTCCTTTCTAGGTCCTTTGCTTCAAACCCTCCCCCTGACCCTTGACTGTTTATTAAACTGCTATGAAAAGAACATAAATGTTCTCCATCTAAAAAAATTAAAATCATTCTGCATTTAATAAAACTGCCTTTTTCCTTTAGGGCTAGAGCCAAGTCATGGACATTTTTGGAGTTGTTTTCAAATATGCAACCTTGTGACTTTACACATGGTTTGTATTTTAAAAACTGTGTCAATTTCTAGTAATGGTATTTTAAGTGAACAAGAACCCCCAGGGAAGACAAGGGATATTTTTGAGGAGAAGTTGGAATCTGAAGGTGAGGGGTGGCAAGTGTACAAATGTACAAATGTATTAGGGAGGGGGGAGAAACATTTTATGCAATAGTCATGTGTACCTGATTGATGATATAGTGCAGAGCCACTAGAGAGAATACAAACATACTTCTCTCCTTCCCTTCAAGAAATTTACATTTTAATGCTAAATTTTGTTTCATTTTCAGAATATGATGTCTTTTATTTATGAATAAGGACAAAAAACTTGGCCAGGAAGGCAAGATGCTGCCTCATAGGGTTGTTTCTTTCTTTCTTTCTTTCTTTTTTTTTATAAAAGGAATGCTTGGAAGGAACATTTATTCAAGATGTGGCCATCTCTCCCTGTGGTTCCATTTAAATCGACTACTTAGACTCTTTCCACAACACAACACATCATTAGATATAGATAAATACAAGGCTTTTCACTGGAGTGAGAAGATGTCTCAGAGTTCCATGACCAGTCTCTGAAATGCTTTGAAAAGTAGCTTGGCTTTTTTTAGCTACAGAGATAAGACCAGAAAATCTACCCCCTCCTTCTCTCTCTGTGAGTCTCTCTGCTTCTTTCTCTTCCTCTGTCTGTTTGTCTCTCTCTGTCTCTTAGAGTCTCTGTCTCTGTGTCTCTCTCATACTGGGGAGTACATTGAGTCATAACTACCAACTCTTTACCCTGGGCAAGGAGAGGGGGTGCAGAGAGTAGGCAGTGGTGTTGCTACAGTGGTCTATCTGACCAGAGGTGCATTTGCACAGAGAGAGGGGCCAGTCTCTTTTCTAGAGAATCCGGTGCTTGTCCCCAAGGGACTGGTTGGGGAAGATGGGCCCTGGGAAAGGAGTGCTATGGTTTCAGGACTCTGGAGCAAGAAAGAGAAGTAATTGTATAACACACTGTCATGGATCAGGTGAGAACTTAGAAGTAAGGTAGGGAAATGGTGATTACTCTAGATCAGATCTTTGCTTGTCCTAATTTTGTCACAAACCTGAGTATGTTAATTTCTTTGGTACCATCAGGTAGAATGAGTTTTAAAAAATGCTCTCATTTACTCTCCAAAATGCTTTTAGTTTTGGAAAGAAGAGTGGTGGTAGGGATCTGGGCAAAGATGAAGGCCGAAAAGGAGGAGAAAAGAAGGCTGGTAATAACTAGCATTTATAAAAGGCTTTAAGGTGTATAGTTATTTATGAATGTTATTTCATTTTATCCTTTTAACAACCTGGGAGGCAGGTGCTATTATTATTCCATTTTACATATAAGGAAACTGAGTCAAGCAGCGATTAAGTGACTTGCACAGGGCCACATAACTAACAAATATCTGAGTCTCGATTGACATTCAGATCTTCCTGATTCCAGGTCCAGTACTTTGTTCACTGTGCAGCATAGGCCAGTGGAGGCAAGAGAGAGATAGAGAAAGAAAGTTGGACAGCAGGATAGGTGAAACACAACTCTGCTTTGTAAATAGGTTTCAACAAATAAATCACTTCTTTCCATCTGGATCAGGTGGCTCTGAGCTGGACCTGAATTATGGGTACAATTGATTCCCACTGGGATTCTCATTGTTGCTATAGGAAACGATTCATCACAATTACCAAAGGAAGGTCTCGTAGGAAGACTGTATCTCCCTGGGAACTAGACTCTCTCCTTAACTATTACTAGAGGAAAGAGACAAAGTGGCTAGTGGTGATAAAAAGTTTAAAAATTAGCCCAGAGGCATTGGCTTCAACTCTGGGGCCCCAAGGAACTGTTCAGAAATATCTCACTTATTATTCTTCAGTTGACTGCAAATTAAAGGAATGTTTTTCTCTTTGGAAGATAAGTCCCAATAGAGGAGGACTGTAGGGGATTTAAAAATAGTGTCAAACAAATAGAAATGGGTGGGACTGAACTAAAACATATATTAAGGATCCCTGCCAGCAAATATTAACATAGAAAACCACATACTTAGAAAACCATATTTTATTGCATTCTTATTGATTTTATTAAATATTTCCCAATTATATTTTAATCTGGTTCAGGCTACACTCAGTGCTGTTGGCTGCGTAGGCTAACCTCAGTCCAGATGCTACTTGTTTGACTTGCAGATTCTGATATAAAATGTTTGGCATCCAGGAGGTGCACACATCACACACTATAGGGTACAGTACCTGGAGAATTGTTGGTACTTTACTAAATGCCTATTGATGGATTGAAGCACAGATCTATGCTTGAGGCATCAGAATCCCAGAGAACTTGTAACTTGCCCAAGGTCACCCAGCTAGGTAATAATGGAATCAGAATTAGAATCCAGCTTTCAACCTGAATCAAAGGCCTCCAATTCAATTCCATAAGCATTTACTAAGGTTTTATTTTGAACAAGGCACTGTGCGTTCTATATCATGTAGCACTGAAAAGGTTATGTTAGTCTACAACTAACTAACTAAATAACTAGTCTAACTAAATAACATAAATAACTAGTTTAACTAACTAAAATGTTACAGGTAAATACTTCAAGAATCTCCATTTTCAGGGGTGTGAATTCTCCCTTGATTGGTAATCCTCCAACACTGTGGTTGCCAGTCTTTGAGAGTTGCTGCGATTGCATAGATTCTTCACCTGGTGGCCAATCTTTGGTGATGCATCTCTCTAAACTTTTTTAGTAAGGATCCAGTCCCTACTAAAATCCACCACTATATAGAAAGGCTTTCCATTTGGATAGGTCTTAGCAGAGCTTGCACTTGGATGACAGAACCTTGGAAAAACCAGACTTACCTCTGCACCAGAGTGAAAATATTAAAAGTATGGCTTTGTTGGATCATTGCGGACAGAGATATTTTAAATGTGTTGTTAGGTTCTCCAGGGTGATATCATTCCATCTCATGACAGAACTTTTTTTTTTTGAGTTTCATAAATAATATGAATGGGAAAAATAGTATTTAATAACAGAAATCTGTCTTACCTTGAGATTTTCAGCAGTAAAATTAGAGCGAGTACCTGGCCACTTGCTTCCACATTGCTCAAACAAATTACCTGCTCTTTCTAAGATCTCTCTCCAGAAACTTTCCTTTAAAATAATGTGTCATTGCTGCTATTTGTTTTGTACCGTAGTAATTTCTGGGTATTGTTTTATGTCTGTATTCCCTGCACAGAGGAGTAAGCCTTGGAGTAAGCCTTTCTACTGACCTCACCTCATCCATCTCTTACTGCATGTACCCCATCCTCCCCTCCCACTCTAGGAAATCCCTCAAATGCTCTGCTCTCCTAACATTCCTGTTATTGTCAAGGGCAGTAAGTATGGGGCAGCTAGGTTTCAAAATGGATAGAGAGCTGGGCCTGGAAAATGAGTTCAAATTCAGCTTCAGACATGTATAGCTTCTATGACTCTAGGCAAACCGCTTAGCTTCTCTGCCTCAGTTTTCCCATTTGTAAAATCGAGCCAATAATAGCACCCACCTGATAGGGTTGTTGTGAGAATCAAATGCGATAATACCACAGTGCCTGGCTCATAGCAAGCACTATATAAATGCTAGTGAGGATGATGATGATTATGATGAAATATCCTCTCACTTCCCCTAGCATTTGCAACCTAGCTGTCATCTTTGACTCTTCCTACGCATTCTGTTGCCAAGGCCTGTCTATTTCACTAACATCTCTCAAATATTCCCTTTTCTTCCCACTGAGACCACCATCATAGCACAGGCAGGCCCTCATCATCTCACACCCAGACTATTGTAAGAGTCTGTTGGTGAGTCTGCCTGCCTCAAGTCTTTTCCCATTCCAAACTGCCCTTCCTTCAGCCACAGAAGTGATTTTCATAAACAAGTTTGACCATGGCACCCTCCTACTCAGTAAACTCCAATGACTCCCTATTACTTCTAGAGTGAAATACAAAATGTTCTGCTTGGCATTCAAAGCCCTTCACAGCCTGGTCTCTCTCACTTTTTCAGTCTTCCTTCACCTTACTCTCCACTATATATCCTTTGATTTAATTTTGACCATCAAGAAATATGGAGATATCTCTATACAAAGAACAGAAAAGGGAATTGCATATGGAACTTTGAACTATTATAGATAATTTTGGAGGGAAGTTTATTAAATTTAATATAGTAGAAACAAAATTTTTCTATTCGTGTCCCTTTCTGACCTTCCTTCTGCTCTCTTTTGCGTATACTTTAATGTTTTATCAATGTTTTTTCTTTTTTTTTTTAAACATCACGATTTTAACCTACCAACTCCACTCCCTTTCTTCTGTTTACCATAAAAGTTCTCCCTTGTAGCAAATACACCTCATTGAGCAAAGCATTCATGCCTAAAAAATGCGTATCTCATTCTCCACCTCTAGTCCATCAATTCTTTGTTAAGAGAAGTGAAGTTCCCTTTGCCATTAGCCTAGTGAACTCATGATTGGTCACTGCATTGATCAACAACATTCTGAAGTCTTTCAAAGGCTTTTTCTTTACATTTTTATGGACATTAGGTAAGTTTTTCTCCTTCTTCTGTTTACTTCATTTTGCTTTTACTTCATATCAGTATCCCCAAATTTCTCTGCATCTGTCACATTCATTATTTCTTATAGTACAGTAATATTCCATTACATTCATGTATCATAATTTGTTTAGCCAATCCCCCATTGGGCATTATGTATTTCCGGTCACTTATTTATTATTTTTAGATAGCAAAGAAGTAGGAACAAAGTGCCTTGATTTGTACTTTAAGTAGGAAGAAATAGTAAATAGGGGTTGGAGTTACCTTTTTCCAGACTGTGCTAGACCTTTCAGGCTTTATCCAGTTCCCAAAAGCCTGAAGCGACAGACAACTCAGTGAAGGAAAGATGTCAGTAAAACTCAATCCAACTGCCAGATTATCAAGTGACTCATGAGAATATCTTCCAAAAAAAGAAGTCAGTTTTAATTTTGAATTCTGGAGAAGAAAATGCTCTGTAGTAAGCACAGACAAGTGATAAGAAAGTAGTTTTCATTCCTCTTGTGGGTTCCAGTGGAGAGGAAGTATGATTCATTTTAGAGGAGTTCAAATGTTCAAAAGAAGAGAATAAAAAATGAAAAAAAATCTTGCACATATCAAAGCATAAAGATAATGAAGAAAGTGAAAGACTATTTAGAGGGAGGTCAAAATGGTGTGTGTGTGTGTGTGTGTGTGTGTGTGTGTGTGTGTGTGTGTGTTTTAAACGATTCACAGTAAGTTCATTATCACTTGCAATGGCTGCTACTTATTACCTGGGTGAGCTGGGCTGAGTTGCTTGATCTTTCTGAGCCTCTGTGTCCTTGTCTATAAAATGAGGGAGTTGGACCATATGGCCTCTGAAGCCCCTTCCGGCTCTAGGGCTATAATCCTGTGATCCTATGGGTTTCATCACATTTTCCTTAAAAACCTTTCCTTTAAAGAAGAGTAGCAAGTAGGAACTGGGGGAGCTAGGTGGCAAAGTAGATAGAGTACCAGGCCTGGAATCACGAAGATTCATCTTCTTGAGTTCTAATCTGGCCTCATACTCTTATAAGATTTGTGACCCTAGGCAAGTCACTTAACCCTGTTTGTCTTGCTTTTCTCATCTATAAAATGAGCTGGATGAGGAAATGACAAGTTATTACTATACCCTTGCTAAGAAAACCCGAAATAGAGTTGTAAAGAGTTGGCCACAACTGAAAAAAAAAATTAGGAAAAAACACAAAGTGTACCATAGTTACCAAAGTTTACACCATTAACAGGAAAAGAGCAAATGATGGAGGTACTATTCTTCTATAAACTCTCTCTCTCTCTCTCTGCAAACACTTAAAACAGAAGCTGAAATGCCTCTTCTTTCAGTCCTAGAAGGAGGTCTTTCTGATGCTTGAAAACATGGGATGTTTCCAATTGTCCCAAAGAGAAAGGAACTCTGGTTTGGGAGGTATGGTGGGTGTGAGAGAGTGGGTGTTGATAGAGAGTCATGCAGAGGAAGCATGGCAAAGCAAAGAGGCTTCTGGATTTGTTCTCAGAAAGACTTGGGTTCAGCTCTCACCTTTAGACATCTAGTAGCTCTATGATTCTAGACATTTTAGATTCTTAACTTTGAACATCAATTTCTTGGAACTTGAGTTTCTCCATCTGTAAAATGAGGAGGTTATATTCAATGACCATTGAAGTCTCTTCCAGTTTTAATTTTGTGGTCTGTGAGAGTCATGATTATACATCTAGAATGACTGTGAGAAATACAATTTTTTAGGGGGCTGGCAATATTATGCATAGGGAGCTCTGGTTCCTCTTTCTTCATTAAAGAGTCCTTAAAGGACTGTGGAGACACATTAGGAGACTGTGGCAATGAAACAGAGATACCCCTCCTTTCAAGGCTTGAGACCCCTGCTTTTGATTGCTTGTCTGTGATGTCCATAGTTGAGCACTGATATGGAGATGGAGATTGCTTCCAGAGGAGGGTCATGGATTAAAGGGCATTGGCACAGAAATAGGAAATTCCTTAAATCATTTAAATAAATACGTAGGAAGCAGTCAGTCCATATTTGTGGGTTGAAGGCTCAGAGGAACAGAACTTGAAGAGGGCTTAGGGGTGTTCTAGTGCAACCCTTTCCTTTTACAGATGTGGAGACCATGATTGAGTAATTTGCCTAGTATCACAGAAGCGGCAAAGTCACATGAATACATTTCCTCTGATTCCAAATTCAGTGCTCTTTCCATGGTTAATTTGGGGGCAGAGAAGTTGGGTCAAAACCTGAAAAGTCCTAAGCAATATTACAGAGGTTTGGAGACCCCGATGATTGGCAGAGAAGCGGGAGGAGAGGGTGGATGTTCATAGGATCAGTCAATAAGCTTTTATTAAGCACCAACTGTATACCAATCGCTGTGCTAAGTGCTAGAAATACAAAGATTGGCAAAAAAAAATAGTCCCTAGTCTCAAGAAGCTCATGGTCCAATGTATCATATATTTAGAACTAGAAAGGACCTTAGGGTACAAGTAAAGAAATAAGCAATTATTAAACATTTATTTGTCTCATATCCTCAACATCTAGCACAATGCCTGATACAGAATACATTGTTTATGAAGCATACATTGGTTGTTTCATAGGATGTCAGAACTGACGGAGATCTTAAAGGTCATCTAGTTACATCATCTCATTTTAGAGATAAAGAAGGTAAGAACAAGGGATTGTTTCCTTTGAAAGCCAGTTTGGTGCCAGGTACCTGATAAAGTATGCAGTCTTTTGTGGCCTGCCTTTGTGATCTGATCTGGGACTTCCTGGAAACTTCGAGGGTATGTGAAGAAACACTTAAATCATATATTCAACTTCATGGTGCCATTGACTATATGTAATATTGCAGTTTGGAATATTTGGAGATGTTGTCAGGTTCTGCTCCCTTCCCTAAGTTTTAGGAAAACTAAGGGACTCTCCTATTACTTATTCTTATTTTAAAAAATTAATTTATTTGTTTTCAGTTTTCTACAATCACTTCCATAAGTCTTAGATTTTTCTCCTCCTCTTCTATGCCCTTTCAATAGCTGGCTTGAAGGGGTAATCTCAGCTTCTCTTGACCCCTCCCCTCCCCATTTCTTCCAATGCTCTGTTGTCCCATGAGCACCATAGAGAATGTGGAGGAAGCTCCAGAGAGACTGACCATTTACATGGAGCGAGGTTTTCCTCCTCCATTGCTACAGCTTTCCATGATATTCTCCATGCCTTAAATGGACATCTTGATATAAACACAGAATTCAGGACACTATATCATGCTGTGTGATACCATAGGGTACAATAGGTATCTTGTAGACTACAACCCTTATTGGAGAAGAATGATATGAAATAAAAGATTGGGAAGAGTCATAGCTCTGCACACTGATTGTCCAGGCCATAGGGTCATCTTCTCACTGGAGTAAAGCAATGGTGGGATTTGGCAGCCCCCAGGTATCTGAGCAGCGCCCCCCCCCCATACCTCCTGGTATGAGGAATGGGCTAGACAAGGTGCCCTAATAATTGCCTGCATCCCCCCCCCCCCCCATCCTGGACTGCTCTCTGTAGCAGAAGAGGATCCTACCTTTTGGTCAACACACAAAAAAGTACAGCAACTTTTGTGAAGATGATTCCAGTAAGCACTGGCACATGAAATGTGTGCACGTTTATGGACAACGACATGAAATCATGTACACCTTAAAGACAAACAGCTTTTGTTGTGAGAGAACTCAGCAGGGATTACATCTACATAGCAGCCCTGAGTGAAACAAGTCTGGCAAATGAAGGTCAGTTTACAGAGGTCAGAGCTGGATACACTTTATTTCTGGAGTGGCCACAGTGATGGAGAACTCTGGGAAGCTAGCGTACATTTTTCAATCAAAACTAAGCTGGTCAACAAGCTTATATGTCTACCAAAAAGAGTGAATGGCAGGCTCATGACAATGTGATTGCCACTTTCAGGAAAGTGCCATGCTACCATCATCGGTGTATATGCTCTCACCATGATGAACCCTGATGAGGTCAAAGAAAAATTTTATGAAGACCTATAGATCTTCATTATCAATGTGCCAGAAGAGGACAGGCTTGGAACTCTGGGTTCCAGAGTAGGAACAAACTATCAGACATGGCTGGGAATTCTTGGGAGGAAGGGGATGGAAAACAGCAATGCTCACTTACCAATGAAGACTTGAGAGTCTCATGACTCATCACCAACACTGTCTTCCATTTACCTAAAAAAAAATAAAACTTTTGGATGCACCCTTGCCACAATCATGGACATTTGATAGACTACCATTGGAAGGAGATGAGATAGATAGGAAGTGAAAGTGACAAAGGGAATTTGTGACTCAGATTGTCTGATGATCATAGATTTATACTCTCCAAGCTCAACATTTGTATTAAACGAAAGTGGCAGCCCCAAGGCAAGAGAACTACCAGAAGACTTAATATCTACAGATTAGAGTGCTTCTCTGTGTATGAATAGTTCCTTGCTAACTTGGAGGGAAAGCTGAGCCTTTGGTTGGTAACAGTGGAGCAGAAAAGAAGTGGGCAACTTTCAAAGATTTGGTGCATAGCACAGTATTGACTTCTCTGGGCCAGAATGCTTCCAAATATCAAGACTGATTTGACAAGAATGATGTGGAAATTCATAGGTTACTAAATGAAAAATGAGAACTGCCAGCAGGAGAGTTCATCCATCTCCAATTAGGCATCATTTAACTTCATCAAAAGTTATTTTTTTCCGTTGTCAAAGAGGACCATGACATCAGGAAGATGATCCTCTGACTTGCAAGTGAACTGGATTTAAGTGAGGGAGGACTGTGCAAGGTCACCAGCCTCACTTTCTTCTCCAGACCAGTGGTCAGATATAGATCAGGAAAACTGGAGAAGGCCCCCTCATCAAATGTAAAGTGCAAGTAATTGTTAGAGAGATACAGGATTTTTGGCTCAATGAGAAAGCAGAGGAAATTCAGTTTTACATTGATAGTAACCATCCAAAGCACTTTTATGTTACCTTGAAAGCTATTTATGGGCCAAAGACTTCTAGTGCATCTCAACTACTCAATGCTGATAGAGCCACATAAAAAATATGAGACTGGAGAGATGGGGCTGAACACTTCCATAGTGTTCTCAACAAGTTGTCATCCATCATTGCTGAAGTCATTAATTGCATACCTCAAGTTGAAGTCAGTTACTCCCTTGCCAAACTTTCAACTGAAGAAGAGGTTTTGAATACCATTAGGTTTCTCTTGTGTGGCGAAGCACCTGGTTTTAATTCTATTTCAGCTGAGATTCACCGGGCAGGTTGTCCACTGCTCATTTAGAAGCTGACAGAAATTTTCCTGGCTATGTGGCAATAGGAGGTTACCCCCAGGAGTTCAAGGATGCCTCCATTGTTTGTCTTAATAAAGAAAAAAAAATAGATTGTCCTGTGAAAATCACAATGGGTTCTCTCTCTTGCCAGAGTTCTACTTAATAGACTAATTCTTAAGAACCCCAAGGCTGCAGAAAGGGCTGAGAAATGGTGTTTGCTGCTCAACAACACCAGAAGAAATGTCCAGAGCAGAACAGAGGTCTTTATACAATTTATAGATCTAATGAAGGTTTTGACACTGTCAGTCATGAGAGCTTGTGGAAAATTATGACAAAATTTGGGTGTCTAGAGAAGTTCATGTTGTCTCATGATGGCATGCCTGCATGGGTTCTGGATAATGGACAGCACTCTTGTGCTTTCTCAGACACCAACAGAGTGAAGGAGAGATGGGTGCTTGCTCCCATACTTTTTAGTATGATTCTTTCTGTGATGTTGTCAGACACCTTCAATGAAAATCTACTACAATGATGGTAAGTCATTTACTATTGAAAAGACTACAAGCTAAGATTAAAGTGGAGGGAGAGTTGGTGCATGACTTTTTGCTTGCCGATGATTGCATACTCAATGCATCTTTTGAGGCTGAGATGCAACAAGATTGATTTTCTGCTGTTTGTGCTAATTTTAGCCAAAAAAAAGTCAAACAAACCAAAAAAACCAGAGGTTCTCCTCTGCTTAGCATCACACCATCCGTATGTGGAACTATCAGTTACAGGAAATGAAAAAAATTTTGAATGCTAAGGATAAGTTCACTAACTTTGACAGTATTTTTTCCAGGGATATATACACAGATGATTAGGCTGGCACACACATTACAAGAGCTAGCTCAGTGTTTGGGAGGTTCTGAAGGAAAATGTGGGATAGAAGAGGTATTAGACTGTCTAGGAAACTGAACGTCTACAGAGCTTTTCTGCTAATCTCAATATTGGATGCCTGTGAAACCTGGATATATACCAGCACCAGGCCAGAAAACAGAAATGGTTCCTTTTGTATTGTCTTAGAAAGATTCTGAAGATCACCTGGCAAGATAAGATACTAGACTCTGAGGTCTTTTCTTGAACTGAACTGCCACACCTTCAAACTCTGCTGCAGAGAGTGTAACTCTGATGGGCTGGTGACATTGTTTGAATGGCAAAAGTATGTTGGCCTAAAAGACTATTTTACAGAGAACTCACACAAGGCAAGGGTTAACATGGAATTTGGAAGAAACAATAAAAGAACACTCTCAAGGTATCTTCAATTGTGAGACCTGGGAGCCACTTGTACAGGACTGCACAGCATGGTGTACCTGCCTCAAAGAAGGTACTATTCCCAATGAGTGAAGCAGAATTGTAGTAGGTCAAAAGAAGTGTGAAACATACAAATTTAGAGATAGCTCCACTCCAAATGTCCATATGAACTATTTGTGGTAGAGCCTTCTGAGCTCATATTGGTCTGTTCAGCCACAGTCAGACACATTATACCTTGGCCCCAACATAGTGATGTCATTTTGGTCCTCTTCTAGAATGAAGGGCAATAATCAATATTAGTAGTTAGTAATGAAGTCGGCATGGCATATTGGATAGAGAGATGACTGTAGTCAAGAAAATTTGAGTTCATATTTGGCCTTTGACACCTACTGACTGTGTGACCCTGGACAATTAATTCCCTTAACCCCTCAGTGCTCAGGCAAATGTCTAACATTATAAATTCAGAGCTGTTTCCAATTTGTGTCAGGGGAAGGTGTTTCCACTGGGGAGCTCTTGGTGCCTATTAAATTATAGGTATAGCTTCTCTGAGACAGGTGGTGAAGTGAATAGAGTGCTGGGACTGGGATCAGGAAGACTCATCTTCCTGAGTTCAAATCTGGCCTCAGACACTTACTAGAAGGAAATGGCAAACCACTCTGTACCTTTGTCAAGAAAACCCCAAATGGGGTCACAAAGAGTCGGACACGACTGAAACAACTGAACAACAACAGAGACTCTCCATCCCCAGACTTGACCCTGACCCCAACAAAACAATTATTGTAATCCAGATTTGTGATGTCATTACTATAAGGAATTCACAGTGAGAAAAATCTCCTCTACCAATGCAGATTAATGAGAGCTAAGGCAGCTAGGTTAGTAGATACAGCGGATGAAGCGTAGGACTTAAGAGTCAGGAGACACCTGAATCTGAATCCTGCCTCAAATGCTTACTAGGTGTGTGACCAGAGGCAAGCCATTTAATTTCTGTCTGCCTCAGTTTCTCATTTGTAAAATGCAGATAGCTATATCATCTACCTTCCAAAGTTATCATAAAGGCAAAATGAGATGATATTTGTATAGTGCTTGGCAAACCTTAAAATGTTGTCTTGTAGAATTGTAGTTACTATTATTTATAGTGCTAGAGGTGCTTAGGAGGACCCCATGTCTTCTTGACACCAAAGACCACACTCTATTCAGTATGCCAAAGATGACAGATCTTTTGCAATTGCAAAAATGCATGATAGTTTTTTTATTCAATTACTATTTCAAAAAACATGGTATGGTTTCAATATTATAAATGTTCCAATATTCAAATTCTATAAATATGAAAAGGTACAATAAAACTAAAATATGAGAATTCAATATTTATCATTCAGAAATTCATTATTAGACACAATTGGGGGCAGCTAGGTGGTGCAGTGGATAGAGCGCCAGTGTAGGGTTCAGGAGGACCTGAGTTCAAATCTCACATCAGACACTTGACACTCACTAGCTGTGTGATCTTGGGCAAGTCACTTAACCCCAACTGTCGCATCCTGGGTCATCTCCAGTCTTCCTGGTGAATATCTGGTCACTGGATTCAGATGACTCTGGAGGAGAAGTGAGGCTAGTGACCTGCACAGCCCTCCCTCACTCAAAACAAAGTAAAGTGCAAGTCATATCACTATTTCTCTGATGGCATGGTCTTCTTTGGCAATGAAGGACGAACACACTTTAGACACAATAACAACCAAACAGAAAGCAATAAACCCAAAATCTATAATTTTGTTGCTGTCTGTTGTCGAGTCATTTTTAGTCATGTCTGATTCTTTGTGACCCCATTTTGGAGTTTTCTTGGCAAAGGTCCTGGAGTGGTTTGCCGTTTTCTTTTCCAGCTCATTTTACAGATGAGGAAACTGAGGCATACAAGTTTAAGTGACTTGCCCAGGGTCACACAGCTATCAAGAGTCTGAGGTCAGATTTGGAGTCAGGTCTTCCTGACTCTATGCTCAGCCCTTATAAAAAGACAAACAATTGCTTCTTGGTTAAAAGAAGAAAAAAAGTCATACTCAGAAATAGAATTAAACTTTGTGATATATATATATATATATATATATATATATATATATATATATATATATATATTCATGTTTGTATATATATATATGTATATATGTGTATACATTCAATCTCTTGTGTTTGATCTCTTCAATGATAGGCTCAGTGTATATAGGTCCCTGCTCTGTCTAATAGGTGGCACAGTGAATGGAGTGCTGGACCTAAGGGCAGGAATAACCTGTCCTGAGGTCACATCTAGACTCAGAGAGTTACTATGTGTGACCCTGGGCACATTGCTTAATCTTTCTGCCTCAATTTCCTCAACTTTAGAAATGAAGATAATATGTGACAAGGTCCTCTGGCTCCCAGTGGGGCACCTACCTCACAGAGTCGTTTTGAGGATCCAATGGTATAACCATATCTTTATAATGAGATTTTGTGAGATAACAATATCAAATGAGATAACAATACAAATGTTTGTAAAATACTTAGTGAGTGCCTGGCACATAGTAGGTGCTTCTTTCTTTCCCTGTCCTCCCCTTCCCTTCCCCTGTACTATTAATTCACTCATAATATTGTAATATCTCAGTTAGATTTTTAGTCTGAATATCACAGATTCGTTTTCCAGATTCCAATCCCCCAGAGTATACACTCTGAATGCCTTGTGGGCCAAATGCTAGGACACTAGTAAATATTTCATTTTTTTTTTGGTTAACTCTGGTCATTTCGATTACAGAATATGGTTTTTTGAAAAAACAAAACAATTGTGACTGTTAAATTTCCAGAGTTTACAACTGCTAGGTCCATCTGCAGTGCCTCCTTTAATCCAGGAACATCATTGGCCTCTGACATTTTTACCGTTTCTACTAATTTGTTTAAAACTGCATTGGGTGATAGAGTGATAGCATCCTTCATGGTTGGAGGGGCAGCCAGTGGTGACAGAACATACATACACATGCATCTCTATCTCTCATCTATGTTTATATGTGTCTCTCTTTATCTTATACCTCTGTGTGTATATTTCTATATCTTTCTACAGCTATCTTCATTTCTCTCTCTGTGTATATTTCTCTATTAATCTCTATCTCTTATTTCAATTTATCTATATGTATCTCTATATGTACTTGTATATCTCTCTATTCCTATCTCTTGGTTTCTGTGTGTGTGTTTCTATCTTTTTCTATATATCTCTTTATGTATGCATCTGTCTGTCTGTCTAAACTGTGAGCCACAAGTGTAGTTGGTGAGAAGACAGGTTCACCTCTCCTCCACAATGAGACAATTAAGTTGATGAGATTATGCACTGCAGTGGAAATGGTGTTTCATTCAAAGTCACAGAAACTGGATCTGCCAGTTATTACCTCTATGACCCTGAGCAAATCTCTTGATTTCTCTGGGTTTCCCAAACAAGATAACCTTTAAGATTCCTTCCAGGTGGCTCCACATCTCTGATCTGTTGACTGCAAAATCTTGCGAATTTTCCCCTGCCTCATATGGTAGGTACATGTTTTATGGTTAGGCCAATGCAGAGTGGAATGGATGCATTCTAATTCAGTCAGGTTGTATCTGCTTTTAAGCTCTTATCTCCCATTTTTCTCTAGGATACACTTTACTAAGTGTCTTCTTTCTTAGACACTGATGGAAAGAGTGCCCTGTATACTTGATAGGAGTTTAGCAGTGTCACCAAGGTGCAATCAATCCAATATACTATGCTTTGCTTTTTCAACTGGTTCTGATGAAAGTGAAAAATGAATGAACAGCCACCAAAACTTGTACTTACCTGCTGGCTTGCAGAAGAGTTATTTAAAGTTTATTGAGGTCCTTTTCCATAATGAGTAGCCATCACTTTCTGAACAACTGGACAACCTCACCGTCAATTTTGGGTTGTGTCCAAATGGAATGATAAGTGTATAACTTTGTAGCTGTGTCCCTCCTTCCCAGTGGCCCTGGTAATGGGTAATACAGTGATCCCAACATTCTCAAACCTCTTGTCAGTTGGCTCTCCTCACATCAAAGGGTGATTTAGGCTCTAGATTATTTCTTTTCTTGCTACCTGCCCTCTTTCCCACAACCATGAATATTGCAGCTAAAATCTTGCTTGATGAAAATAAAATCCAGAAGTCTTGGCTTCATTCTATTGTTGAACAGTTTGTAAATATTTCCATGACGACAGCAAATGTTGTAACAGGATTTGGCTTCTACGTTGGCCTGGGGTCATAACACACTGTTAATTGTTTAGAACTCCATTAAATGAAGCTTCTGAAATTTTTTTTTAAAAAAATTGTAAATTCTGTAGTTACTGAATTCAGGCAGATCAGTCCAAAAGCAAGGGCCAAGTGATAAATATGGATGTCTGTGGTTTGAGCTGTCAACAGGATTTCAGATTTGGAAGAGTCTTCAGAAATCATAATCCAATCCATATACGAGCAATGAACATTCCCATCCAAGTGCTGATCCAGTTTTCACTTGAAGATCTATGAGGAAGGACTTGGGAGTTTCAATACCTAGAATACCGGGTTCAAATTCTGCCTCAGATGCTTACTAGCTCTGTGACTCTAGAGAAGTCTCATAACTTCTCTAAGACTCAGTTTTCTCAGCTGTAAATTGAGAAAAATAATAACACTTACTTCATAAGGCTGCTGGGAAGATCAAATTAAATATAAGGCATTTTGAAAATTTCGAAGCACCGTACAAATGCTGGCTAGCTAGTAGTGTCAATCAGAGCAGCTAATTCTGTTTTCAGATGGCATCAGTTGTTAGGAAGTTTCTTCCATTTAATATTTAAAGTTCATAGTAAAAAATAGATACAGAAACTTGTAGTTGTGATGGCTTTATCTGAAGATTATTGTAGATGGAAAGGGCTATATAACAGGGCCCTTTCCCACTGCCTCATCTCTTTCATCCCAGGATATTCAATAGCCATTCTTGATTCTAAGGCTTGGAGCCTTAGAACCCCAAGGTAAGTAACTAGCTATGGATTTAGAGGGAGAAAAGAACCTAATTAAATAGAACTCATACTTGACTGGTGGAAATAATTGAAGGACCTTTCAGAAAGTCATTTGTACCTTCAGGGCAGGGAGGGAGTGAAATAGTTTGGTAATCAGACCATTTTAACTTAATAATCTTAATTTGAGCCATTTTTGCCTTAATAGATGGGTTTCAAATCTTGGCTTTAATTTTCTTTTTCTGTCATCTTTTTCCTGAAATTTCTGATGTTGTGCAATACACGAGACAAAAATCATAGCATACTTTGGTTTGGTCTTTTGAATAAAAATGATTCATAAAAAGAAAGTAGTACAGACTATGTATTATCTGTGTGCAGGAAAAAGTATGATAATCTCATTCGAAATTATGATGCCATTTATTTTGGCACATTTTTAGCTTTAAATTATGGGTTTCATTGTTAATTTACATGTTACAAATGTAGGAATGTGAGAAAGATCTGTAATCATTTATGAGGGAAGTTTCTGTGAATTTGTTATCATCCAATCCAATCCAATAAATATTTATTATGTCTATTATTTACCAGGCCCTGTGCTAACACTGGGGATATGATTAATACAAAGAATTAATACAAAGATAGTACTTACCCTCAAGAAGCTTACAATCAAATGGAGGATCTGACACACATTGGTTTCCTTAGAAGAGGTTCTTTTTATTTAGTTGGTGTAAATGTCTGATTAATCCACTTGTCAATAAACATTTAAATGTTTAAATAACTATATTGCCATCATAACCAAAAACAATCCTTGTATTGTGTATGAATCTTCATGGGGATGATATATTTCTGTACACATTATCACTCAAAACCTGGAATCTTTCTGTCCTTTTACTTCTAACTAATATATACAAGGCAAATGTTAATGGAAGGAAGAAAAAGGTTAATTTTTCTTCTGGAAATGAATGAAGAAAGAGTTTTACTCTGAAGAGTCACACAGTTTCAAAATTTATTGGGGTGATATAGGCAAGAGGTAAAGTCAGGGAAGGAAAACCCAGGACTAGGAAAACTCAACCAGGTATCTCAATAAAAAAATTAATCATAATCTTGGTTAAAAAAATCTAGATAACTGGGATCTGGGAAATTCTTAGAACCTGAGTTCTTCCACAAGCCTAGTTTTATAGTTGGGACTTTTGAGTCACTCCTGAGGATGACTGGGCAATCTTAAGCAAGTGCCATGTCAAATATACCTATGTGTTATGTTGTTTCAGCAAATCCTTAACATCTCAAATTTGCCTGCTACCAGAAGACTGATAATCTTCCTTCTCTCAGCCTGCCCAAAAGAAGGTCACCAAGTGTAGTCACAACCCCTATAAACATCCAGAGGGAGGGGAAACAGACACAAATATCTTCCTAAGGGTCTAGCTATAAAACTTTGGGTAAGTCACTTAACCTCTGTTTGCCTCAGTTTCTTCATCTGTAAAATGGGCATTATAGCAGTACCTACTTCCCAGAGAGGTTTTGAGGATCAAATGAGGTAATATTTGTAAATAGGAGGTACTTAAATACTTGTTTCTTTCCCTCTCCTTCTCAAAGTTAAACTAGAAAAGATGAGCTATGCTAAATTTCCTTCATTTTCTCATCTATCTTCTCAGTCTTGCAATCTGGCTTCTGATCTCCCCACTTAACTGCAGCTGATCTAAAGTTACCAACAATCTTTTCATGGCTAAATATAATCACCATTTCTCAGTCCTCATTCTATGTGACCCTATTCTGCAGCTGTTTACATGATTACCTGTCCTCTCCTCCTAGACACTCTCTACTCTCATCCCATAACATGACTTTCTCTTAGTTCTCTGCTCACCTAACAATTCCTCTTACATTTCCTTTGCTGTGTATGTATATGTGTGTGTACATATCACTCACTGAGTGTAAGCTTCTTCCAGCGCTCTGTTCTAGGTCTTCTTTTCCCCCAAAACTGACTTTATGAAAGATCTTATCAGTCCCCCTGAGCTTCATAATCATCTCTATGAGAAGGACTTTCAGTACAGTCTCTATATTAAGCCCTAACTTTTTTCTTGAATTTTAGCCCTGCTTTACCAACTACATCCTGGATTTCTCTACCAAAGTGCCCCATTCTCTCAAAAGGACGTGTTTTGCTTTGATGAGACTGAAGGGGAAGTTACAACATTTAAATGCTAAACTTAATCAATTTTGATTGAAGGTATAAGAAGATCATTAAAAACGGAAAAACAAAAAGAATGTTTATATTTTTTAGAGATTAAGATACTTGTCTAGGGGAAAATAGATAAAAAGTAGTAGAATTTTAAACTTGAATCCAACTGTTCCGATTTCTAGTCCGGAACTCTTTTAAGAACGTCTGAAGTAATAAAAGTGTAGCCAATAGTGCTTTAATTTTAAAGAATGTTTTGTTGAAAGTTTTTGCTTTACTTCAATCATTTCTGAGTTTATTTTCTGCCCTCCCCAATCCCTTCTGGAATGGAATCTTCCCTTGAACAAACAGTTAAGTAAGAGATAAAATTAGTTTCAGCAGCCATGCCAGATGGCACACACTCCTTGTAATCTCTCACCTCTTTTTTGAGAAGAAAGAAGTATGTTTCATTATTAGTTTCTCTCCCTATTACTCAGAGTTCAGTTTTCTTTCAGTGATCTCTCACTTTATTTTGCTGTAGTCATGATGTTATTTGTTTCTCTGGTTCTCTTTACTTTGCTAGGCATCCATTGCAATCTTTCAAAAACCACTATTTCATTGACATTAAAATGGCACAGTGGATACAGCATAGGCTAGGAACCGCCCATAAGTTCAAATATGGTCTTAGCACTTCCTGGTTGTGTGACCCTGGGTAAGTCACCTAATCCTGTTTGCTTCAATATCCTCATCTGTAAAATGAACTGGAGAAGTGAAATGACAAGCCACTCAAATATGTTTGCCAAGAAAACCCCAAATGGGGTCATGAAGCACATAACTGAAACAACTCAACGACAAGATTTATTACCAAGTCCTATTCATAGTAGAAATGAACAATTTGGAGTTTGGTTTAAGGCAATATAAGTTAAATGCTATATTCCCTAAACAATTGTTATCAATTACTGCTTAATTCAGCTTTGATGTTCTTTTCCAGAGCTAAATGGAAAATAGCCTCCAGTCGCCTCTGAGAGTATCAAGCTCTGTTACAATTTGATTTTTTGAACATTCCATCTTAACTATGCAAACCCTTGCAACCCTTTCTCCTGCCATCATCATTAATTATTTTTACTGTTAGTCCTAATTACCTTGATTGCCTTGAAAGATCCATATATTTTTTTTATTGTATTTCAGTGACCTAAAAAAGGTCTTTATTTGCTAAGAGAATTCTTTCTTCTTCCTTGCACTGTGACTAGTCAAAAAATTGAGACACACTCATAACACATGCATCATTTTCACATTTTGCATTTTCCCCATGACAATCTGCTTGCCTAATATGCCATGTTACTAGTCTCCTCTACTTTGGAGCTCTTTTATTGTGTGTAAGGTACTTTACATGTTTTGACTTATTATCATAAGGAGTCTCTCTCTCTCTCTCTCTCTCTAATAATCTTAATGTGTTTTTTCCTTTTCCCCTACTGAACGTTTTAGAATATATCATAATAAAATAGAGTAGTTTTTTGGCAGAACTAGACAGAATTTCCTTATTGGAAAAATATTGTCTTCTCAGAAATTCTGAAGATTAGAAAGGAGAAGGCCAGTATGAGTAAGAAAAGCTTTTATTTGCTAAAAGGCAGAAGGAGAAGAATGAGAAAAGAAAAAAAGAATAATAAAAAGCAATAATTTGCTGAGTGTTGTTGTACACGTTATCCTTCTATCCACATGTTGGGGATATAGTGTAATATGGTAAATTTGTAAGTAGAGGACCTAGTTTTGAATGCCAACTCTATTACTTTATTAAATGTGGCCTTGAGCAAAAAAATGACTTTGCCAGTATAGGACTCAGTTTCCCCATTTGTAAAATGAAGGATTTAGACTAGATGATTTCTGTGGTCCTTTTGAGCTCTAAATCTTATGATCCTTATGTTTAGTACTCGGTACTTGGCAAAAACATTTTTATATCCTTTATGTTGTGTTGAACTCTTCATGACCCCATTTAGAGTTTTCTTGGCAAGGATATTGGAGTGGTTTTCCATTTTCTTCTGTAGCCCATTTACAGATGAGGAAACAGAGTCAAACAGCGTTAAGTGACTTGCTCAGAGCTAAGAAGTGTCTGAGGCCAGATTTGAACTCACAAAGAAGAATCTTCCTGACTCTAGGTCTAGAACTTCATCCACTGTGCCATCTAGCTGGCCATATCCTTTATATCTTGATTTAAAACTGTGAGGTGGGTAGGACAAGTATGATTATTGCCATTTTGATATGAGAAAACTGAAGAATGGAGAAATGACTTGCTAAAAGTAACTCAGCTAGTTAGTGGCAAGCATAGGATTAGAACCCTAATCTTCTACCCTTGGTGCAGTGTGTTTCCGGTTAGAGCGCCAGCTAATAAAAATAAAACAGAAATGGTTGCTACTAAAAAAAAAGATACTACTTATATTGTATGATGATCTACTGTGAATGACTTAACTACTCTGAGTAACACATTGATCCAAGCTAATTCCAAAGGATTTATGATGGAAAATGCTATCCACTTCCAGAGAAAGAACTGATGGAATCAATGTAGACCAGAACATATTTTAAAAAATCTATCTTTCTTTCCTTTTTTTTTCTGCACCATAGCTAATATGGAAATATGTTTTGCATGAATGCATGTATATAATCTAAATCTAATTGCTTGCTATATATCAGAGAGAGAAAAAGGAAGGAAGGGAGAGAGAGGAGTTGTAACTCAAAACTATAAAAAGGTTAAAAATTTGTTTTTATGTGTAATTTGAAAGAAAATATGAACAATTTCATGAAAAGATGTTGCTTCTATCTTTCAACTCATACAGCTATAGAGGATGCCCCTAAATAAAGCAAATGGGCATGGTATGAAAGACCCAATAAAATTTCCTTTGCTTCTCTACTCCCCGAAGCTAGTACTGATTACAACATTCTATGGGTGCCAATCTAGTGATGAATGGGTTGAGGCAGTATTGATTTAGACAGTCAGTTTTATTTCTCAATTGCTTTCTTAATACAGTTCTTTGTTGCCTTTTATATCAAAATTTGACCTCACAGACTTTCTGTATCCTTTCTTTGCTAAATCAACAGAAAAGAAGAACCCTATTCTGATGTAGTTACCTAGCTCCTATGACTTATTGACAAAATTGCTCATAGTCTGCTAGGAGTTTCCACATATTCTGAGCATGACTACTCTCCAAATTTCCATGCAGAAATGTTTTTGTAGGAAAGATTGTTGGAATTGGTATTAAGGCATTCTGATAGGCTAAAACCTCAATCAATTTTACACTCGAATCTGTCCTTGAAAGCAAAGTACATATTTATCAAATACGTAGAACTAAAATACTCCTTCACTCTGGGGATGTGAGCTAAGAATGAAAAACAAATATGGCAATCTGAAAAAATGTCTTAGGTACATAGTAAATTTAGTTCCAATACTGAAATTCATTCCTATAGAGAGAAAAATAGATAGGGATTATATAGTTTTGCTAAGATTTATTGGTGTAGCGCCAATGCAATATTCACAATGCTTATGGTGGCCATGAATTTGCTGGCAAAATTCTGAATCATGAAATACAACAGACTCACCACATGAAAGACAGAATTGCAAAACATTTATTCAGAAACCAGAAAGCCAAATCCTAGCACCAGACAGCCAAATCCATTAGAGTAACAAAGAAATCCATACACAATAACAATGTAGAGGCAATACCATCCCCAGGCCTTCCCTCTTTTAGGCTTCCCACATACCAGCTCCCCTAAACAAATCACAAACAAGTTCTCTCACGCATGGTAGCCAGCTGCCTACTTTTCTCTCCCTAAATTCTGACTGGTCTGCCCAAATTTTCTCTCAGCTCTGCTCTAACTCTATCTCTTCCTGTTCCACATGACTTAAGCAGGTCATATGGGTCTACTAATGAATGGGAAAGATCTTCCTATTTAAGTTGCCATTACATGTGGCCCCAAGATCTTTTGTATTCATTACATGGATTGGTGGGGCAACTGGTATCAACAGAATTGTCACAGCAATAACACAAAATAAGCATATGAAAATATCATAGGCAACTGGTGTCAATAGAACTTTACAATATAACAGGGATCACAAAAATAAGCACATAAAACAATATCTTAGGGTGGGGTTTGAGCACAAGCTCTGTCATTTCCCCCTTGAATGAATGGGGCCTAAAATCTCAGAGTAAGGGACAAAGGTCTCTTCTTCCATAGTTACTTCATGCTGTGATTGGATGTAGAACTGTCCCTGCCCCAAGAGATCTGATTTGAAGGGTCCATTCATCAGTCAGCATCCGGAGCTTGATCAATGCCAGGTCCAGGGGTGACACAGCACATTGGACAGGGGGTGATATCTGGATTAAGAAATCAGGCATCTGTAGGTGGAGGGTATTAAATCTGCAGAAAACAAATCTGACAAACAAAGTGAACAGACAAAAAGTCAAAAAGAAACAAGGGATGATAAGCAGAAGCAGAGTAGGTAGGGTCAGCTATTCTTCTGAGTCCATGAACCCACTATCATGGCCTCATACATGGTAGAATATATGAGTTAGGGGTACAATTTGGTAATCATCTTCTCCTGAATAAACAACAGATATGATATTATCTTTCTCATGTGCTATAATTTCCCCAGCCTTTAGAACATTGTCTGGCTTCCATTTTACCCACACTTTAGCTCCTAATTTTATTCTATGAGTAGAACTCAATCTTTCACTTCCTCTGCTAGTTATTTTGGAAGGTGGGTCAGTTTTCATTAGAGTATTGTTTCAAAAGTAATGATAACCACTTGAACTATTCTACCATTTTTATAAAACTGTATGAGTTCATGACCTAAATTTTGGAACATCACAATAATTAGAATCTATCACTCCAGCCAATACAGTTAGTCCTTGAGCTGTTAATCCTGGTTTAGATAATATCTATCCAAAATGATTTTTAGGGATTCTTATATACATATATATATATATATTCCAGTAGAAATTTTTCTTATTTCTTTTCTATCCAACCAAAAGTTCTCCAAACAATCATATCCTGCTGAACAAGATGTCCCTTGGTACTGTGCTAGGATATCTAGCCTCACAATTCTAATACTCGATATTTGGGCTCTTATGTGTTTGTTGTTTTCTAATTTGCAGATTTGGTGTCAGCATTCTGGCTAGAGGTAGACTTCCTTTAATCTGAGATGGGGCCTGGTCAATTTCCTATTCTCTCTGCCGGTGTGACAAACTTGGATACAATGTTTCAGAAGAACTTGTAGGGACAGTTCTTATTTCCCTGCTCAGTCTAATATCAAGCCCCTTTTCTTGATACATTTTGTATAGTTCATTAGTTGGAATGCCATGTATTCTTCCAAAATCTATCCCTGCTCTCAATAGAGGAATAAATAATTCTTTTCTTGTCAATCTATTCTGACTTTGAATCTGCTAGCTATTTACTCTTCTCTCTTGAGGAAATTTATGTTTTTCACTGATTCTCACCATCCAAAATACCATTGATTATCCCATCCTTGGGGTGAACTGACACAAAATATCTATAACTTCCTGTTGAGTAAAATCCTCAATTACCTTCCCAAACACTGTGTGGAACCCCATTCTGTTGTACTGGGTGAACATCAGCCTCCTCATTTAACTTTGTTTCATTCTCCTCCCATGCATACTAGTGGTAAGTGGTTAGGCTCTAGTCAAGCTCAGCTTGTGCAAGGGCAGCATTCACCTTTTGCTTCTTTTTGAGAGCTAAACTAAAAACAGATTTTTCTTCCACCACCTGAGACTTTCTAGTTTGTTCTTCTAAAAAAGAGTTTCAATGCTACAGCATAAAAAGCTTCTCATGCAAACAAGCCAACTGCTTTTCCACCTCAGCTTTCTCTTACAGTAGCTTGTCTCTGTTTTTATACATATGGCAATAAGTTATTAGTAAGGCCCAGCCTTTCGTACATAGCCCTGCCAGTTCTTTCCCTGGTTCCATTGGTATTTCTTGTGAACATCTTTCTAAATACTGGGTCCTCCCTTCTGTAACCTTGGTTCCCAGTTTTCACAGAGCCCTGTGCTTTTAACCCATTCTCTTGCTAGGTAAGAGTGAAGTAAATTCGCCCATCCTTGAATATCCATTTCTTCATCTGTCTCCTTCGCCATTCTGTCTCCAAAAAGATGTCTGACATTTTTACAATCCCATCCTCATCATCATTTGTAATGCCAATGTGATATTCACAGTGCCTACAATGGTCATGAATATGCTGGTGCAATTCTGAATCATGAAATATAACAGATTCATCACATGGAAGACAGAACCAAACCATTTATTCAGACACCAGAAAGTCATATCCATCAAAGTAACAAAAATGTATATACAATAGCAGTGCAGAAGGCAACACCATCCCAAGCCTTCTCTCTGTTAGACTTCCCACAAACCAGCTCCCTTAAACAAATTACAAAGAAGTTCTCTCACTCATACTAGTCAGTTGCCTGCTCTTTTCTCTCTCTTTCCTCAGTTCTGACTACTGTGACCAAATTTTCTCTCAGCTGTGCTCTAACTCTGCCTCTTCCTGTTCCACCCTTCCTGCTCCTCCCCTTCCTGTTCCATGTGACTTTGACTCATGTGGCTCAGGCTTTCATGTGATTTAAGCAGGTCACATCGGCCTATTGATGAATGGGAAAGATCTTCCCATTTAAATTACCCTTACAGTTAGAAGGATGGCAAATATCAAGAAACTCTTAACAGTTTATGTAGCATTTTATATATTTGTAAAGTGCTGTACATATATTAGCTTATTTGTTCCTCAAAACAACCCTGTGAAATAGTTACTGTTGTTCCTATTTTACATATAAATAAGTTGAGGCCCCAACTTTCCTGAGAATAAGGAAAGTAAGTTTAAGTGACTTGCCTAGCATCACACAGATAACAATTATCTGAGCCAGGATTCCAACATAGTCCTTCCTGATTTCAAGTTTGCCAGTCTCACATTTCTCACAATCCTCCAATTCTATTGTTTTGCCTCATCTCTAGCCGTAGAGAAGAAAGAAGGAGGAAATTTGTTTATGTAGCTAAGCACCAGTGTATTTTTGGTTCTCAAATAAAACAAAGAGACTTATTTGAATGGTCAATAATGAAGCACTTAAAAAAATAAATCTGCCCAACTTTTCATCCTTGATCTAGAAATTGAGTAATATCGACTATTTCAGTAGATTCCCTGGGGACCATATTCTTATTTTGGGCCTATTTTAGGAAGAGAGTACAGACTGTTTGCTTTTTAAATATCAAGTTCTCATCAAACCCATCTATAAATTACCCAGGAAGTTTCATGTGTTATTTTTAATAATTAGTGAGTTCAGGCTCTAATACTTCAAAAGACACTTAATTTACACGTAGCAATTTTAGCATTATACTTGGAGGAGCAAACGACCTGTATAGTTCCTGGAATCCCAAATAACTAGCTGGGATATTACAGCAGCCAAATGTTATTGGTTTCTAATTCTGGAAAATTAACAAAGATCTGTCTATAACCAATGTCCACTTGAAAAGTTTGTCTTTATCTTATGGGATAGAAATGTTCAGCGGTATCTTTCTCAATTATCTAAATTTTCTTGCTTGCTAATCATTCATCATCTCTGAATGAACATAGCCAAATTAGTGTTATGTCATCAGCAGGGCACAGTAATACATCAGGAATCAGAGTACATAGGTTCAAATCTTGGCTCTGTGTCTTACTATATGATTGTCTATAGGCAAGTCAATTTAACTGTCTGAACTTTGTACATAACACAAAAATATTAAACTAAGTGATTGCTGAGATTCCATTTAGGTCTAAATCTTTAAAAATATATTTAATTAACTTAAAAATTAATTTAAAAATCAGATATTAAAATAATCGATCAATTTTAAATGACAAAATGAGTTCAATATATTTTTTCTACTTATAATTAAAAATTAACTTGTTTAATATGAACACAAGTATATTAATTTCTATAGCTATATTTCGTATTCTCAATTTTTTCCTTCATTTTTAAAGACATTTAAATTTTTCCTCTTATGTATTTGAAGTTAGTATGTATTCTGTCCTAGTTCTGCTTTCTTTACTTTAAAATACTTTATTAGGCTTTACAAATTTCTTTGTTTCTCATATTGATAATTTTAATAACATTATGTTCTTCTATTACATTAGTAGTGCCACAGCTTATTTAGCTCTTTACCAACTGCTGGGCATTGAGGTTGTTCCTAGTTCTTCATGTAAGTACAAAATTATAGGGGAACTACTTGTGGGATCCTGTGTTCATTTCCTATTCTCACTGACAATGTGGTTAAAACACTTGACTTCTTATATAATGAACTGAAAAACCTTATCAGGATAGATGCAAATCTGTCTCTCCACTCCCAAGCATCAAACACTTTATAAATAAGACTAAATAGCTATTTACTTCCTGTAGTCATTTCCCTCATACCTCTTTAGCCTCTTTAAAAGGTGGCAGACTCTTGATAAGTCAGTTGCTACTTGGTTTATCTTTGACACTGTTACTCATACTCTTCTCTGTGTCTCTAATGATGGGGAGAGACCTTTGGGCTTGTGTGACAGTCATTCTACTGGGAAGCCTGATGACTTCTAGACAACTTGAGACAAGTAAGTCAAACCTTTTGGTATAAGTGTTCATGGGGTGTGATTTTCACTGTTTTTTTTGTATGTGTTACAGCTCCTTATCTATTTTATCCTTGAAACTTATAACAGATTTATCTGGGATTGTGTGTCCTTACAAATTAGTTTCAGTAATGTGGAAATTATATTAAATGGTTGTTTCTTGCTTGAAGTCAAGGTTAGAGCTCAATGAAATTTTTTTTTTGACAGTAGGGAAGAAGTCAAGTTAAGAATCTGGGGGGCATTTAATTGAGGAACTCAGGCCCTTTCTTTTTCCCTTCAAAGATATTCAGTTAGTTTTAAAAAATTAGTATTTGTTTTCCTGTAGTAAGGTCATTTCACAATGGAATAAAAAAAAGGTAGGAGAACAGTAACGAGACACAATGATGTAAATAAAATGAGGACCACTGAGGAAAAAAGACATAAAATTTAGTTCTAAGCTCCACTGAATGTAAGAGGGGCTGTGCACACAGGAACACCTTCTGGGAATGATTAGAGCCCTTATCTTGCTGTTCTCCCAACCTGGTTTCTGTGGAGACTTCAGAAAATTGTTGCCAGGCTGTATCATGTTATGAACTCTGTTCAAAGGACAAATAGGAGACGCCAGATGGGAAAATTTCCAGCATAACTGAAAAAACATATAGCAGATTTCAATTCAGACAGCTAATATTTTATACTCCAGCTCAATATTCTGGCAGTGGATTGCCATGCCATGCAGATGAAAGCAGGTATCGTTCTTTATGGTCCCTTAACACTCTGAAATCTCCCAATGCTTCAACTATGATACCGCTCCTTACTTTGTAATTCTGTGCCAACCTCCTATCGACAAGAATTTGTAAAGGCCCTTAAAGACATCACTTTGCTCATGGTTTAGTAATTGCAAATTGGATTGCTGTATAGACTGTTCTGGAACACTAATAAGATAGCGTAATGGGCTTCTACATGGGGAATGAAAATAATGCGACTTTTCATGTGAGTTCCAGGCTACCTCCCCATGATTTACAGCTCCAGTGGTAATCTGAGCTAATCTGTCTACTCTTGCTCCAATTAATTCAATTCTCTACCAATATCAGAAGGCAGGGGAATGATGAATTAAGTTGTAACTTGAATTGTTGGTATACATGGAAAGAGATTCATGTCTCTTGTTGGAAAAATCTAGACTTTCTAACACCAACCAACCTGAGATCTGATTAGAAAAAGGCCTTAAAAAAATATGTGCCTTGCCGAGGTAAGTACATTTGTATGAAGGAGGGAAATTTCTGAAATAATTATACACTCTCCAGTTTCTTGATATCAAGTAGATATATTCCTTTCTGTTTTTGTTGTTGTTTAGTCCCTTCAGTTATGTCTGATTCTGTTTGAGTTTGTCTTGGCAAAGATATTGCAATGAGTTTGCCATTTCTTTCTCCAGCTCATTTTACTGAGAAAGCTGAGGCAAATAGGGTTAAGCCTAGCGTCACCAATGCATCTGAGGCTGGATTTGAACTCAAGTCTTCTTGACTCCAGACCTGTGCCACCTAGCTGCCCCTCTTTTTCTCGTGTCACATTAGAAAATAACTTGGATTATTTTTCATTCACAATGTAGAGTTTGCTTTCTGCTAACCATAGCATGGTACCGAAGAAAAATCACTGGAATCTTAGAAGACTTGAGTTAAAATCCTACCTTTAATGTTGGCCAAGTCACTTAACCTCCATTGGCTTCAGTTTCCTTACATTTATGATGAGGTAGTTGGATAGATGGTCTCTACAATCTCTTCCAGCTCCACATCTTTCTCACTTAGGAGTTCTCCATATTGAAGAATTAACAGTCCCTATCTACTGTCCAGTGACTTAATTTTATTAGCAGCTCATCCCTAATGTAGGTAGGATCATCCCCATTTGGTAGAACTGAGATCTAGAGCAAATGAGGGATATGTCCAAGGTCATGCGATGGATCAGTAGTGGAGCCAGGACTTCTGCTAATTTCTAGTCTATTGTCATTCCCACAAAAGATAGCAGTGCTCTTAATTTCTGAGGCTTCCTTCTTGTGGTGGAGAGAGTTGATTCCCAGGAAGAAGTCACCGATGTTTCGGAGCCTGGATGGAACCTTGTGCTCAAAACATCCTATCCCCACTGATTCAGGGTATAGCAGAGGGGTTCACCAGGAAAAGAACAAACCAACAACAAAAGTTGAATCCCAGCTTTGCCATCTGCCACCGTGTGACCATGGGAACCTCATTTAACTTCTCTGGGAAGAACCACCGCCACCACCACTACCAGCAGTAGTTTGTTTCCTCATCTGCAAAATGGAGCGCTTGGTCTAGAAGGCTTCTAAGATCTTTTTGGTTTCAATCTATGAAACTATGGTTCAAAGAGAGCATTAGACATTCCACCACTTAAACTCCTCCAGCCTTGTTGATTATTTCTTCCGAAACTCCTTAGAACTCAGGGTAGAACAGCTGACTTTTGTAATGAGACATCAGCGTTCTCAACTTTAGTTATGAAGACTAAACCAATAAAACATCACAGATGAAAATGTATGGACCATTCTAACCCTGTAGCTCTCCTCCTCTTGAAGGAGTTATTGTTCTCTTGTAACAACATAGAGTTGGTTTTTTGTTTTGTTTTGTTGTTAGCAATTATTCAGAATTTACTTTCTTTGGGGGACTTATTTCACTTACATTATATTCATTCATAATTCATTTTGAAACCCATGTCTGAAGTTGGGAAGTCCAATTTTATTTTATTTCATTTTGACACAAAACTTGGGTTTAAGATGTCTGGGCTGATGGTGACGTTTGTGGTTGCTTATGAATTTTCATCATAACTAGGGAACTGAAATACTAAGTAAATAGGTTATTTTTTGTCTGACTGACAAAAGCTGTTTCAGAGAATTTTGCTTAATGGTACCACCATTTGAGATAAAGATAATGCTCCATTATATGGTTAGTATCTTGCAAAGTTCCATCTTTGAGGAAAATGAATTTAGGCTGTTTCTTTTTAAAGCTGCTTTTCTCTTCCTGCCTTAAGAAAACATTAACCTCAAGCTGTATGTTTTTAATTCTTATCACATAGTCAGATGGAGACAACACTTGTTACATCTTGTTTTTTGACTGACAGGTTGATGTTTTACTGTGAGGGATATGGAGTAGAAGTGTGATTTCCCTGGTACAGAGGACCGTTTTGATGGAGGAAACTACCTCTACATGTATAGGTCTATACCCATTCTGCACCTTAAGGTCTTAGAGAGATGCCTAAAGTTCTGAGAGACTAAATGACTTGCCCAGTGTCACACAGACAGAGGTAAATCAGGTCAACTTGCCTTTGAGACTGGCTCCCGATTTAATACATCAGGACCCATTCAAATTCATTCCAGAGGATATGACAACTTTATGATGGAGATCACAGAGGAATTAAGATCTAGGGAGAGCTTTACACCAGAAGACATAATTTATTTATTTTTTGTTATGAAATTAATCATTTTGTTTACTGTCTCAGGGAGAGAGAAGAAGTGGGAGGGAGGTATAGAATTTAGAACTCAAAAAATGTTAAAAATTGTTTACATTTAATTTTTATTTATTTATTTTAAATTGTAATTTTTTTCATTAAATTTATTTTCAGTTGTTTTAATTTAATTTTAATTAAAATTGTTTTCACATGGAATTGGGGAAATAAACTAGTCTATACTAAAAATTATCATTGTTAAAAGCATTTATTATCCTTCCCCCCAATTAAGAAATGAAAATGAGGAAGAAAACCTTCATAACAAATACTCGTAGATATAGTCCAACAAAACAAATTTCCATATTGGCTGTGCCTCAAAATACATCTCGTTTTAAGTGCATCATCCTGCTGGTAGGAGATAGGGAGGATGTTTCTCTCCAGTCTGATGGACTTATGTTTTATCACTGCATTGACCAGAGTTCTAAAGTCTTCCCAGATTGTTCTTTACTACAATGTTATCCTTATGTAAAAAGGTCTATTTGTTCAATTCAATGTATTCTTGCTGTTGTTCAGTTGTTTTAGTCATGTTTGACTCTTCATGACCCCATTTGGATTTTTTTGGGGGAAAGATACTTTCCTTCTCCAGCTCATTTTATAGATGGGGAAACTGAGGCAAATAGGGTTAAGTGACTTGCTCAGGATCACACAGCTGGCAAGTGTTTTGAGGCCAAAGTTAAATTCAGGAAGATGACTCTGCCTCACGCCAGGCCTGACACTCTGTCCATTGTGCCACCTTAAATTTACTATACATAAGTTTAAAGTGATCTTCCCAATTTCCTCTGAAACTATCCATTTCTTCTTTTCTTGTGGTATTAAATAATGTTATACTCTATTAAGAAACCATAATTTGTTTAGCCAGTCCCCAATAGGGAGATAATATCTTAATTCCCATTTTATTTATTTATTTTTTGCTGTGTAATGAGCTTCTCTGAATATTTTTTTTTTGTACATACCAGTTCTTTTCCCTCTTCTCTTTGGGGCATTGTCCTAGCGGTGGTTCAGTTGAGTCAAAGCATATGTACAGTTTAGTAACTTTTTTAAAGCATAGTTTCAAATTGTTTTCTAGAATGACTGGACTGATTCACAACTCCATCAGCTGTGCACTCAGTGTGCTGGTTTTCCCATAGCCTCTCCAACATCTGCCATTTTCCAGAGGATAGAAATCTTCAAGCAAGAGCACAGTAGGGAAAAGAAACTCAACTTGTTGCCCTAATGAAAACAAGAGTAATTAGAAGTTCATAGTCAAAATCAAATGTTGTTCAGTTGTTTCAGTCACGTCTGACTCTTTGTGACCCCCCCTTTGGGGTTTTCTTGGTAGAGATACTGGAATGGTTTGCCATTTCCTTCTCCGGCTCATTTTATAGATAAGGAAACTGAGGCAAAGAGGCTCATGTCTGAGGCCAGAGATGAAGTCATGAAGATGATTCCTGACTTGAGGCGTGGCACTCTGTCCTCTGCATCATCTAGCTGCTTGGAGGGAAAAATGTTGCTCAACATCTAAAGTAGAGGGTTAAATTTGTTTGACTGAATATACAAATGACTATCAATATAATTTTCACACTTCCTATATATATCTACTACTCCCTTTGCTTTATAGGCCTTATAGGCTTTACAGTGGTAGGAGCCTTAGAAACTATCTATTCTATTCTTTCCAACTCTACCCGCTCAATTTATTTTATAGCTGGTGAAACTGAATCTAGAGAAGACAAGTGACTTACCCAAGGTCACATAGGTAGTACCTAGCAGAGTTAGTTCTTATAGGTCTCTTTCAATGACTCCCTGCTTCCTTTAACACACACACACACACACACACACACACAACTATATCCCATATGATTAAACTTTACAGAGAGAAAAACACACAGAGGTAGCTAGGTGGTGCAGAAATTGGAGCACTGGCCCTGGAGTTCAAATGTGACCTCAGACACTTGATACTTACTAACTGTGTGACCTTGCCTTCCCTCCACCAAAATAATTCCCCCCCTCTTGACAAAGAAAAGAAAAATAGAGAAAAAGAATTAAAGCCAGGTATTCACAATCAGCTTCAGGAATGCCCTTTGATCTCTGCTATTACTATCTCATATCATTTTTAAAATGCAGAGCTAAGAAGCTCTGCAATTTCAGTGATGTTTGAGAGTGAAAAGATTGATATTTGTAACACCCTTGTGTCTCAGTAGGAGGCAGGAAAGTGACAGAATGGAGAGAGTGCTGGACCTGGAGTCAGGAAGACTTGGATTCAAATTCAGAATTGACTAGCTGTGTGACCCTGGGCAAGTCACATCACCTCTGTCTGCCTCAGTTTCCTCATCTATCAAAACCTCCAGTGGTGGTTGTGAAGATAAAATGAGAAGAGATCTGTAAAGTGCTTCGCAAACCTTAATACAACGTACAAATGTTAGCTGCTATTACTTGGACCAGTCTAGCTCAAAGGATGTTTATTCTCTCATGGTCTCTAGGACTGCTCATATTTCCATGAACTAACAAAGGAATATTCTGTCAATGCTTCGTTTCTACATTTGCCACTAGTGACATAACAGTATATCTCTCTGCAGTAATGCCATCCTATAGCAATCCCAAACTATCTTTCAAGCAGGAACGATGGCATAATTGAATTGTTTGCTGAATTAGGCATCCTACTTTGTTGATGCAGGAAATGCATGGCATAGTGGGGAGAGTGCTGACTCTGCAATCAAGGGGTCCTGGGTTCAAATCTTGCCTTGATGTACACTACCCAAGACCCTTAATCATTTTAAGTCAGTTTTTTGATCTATAAAATTAGGGTGTTGGAGTAGACATCCTTTGAAGCATTCCCCAGCTCCAGATCTATGATTGTATGACTTTGTGTCTCATTTAATAGTGTATATATTTATCAAGAATTAGCAGGTTCTCCAACAGAAAGAATAAATTTGGAATGCTGCCTAACAGCTATCTGTGAAGAGCTTCTTGTCCAGCACATTGTTGCTAAATGTCTTTCTTATGTAGCTCAAAGATGCTGCTTCTTTTCTAAATTCATGATCCTTTCCAAAAACATGGGTCTGTTCATTCTCCCGCAAACATTCCAGGAACATTCTTTCCTCAACCCCTGGACTCTTGATTCCCTTAGCTCTCAACTTACATAACAGGGGGTGTCCCAGTGAGACTTCCACAAAAGCTAAATGTCTGGAAGGGTAGAAATAATCTCTTATTGGAATTTTACAATGTGTCCCTGCTCAGCATCAGTGGATCTAGGTCACAGCCGGCTTGTCTTTTTCTAAGCAAACAAGAGATCCCCATCTCTTCCCCCTCTTCCCAGTCACTTTTTCCTTATGTTTTTTTTTTTAAACAATTAAGTCTTATTGAAACCTTTAGAATTTTACTTTACATTTATTTTGGACTATGTCCCTCTCCCTTCTACTACCAAGTGAGTCTTCCCTTGTCAAAAAAAAAAAAGACATAAAAAAGCAGTTCAGGAGAACCAACTTACACTTTCTGACAGAGCATCCAACATTCCACATCTATAGCTCTCCACTTCTCCAATGAAAAAAGAGAAGAATATTTTTCATCTCTTCCTCAGGAGCTTGTTTGCACATTCAATTTAAATTTATTCAGACATAAGAGATTTTCATGATTTGGATATGATTTTTGGTAATTACAGCAGTTCCTGGTTGGGAGTTACTGTTGGTAACTGCTGAAAAATTTCAGATGATGCCAAATCATTGTAAATGTGACATAATCATTTTTTTTCTAGAAAAATATGTCATCCGCAGCTCTGTGGTTTGGCATATGGCCCACAAAGTTTCTGAGGTAATGGTGTGACTTTGATTTAAAATGCACTGATGTTTGGCTATTGATTTCCATGGTGATCATAAGCTTATTGTAGTGTCTAATAGATGTTTCTACAAATCAATATGTAAGGGAACCTTCCTAATTTTGACAGAAATTTTCTGTATTCACATGATGCCTGTCGTGTGTCATGTATACACAAATGCATCTATCTCCAAAATGCTATAGGGACCATTTAATTTTTATCCTTTCCTGCAGTGTTCATGTTCTGAGAAAAAGATCTTTAGAGTGTGTAGTATCAAACAATTAAAAAAATACCCAGTTTTGCATTTCACAGAATTAATCAGCGTCAGAGAAGCTATCAATATTAATGTCCTGTCCCGCAACCATACTCTCTTAGAGTCTCTCGTTATCATGGTTCCTGGACAGAGAAACTTTTTACCAGTGATTTGAATCAAAAGGAGACAAATGGGACCTGGAGTCCCAAATTTCTTAACCTAGACGACTCTTTGTTTGTTTGATCACAAAGCGGAAGAAAACTCCCAAATCCATTCTAACATATCCCTAAGATAAAGATTCCCAACTCAAGTGTAGCTGCAATTATTTTATGGTATATCATGGACACAGAATTGTCATGGGATTCTCTAAGCCTTTTCAGGTCAAAATTAAACTTCATTTACTTTAATTTTTTTTTTACCTTAAAAATGTGCCATATAGAATTCTTTGTATTTGTTGTTAAATCATTTTTTCAGTTGTGTCTGACTCTCCATGGCCCTATTTGGGATTTTCTTGGCAGAGATACTGCAGTGATTTACCATTTCCTTCTCTAGTTCATTTTACAGATGAGGAACTGAGGCAAATAAAGTTAAGTGACTTACCCAGGGTCACACAGTTAGGAAGTGTCTGAGGCCAGATTTGAACTCAGGGCGATAAGTCTTCTTGACTCTAAACCAAACTCTCTATCTACTGTGACATCTAGCTGCTTGTTCTTTGTATATGATATCTTTATACATTTTTTTTTGAAGGGTGAAGGTATGAGTATTACAAAATTTCACAAATGATTGAGTATTGCAACTTCAAACTTCAAAGTTTGTGCTTTAAGGAATTCACCAAATCAACTGACCCAAGGGTCGGTGTCTAAATGTTAGCCCTGAAACTACTGATTTCAGAAAGGTTTCCCTTTGTCTTTCTACCAACTTTGTTAATCCCAAAATAAGCAGTTTCCCTCAAATCAAATCAACAACCACTTCTGAGAACCTGATTGGTGTACAGCTATGTGCTATCTTTTGGGGGAGATATCAGATATAACCCAGAGTCTCTACCATAAATTTAAACAACTAGAAAGCAAAATATGATTAATGTCCAAATGAGTGCTACAGATATTATACACTCTATGAATTCAGAAGAGAGGGAATGATATTTTAAGTATAGTTATGAAAGGTTTAATGAAGAGGCTGGTAGTCATAGAAAATAGATTGGATTTGAAATCATAGGCATCTGCTGCTAGACATATAGATTTACAGCCTGAGAACTTAGAGGACATCTATCTTTTTATTTATAGATA
Source organism: Potorous gilbertii (assembly GCA_028658325.1). Lineage (NCBI taxonomy): Eukaryota > Metazoa > Chordata > Mammalia > Diprotodontia > Potoroidae > Potorous > Potorous gilbertii. The sequence continues at coordinate 331,552,051 of CM053771.1, forward strand.
TGGAAACTGAGGCCCACAGTCAGTGGTCAAGTGACTTGCCAAGGTTCATGAAGGTAAATAGTAAGTGACAGAACTGGAATTCAAACTCAAGTCCTCCCATTTAAAATCCCAAGTCCATTCCCTTATTCCATGCATCCTCTCAGTAAAAAGAAGAAAGATAGGGCAAAGTTATGAGTAAAACTTTTATTTTATTTTTTAACTAGACTACATTTTTTTGTCCTTCAACAGGCTTTCAAAAACTCTCATGGTGAGGGGGTGGAACTCCTAGTTCCCATTGCTTTAAGAAAATGAGGAAATGGAAACTGTTTTTTGCAGTGTATGAAAGTTCTTTCCCACCCCCTCTCTCACTGTCAAAATCGTTGAATACATCCTAAAGCATTTTGCAGTTTACCAATCTTAAGTACTTCTTGCCAACACCCTCTGGATGGCAAGAACTTAGTGTGCATATAACATGGAAAAGTGAATCAATACAGTCCTTCAGTTCTTTTTAAAGAAAGAAAGAAAGCAGAATGATAAAGAGAAACCAAACAGATTTATATTTCTAGCTTTACCACCGACTTTTTTTGTGTGTGTGAGTCCTTTAACTACACAATGTGTTTGTTCAGAAAATGGAAATGTCAGTTGTTATAACAAAGTTTTTTATAGGCAAATCCTAAGAAGGTTGATGACAACATTCACCAAGAACAAAGTTGTGATCCTCACATGATATGACAGCCAATAGAAGGTACTCATGCTAAGTGAGAGATTGAGTCCATCCCTGGCAGGTGGGAACTCCTTATAATTGAAATAAAGAAAAGTAGTTCAGGCAAGTGGTGAGGCATCTGAAGACTGATGTCACTGAATGAGAGAATCATAGAATTTATGAGTTGGAAGGGACTTTGGGGGAAACTTAGGTTAAAAAAAGGTGAAAGTCTTGCCTGATGAAACTAAGCAGAGTTATGTAGATTGACTCCAAGTCCAGTGTTCATTCTAGTGTACATATTGTCCTCTTGGTGCCTATAAAATATGACCATCAAACTCAAGAAAAGATTTATTTACTTAAGGAAGCAAGATATAGCCAAACTTTCCAAAAACTACTCAAGTTGAAGGTGTATTTTGGTTCAACGTATAACTCCTTCAGCATTTTCCCCCAATTTATTTATTTATTTTTAGCTTTAAACATTCATTTCCACAAGATTTTGAGTTTCAAATTTTCCCCCCATCTCTTCCCTCCCTCCACCCCCAAACACCATGCATTCTGATTACTCCTTCCCTCAATGTGCCCTCCCTTCTGTCACACCCCCTCCCTTCTCTTATCCCCATTTTCTCTTTTTTTGTAGGGCAAGATAGATTTCTATACCCCATTGCCTGTATTTATTATTTCCCAGTTACAACATTCTCAACATTCATTCCTAAAACTTTGAGTTCCAACTTCTC
>CM053771.1:331553966-331573394 GCA_028658325.1 Potorous gilbertii
TTCTTTTGATCCTTTTAGCTTTGTGACCTTGGACAAGGCCCTTGACTTCCCTGGGACTCAGTCATATTATATGTAAAATGAGGAAGTTGAACTAGCTGGTTTATGAAACATCTTCTAGCTCTAAATCTATGATATGGATATTTACCTTTAAAAATATTTTCTCTACAATGCACAAAGTAACAGCAATATTGTATGACGATAATTTTTAAATGACTTGGCTATTTTCAGCAACATAAAGATCCAAGACATTTCTGAAAGGATTCATGGTGAAAAATGACGTCTACTTCCAGAAAAAGAACTGATGGAGTCTCAATGTAGATAAAAGCATACTTTTAAAAACTTTATTTCTCATTTTTTGTTTTGTTTTGTTATGCTTTGGTCTGTGACAACATGACTAATATGGAAATGTGTTTTACATGACTGACCATGTATAATCTATATTAAATTGCCTGCCTTCTCAATGCAGGGGGAAAGGAGAGGGAAGGAGGAAGGGGATTTAGAACTCAAAATTAAAAAAATTAAATGATAAAAATTGTTTTTACAAGTATGTTGAAAAATAGAACATTAAAACTGAAAGCAAATAAATAAACATACTTTCTTTTCTCTTAAGAAAATTTCCAGTCTGATATGAGTGAATCTCATTTATCACTCTATCGCTTCTCCATCTTTGACAATAGCTTAGAAAAGAGATTGATTTTTCTTATTTTGGCTTTTTTTTCTACATAATTATACTATTATATACATACTATTGTATACATAATATTGTCTACATAAATATACTACTATATACACTATTTTCAAACTCACTTCTTTCTTTATCAATGACTCTCAAATTCGGTGAAATTGTAGAATACTGTTTTCTGTTTGATTATTATAATATCTTCACTTTGCAAGTATTGGGTATTGAAAAAGTATTCATTCAAGTGATCCAATAAATTTAAAAAACCCCCAGATGTTAATGGAGACATATAGGGTGAAAAAAGATGGGATGTTTCTCCACTGAATTATAAGAGATCTAAGTAATATGGCAGGGCATGGATCTGATTAATAATGACATCTGTCAGGAGATTTCTGTATAGAAACCATGTTGTAATAGTTGTAACAAAATTTCCATGGGACCAAATCCAATTATTGACTAACTCCAACTTTGTATGGGCTTAATTGATAGTTATGGTTTGCTTGAGCTAAAAAGAACATTAGAAATTATCTAGTTTGACCCTCTAATTTTACAGATGGGAAAAATTGGGACCCAGGAAAAGAGGAGACATCTTAAGCCACAGAAGTTATTTAATGATTTAGGAATTAAACTCAGGTGTTCTGCCTACTAGTCAAGTAATTTTTCTACTATGCAATGCTGCTATTCCCATGTTAAAAATCAAATATTTTCTATCAAATTGATTAATCTTTTCTAAGTTATTTGTACGCTGCCATTTTGACAGAACTGCATTGAAATGGTATAATTGGATTCTGAGTTTATTGCAGCCTAGCATCTTAGACCTTTCATTTTTCCAAATTTAATGATTTAATGTAATCAATTAATGTAATCAAAATTATCCATTTGGTATCTCACAATGCTCTCTATTTCTTGTTTATTCATAAATTCTTCTCCTGTCCTTAAATTTGGTAGGTATTATATTACATGTTCTTCTAATTTACTTATGATAGCTCCTTTATCATTTTAATTGTTCCAAAATGCTGTTGCCCTTATATATTTTTTTCACTTACTGCTCTACTTTCCTTTAAAATCTTTCAGCAATTTCCCTTAACATTTATTTCCTAAACTGCTTGCTCTTGATGCCAAAGACTTCTCCAGTCCACGAATATTTCTTGGCATATTAATCTTTCACTTCCTTGATTTTCCTTAATCTCTCCATTTCTTTTCTTTTTCTCTTTTGCCTATTCATTCCAGACCTGATTCTAATTCTCATACTCTAAAGACATCAATATTCTTTCTGCTTTCACTGCAAAGCTGAAACCAACTCCTGTGTCCTCTATGAAATTTTCCATGATGTAATAGAAATCGATGTTGGAGTTTGAGGACTAGCTTTTAAATTATAACTGTACCAGTTATTTGACTTTGAGCAAGCTATTTAACTTCTCTAGGCATCAATAGTTTCATTTTTAAAATGATGAGATCTAATTATCACAACTATCAGGTACTAGTTAAGAAGTAAAATGATGGATCAGCAGAATAGAGTAGATACACAGTACATAGTAGTGAATTATAATAGTCATCTTGTGTTTGATAAATGTAAAGATATAAGCTTTTGGGATAAGAATTCACTATTTGGTAAAAGAAATATTAGAAAAATCAGAAAGCCTGGCAAAAACTATATACCAATATCTTCCACCATTTACTAAGAAAAGATCAAATCGGATACATGATATAGACATAAAGGATATATCAGAAGTAAAACAGAAGAACATGGAATATATTATCAGATTTATTGTTAGGAGAAAAAACTATGAACAAACAAGCGAGAGAGAGAGAGAAAGAAAGAGAGAGGAGAGAGAGAAAAAGAGAGGGAGGAGGGAGAGAGAGAGAGCGAGAGAGAGCATTGTTGTGAGGTGTACAATGGATAATTTTGTTTGCATTAAATTTTAAAAATTTTCATACAAATTAAACAAATGTAGCCAACAAGAAGGAAAGCTGAAAATTGAGGGTAAAATTTATAGACTTTTTAAAAATAATTATCAAATATATAGAGAACTTTGTCAGTTTCACAAGAATATGTCATTCTTTGATTGATAAATGATCAAAAGATATGAAGAGATATCCTTTGAAAGAAGAAATCAAAGCTATATATAGTCACATGAAGAATGCTCTAAATTATTATTGTAATAAAAATGCAAAATAAATACCTTTGAGATACTATCACATGCTTATCAGGTTGGCTAAAATGAAGAAAAAAATGACAAATATTGCAGAGGATGTAGAAAAGTTGAGACACTAATACACTGTTGGCAGAACTGTGAACTAATCCAACTATTTTGGAGAATAATCTGGAATTATGTCCAAAGAATTATAAAACTATATATACTCCCTTTGATCCAGCAATGTCACTATTAGGTCTGTTTCCCAAGGTGATCATGGAGAAAAGGGAAAAAAGCTATGTGTTCTAAAAAAAAATATACCAGCTCTTTTTGTGGTGGCAAAGAACTGGAAACTGAGGGGGTGTCCATGGCAATTAAGTGGTACAGGGGACACAATGAGGGCTCTAGAATCAGGAAGACTCATTTCTGAGTTTAAATCTGACCTCTGACACTTACTAGCTGTGCAACTCTGGACAAATTATTTAACCTTATATACTTTAGTTTTGTCATCTGCAAAATGAACTGGAGAAGAAAATGGCAAACTGCTCCAGTATCTTTGCTAAGAAGGCCCTGAACAGGCCACTAAGAGTCAGAAATGACTGAAACAATTAATGACAGAAATCATCAGTTAGGGCTTGACTGAATAAGTTGTGACCTATGATCGTGATGGAATACTTCTATGATGTAAAAAATAATGAATAATTTCTTTTTTTTAAAAGATATACATGGAAAGATTTGAATGAAATAATGGAGTGAAACAAGCAAAACCAAGAGAACATCTTATACCACAACAGAAATATTGTTTGAAGAGTAATTGTGAATAACTAAGTTATTCTTGAATATGAATATTCAAATCAATTATAAGGAACCTATGAAGGGAGATACTATCCACTGCCAGAGAAAGAATTGATATATATAGAAGTATGTGTTGTGTGATTGTATGTATATATGTATATATGTGTGTGTGTGTGTACGTATCTGTGTCAAATGCTAGCCTTCTCTAGTGTGAGATTAGAAGAAAGGGAGATGGCTCATAATTGAAAATGCAACAAATAAATGAATAAAATTAAAAGAAAAAATGAAATGATGGAGCCGTTTTATGACCTTTCTACCTCTATATCTATGATAATAAATAGAATAGCTATATGTTTCATTTGAACTCTCACCCTGAGGCGTCAAGTGAAGAAGATCTTACAGAATCTCAAATTTTATCTTTTTTTTTGAGGACAAACTGGGTAAGTCAGGGAGACAAAGAGGAAGCAGGAGAAATATAATATTGGATCAGAGGATTTTAAAGAAGACAGTAAGATGGGCCAAATTGAACAGGAATTTCTCTTCTACTTTTGAATTACCAATAAAATATTTTCTAAGACAAAAGGAACAGTAACCATCTTTCTCAATTACTTCAAAATACTGTCCATATTTAAAACAAAAGAAATCTTTATGAAACTGATTGAAATTCAAGTCTTGGAGGAAATATAGTTCATGTTTATGTAGCCATTGTTGACTTAGCTTTGGTTCAACAGAAGCAGTCATTGGGCATTTGAATATGAGGAAGAAAGGGGAAAAAACCAAATACAACTCTAGAAATAATTTTGGAAGAAATACTTATTGGTACACACACTGGAGCAACCACAGAGACTCGGAATACCTTATTGGCTTAATCACAATTCTTTTCATTACATCTCTCCGACAAGGTGAAATCAAGGCATGGAGCAGTCATGTGACTTCCTCAAAGCTATTTAACAACATGGGGTCAAAGAGTTCTTTCACTTATTTTCCCATGGCAATTTTCTCATTTCCTTGCCTATAGCCCCTGCAAAATATAGCACTTTGGAGGTCCAGTAAGCACTCTGTTTTAGAATCATTCCTCAGATATTAACCTCCAGTGTTTCACTAGAGAAGTTCAATACTTGCTTTCTTACATAGATGGCCTTGGGGCATTTCTACAACATGTGCAACACATTTCCTTTCTGTCCACACTCTCCTTCAACAGTTTGCATTGCCCAGTGTTTCCATTCTCCATTTCACAAAATATTAAGAACTCTTGAATGTCCTTTAAACTAATCTGGATGATTTTCTTTGCTTGTGGTGGGATGGAAAATAAACTTGGCAGACATATAGTTGTTTTATTTTTTATTATTTAGAGATCATTTTATAGGTTATTTTTACATCACATACTTTGATGGAACTATAATTTCCTCAGTGATTGTTTTATATAAGCTACCAAATTTGCTTAAATTTAGATGTCAATATTATATTACTGTATTTTTATTTTACATTCTAGTATATTTCATTTTGGAACAATACTGTGGGACAGAAAAGAACAGGATTTGATTTGGAGATCCTGGATCCAAGTTCTTGTTCCCACATTTACTAGCCGCTATGACGTTGCACAGGTGCATTTTATGTCTTTGAAACATAGCTCTCTGTCAGCTATATGATGGGATGGCAGTACTTATATGGCTGTGTTTGTAGAGCTGTGCCAAAGGGCAGCTTAGTGGCAAAGTGCATGGAGTTCTGGGTCTGGTGTTAGGAAGTCCTGGGTTCAAATGCTGCCTCAAACACATCTAGCTATATGTGTGACCCTGGACACATCACTTAACTTCTGTTTGCCAATAAAATCTATAAAATTGGATAATAACAATAACTCTAAGGGTTGTTGTGACCGAAAGAGATAACTAGAAATGCTTAGCATAGTGCCTAGCTCACAGTAAGTGCTATGTACAAGTTACCTGTTGTTATTATGTATTAATCATGGTATAAATGGGAATAACCTCATTATACTTTATGTAGTACTTGCTTTTCTGAAGATATCAATTTTCATTGCTAAGATGATTGTGTGTGTTTATGTCACTTACATAGTACATAATCTTAAAGGAAAAATGAAAGATTTCTCTAATTTTATATATATTTTAACTTCTTCTAAGCACTAGCAATACTTGTAGCATTGTAGAAAAATCACTGGCTCTCAAAGTGGAAGGTCAAGGTTCAAATCATGCCTTTGACACATTACCTTAGCCAAGTCACTTAACCACTTTGGGACTCAGTTTCTTCATCTGCAAAATTGGGGAAGGAATCAGACTAGATCAAGCATTCTTAGGGTCTGTATACCCTTAAGCTCATAGACCTTGGAATGGGAAAAATTGCATCTTTATTTTTACTAACCTCAAACTGAAATTGAGTGTATTTTTAATTTTGTATATGTATATAAAGTATTATTCTAAGAAGGGACACATAGGTTTCACCAGACTGCTAAAGGGACCATGAAGTAATCAACCACAACAAAAAATCTTTAAGAACTCATGATTAGACAGACTTTTGTTCCTCCCAGAATCACGTTCAGTGATTACTCTCCACCTCCATTCCCCCTGACCTTTTCTCATGGCATCCCTGGTAAGCCATGCTTTTTCAAAAGTTAAAATGTTTTTCACCTCTTGCATGAGCATACACTGTGTGAATACATGACAGAAAATGCTTCATCTGCCTGGGAATAAATTGCTGCTCTCCATGGTGGGTGGCAGCATTTTCATGTGGGAATAGTTCCATCCTTTTTGAAAGGTTTGTTTCCACTTTTCAAAGACTTTCTTTCTGAGAATTTAGAGGGATTTTCCAGACCCAAAAGAGTCTCATGAATAGTGAAGGTTCCTATTCTGCTTTATCTTTAAAAACATCTGTCCCTTCCTACAGGTTAACAATATTAAGATTAAAACAAACAACTTTCTTGGAAGTTACAAAGATCAAGAAAATATGAAGATAACTTCACTTATTCACACATAGCCAATAATACTAAAGTAGGCAAATATAACTAGAATCCAACTTTAATAATGGGGAAACTGAGTCTTAGTCTAGTCTACAAAGCAAATCAAAAAGCAATCAGAAAATATATTTTTTAAGTGTCTGCTGTATGATTGGCATTGTGCTCAGCCCTGGGGATACGAAGAAAAGAATGTAATAGTCTCTATCCTTAAATATTTTATGTTTTTTTAAGGGAAACCCTACATAACATGGTAAAATGAAGTAGTAATAATTATAGCTTGACAAAGCACTCATTTCACATTATTCTTACAACAGCCCTGTGTAAAAGAGGTGCTCTTATTATTCCTGTGTGTTATATGAAGGCAGGCAGACATTAAGTGACTTGCCCAGGGTCACACAGCTACTAAGTGTCTGAGGCCAGATTTGATCTGAGGTCTTTCTGACCAGTCCAGTTCCAAAACTAGCACTCTATCTACAATGTTACCCAACTGCCAGAATGAACAATGTCAAATGCTAAAATGTGGCCAGACTGATGTCCTCACTCTCTACTTAGAATTTATAGAAGTATGCTACTGAGGATAAAGGAGTTGTTTAGTCATTTCATTTGTTCAGCTGTGTTCAACTCTTCATGACCCTTTGTGGGGTTTTCTTGGCATTTCCTGGAGTGGTTTGCCATTTCCTTTTCCAGCTCATTTCCCAGATGAGGAAACGGACGTAAATAGGGTTAAGTGACTTGTCCAGAGTCACACATCTGGTAAGCATCTGAGGAGGGGTTTGATCTTGGGGAGATGATTCTTCCTGACTCTAGACCCAGCACTCTATCCACTAAGTCAGTTAGCTGCCGGTTGGGCATGGAGACTTTAGTTCAGTTCTGATTTCTATCATTACTTGTTTCTGAGAACTTGGCCAAGTCTCTTTATACATCAAGGTCTATGTTTCTTTCTCTAAAAATAAGTTAAACTAAATGTTCCTTTCTAACTCTATGATTCTAAAATATCAATTCCCATTTGTAAAGTTCTTTAAGGTTTATGGAATGCAAATATATACATATTATGTATTTCATTTGTATGTGTGAGTGTGTGTGTGTGTGTGTGTGTGTGAGTGTGTATTAGTGTAAGTGTGTGTGTGTGAGTGTGTGTGAGTGTGTGTGTGTGTGTGTGTGTGTGTGTGTGTGTGTGTGTGTGTGTGAAATCTCATTTAAACCTCACACCAATCCCATGAGGCAAATGCCTTCATTTTACAGATGGGAAAATGGACATTTAGAATTCAGTTGATTTGTCTAGGGTAACACAGATGGCAAGTATCTGAGGCAAAATCTGAGTTAAGTCCAACATGCAATACACTATGCTACTCTCCCTCTCAAACAAACTTGTCTTAAAAAAAATCTAGCCTGTTTGGTTCAAAGATTTCCCCCACCGCTCCCTTGTCTAGACCTATTACCAACTAGCAACTCTTGTGTAACTTATGACCTTAGATAGCTGCCCAGGGGTATTATTTGCTCCTATGTGATAAAAGCTGGAGGTGAAATCACTCTCTTGACTCCAAGGTTGGCTTTCCTTCCAATATACCATACATTTCTCAAATATGCATATGGAATATGTGCGAGAGTAGATAGAATGGAAGCACCAGTTTTGCTCCTTACATAATATCTAATACTATTTCCAGTGAACAAGACTGAAAAGCATTTCTTTTTTTTCTCCCATTTAATTCAAGCCTAACACAGAGTTCTGGCTTGTGAGCAAAGTGACTTTCTAAAAGTCAGAATTAAAGTAGACTTAAATCACGGGATGTATCATAGGATATTATATAATGACTTAGAATAAGCATGAAGTAAATAAATATTGGATTCATTAATCTCAGAAAGCTGTCAAGACAGTCTAGTATGATAGAAATAAACTAGATTTGGGATCAGAGAACCTGATGTCAAAACCAAGTTCTGCTACTTAGTCCCTTATTTGACCTTGGGTGTATCACTTAACTACTCTAGATTTCAGTTTTGTCATCTACAAAATGAAGGCAATTGGTTAAGTAAAAGGTCCCTGCTAAACATATGAAGGTCTTCCAGATATCTGATATTTTTGGAATGAATATGAGCAAAAATGACAAAAAAAATTCTTCTAGCAGAAAGAAATACAATGCCAGTTGTATTCAATTACCCAACAATTGTTTTTTGGAGATATTCAAGTCTTACTTGACAAGGCAAGAAAAAAGAAATCTAAGTTTCCCAATTCTTATTTTGCTCACATGATTTACTGAATCCTCCCCCTCCTCCCCAGATTCTCTTTCCACAGTTTTGTAGATGCTATTGTCTGATGGAGCCGAAAATTCTTAATTCTTTCTACGAGCATGGTAACATTCTGATCAGTCAAATGACATTGACTATGTGCCCGGCGCTGACTCCAAATGGGTGCTTTACCATAACTGCCAACTCAAAGAAAAGAGATTAGCTAAATTCCTCAAGCCACACCAAGAGTATGTATGTGCACTTTTTATAGTATTTATAGTTATGACAAGCTTTTTTTCTTATACTAGGTACTCCCCTTGCTTATAGATTTCTTTTTTGGCTAGAAAATGGTGATATCTTTCACATGGCATGTATAGGATGTCTCATTTATAACAATATTATACATAATTCTGTAACCAGGGTTCACAAGCCACACTCTCATTGCCTTCAACAAAACCACTACTTAAATCTCATTCCTCTTAAGAAATGCCGATCTGCAGAATATTGCCAGATGGGTCTTTTGCCTTCTGAAGAAAGGGTGAAATGAGAGTGCCTCATGTCTAACAGCGTATGAAAGAAGAAATACAATGTGTAAACTTTCCACTGACGGATAAAATAGTGTTCTCACTTCTAAAGAAAAACAGTACTTCCTAGAAGGAGGTCTGCAAGAAATTTAACAATTACTCAAGATTTAGTTTTATAGCATGGTATTTTCAAACATGTGTGCACAATGTTATTTTTGGTAATTAAATTAATTTAAATAATAAACAACTTAAATGTATTTGGACTCTGCATTCCCTAGGGTTGGAGAAATGATACATATTCAATGTGAAATATAATGAGCTAGAAAATGTCAGATTGTGGAAATCTGGTAACATGCAATATATTCTTACAGCCGTCTGCCCATTTCTTATAGGAGCAAAAAGGGGGCAAGTTACTGTATCAGGCTCTAAATCAAACATGTGTCTGGTTTTGAAAACAAAAGGAATGTCTCTTCTGTTACTGTTTTCAGAGTAACATTTCACTCTAGTATTAGAAACAATGTAGCACATTTAGAGTTTTAGACTGGCTTTTGTGAGTTTTGTTTTGTAAAGTTCTCATTCATTCTTAGCCATTACCCAACAATATATATTTTTTTAAATTTATGGATGAAAAAATCAAAAGCATAAGGGAATGGATAATTTGTAGCATTGTTCATGTTGACAGCACACTGATGCGAGGAGCTCAAAGTGGGGAACCTTACTCTATTAATGCAGAACAATTTCCTCTCCATAACTAGTAGCCTTGGAGAATTGTTGGGGGGGGGGCACTGAAAGTTAAGTAATTTTCTTATGTTCATAATATGTGTTAAAGGTAGACCCTGAACCCACTATTTCCAGAGACTGAAGACAGCCTTCCCTCTATCTGCAGTCTCCAAAATAATTCATTTTTATAATAAATAATTTTATAATGAATATTTTCGAGTTTTTAAAAATTCTTGCTTAACATTAACCTTCTTCTAGTAACTGCAAATTATGTAACAGTACAATCTCCAAAAATTATAATTCCAAGATAGTTTAGATATGAATGAGGAGATATGTGGTATTAAAAAACTGTAGCATGTAATCATTGTTGACTTACACGTAAAAAGTGGCCCAAAAGACACCATCCTGGAAACATATGATTACAAAAAGAAATGAACTAACCTGATAGACAAACCAAAGGAAAACAAATGGATAGCACAGACCCTATACTGGTACTTCAAGAATGAAGGGGAGAAGACCAGAGAGATCCCTAGTGCACCAGTTAGATACTTTGCAGCATATACAGGAAGACCTGAATAAAAGTTCAAACAATTAGAAGACTCTGGTGAGTTAAAATCTGTACCACTGAGGAAATACATAGAGGCATGAATATCAGAGATCCATTAAAGTTGTGGGAAAAAATGTGGTGTTTGTCTTCTGTTTTGATTTAGGGTTGGAGCAACATGTCATCCAGAGAATTTCTTTAGTTTCCTCTTTCCTTTGCACATTGTATGTGCTGACACATATCATGCTTAAATTCTTTGAAGGCAGGCTATCATGTATTGGTATTAGCAGTTCCTAGTATACTGACTTGCACATAGTTAGTGCTTAACAAATGTTTGCTGACCTAAATTGGAATGCTGACCTAAATTGGAATATCCTTGGGATAACTGGATTATTGCAAAACAAGCTGGTATACTAGAAGGTATTTATTCATCTGTCCTCACGTAAGTCATGAATCAATTTAGATGGATTGATAAAACTGTACAAAAAGGGTGAGTACTGTTCTGCTCTGGTTTTCTACCTACAGACAATAGGTTAACTTCAGAAGCAGCAAAAACTATTGTATTGTGATATGTATAACTGTTATCTAGGTAGGATAGAAAATAAGTTAATTATTTTTGAAAAGTATACATCAACGATTGTAACTGAGAATAATTAATAGTCCTTTCAACATATTATATATAAGCTATATGTTTTTGAGGATCTATTTATAATCTGGATTATTAATAGACAACTACTTAATATTATAATTATTAACAACTCATTTAAATGGGACTTTAATACAGAATTTGATTTTTTTAATCAGTGGATTGATTTGAGATTTTGTTTCCTTCACTTTAACCCCAGTAAGAAGAGATGAAGTATGTTTTTCTATTCTCTGAAATATGTTTATCAGCTAACAATAAAATAAAAAAAGAGGAAATACACCTACATCTAGGAACTCTGGTAAGTTTTGTTTTTGTTATTGTTTCAGAACATTGGAATGGCAATCTGTGGGCCATCAGTGTCATCCTGATCTCTGTCATTGCTTTAGTGGTTGGATCATATATATTCTTAGACTTCCTGTATTTTCCAGTGTTCAAATTAGAGAATGTTTGCCATGCACCATAAATGCCATTAGGTGGCAGTAGATCTCTGCTTCTCTTCAAAGGTAACTGACTTCAATTACAAAAAGATCAAACTAAGAAACTTAACACAAATCAATTCCCAACTAGTGAGAGAGCAACATTTCTTTTTTTTTTTTAAACCATAACACTTACCTTCAAACTCAACCCTTTCACATGAAACCCATGAATGGGAATGGGAGAAGTCAAAGGTTCAAAAATCAGATCCCACACCACATCATGATGATTCAAGGTTGGAATGTAGCTTGTTTAGTATAACAGGGGACTACAGATGAAGAAAAAAAATATCCTGCTCAGGTTGTCCAAAGCCTAGTAACAAGTCTGATAAACCGAGCGTGAGGAATCCCTCTATTCCCTCAAAATATGAAGAATGTCACTATGTCTAGCATATAGTAAGTACTTAACAAATGTCCATTCTATGTATCTATCTGTCTGTCTATCTGTCTGTCTACCTATCATTTACCTCTAGATATTTTGAAAATGGGAAGATATTTTTGAAAGTTTTATAGTCCTTTTTCATGGCAAGTTACCCTGAAGTTATTTTCTTTAAAGAAGTCTTTATATAAATGACATTTTACAATGTGTGATGTTGACATTAAAAAGGGGGAGAGCAAATATTGACTGTTCCTGAGGGGGAATAAATCTCTAAGGCAAGCAGTGTCAAAAAAAAGTTCTTGGATAATTTTTTCCCATTTGTAGACTGAGGTGTGGTAACAACATTCCCTACATACATGTGATAGATAAATGGAATCAGTTGGGGCCATTTTTTTTTTCATCAGACTGTGTTCACAACAACTGGGAAAATTCACCTTAGGGTATTTCTGCTCAGCACTGAAGAGTGTACTGGTGAATGGATCAGCCATGTAGCATTTCATGAAGTTTTTAAACACCAAGTCTTTGGCCATATCTGTGGGACTGAGACAAACTGGACACATAAGCTCAGTTAACCTGTATGAATGCAAGGGAAATGATTCTGGCACCCATCCAACAGACAAGCTGTGGTGAGTTTTTCACCCCTGATCTGGTTCACAGTTTATGTTACAGAATGGTACAAATCTCATGCCTACTACTTGCCACAATCTTGAATGTTAGGGTATGCTTTATTGAGCTAGGGAATATTGCCCAAGACTTTGAGGCTACCCTAAAACATTTTATTAGCCTGATTAAAATCACCACAGTTTTATGGAAAACCACCAAGGATTATAAGGGTAACAGCCCAAGAGTGAGCAGACCTGTGAAAAGCAAGCCTGTATGGATGATTTAAATTACCTATAACTTTGCTTCCCAAACAAGAATCTCATAACTTTGCACTTACCTACCTCACAGAGGAGTTGAGTAGAGAGGAAAAGTCCAGTAATGAGCCAGATTCTCCTTCAGCAATCTTATAAATTAGTTTGTTCGAACCACCAGGAAAATTTTCTTTTGGTAAGGATCTTGAGAAAAACAGAAAACTAACAGTCTAGTAAAACTTCCTAAGTACCTTCCCTCTTTAAATATAATTTTTTCTTCACTAAAAGGATTCGTATTTACTTTCTTTCTAAAAAGTATTTTGATCTCAAAATCCAAGAGCAATTTATGTTATTCTTTGTAAAAAATTCTATAATATAAAAATTCTATGATATAATTATATAATTCTGTTGTAGTTTAATGAAATTAATCCTATCTCACTGTTTCATGTAAAGAATTCAGTATAAAAGCCATTCATATCGTATTCAAATATTAGTTTTATAGAACACTTGCATCACCTTGCCTGTGGGTTTTAAGAACCACATTCCTCACAATTTAACCAGCTATTTCATGTGTTCTAGTAAATGTGGTATTCTTTATTTTGTACATATATTATTGCATTTTTGAATAACTTTTTTTCCCTCTTCTTTGTATCTCCAATTCACTGGAACAAATCAAGTGCTTAATAAATATGTGTTGGTGGCATGGCTTTTCCTCATTTGTTTTCTTCTTTTTTTAGCCCAAGTGAAATGCATACACACACACACACACACACACACACACACACATATTGCTAAGATTTCCTCAAATTGTTTTGAAACAGAGACTAAACAAGAGAGCTAAAAGTCATGAAACCTTTTTGACTGAGGAAGGCATGTGTGTGTATAATGCCATTGCATACTATATATAACATATTTATAATCACTAAGTAATGATGCTGCCCATATTCCCAAGCATTTTCTGGTCATTCATCTTGTGAATGTATTTTAATTTTTATATAGTTAAAGTCAGTATTCTGCTTTCTTTGCTTCATATAATTCTTTCCAAATTTCTATACATTATTTATATTTATGATTTGTAATTGTATTCTAGCATTTCTTTGCATTGATATGAGATCTTATTTCACTATTCACTCACCATTGGGCATTTAGAATTCTTTTTAATCCTTTACAATTGCAAATAATATTGCTAAATTAATTTTCCCCTTCATGATAGTACTTCATGTATTCCTAATGATGGGATTTTGTTCAAGGGTTATGATTATTTTTTGATTCATGTCACAGTTCTATGAGCAGCTAGATGGTACAGTGGATAGAGTGCTGAGCCTGGAGTCAGGAAGACTTACCTTCCTGAGTTCAAATCTACCCTCAGACACTTACTAGTTGTATGACCCTGGACAAGTCAATTAATTCTGTTTGCCTCTTTCTTCATTTGCAAAATGAATTGGAGAAGGAAATGGCAAATCATCCTCAAATGAGGACTCTCATGAACAAGTCAGACACAATTGAAAAAGCAATTGAACAACACCATTATCCATCTAATCTGCTCTCCAAAAAGATTTTTTTGCCAATTTGCAATTCTACCAGCAATGTTTGAGCATATTTCTTTCTTTTTAAAGACTTTTAGAGTCTGAAAATTGTTATCTCATGTAAGCATATAGAGTTTTCTCAGCAGATTTGGGAGTTGCTCCGCAGAAAGAACTTAAATCCACAGAAGGCTGGATGGCAGTTTTTTATTAGCAACTTTCCCCCCCCCCCCATTCCATCCCACTGATTTATCTGTGCCCCTCTCCCAAAACTTTCTTTTCTTTCCTCTTCTCTTCTCTCCTATACTCTTTTATGTAGTGTTTAAATTTTATAAAACATTCCACAGATTATCTCATTGAGACTTATGAGTACTACATGTATTAAAGATAAAAGGAAACTGAAGCTCAACTGAGTCATAATTGAGATTATGACTTAACTGTCTTCACTCAGTTAATAATGGAGACAAGATCTGAATATAGGTCTTCTTGACTCCTCAGTTCCCTATGTCACTATGCTTCTTGGTGACCTCATCAGCTTCCATGTATTTATTTCCATATCCATGCCTATGGACAATACATACTTCCATTGCCAGGAAATAGATGTGAACTTGGTAACTCAAAACAAAAGCAAACAAACAAAAATCAGTCCTTCTCTATATAATGTTTTAAGCACTTTCCTCTCAATAAATCCATAAGGCAGAAATTGGATGTATTATTATACCTATCTTACAGATGAAGAAACTTAAGCTCAAGGGGTTAAATGACTTTCCCATGAGCACCTAGTTAGTAAATATCTGAGGCATGATTCTACTAATCAGTGCTGCCTTTGTTGTCTAGCCCCATCCATTCTTGTCCAATGCAGATGTCAGATAACCAAAACCAGAGCCTTCTAGATGCCCTCTAAGAGCCTTTTTCAGCTTTATACTCATGATGACAAAAATTCTAGTGGAAAGCAGAATAAATTTGGAATCAAAGGACCTGTATTTACATCTGATTTCTGCCAGTTATTCTGTGTGGCCTTGAACAAGTAATTTAACTTCTCTGGGCTTGTATTGTTTTTAGCATAAGGAGGGTGTTAGATGAACACTAAGGTCCATTTCTGTTTTAAATACATAAAGTTAGGATAGAAAATGGGTCACTTCAGTCTAAGAGAGTCTACTTATTTAAACTGCACTGATTCTTACTTTTTTATATTTAAGGTATCATGACAAATTTAAAAAGAATCCAAGATAAATAATTAATTGCTTTTTTTTGTATAACTCCATTAATAATTTATCAGAAGAGTATACTTTTTTCTTGAGAAATGATTTTTAAATGATTGTTTATGATCTTCAATGTAATTTTATTACAGATTAAGACTAAAGCTTTCCACGGAATAACAAATTTCCTTCTTTGGCACAAAAAGTCCATGGTAAAAAGACAAAGTCTTGACATGCAAAGATTCATTTTGCATTCCTTTGTCTCATCTCTTAGAGACATATATATTCTCAAAGTTGAGACACATCTGTAGTACCCTAGTGGTCTGATTGTATGTTAAGTGCACAAAATATTAGGCAAAGTATAAATTCTAATGGGAGTTTTTTACGCACTGGATCTAAGACAGACTTCATAGGTGAGAAGCATTTAAATAGACAGAAGTACTACATAACTTAAATGCAATATTATTGTTAAGCAAATGTGTCAGAAAATTTAAGCAACCATTCACTGTAGATCTCTGCAGTTGAACTTGACTGTGCATTACGAAATAGAAAATGAAGGCACACATATTTTTCTAATTAGCTATAGCCTTTTTGTTATCAGATAAATTAGATGTTTAATTTCCTTTTGTGCTGTGAAATCAATGTTATTATCAAATAATATTATGAATTAAATATGTCAAATACACTTGGGGCATTTGCATAACTTTAGGGTAAGAACAGACATATCTTTGTTAAGTGGAAGAATAAAAGAGACCAAAGTAAAGGATTCATTTAATTTAACTGATTTACACTACATTGGTGAACCAATATTTTGATGCCTGGGTTCCTAAGTTTATTTCTACAATCAAAAAAGGTATATGTAATTTTCTTTTTTCCTTTTCAAATTGGGTAAAAAGGAGTATATTTAAACATGTACTTTCGTAGTTCAGCTTTTTCCTATGCTAGATTAAACCAATTCAGAACATTTGGGAGTTAAGAGTATTTATTCACAGGTGTATAAAAACAATCTTGATTTGAAAATTGCTTTGTAGCTCTTCATTGACTGATAACAGGCCAGAATTCTTTCTGTCTTTCTACTGCTTGCCCTAAAGTGTGTGTGTGTGCGTGCGTGCATGCATGTGTGTGTGTGTGGTAGTGGCGGTGAGGAGGAATAATATTTGGGCATAGCCTTCTTAAAATCTCCAATAGTTCTTCAATAGAAAGAGAGAGACAGAGAGAGACAGAGACAGAGAGACAGAGAGACAGAGAAAGACAGAGATAGAGACAGAGATAGACAGAGACAGACACAGAGATAGAGACAGACACAGAAAGATAGAGAGATAGAAAAAGAGAGAGGTAGGGAGCTAGACAGACAGAGAGACAGACACACAGAGACAGAGACAGAGACAGAAAAAATTTGTTTCATCTGAGTACAAAATAGCTCAGTACTGAGTTCAAAAGAATTCATTGATTATTTAAACTGTGCCAGCAGTAGAATAGGAAGGGGAAAGTTCATTTCCTAAAGGACAGCAGGACTGAGAAATTCTACTTCTCCTTGAGGCACATTAACCCAGAAAGAAGTGAGATTGGGGGGAGAAAGGTATTTGTTGGAGGAGGAGTGAAAACAGAGGCATGGCTCGGGCCAGTTTCAGTTAGAAGACTTTTCCTATGACCATTGTGTGCCAAAGTGGAATAAGATCCACTGATAAGACTGGAAAAAGAAAGGGCCATCATGAGCTCCTTGTAGTAACCTCATTTTCATCCTTCCCCACATGGCCACATTGCCCCTTTCCATCGAACCCTTCTCTCCTTCACACTCTCCCAACCTTCAGCTGGAGATTGTACTTACAAGTTACTGCTGCTATAGCCCCAAGACCTAACAGGACAGAAGAAGCAATGTGTGAGAAGGGAAAAGGGAAAAGGTTTTGAGCAGAGGGGGAAGAACTTGAACAACTGCCCTGCAAAGTTAAGTAATGATTTGACCATAAAGGTGAGAAGTCAATGAACAATATTTGTAAATAGCTTATTGTTACAAGGGAAACCTCTGTGTATGGATAGTTCTCTCTCTACGCCATCTAAAAAAGTGGGTCAAAAAAGAACCCTTTAAATTGGAGAGTCTTTGCAAAAAGGAAGCTTTCTTTCTTTCTTTCTTTCAATAGTTTGGTCTAAGTGTCCCAAAGAATTCGACTAATTTCTGGGCACAAATTAGGCACAGGGAACTATTTTTGCACATCTGCAAAAGAGGTGAATTTCAGGTAGATGGCTTGTCTTTGGCACATTGTTTCCTTAAGAAGAATTAGTTTATTTGCCAAATGCTGATTTGCAAGCAAAGAATTGATGATAACAACTCTCTATTTTGAAGAGCCAATTTAGTAAGCACTGGCAGTTATTCTGAGATCACAGAACCTTCAGCACAGGGGAAAAAATGGAAGGAAATGGTTATCTCTTTCATTCTACAAATAGGATAGTTCCATACAAAAACCACTGGATCCTGCAGTGTTTTCTCAGGTTTTGATGTAATTGCATCATTGCCTATGGACAATACATACTTCCATTGCCAGGAAATAGATGTGAACTTGGTATGTTGTTCTTTCACCCAGTTTGTTACTGCTTCTTGTGAATTTGTTTGACTTGGGAGAGTATGAGCAATAAATACCAGTGTTCCAGAAAAATCATGTCTCCAAGCAGTTTTCTACTCACAGGGCTTCCTTTTCTTACTCTCTGGGGACAATTCAACTTTAGAGCTTTTCCCCTCCTTTAACTGCTATTAGAGTAGGAGTTTGGTACTTATTTATTTTAACTCTTCATGGTCATAATTAAGAAATGGATTCTGCCTGGCATCAATTATCTTAATTGACATACAAACCTCCAATTCTGTCTCCAGTGGAGGTCTTTCCAGTTCAAGTTATGAAATAACTTTCTGTAAAGAGAGGCGTTAGGTGCAAAAAAGGGAAGCAGAAATGAAGAGAGTTGAAAATGAAAGAAAATGCCCCACAAGAGATTTGAAAGAGAAATAGCATGTGAATGGTACCATGATTTAGAAATTCTTTTAATGTTAGTACCAAGTAGCAGGGGAGAGGCTTTTCAAAAGTTTAGTTGAATCAAAGCATGGTAGAGAGAGGATCAAGCCTTTACATTTCTTGGGATGAAGAAGCTAATTGTATCTGTAAGGGATAGGACTTGAATTTGGGGTAAAAGAAACTCGTAAAACATAGGAAAGTAAGGTCTGACTATCTCCACAAAGGAAGTTCATCAAATTCACAAGATATCAGGTCACCAATTCAGTTTGAGGGGCAGCAAATGCCCTGAAAACTGTATTATTCCATAAGTCACTGGGCAAGCATCCAAACTTCTGCTGGGGGTAATCCAACCCTGATTAGAAGGTAAATACCACAAAATGACAGCTCAGTGTTAGATTTGGTGTTTGTAGATCTGGTTTTCAATTCTCACCCTATCACTTGGTACCTTTGGTAAGGACATCAGATTATCTATGCCCCTATCTCCTTTTACCATATTCTGGCCTAGAATGGAATGGATGACCTCTGAGAACTCTTCTAACTATAAAATCCTTTGCTACTGAAAAAACATATCATTTCTGAATTAATGGATTTAATTACCAAAGAATCTATCTACTTTCCAAAATTCTTGAAGATCGGAGAGATCTTGAAGCTCCCGAGAAAAAGAAACCACAGCCTTTAAAAGATCCTATTTTCAGAAACTTCTTTATTCTGCCAAAACCCCCTAAAACTAAACAAAATAAACAAACAAAATCTTAGTACCCCCAAACCAA